>JAODLD010000051.1:2083059-2112322 GCA_026781065.1 Mormyrops boulengeri | reverse complement strand
CCCAGTTCATTATATTCCCACCCACCTCTCTTTCAGTGCTGTCCTCTGAATAGCAGGATGCTGGGATTCAGCCACCCCCCCCACACACACGCAAACACATCCTCTCTCCTCTCCCCCCTTTCTGTCCACACTTGCTAGCTACATTGTGATTCCTGTGTGTGTGTGTGTGTGTGTGTGTGTGTGTGTGTGTGTGTGTGTGTGTGATAACTGATGTCTACCTTCATTCGTTCATTGTTACTGTTAGACACTTGTACAACTTATTTGACACTTGTCAAACTTAATCCGTCTGATTAAAATGCACCTTTAAGAAAAGTTAAAATGTTAAAAAAATGAGGTGTCTATATGCACAACTTCAGAACTATTTTTTTCAAACTTCCGTTGTATACTGGAGAATTCTGGTCAAAATGTAGCTTGTTTTTGGTGGCACGTGTCCAAAGCGGTACTTCGCATGGTCGCGCATGACCTGCTTTCCCGAGGACAGGCTAGCTCTCCTGGGCGAGCCGCCGTGTCTCAGGGTCAGCTGCTGGACAGCTGGGACTTTACCAGGCTTCCCAGAATGTACTTTGAGCAGAAGCCTTTGTGGTGAGCTGTGTTGTTGAGGTTGTCTCTCTCTCTCTCCATCCAGAGTGCCAGCACGCTGTCCCATGTGAGTTTCTCCACAACATTGCTCCTTTAAAACATTTTTCTTAATTTTTACTCGCCCCCCCCTTCCACTTTCTCCTCTCTTTCTTGCCACCGCTGCTGATGTCTTGTGTCTATATGGTGGGTCAGTCAGATATTAGGATGTTCAGGTCACATGATGGGGGTGAGACAGGAGGTGGGAAGTGTTATTTTGAAGGGAAGGCAGAAAATTCACACAGACAAGAATGTGTATAAACCAAGGTAACTTCAGTGTATTGATAACGAACTCCTCTGTTTGAGTGACTGTGTGTATTGGTATGGTTAGGAAAGGACTCTTTTTGTCCTATTCGCAGTTCCTGTCTGTGTGAGTTCAGTCTCTTTGACCTATTTGTGCAAAGCATTCATGTGTCTTTTCGGGGGTTTTCCTGGAGGTGCTTCTGTGTGACGCGTGTTTGTGCGCCCGCGTTTCCCGGGGACTCCTCTCTGGCCGCCCATCTCGCCTGCAGCCGATCAGCGCCTCAAACGTGCGCCTTGCCGCCTGTTTAACAGACGCCCTTCCTCTGTCCCCTCTCCTCCTCTACGTGTTCTGGGTGTCTGTGTCAGATCTTAATGTCTGGGGTAACCGGAGGCCGTCGGTATGCGGCGTTGAGTCCTGCTGGGTCACCTGCCTCTCAGACTCCTCTGCCGTGATGATAAACCAACGCGCCTTCATTTCAAGAAGAGTGCAAAAGAAACGCTGTATAATGCCAGCACTACTGTCTGCGGAATATAATAGATCCTCCTGATACAGTCCGGTGGGAAGCAAGTGGTGTGTTTGCATTATGAAGAAACAGGCTACATTTATGATGCATTTTATGCATGGCTCACATTTATAATTGGGTGTGTAAACTGTTCAGGTCTCACGCAGTGCAAAGGTCAAAGGTCGTGACACCGCAGTGCGTCATGGTGGGCTCTTCTGCATGGGGGTTGAAGGTCGCTCTCTGGGCCGGCGGTGATGGGACACTCACAGGGAAGTGACTGAGTCGACACTGGGATGTCGGGGCGTGGGCACTAACATGACACCGTGTGAACATGGGTGGAGGTGTGAGCGTGGGCGCCGTGGTGTGATGTGCCAGGTAGGTCAGCTGTTTGTTGGTGAGGTGGAAGGTGGTGACCTTTGTCTCACCGATTTGTGTCGGTGTCAGTGGTGCTCGTGGAAAAATTTTTTTGCCTTGAATTTGTTCAGAAACGCAAGAATTTCAGCTTGCAGCTTTACTGAATAAAGTAATAAAGTAAAATAAAATTAAATAAAATCCAACCCTGACCCTAGGTAGCCAAGTTGTATGTAATGGCGTATGGTACCTTATGTATCCACCAGGGGGAGCTGGAGAAACAACTGCTGCAGGCCAACCCCATCCTAGAAGCCTTTGGTAATGCCAAGACAGTGAAGAATGACAACTCTTCACGATTCGTAAGGATTCGGCACTGCGTTGTGGTGTTCTGTGTCTAAATAATAATAAAAATGAATGCAAAAAAGGTATACTTGTCTCTTGCAGGGAAAATTCATCAGAATCAATTTTGACGTCAACGGTTACATAGTTGGAGCAAACATCGAGACCTGTATCCTTCACCGTGGCAGCTTGCCATTTATAACTATTTATAGCTATAGACATCCCCTGAAGTTTGGAGGAACAGTACAATGTGTATGTGTATTCCTTTTTTCTGTGATGTAAACATTGCTTGTAGCCTCACTTCCTGTGCTGCAGTCGAACGAAATTCCACACTGAAGAGAACAGAGATTTTGTTTGCTTTAAAGGGAAAGGCGGCGGCGGTGGTGTAGTGAAAACAACAGCTCCGGCCTTAAGGTTTACATAGTACACATGTCCATTAATGGTAAAGTATGTGGGCTTCACCACCTCCCGCCCCCAACCCCACCCCCTCTTCATGTTTGTCTGCAGCCAGATGTCTGTTTCATCCACGCCTTCCTTGACAGCATTTCTGACAGACTTACTGGAGAAGTCGCGTGCCATCCGGCAGGCCAAGGATGAGAGGACATTTCACATGTTCTACTACATGCTATCAGGCGCAGGGGACAAGCTACGCTGTACGTGACGTAGTAATCTGCCTCGGTTTCACTCCTCCTTTTGTGTTCGTTTGTTTTGCTCGCCTCCTGCCTTTAAAGCAAGCCCTTTGTCCTCTATACCTCGGGCGTCTGCAGTCGTGATCTCTGTGTGAACCTTGTGCACGCATTTTGGCTATTGATCCAGTGAGACCTGCTTGCCTTGCACCAGACCAGAACCTTTAGCTGATAAACTGATAAACCAACTCTTTAGGCATATCTGATAGCAAAGCTAAAAAGAAAGAGATGAACGGCAGATCGTTGCTGTTGACTGATTTTTTTTTTTTGTTTTGTTTTTGAAGCTGGCTTGATATGCTCACGATTTTGATCTGTTTCAGTAGTTTGTTCCAGTTGTGCTTATCTTCACAATGATTCACTTTTGTAACTGCTGTCCTATGACTGAATGGTCCACATCTTTGTTGTTGTCAAGTGGTTCTATAGCGACACTTTTCACGTTTTCTATGTTTCTTGCGCCACATGGGTCACGTCCCCTTCTGGAGGGGCTTGTAAAGGCTGCATTTTACCCCCTACCTATCATCTCCCACCTGTCCCTCCCCACAATAGCGGAACTTTGTCTGGAGGGCTTCAACAAGTACCGCTTCCTGTCCAACGGACTTGTGACCATCCCTGGTCAACAGGACAAGGACCTCTACACCGAGACCATGGAGGCCATGAAGATCATGAGCATCCCAGAAGATGAGCAGATAGGTAACGAAGAACGACGTCTCTCTCCATTAGCTCCCGGCTTCCCTGGGTGTTCTGCGTCGCATGACGTTCGCCTCTCGCCTTTGTTCTCCCCCATCAGGAATGCTAAGGGTGGTTTCAGCCGTGCTCCAGCTGGGGAACATAACCTTCAAGAAGGAACGTCACTCTGACCAGGCTTCCATGCCTGACGACACGGGTAACGCGCTCGATCAGCACCTCCTGCTCTGTGGGAGACTTTGGCAGCATTTGGTGTGTTTTTCCCCCACATCCCACGATAGCTTCGCAGGACTTGTTGAAACCAGTTGAAGTATACCGCGGGATGACGACTTTGGGAGGGGAGGGTTTTTCCGTAGAAGTGTCTGTTACATTTAATTTATACTTGGCACCCCAGTTCAGATGTGGAACGGAAGCCATCTCCACCCTGCAGCCGCTGCAATCCTGGGAAAGGCCACCTACCTGCTCTAACTCCGCCTTTTTTACCACCCTCCTCCCAGCCGCTCAGAAAGTCTGCCACCTGCTGGGCATGAACGTGACCGACTTCACGCGTTCCATCCTGTCACCGCGCATCAAGGTGGGCCGCGACTACGTGCAGAAGGCCCAGACGCAGGAACAGGCCGAGTTCGCGGTGGAGGCTTTGGCCAAGGCCACGTACGAGCGCCTCTTCCGCTGGCTGGTCATGCGCATCAACAAGGCCCTGGACAAGACCAAGCGTCAGGGCGCCTCCTTCATCGGTATCCTGGACATCGCCGGCTTCGAGATCTTCGAGGTATTACAGCAAGAGCGGCTCAGGGGGCGGTCTGCTGTCCTCCGGTGTTCATGCTTCTTCCTTGTATGAGCAAACATTTTGCAGAACTTTAATATCATCAAGCTTCATAATTAAGCCAAATGCTTGAATATGGAGATCTGGAATTGAACATATGTGTAGAAGCATTAGTCTTAGATTAGTAGTTTGGGGATCACGGGACTAACATACTCATGTTCAGTAGCTGTCTGTGTAATAAAAGCTAGGACAATCCTAATATTATCTAACTATCCTATCAATTTGCAGTATTGATGGTCTCTCAGGGCATTAAAACTCAGCAAGTACATTGATCTTTTCCTTGTTTCCTCCCTGCAGCTGAACTCATTCGAGCAGCTGTGCATCAACTACACCAACGAGAAGCTGCAGCAGCTCTTCAACCACACGATGTTCATCCTGGAGCAGGAGGAGTACCAGCGGGAGGGCATCGAGTGGAGCTTCATCGACTTCGGCCTGGACCTGCAGCCCTGCATCGACCTCATCGAGAAGCCTGTAAGTCCGTTTGCTGATTCCTGTTCCAAATGTGTGCATTTCCATTTCCCGAAGTCTCATGATCTTCTGGGCTGAATTTCGATCGATCTCCTGGCACTTAAGGCCAGTCCCCCAGGTATCCTGGCCCTGCTGGACGAGGAGTGCTGGTTCCCCAAGGCCACAGACAAGAGCTTCGTGGAGAAGGTGGGCCAGGAGTTGGGCAACCACCCCAAGTTCCAAAAGCCCAAAAAACTCAAGGATGAAGCCGACTTCTGCATCATGCACTATGCCGGCAAGGTAATAGATTCCCCATATATATATAATGCGCGTCCTATGGGATGTTGCCATCATTGATCATCACTACTTGTTAGAGGTTATGGAGGTATAAGTATACAGAAGATCAGTGCCCAAAAAATTTCTAATGTCTGCTCCCCCTTCCCCCCCAGGTGGACTACAAGGCAGATGAATGGCTGATGAAGAACATGGACCCTCTGAACGACAACGTGGCCACGCTCCTTAACCAGTCCTCGGACAAGTATGTGTCTGAGCTATGGAAAGATGGTAAGCAAACCAGGACAGTATTTAAACAGTCTACATCTGTACATGAAAGTCACAATGCCACCTACTGGTCATTTTGAAGACCTTGTATCAGAGAATTTCACCAAGTGTTAAATTTTAATAATGGTTTTGAATTAACTCTAGGGGAGAAGTTACATTTTTATAATTATTACACCGGTGTCGGAGTGTGCCCCCCTGCACCCTGTGTCGCATCACACCAGTGTCGGAGTACGCCCCCCTGCGCCCTGTGTGTGTTCTCTCTTCAGCTTCGTCTGATCTCTCTCTCTCTTGTGGTATCCATCTGCCTGTCTCACCTCCTTGCCTCTCTTCCTTTCTGCCCTGTCCTGCTCTCTCCTATCCCGTTTCTCCTCTCTCACACACAGAGGTACAGAACTGTCAGAGAGCCTATTTTTATCAGCGTTTTCCTATCCTTCACCTAGACTCAGGTGATCTTTGTTTTTGCTTCTTGATCTTTCTCTCCCTTCCGTTTCGACGCAGATCAGTAGCGCTGTCTCTCCTCAGCAGTGTAGCTCCCGTCTGACATTTCCAGTGTGTCATAAGTAGTTCAGACCATTTTTTTTTCCCCTGCAGTTTTTTCCCCTGAGTTGGACCCTGCTCTTCTTCCACTGAACTCTCTTCCTTCTCCTTCTGTGTAATAGTGTGGTTTGGGCCCCCTGGTGTTGGTCATACAGTACTGCAGCAACCGGTATATACTGCATGGGTGTGATTTTTTTTTAATTATTATTATTTTTGACCACTACGCAAATACACAAAAACACGCACATGTGCAAAATGGGTATATGCTCACAGACGAAAAGAAATCAGCTATACATGTTATTTTAAAGGAAGTTTTATGCATTTTTGTCTTCTATCACTGCGTTAAGTCAGGGCTGATAAGATAAGGGTTTAAAAAATGTTCAGGACTTTACTGAATGAGAGTTTTTGCATGTGGTGTGTTTCCAGAATGTAATGTCATGAGATATTGGTGCACAGCTCGGTAATACTGAACACACACACAAACCACTTCCTCACTGCATTTTTGGCTTGGTCTCGTGTGCCACACGCTTTGCCCTTGTGAACTCCTCCCCCCGCCGCCGCCCCGCTCTCACTCTGTGTTTATCGTTTGGTCACTTTTTTTGAATTTATTTTTTGGAGAAATCTGTTTTCACCAACCATCTCCCTCTGCCCGTAAAGGCGAGAGGCGTGTGGTTCTGAACTGATGTCTTCATCCTCGTGGAGTTGATTTCCAGTCAGTAACAAAGCCCCTCTTCCTTGCGTGTGCCCCCCCCTCAGTGGACCGTATCGTGGGCCTGGACAAAGTGGCCGGCATGTCGGAGTCCATCGCCGGAGCCTTCAAGACCCGCAAGGGCATGTTCCGCACGGTGGGCCAACTCTACAAGGAGCAGCTGGCCAAGCTGATGGCCACGCTGAGGAACACCAACCCCAACTTCGTCCGCTGCATCATCCCCAACCACGAGAAGAAGGTGAAGCCCAACCCCTTCCAAACGTCGCCTTCAGGGTCCTAAACACTACAGATTAAGCTGTCATGCAGAATACAGTGTCTGTGCCCAATGCTAAATGGCCCCTTTTCTGTTTGAGCCGCACATCCGTCACTGCCAAGAGGAGATGGGTATCTCTTACTTGAGGCTTTTGAGGGAGATTGAAAACCACATGTCAAAAACACTGCATATATCGTCTTGGCGGAACTCAAGTCACTGCATCATGTTTGTTTAAAATGAGATAAACATGGCATGTGCTGGCACCATTCTGAACTGAATGAAAAGACTCCGTGCCAAGTGAGAACATCTAATCTCATTTAAAAATCAACTAACTCCTTACAGGGAAAATCCTCTCCTCACCCACAATAGCACAGGCTCATTGGGAAGACAACGAACAATGATGCGATAATTAAAAAACTGAATGCAATTTTACAGGCCGGGAAGCTGGACCCCCACCTGGTTCTGGACCAGCTGAGGTGTAACGGGGTTCTGGAGGGGATCCGAATCTGCAGGCAGGGCTTCCCCAATCGGATCGTTTTCCAGGAGTTCAGGCAGAGGTTAGGACGGCCGTGTTTTTGAGCTGCAGAGATGCCGTCTCTCGTTTTGGTTTTCTGTCGCCGTGTTGGGCTAGCTGCACTTGACCCAGATGTAGACATTTGTGCATCATTATTGCATCTCCTTTCACCTCCAGGTACGAAATCCTCACTCCCAACGCCATTCCGAAGGGCTTCATGGACGGCAAACAGGCTTGTGTGCTCATGGTACGTGTGATCATGCCTGACCGTTTCACATCTGGTTGACCAGGAGCAAGTAGTGATTCAACCACGAGAAAAAGACTATAGAACAATGTGTGTGTGTGTGTGTGTGTGTGTGTGTGTGTGTACATGTATTCTAGTCAATCATTTAATATATTCCTGTTCTGCTCAGATCAAAGCCCTGGAGCTGGACCCCAACCTGTACCGGATCGGCCAGAGCAAAGTGTTCTTCCGTGCTGGTGTACTTGCCCACCTGGAGGAGGAGCGTGACATGAAGATCACAGACGTCATCATCACCTTCCAGGCCTGGTGCCGCGGTTACGTTGCCCGCAAGTGAGGCCTTCAGACGCAGCCACTTGTCTTGAGTTCCATGCATATGAAGGTTCTTTGAGTACAGTTTGGATAACTGGCCCTTGCCTATATTTCAGGGCGTTTGCCAAGAGGCAGCAGCAGCTCACTGCCATGAAAGTGATCCAGAGGAACTGTGCCGCCTACCTGAAGCTCAGGAACTGGCAGTGGTGGAGGCTCTTCACCAAGGTAAGTCTGCACTGGACGCCGTCCGCTCCCACTGCGACAGCAACGGTGTTGGTTTGTCACTGCCGTTTCTCCCCCATGCACCAGGCCTGGGGGGGCCAATCGGGAGAGAATTCCCGGCGGTCACTTAAGCTGTTGTGCCACTCAGAAACAAAATAATTTTACTAATTATAGCACTTCAGAATGCTAACCAGCGAGTTTTCTCACGCGTACAATAGACCACGATTGCTGGACATAGAAAAAACACGCAAGTACATGGCATGCGAGTCTGTCTGATCGTTCGAGCGCGGTGCCACAGAGCCACGACTAACCGCTTGCTATCGCCAATCACTGGAAGTTTCTCAGACAATGGGTGTTAGAAATTGACCAGGCGGGGCTGGAAAAAGTCAGACCGTTTAATGGTTCATTGTGTTGTTTATTTTCTTCTTGAAATGTCAGTAATAAAGTTATCGGGATAATAAGACTTGAACTGCGCCATCATTTATCAAAAGGTCCCCCAAAACGAAGACAAAATGGTCTGGTCCTGGGCATAGAACTCCTAGCAAAATTATTCCCACCCTGAGCTCCTGGAAAGACACTTGATGTGCTGTGTGAATCGCCCCCCCACAGGTGAAGCCGCTGCTGCAGGTGAGCAGGCAGGAGGAGGAGATGCAGGCCAAGGATGAGGAGCTGATTAAGATAAAGGAGAAGCACCTGAATGCGGAGCGGGTCATGCAGGAAATGGAGGACAAACACCAGCAGGTACGAACACATCACAAGCGGCTGTGGGAGCAGTAGATGGTTGATGTACAAAGTAGCTCTGGTAAGTTGATTCAGAGGTAATATGCCCTGAATGAGAAGCTTGCAGCCTGAGGATTTATTTACTGTAACGAAATAAAGTCTTTGCACACGACCATCTAAGGCTGGATGATGACCGGCCTCAGACACATAGCTGATCTCCAGTTGATAACCTTTCTTTCCGTCGCCGCCCCCCAGCTGAATGCGGAGAAGCAAGCCCTGCAAGAGCAGCTGCAGGCGGAGACGGAGCTGTGCGCCGAGGCCGAGGAGATGCGAGCCCGGCTGGCGGCCAAGAAGCAGGAGCTGGAGGAGATCCTGCACGACCTGGAGGCCCGTGTGGAGGAGGAGGAGGAACGGGCCAACCAGCTGCAGACTGAGAAGAGGAAGATGCAGCAGAACATCACGGTGAGATGAGAAGGATGTGTGAAGGCGCTGTGGTGCGCCGCGGCCGCGGGCTTTGTTGACGGCTCCGGTCTTGATGTGCTGAGCTTTTCTGCCTCCTGAAGGATTTGGAGCAGCAACTGGATGAGGAGGAGGGGGCCAGGCAGAAGCTGCAGCTAGAGAAGGTCACCTCGGAGGCTAAGATGAAGAAGTTTGAGGAGGACGTCATGATTCTGGACGACCAGAATAACAAACTCCAAAAGGTTCGGTGTTCACTTTAGACTCTCTCTAAAATAAGATTCATTTTAGCACAGCTTCTTAATCAGCATGCTGCTAGCGTGGGCTAATATTCCAGTGGATTTGTCAGCTGTGTTGAAGTTCTCATATACTTTACGTCAGATTAGACCCACAGTCCGCAAGGTAAATGCAAAATATTGCCTTACGGCTACAGGAGAAAAAACTTATGGAAGAGAGGATTTCCGAATTTACCACCAACCTGGCGGAAGAGGAGGAGAAGTCAAAGAGCTTGCAGAAGCTCAAGAACAAGCATGAGGCCATGATCACTGACCTGGAGGGTGGGTGGACTCCTCTGCTGTTAACCTGTCATCTCCGTCCCCTGCCATCTGTTTTCCGTGTCCCTGTTTTGTTAAGCTTTCTTCTCACCCCTGATTTCAGACCGTCTGCGCAAGGAGGAGAAGCTGCGGCAGGAGCTGGAGAAGAACCGACGCAAGCTGGAAGGCGACTCCACGGAGCTGAATGACCAGCTGGCCGAGCTGCAGGCCCAAATCGCCGAGCTCCGTGCCCAGCTAGCCAAGAAGGAGGAGGAGCTCCAGGCTGCTCTGGCCAGGTAGGGAAGCCGTGCTGGTCACGTCACTGCCTACTTATCTCCTATCAGAATTTATTAAACTACCTGGTTTACTACTTTCAGATCGACGTTCCCTCCAGTATCTGTGTTACTGCTTGTAGTGAATAAATGACACATCAAACATCCATGAGTGTGCTAGAGAACTCTGAGAAACTCCTTCTCTCTCAAACCTCAGGATCGAAGAGGAGGCGGCCCAGAAGAACCAGGCTCAGAAGAAGATCCGTGAGCTGGAGGCACAGCTGTCTGAGCTACAGGAGGACCTGGAGCTGGAGAAGGTTGCCCGTGCCAAGGCCGAGAAGCATCGGCGGGACCTGGGCGAGGAGCTGGAGGCCCTGAAGACGGAGCTGGAAGACACGCTGGACTCCACTGCGGCCCAGCAGGAGCTCAGGTATGGAGCCTGTGGGGGTGGAGATGAGACTTGAGACTGGCTGTGGATGTACATCAACCAGTGCAGTGCGTATTGATCATATGCTAGATAGTGTGGAGAACATTTACAGGACTGTTGAGGTTTGACTAACTGAACTAGGTCGTAATGAAGAGGGAGAACTGCAACTCATATATTATACATATGTTATATTTACATTATACCGTGATTTTTTTTCTTATTGAAGGTAAGTAGTAATAGTCGCCTTAAATAAAGGAAAGATCTCAATTTTCAAATACAGCCTCTTCCCAGGTTACAATGGCGTCACGTTCTGGTGAAAATATCGTAAGGTGAAAATGCATTTTAATACAGTACATACCTAACCTAACAAACATCACAGCCTAGCCTACCTTAAACATGCTTAGAACACTTACGTTAGCCTACAGTTGGGCAAAATCATTAGCACAAAGCCTAATTTGTCAAAAAAAAATGTTGGTTATCTCATGTAATTTATTGAATCATACGGCCTAACACAGACCATCGTAAACGGGGGAATGTCTGTATTTAAATCAGAGATGGGCGTTCGTATGTGTGTGCGCCGCAGTCAGTCTGCTTCTGTAGTGTCTCCATGGATTTTTTTCTTATCTTTGCCCCAAGATCCTGACCTCGTGGGGGCTGATACCCACTCTCTCTGTCCCGCATCAGGGCTAGGCTCACCATCCTGCTTTTCCGTGGAGAAAAAATGTTAATCGTAAGCGATTTCGGTGCAGTTAATGTGGGTTCATGTGAGACGTCACCGCTAAGTCCCCTCTCTGCGGCCCTGATAGGACCAAACGCGAGATGGAGGTGACGCACCTTAAGAAGACGCTGGAGGACGACGCGCGGGTCCACGAGCAGCAGCTGATGGAGGTGCGACAGAAGCACAGTCAAGCTTTTGACGAACTCAACGAGCAGCTGGAGCAGGCCAAGCGGGTAGGTACCGGTCCGCTCCCCCGTCTGGGTCCCATAGCCCTACATACCAGGGCATTTCAAACTGATGTCTTGCTGGACGGCTAGATGAACACCGCATCTACTTCCCAAGTCTCTCTTCAGGGGCAGCCATTCCATGTATTTGTTAAATTTCACCACCAGATCACTTAATTCATTAATTTAATTAGTTAACAAAAATCAATAACGTATTGATTAGCCATATGAGGGGCGCTAGTGGTCAAGTAAAAAAATATATGGGTGTTTGGATGGTTGCTGCAAATGACTGAGAGGTTTTGAAGTGACTAAGCTGGCACACTTTGACACACATAATATTTAGCTTCAACATAAAGGTCATCTGAGCATCACATCAACTTGTATTTCTCAGTCCCGTCTGCAGGGACCGCCAGAGTCCACGTTTTCGTCCTGATGCGATGCTGACGTAAGATCGTAGGCCGTATTCACAGAACTGTAGCCGTGTAGGTCATAGTTTTAGAACACGGGCCGATATGCAAGGCGGTTGTTTTCGAGATTCTTATAACCAGGTACCCCAAAATGAAAACAGGCCAGGGCTGCAGACCCTCCCCCTCATGTGGTCACATGGGAAACTAAGAATCTGGCACCTGGGGGGGGTGCTTTCATATTTCTCGTGCAGGGAAGTCCCCCTTTTGTCAGTTTATGATGCATTTATGCCAACCCCCTGCAACTGCTCACAGTCCCCCTGTTGTCATTATTTTTTACATAATCCACCCCGCTGTCCTCCTGACTGCCTATGTGACACACTGCCCTTTTTTTGTCACATTTCAGAACAAGGTGTCCGTGGAGAAGACCAAGCAGGCCCTGGAGAGCGAGCGTAATGAGCTAGCCATCGAGGTGCAGACGCTGATGCACGGCAAGACCGAGTCGGAGCAGCGCAGGAAGAAGGCGGAGACGCAGGTGCAGGAGCTGCAGGTCAAGTTCGCGGAGAGCGAGAAGAGCCGCTCCGAGCTGTCCGAGCGCATGGTGAAGCTGCAGGTAGGATGCCTCCGGCCTCCGGTGTTCTGATGGCAGAGCTGAGTCTAACAGCTGATGTGCTAAAATGTAGAACTGGCTTGGGTTTCATACTTAGATCTATGTACAAATGGCCTGAAGGCAAGGAGCTTTAGTGCTGGGAAAATATTCCTCTGTTTCCCGTCCTCTGACCCTCTTTCCAATATGTCCCAGGCGGAGCTGGAAAATGCCAACACTCTGCTCAGCGAGGCCGACAGCAAGTCCATCAAGGCCCTGAAAGACTGCTCTTCCGTGGAGTCTCAGCTCCAGGACGTGCAGGTTTGGCACAGATACATGCTAAAGCAGGGGGGGCCAATCTTATCCGCAAAGGGCCAGTGTGTATGCAGGTTTTTGGGGTAACCTTTAGGTCCGCTGTTCACACCCAGGTGTGAGGACTCTTCAGCCAATCAGTCCTCTAATCAGTAATCTAATTAGGGAGTTGCAGCGAAAACCCGCACACACAGTGGCCCTTTCTGGATAAGATTGCCCGCCCCTGAGCTAAAGCATTTATGGTTCAATTAAGACTATATCAAATCAGTTAGCTTGTTGCAAATAGTTTGGTGTGTTGATGGCTGTGATTGTACACCAGGGCACCATGTGAAACCACAGGTCATACTATGCTAATATGTCGTTTGACGGATCTCTCTCTCTGGTCACCCCACAGGAGCTGCTTACGGAGGAGACACGGCAGAAGCTGTCGCAGTCCACGAGATTACGGCAGCTGGAAGATGAGCACGGCAGCCTGCGGGAGCAGCTGGAGGAGGAGGAAGAGGCGAAGAAGAATGCCGAGAAGCAGATCGGCGCCCTGCAGGCACAGGTAGCTCACTGCTGCTCTGTAGGGTCGGACTGGAGAAAGATCATTTGCTTCTGTCAGCATGTGACACGCTCAACATATTTTGACGGGTCTAAAATTTTGGAAATGCAATCATACCTTTTTCACCAGGAAGCTCCAGCATATTCTTCAGTATTTCTTGTGTAATACATTCAGATGATTAAAGTTGTGCAAAGCTATTGTTTAGAGGTATTACAAATGTCAAAAAAAAACACCTCGGGCATCTCCCCTCCTCCCCAGCTGGCCGACGTGAAGAAGAAGGCCGATCAGGAGGCGAGCGCCCTGGAGAACGTGGAAGAGACGCGGAAACGGCTGCAGCGCGACGTGGAAGGCCTCACCCAGCGCTTTGATGAGAAGTGCTCTGCCTATGACAAGATGGAGAAGACCAAGACCCGCCTGCAGCAGGAGCTGGACGACCTGACGGTGGATCAGGACCACCTGAGGCAGATCGTGTCCAACCTGGAGAAGAAGCAGAAGAAGTTTGACCAGGTGAGTCACCTGATCAGTTGTTCTCCTCTTTGTTCCGAAGGTTACTCCCTTTGGTTTGTACTTTAAGACTTTGCACACTATTTACATGCACATTTCTCATCACAATGCTCTGTAATGTCAGCAGTAAAGTATTTCTTGAACAACCATTCATTCCTATTGCTTAAAAACAAGTTTGTCTGATATGACACAGTTGGGTACCTTTTAGTGGGAATACAGTATTGATACCATTCTCCTTCTCCTTTCCCCTCCCGTTTTCACACTGAATCCCAGATGCTCGCAGAGGAGAAGTCCATTTCGAGCCGCTATGCGGAGGAGCGGGACCGGGCGGAGGCGGAAGCCAGGGAGAAGGAGACACGGGCCCTGGCACTGGCCCGCGAGCTGGAGGCGCTCACAGACTCCAAGGAGGAGCTGGAACGTGCTAACAAGCTACTCCGTGCTGAGATGGAGGACCTGGTCTCCTCAAAGGATGATGTGGGCAAGAATGTAAGTGTTTGTGTCGGGGGTGGGGTGGTGCTGCGGAGGCTTCGGGAAACTTTTAAAGTTTTAAAGTCGGCAGAGTGATCCCACCACTAGGCCCTTGAGTGAGGCCCTTAACCCCAGTTGCCCCAGGGACTGGCTGCCCCTACTGTCTCCTCTACGCCAGTTCCATGAGGTGGCCTCCTGAGATGTTTCCCAGCTGTCCTGAAGGAGGTCCCACATATGATGAGCTCTCATTGGCCGCTTTTCCTTCACTCTTTGGCCAAACTCCTCCAGAACCATTTCTACCGTGCTTAGTTCTGGTGGCCGGGTCATGTGATGCAATGTTCTCTATGTAGCAGACTCTACAATGAGGTGTTATCTACACACAGGTCCATGAGCTGGAGAAGTCCAAGCGAGGCATGGAGCAGCAACTGGAGGAGATGAAGACCCAGCTGGAGGAGCTGGAGGACGAGCTGCAGGCCACCGAGGACGCCAAGCTGAGGTTGGAGGTCAACATGCAGGCCATGAAGGCCCAGTTCGAGCGTGACCTGCAGGGCAAAGACGAGATGGGCGAGGAGAAGAAGAGGCAGCTGGTCAAGCAGGTGCGGTGAACACCAGAGCAACAGCTATAGATGTAGGTCAAGCTTAGACGGCACAATGCTACAGATGGATATGGCTAGCGGACCAGGTTAAATGGTCAAGGGGATTGGAGAAACTTTACAGTGGGTTGCCGTAGGAAATGCTGAGCGGCCTGCTCTCGTTTCCCCTTCAAATCTGACAACAAAAACATAATTTTCGCTTGACCTTTTGTGCCGCGCCATGCAGGTGCGGGAGATGGAGGTAGAGCTGGAAGATGAGCGGAAACAACGGACGATCGCTGTGGCAGCCCGCAAGAAGCTGGAGGTGGACCTCAAGGACCTGGCAGCTGCTATTGACGCTGCCAACAAGAGCCGCGAAGAGGCGCTGAAGCAGCTGAAGAAGCTGCAGGTGAGCAGCAGGGCCTGAAGTTATCCCATGTGCCGATTCCTGGTCAGGGAGCAATGTCTACCCTCCCCAGAATGCCGAAGTTTACGTCTTTCTGTCCTAATATTAGGCCCAGATGAAGGATGTACTCCGCGAGCTGGATGACACCCGCCTGTCCCGTGAGGAGATCCTGGCCCAGTCCAAGGAGAATGAGAAGAAGGTGAAGAGCATGGAGGCTGACATGATCCAGCTGCAGGAGGTCAGTGTGACCGCATGACTCGCCTCGGGATCTGTAGACCAGGAATTTTTGTTCTGATTTTTCTCACCGCACGACGATGCAGGAGCTGGCCGCAGCCGAAAGGATGAAGAGACAGGCTCAGCTGGAGAGGGACGAGCTGCAAGAGGAGATCAACAGCCAGGCTGGCAAGAGGTGAGGCGGACTGTTATGGGCTGTGGTCCTAGGCGGAGTGCTTGGCAGAGCAGAGCCAAGGTGTGATGAGCCGGCCATGAATCTGCTTAGAGGAACTTGGAGTTGATGATGACGTTGTGTGGAAATCCAGTGTCTTGGAGACCCTACAGGTCTCACCCTGCTAATGATGCCTTTTTCTCAAAATGCAGTTCACTGAATTCAGAAGAGAGGAGGAGGCTGGAGGCACGCATCAACGAGCTGGAGGAGGAGCTGGAGGAGGAGCAGAACACCTTGGAGCTCCTCAACGATCGCATGAAGAAAATACAAATGCAGGTGCTGAGGGCTTGGTGGGGATGGAGCAGTATAAGGGAGGGAATGTGGACAGTGGGGATGGAGCAGTGTAGGGGGGGAATGTGGACAGCCGGGGTTGGAGCAGTGTAGGGGAGGGAATGTGCACAACAGCGGTAGAGCAGTGTAAGGGAGGGAATGTGGACAGCGGCGGTAGAGCAGTGTAAGGGAGGGAATGTGGACAGCGGGGGTGGAGCAGTGTAAGGGAGGGAATATGGACAGCGGGGATGGAAATGCCCCCTTTTTTGACAAGCTATATAACACATTAAAGGAAACAGGAAAACCAGAAAATATATGCCCCCTTTAATATACTACCCCTGTCGCCTCAGTTCGATCAAGCCAATATTGAGCTGACGACAGAGCGCAGTACCTCCCAGCGCCTGGAGGGGGCACGCTCTCAGTTGGATCGCCAGAACAAGGAGCTGAAGCTGAAGCTGCAGGAACTGGAGAATACAGTGAAGGGCAAGTACAAGGCCTCCATCGCCTCCTTGGAGGCCAAGATCGCCCAGCTGGAGGAGCAGCTGGAATTAGAGAGCCGGTGAGAGCTTGAGTCACCATGCATATGCTGGCATCTCACAGCTTTGGTCGCTACCAAAGCTCTCCGACCTCACCCCTCCCACTTTCTCCTTGCCTCACTCAGGGAGAGACAGCAGGCCACCAAGACTGTGCGTCGCACAGAGAAGAAGCTGAAGGAGGTCATTCTGCAGGTGGATGATGAAAGGAGGAACTCGGATCAGTTCAAAGACCAGGTCATTCTGCTTTGCAGTGATTCTGCTTGTTCTGTTCTAAATGCTAGAAGTGTGCTAGAAGAGGGACTGTCACATTAAACCATGTCAGCCAAGTGCCAGGAGAAGGGAGTTAAAATCCTCTAAAATCAAGACCACGAGTGGACTACACCAGTCACTGAGAACGGGGCTTGGAGTGGAGATGGCTCATCACTTTCTCAGTACATCACCAAAAATATTCAAAGTGGTTTTGAGCTGTTATTTTCTTTAAAATCACAATAGGTGGGGCAGCACGGCGGCGCAGTGGTTGGCACTGTTGCCTCTCACCTCTGGGAGCTGGGTTCAAGTCTGCGCCCGAGTTCCATGTGTGTGGAGTCTGCATGTTCTCCCCGTGTCATCAGGGGTGGGGGGGGTTTCCTCTGGGTTCTCCAGTTTTCCCCCCACAGTCCAAAGGAACATGCTGAGGTTAATTGGAGTTAACAAATTGCCTGTAGGTGTGTGTGAATGGTGCGAGTGCGCCCTGTGATGGATTGGTGCCCCATCCTGGGTTCTTCCCTGCCTTGCGCCTGTAGCCTCTGGGATCGGTTTCGGACCCCCTGCAACCCTGACTAGCACAAGTGGTTACAGAAAATGGATAGATGGACATCTGAATTCACAGCTGTTTAGGAGAATTATTGCATTTTTGGTATTTCTCACCTAGACCCATAAACTTTAAGTTTTCACGAGCTGAATTGGATTCTGGCAGAAATAGCAGCATGGAGGAGTACATTATTGGGGTTTCTGTCACACAAATCAGTCTCCCAGAACTTCCCAGGCACATGTGGAGGCTGGTTTTTCCTCAGAGAAGCTTAGTTGTGCAGCAAGACTCTGACGCCGGTGGCTTCCCCCGCAGGCGGACAAGATGGGCAATCGTCTGAAGCAGCTGAAGCGGCAGCTGGAGGAGGCTGAAGACGAGGCGCAGAGGGCGCACGCCAACCGCAGGAAGCTGCAGAGGGAGCTAGAGGATGCCACGGAGTCCGCTGACATCATGAACCGTGAGGTCAGCACCCTGAAGAGCAAGCTCAGGTACATACCACTGTTTTTATCTGCGTATGTATACATGTGTGTCATACTTCTGATGCTGTTCTTGGTGTTCCAACCCAAATCACTGAACTGGAAACTGTGTGTGGTCTTGCAGGTTAGGACTCCAACAGTAGGTTGCTGGTTCAAATCCCATGTTTAGCATCGAATTCATGTTTTATATTCACATATACTCATTTTATCTGACTCTTTTATCCAAAGTGACGAGAGGCAAGGGTCACAATTTGCGTGCTCCCTGAGATTCAAACCCGTGACCTCTGCAATGTTGGTGGCCCATCTGTTAATTCCTTTTTTATATATTTTATTTTTAAGGGGAAACTTGCCGTTCGTATTCCGTAAATTGACTCGACCAGGGGTAGAGAGCGACGAGGAAACGGAGACCAAGAGTGAACCATCTGAGAAGCCAGAGTGAGCTGGTCTGCCTTCAACGTGGTCATCTGGCTCCCCCTGCTGGCTGCTGTGATGACCCGCATGCATGATCCCACACACATTCGTACCTGAGGCAGATCTGACATCCAGACCTAAAATACTGAAACACGTACACTGATTCACAGACACAGCACTGTAGTACACTTATTGTCTAATCCTTGTCCCCAGACTCTGCTATACTCCTTGACAATCTATCCCAGGGCTCTTCAAATCTGGACCTCGATTACAAATCCGGGCTGTGTTTTCAGTTCTTCCAGGTAGTTAGTTTGATTGGCCACAGAGGCTCATAGGTAAAGGAAGGCTGGAAAATAAGCAGCGTTAGCGCCGTGATTTGAATAGCCCTGCTCTCTCCCGTCAGCTCTGCACTTACATACACCCTCGACAATCAAAACACATGCACATACACATGAACATGGGCCAAACTTTACAACCTATTCATCCTTCTTTGGAGTCTGACTTTGAATGATATTTTTATAATGAAACATTCCAATTCTTCCTCTTTCTGGATCTATTTTTCTAACTGAATTATGAAGGAAAAGGAAAATATGCAAAGGAGACCAAAGTAACACTGCAATCTGGAGTAATGTATTTTATTCTTTTTATAGTAATAGATAAAGTATAGCTTCCTTACCCTCTCTCTGTACCTCTGTTTCTAATGCGGGTTTATGCGAAGAGTTGTACTGTATTTAACTACAGGTAAATCAGTACTACACTGTATTTGCAGTAATGCCCGGGGCCTAATGAGATTCTTTCGCATTACATGACCTGCTTTACATCCAATAAAATGTTTCCAAACACACCATGTGGCCAGAAACACTTTTTATAGGCTAGCAGCTGAAGTCTGCGCTAGGCAGCCAAACACGTTTGCTGTAACTTTTCAGTGTCTGCGTTGCACTGGTGCGCTGCGCTGGGGCACAATATCAGAAATGCGAGACAAGGGGAGGTGGGGGTGCAAAGCAGCACAGAGGTGCACCTGTGACACACTGTCCACGTGCTTTAAGAGCTATGCCAAGACAAACACATTATAGCCTTATAAAGCTCCGTTATATCATATTATTTGTACTTTGAAGGTCTAATTTTGTACTCATTTCTTAATACAATTTTAAGATCTATACATTACAGGGATAACTGGGTGGCTGGGACGGTTTTGCAGCGCACACACTGTATTCTCTGAGCACAGTCTCCCGGAGAGCAGAGTTACGGGGGGTGGAAGAAAGACGGGGGTAAATTAGTAAATTACAGAGGTGAACAGTTGAGTATAAAAAGTCAGTCACGGAGTACTCGACTGGTTGGTTGAAACAAAATCCTGGTCTGGATTTGTACTCTGGACCTGAAATCTCTACCTCTGGTAAATTAAGCTTTTCATCAGTAGCAGACATACTGTTTCAAAGTGTGTTTAAGTGTGGCCTTATTGAACACTGTCTGCACCCCCGTGCATCTATTAGTTTCCCTCCCTTGTGTAAAAGGGAACAGATGAGAGGTTCCAAGACGTTTGGTGCAAGCGAGCCAGTCTCTCGTGACTGGTTGGCTGATGGGAATGCAGGGTCTCTCTTACGCTGTGCTCAGTTTAGCTATTTGCTCACACTGTTGGAAAGGGGGAGGAATTATTGATGAATAAATTTTGTTAATCTCTTGCATTTAAAACCCCCTAATTTGTATTCATTTATATGCATCTCTGAAATGAAGATTTGGTATTGCAATAAAGATGGCTTTCTCAACTGTTCGTGCTGACTGCTGTATTTTTTCATGCATGTTAAGTTTTGATTTTTTTCGATGTTGTAGAGCAAACTGAAGAGGTGTCACTTATTGGATACGTTCATCTGGGTGTAACCGATACCATACCAAGGAGACGGGATGTTAATCCACGCTGTGAACCTCACAAATTACACAAACTGGCAGAAGACAAAATGCGTTTTTAATTAGGGGCTGCGGCAACTGTCCCTTTTTCACAAACCAATACCGCAACCATGAATGTTTATATGCACTATTTCATGCGCAAAACAAAATGTCAACATTTACTGTATCGTTTTCAAGAAAATGCACTTTGAAATCCATGTTTTGTGTTATGAGCCAAGTTTAACAGGCCAAAGATCTGAATTTTGCCCAAAAAATTTTACGCAAATTTCCCATAATCTATAAAAAAAGTGTAATACCGTCTGAAAGCCAAGGCCTTACAGCTATTTCCCCACAAAATTTCATCCGTTTTTATGCACCATTTTCATGTAAATGTACATTGAAATAGGACTTTTAGACGTCATAAGACTTTTGTTTTACATTATGAAAGAATTTCATTGTACATCCTGTATTTCATACGATATACCTTGAACCTCTTTCCTATGCGCCGTCGCTTAGTTTGATATTTGACTAAAGGCGACCTAGTACCGTAGTGTCATGTCTATGCGTGCACCACACACTTTAAGCTCAGATATTGTTACCGTGCTGCGGCAAAGCGCGGATAGCTTGACCGCGGTGAATAGCGGCTGATACCGATATGTCAATTGATAAGCTTACAGTGCATATCTATATGCATATATTTCAACTTGCTGATCAGCAGGGCGAATTATCGTTTGTAGTCTCCTTGGGAAACAATGTGGCAGACAGTGGTTCACAAATTTATTATAAGCCACCGTGACCCCCCGCTGCGCAATAAGCATTGAATTAGGTAATTAAGAAATCGTAGTCCTTTATATCTGCACAAAGAAGTATGTTTCTAATGCCTAATTCAATTTTAAAACGAAGTTTTAAAAAATAACACATCTGTATTTTTTCTTGTTTTGGTATAAAACGCGAATATGATGCGTTCGCGTTCCATACCGGGATTTAAAAAATAACACAAATGGATTGCTGTATCCTGAAACAAGAGCTGGATAACATGCAGAACATGGAGGAGAGATATTGATGTTTGTTTACACGGTCACGTGACACCAGCGTGAAGTTGGCCCCCCATTTGCGTCTGATTTCCACCAAACCGATCGCGATCGTGTGTACTGCGTCTGTGCTGGTATGTGCCGTTAAAACCGTCTTTTGTGCTGCTTTAGTTTCTGAGATATTAATGTTTGTAAGGTTGCCCCCCCCCTCAAATTTGCGTCTGATTTCGACCATATATAGTTAATGCACAGGTATAGACCTCACAAATATTAACGCCCCCCACCCCCGAATTTCTAAAACTGCATTGCTCATGTGAAAATGCAGCGCCCCCTTATTAAATAGCAGCATAAAATGAATACAAAGTGCTACACAGGAAACGCATATGGGTGTTAGCCGCTGAGAATCTGAATTTATTCTGCACGATCCTGTAATGCGGTATCTGGCTGGCGGGGCTGACTAAGTCTATGTACAACTTTGTCGCGGAGTCACAAAGAGAACATGTTAACATGAGAAACACGAGCCTGAGCAATATACGGCGATCATGTAAAGGCATAAACTAAGAGGTATAACTCAAAAATTGTCTGTACTGTTATTTTTCTAAACGGTACAAACTATTGAGACCGGTTCGGAGGCAAATGGGGGGCTAACTTAACGGCGGAGTCACGTGACCCTGTAAATAAGCAATATATCTCTGCATTGAAGCAGCACAAACGACAGTTTTAACAGCACATACCAGCACAAACGATTACGATCGGTTTGGTCGAAAGCAGATGCAAATGGGAGGGGGGTAACCTTACAAATATTAATATCTCAGAAACTAAACCAGCAAAAGACACTTTTAACGGCACATACCAGCACAGGCGCAGTACACACGATCGCGATCGGTTTGGTGGAAATCAGACGCAAATGGGGGACTAACTTCACGATGATGACGTCACCATGTAAACAAACATTTATATCTCAGAAACTAAAACAGCACAAACAAAAATTGTAACGGCACCATCCAGCACAATCGCGGCACATACGATTGCGATCAGTTTGGTTGAAATCTGAAACATATGGGGGGCCAACTTCACGCAGGTTCCTCACCTTGCTCAACGACTGTAAATTGTAGCAAGCGGTCAAAATGCAACTATGTTTTTAACGGACAGGTGACATCGATCCATAGGAAGTAAGAAAATGTCTTTAAAATATGCGTTAATTAAGCCAAAAGCGAGAAACATCGAACGAACATGTTCACAGAATTTTATTGCACGTTTGAACTTTCTTTTGCAATAGTTCCTACATTAATAAAAGGGTTTTTTTAAATCCGAAACTGTGCAAAATACAATGCAAACGACATACATGGGTTAGAATCAGATTTTCATTTTAAAAAAGGGTCACTTATGAATACTTAACAATTCTACTCCCAGATAATTACACACAAAACATTCATACAATCTACCGAACACAGTACTTGTGTTTCCACAAGTTGCTTACTGTACTGCACTACAGTAAAGGCATAGGAGGTCAATACAAAATACATTGCGTTTACCCCCGAACAATTTTTTTTTGTTAAATTCTAAAATTACAGCCCAACAAGCCATTTAAATTGCTTAACTCAAGTTTAAATGGTTCAAATGACTGTAATATCCGAACTGCATTTTGTTGTACAGGTATCACAAGCACAATGTGCATGTATGAGATATACACTAGCAAAGCATTTATTCCATTACTTCACAGGTAATAAGTTTTTGCCCAGTTCTATGGAAGACCCCGGAGATGTTTTTGAAGTAGGAGAGCATGAATGGTCAGAATGTAGGAGATCTTAATACAGCAGTCGGTGTAAGCTTTCGGGGGAGTGTGTGTGTACGACCGTCATACAATCTCAAGTGATCAGTTTAATCGTGCAGTCAAAAATTGCATAGATTAGGAACCGGAACACAGTTTTAAAGACCCAATGCTTGCTAGGTCTACATGACGCATGAGTTTGTCAACACAGTAAACCGGAAGGATCCAGATTCTAGGCACGCGCAAAGGAGCCGCTCCAGAACCTCCTTTAATTTCCTACTTGGGGAGGCCGGGGGAGGGAGAGTCAGCCCTCCTAGCTGCACCAATCAGAAGGAAAGGACTACTGAACGAACGGTTGGGGGATAACTTCAAAATGTATGTATGCAACTAACCCATAGCGCGTTAATATTAATTTGCCACGTTTGCAACTCAAAACTATACAGGAAATATACACAGAATATGAACGTGACTTTAAAATGACAATAGAACCACTGGGAATCTTTTCCCCCATGCATCACTTTTCCCTGATGACGTGGATATCCCCGATCCGTTCTGTGCGCTGGACCCAACGGCGAGCTTTAACACAAAGTGGAAAGCGGAGTTTACATCTGCTCTCCTGAAGGCAGGAGCCGTGCAGGAAAACGTGTACAAATATGGGAGGTAGATTGCAGAGGAAACACCCGCCTGCAACTGTAGATGAAGGGAACAAATTCCAGCTCCATTCTAAAGCCCCGCAGCTAAACATTCAGAAGCTCCAAAATGTGGTACATTAAACCATAAAAAAAAAAAAAAAACTTTGGTGTTCCCCTCTCGTCAAATCGTCGTCACATATAGACACACCATTCAGCTAAACCGATTAGAAGGTAAGAAGTCAAACCACAACTGTAATCCCTGGTTCAAACTGACAGTTTCGCAATGTTTCAACAAGGGGGGTGAGAAACATAGGTTTATGAAAAATCGACGACGTTATGGCTCAGAATAAAGGTGTACACCGAGACTCTTCCTCACTCGAGCGATCCGCACACGCTCAACGGATGCAGAGATCAAAAAGCCCCAGCGACCTGAGGCAACCTCTCCGGGCCGACAGGCGGCTGCTTTCGGGGTCAGCTTCCTGTTTACGCTCCGCGATCCGTCCCTGCTTTCAATCAGATACGCTTAAATGCACCAAACACGTACATCACCACAAACAGGAAAAGAAAAAAACACTACATGAAGAAGTGAATGTCGTTTAAATCGTTACGATCGTCTGTTTATCAATACATATCCATTTAGTGCGTATATATATTATATATGCGTATATGTATCTATAGAATGCATTCCAATTAATTGATATGAAAATATAAAATAAGCCTATATCTCACATTGATATGGTGTGGCTCACTGTAGCTGTCTTCATACGAGTGTCAGTAAGGGAACCATCACAACAGCAGCTGAACTGAGATGGAGGAAAATACATAATTGTGGTCTTCGTCACACCACAAAGTCCATCTACTCCTAGGGTGTCTAATACGTGTTCCGTGACCTTCAATACAGAGAGAAACTAAACACAAAGTAGGGGACTAAGTGAGGGCAGTTGGGCATTAAAGTTGATCCCCGTTTACCCCTGGTTTCATGCCACACGCTGTCCTGTAGGGGACCTGCCACCCAATGACATTGCCCAGACCCTCAAGTACGCGTCCAGCCTTGAGTGTCGTCATTCCCTCATTTAACTTCAGCTTCTATCGAAATCGACGTAGGGCTCCATCGGTGCAGGTCATGGCTGAAGAGAGAAACAGCAGGCATGACCGTAGCAACAAGACAATGCCATGGCGACCGATGGGTCCGGTCCACCATAGGAGGGAATGTCACCGACGCAAGGTCGGCAATGCACGGAACCCTGTATGATGTAAACCCATTTGCTGCTGTTCAATGTATTGGGGGGGGGGGGGGGTGAGGACCCCAGTGACCCCGTTAACCACCATTGCTCCTTGGATAAATAGAACCGGCTCACGATACAGCATCCCGGCAGCCTGGACATCCCTGACGGCTAGCTGGAATCTTCCGGAGGCTTGACCATGTTCCGGCAGGAAGGGGGAGTCTGGGACACTTCTGGGGGGGGGGGGAGAGAGTCTGGAATCAGAATGGAGAACATGGCACATGACTACCTCCTGAGTCTGTGGGACATAGGTTCGAACCCCGGCTTACCTGGCTCAGTGGCGGTATCCGAATCCGCTCCTCTTCCCTCCAGTGACAGACCACATGTTCCTCCGGTCCTGGATCTTCTGGAAGATGTTGCCACTCCTTCTCCTCTCTTTCTTATACTTTTTCATTTTCTTCACCTGCACACACACCATCCAGCATCTCATCATTCCCCAGAGACAATGACGTATCCCCCCCCCCAGCTCTGGGCCTTTTAATTCCACACAGGACACCATTAGCTCTGATCTAGGCCCGAATCACATTTGGATGGCAATTAGACGGTAGAAGCGGGCTCTTTACGGGACGGATCAATCCATTACAGCCATGGCTCGCAGCCCGAAAGGCTGCATTAAAGACAATCAGATCTGACAGTAACATCCTCAGTCCATGAACACACAGCCATGCAGCCAATGAGATGCCGGCCACGTTCATGTAGCCAATGGCAGGACAGCCATGTATACACAGACCCGCCTATCCCCCGTCCAGCCCACTCACCTTGCCTCTGTCGAACTCCTCATCCCACTCGTCGATCACGGTGTCCTGCTTGGCGTTTCGTGCGTCCTCCATAGCGTCCCGGCTGATCGCTGAAAGCTCTCCGTCCCAGGTGAGAACTGCAGTGAACAGTGACTACACTGAGCAGAAGCGAAGGCAAAAGCGATAGTCCCTGCCCCAAAAATCTCAGTCTTTTTGGCCAATCAACTTCTACCAGAGCTGTTTACTTGAATTCTAGCCAGGTCCTTTGAACATCAACAGAAGCAACTGGCCAGATCTACACCAGACCAGACAGGAGTTCCGTCACAGGCTGTCACCTTGGTTCCCGTAAGCTCTGTCCTTGGAGTGCCGGAGCAGTTCTTCCACCACCGTGCTGGTCCTGGCGCCGTCCCAGGCGGACTGTGCGGTTTTGGGGCCCTGAGATTCCTGCGTGCGCTTGTACCCGTCCCGGACTTGGCTGTCCCAGACGATCACAGTCGCTGCTGCAAGGGCGAGACGGAGAGTCAATCGAGCGATCTGATAGGCTGGTCTGCTGACCGAACATGGCTGCTAATGCTCAGGACCCTGTACATGGCTCTCTGTATTTAAATAGCAGCAGAACCTTAACACCATAGACCTCAACACTGAGAACGCCAGTACCTTGACTGCAGCCAGCAGTCTTCACCTCCTCAGAAGGCTCCTGAGGAGAAGGTTCCGGGTCTCTGGGACACACTCTCTTCTCCTTCAGCATCTTCTTCTTCCTCCTCCTTTCCAGTTTCTGCCGAAGCAGTTCAGCTACGTCCACCGTGCTCGTCTCGGTCGCTGCTTCCTTGGCCGCTGGCCTGGGGTGAAGCCGGACCGTTTCAGCGGACTGATCAGAGAACAGCATTCTGCACAGGGCACCTCAGGAAACACCCTCCCTGTACTGAACCTCATGCAGGTTTTATCCTCAGACTCTGAAGTTTCATAGGTGCCCTTAGAAAACCAACCGGGTACATTTAATTTATTTATTTCCTAGATGCTTTCATCCAAAGCAATATACAAGTGAGACCCTGGAGCAACTGGCGTTTAGGGCCTTGATCAGGGACACAGAGCTAACATCATTCTGCAGGATGTGAATCTTCCAATCATGAGTAGAGAACATAAGAAATTTACAAACGAGGCCATTCGGCCCATCAAGCTTGCTTGGGGAGAATTTAACTAATAGTTCAGAGTTGTTAAAATCTTATCTACCTCTGATTTAAAGGAACCCAGGGTTTTAGCTTTCACTACACTAACAGGAAGACTATTCCATACTCCAACTACACGCTGTGTGAAGAAGTACTTTCTCAAATCTATTTTTAAATGTTCTCCTGCTAATTTCCACCTATGGCCACAAGTTCTAGTATTTAAACTAATATTGAAATAGCCATTTGGCTGAACAGCATCCAGACCTGTTAGAATCTTGTATACCTGTATCATGTAATCTCAATCTCCTTTGCACGAGGCTGAACAGATTCAGTTCAGCTAACCTCTCCTCATACTCCTCATAGAGTATGAAACTGCAGAAGCACTCACTGCCCCCTATTGGACACAATAAAATATCACATCCTGACATTATATCCCCATGGAAGAGGTCCTCAGTGGGAGACGCACCTCTCTGCAGCTGAGCACGGACTCATGGCTTCCTCCGTTTCCTCGTCACGTTTCCTCTTCCTCTTTTTCTTCTTCAGCCTCACTGCATCTCCGGCTTGCTCCCGCGGGTCGGGCGTGATGCTCCAGGGCTTCACCAGCGGCTCCAGGTGCGACACGAGGTCTTGGGCCGGATGGGTGGCAGGTCCCTCCTCCTCCTCCCTCTTCCTTTTCTTCTTTTTTTTCTTCTTCTTCTCCTCACAGACTGACGTCTCCGCTTCCCGGGCCTCGGCTTGTCCCGGTGGTGGTTGCTGCTCGTCGCACGTCTCGGAGTGACGGCGTTTTTTCTTCTTCCTCCTCTTCCTCTTCAACACAGGGCTGACAGGGGCATCTTCCGTTCCAGTCCCCGGGGAGAATCGACTTGTTGCCACGGAGAGAGGTCCGGGCAGGGGGCTGGTTTCCGTGGGGACAGGGTGAGAGCGTTTGGTCGGGGCTGAGGGGGTGGGGAGGTCAGAGTAGGAGGCGGGTCTAGGCAAAGATGATGACTTGAGCGAATGAAATGGAACCATCCTGGGAGGGGAGGGGGTGGGGGGACAACCAGAGACAAAGAGGACCACAGAAGCACCAAGACATTAGGAGCAAATAGCACACCAGGGATACAGAGACATCTACCCACACCCCAGGTGCCTGATATCCATCACTCAAGCCCCTAGATACCACCCCCTACAGGCTGAGCCATACCGAGGTTTGTGATTCGGCGGGGTGGAGACCAACGGGGGTGGATGATCTGAAAGCGTGAGGTCACTGGACAAGGGGCGTGGCTGGGAGGGCGGAGCATCACTGCTGCTGGGACTCCCATTGGGCCTGGCCTGCAGTTATTGACAGAAATAAAAACTTGGTGGTCTAAAAGAAAAAAAAAAAAAAAAAAGCGCCATCCATGTACACAAGGGGGGAGAAAAATAAAAATGTGGAAAAACAAAATGAAAGATGAAAATGAACGAGAGAAAAAAAAACGAAGAGAGAATGCGGCAGACGGGGGATTAGAAATGGTTAGAAGAGAACGGAAAGAGACTTACAAAGACAAAAGAAAGTAAAGAGTGCCAAGAGCTGCGCTTAACCACGGGGGGGGGGTATTTAGGAATTCAGGGTTTAATCACTGCATGTGCTGGATGCTGTGTAAACAGCTTCCTGGGAGTGTGACCACAGCGCTATTAGCGTTCCCCACGAAAGCAGCCCCCCTGCCCCTCACCTTCTTGGCAGACAGGGCGAGCTTCTTTGCGGGGGGTGGGGAGGTGGGATTGGCAGCCTCCGATGCGATGTTGGTGACGGCCGGGGGCTTTAATTTGGCTGTTTTATCCTCAGCGCCGGGTCCCGACCCGCGATCCAGAGGCTTGGGGGGCTCCGAGCCCCGGCGGGGAGAGGACGTCCCGTTCAGGCTCCTGGCTGTGGCCGACCCCGTCTCCCCAGCCGGCGCACTCCGAGGGCCACCGCCGTGCTGGAGAAGCAGCATACAGGTCCGGTTAATCACCCCCCCTGTAAAGCCTTAAAGGGGCAGTTCACCCCAAAACTGAAAACAAGATACATTTCTGCTCATCATAAAATCTGATGGATTATTGTGAGTAACCGGGTCGTGATTTCTTATGGGAGACGTCGCTGTTGAATTTTTCCAAGTCTTTTTTTTTGCCACTTTAACTACAATCGATATCCCCAAAACCAGGCAGCAGAACACCCCCACAGGCGGCTGACAGGTGGCACTAATGTCACTCTAGAACAGATTGCATTTTTAGTTTTGGGGTGAACTGGCCCATTAAGGCTAGCGATGCGTCAGGCTTATAAATGACGTTTGAGAAGACGGACCGGCTGTCGACCCTCACAAATCAAACAGCTGGCTGTCCCGTCCTCACCGAAAAAAGCAGGCGAAGTTCACACATCAAAAGGCCTGTGAACATACAGCATTATAATTTTGACGTTTTAAATTTAGTGTTACGTTTCAGATCTGTGTGTCTTATCTTCTGAGAATCCCACGTGAATTTACAGTACATTTGCCCTGTATTTGTTTCACATATTTATTAAAAAAAAATAAAAATAAAAAAAAAAATCGGATCAGGACTCCGAATCAGCAGATATAAATATTTAATGGATTGGACTGGGCCAAAAAAAAAAAAGGGGGGGGGGGTCTTCCTTATTTACTAATGTCCTCAAAATGGGT
>JAODLD010000051.1:2045365-2058747 GCA_026781065.1 Mormyrops boulengeri | reverse complement strand
GGGTCTCAAGATCGGTATTGCGCAACAATAGGGAGATGGGGACCCCCCCGAATATTGACAGGTATTTCGCACACTGGTCCTGCTGCATTGGGGCTGTCCCGGCACATGACCATGGCTCTGAAACACTACTGCTTTGCCCCATCTCCCTCCCCTTCCTGCTTCAGGTACCTGATTCAGTTCCTGGCCCGGCTGTCGGAGCAGCAGGCCGTGAACAAAATGACCCCCAGTAACGTCGCCATCGTGCTGGGGCCCAACCTGCTGTGGCCAAAGATGGAGGGGTGAGTCCGGGGCAGGGGTTAGCGTGTCTGCTTCTGTGCTATGTTTTACACACCCAGGGCTCATTCTCTGGGCCTACAATATCACATTTAGTAGATGCCTTGATCAAAAGCAACATACAGTGGAGAAAGTAGGGTCAGAGAGTCCCTGGAGTAGCTGAGGTTAAGGGTTTACTCAACCGACTCTCTACCGACCATGGGATTTGAACAAGTGGGTTGCCAGCTCTCACGCATCTGGCCTGACACTCACGCTTTCAGACACTCACACTCACGCAAGAAATCTTGCGGCAAATCTGTATCATTCCATTATAAACCTAAAATTAGCTACATCAAAAGCATTGGGGTAGTTTGTAAACCCTACAGACTATTTATAAGGTAATTAAACTGTTACATACATGTAAATCAGAGTGCAGACTTGTCTCAAATTGAATATTTCACGCCAGTCAGCTGACCAAAGTTGGCAACCCTGAAAGTAGTGACTTTTAGATCACAGGTAGTAACCCGCTTCACCCCAGCTACGTAGAGCTGCCTGTTTAAGGCTCTAAACACAGGATTTATTAGCTGATTTGAGCATTTCTGTTTGTCTGAGTATCATTGTAATTTCCATCAATGAAGCTTGTATTGACAGATTATGATATTAATGACTGAATCCTCCTGCTCCCCTTTTAGGGAGAATGTGACCTTTGACATGGCGTCGGCCTCCTCTGTCCAGGTGGTTTCTGTGATAGAGCCGCTGATACAGCATGCTGGCAGCCTGTTCCCTGAAGGTATCACATTCCTGCATGCTTTTTATCTGCGGCTCTCTGACCGCCAGCGTGCCTTACCTCCTCTCACTTCTGTTTCTTTCTCTCCCTTTCTAGAGGTGGACTTTAAGGTTCCTGAGCTTCCGGGGAATTCCGATCTGACTTCCTCACAGTCCCTGCCCTGTGTTGCAGATCCACACTCTTGCACAGACTCTAGTATAACACCTCTTGCTGACAGGTACTGAATACTTTTGGGTGTGCATCCCAAGGAATTTGAGACATAACATTAGATTAGTTAATTTCAAACACAACCATAGTATGGTCCTTGGTATAATCAGTGATAGAATTAGTGATAGCATTAGCATTGACAGTATTAGCGATAGCATTAGCAATGACAATATTAGCGATAGCATTAGCAATGACAATTAGCGATAGCATTAGCAATGACAATATTAGCAGTTGCATTAGCATGAACAGTATTAGCGGCAGTATTAGCAAAGACAATGACAGACCAGTATGTATATGTCTTGCCCATTCTCTCTCTCTCTCTTTAGCTCATCATTGTCACAAAACATCTCTGAAGCGCTCTCCCAATTGAGCTCCATGGGTAACAGCTCTTCCTCTGACTCGAAGAGCAGGCAACCTGTCCTGACCAGTCACCAATCCCCAGCCACCAGCTCTGGTTCACACGGACCCCCCCACCATCAAGCAGCAGCGCCGCCCAAAGGTCGACCGCATACCGCCACTGCACGCGCCTTCCACAGTTTTGCGACACGATTACTTAGGTTTCGGTGGGTTTGACACACCCCGGTGTTTTTCGGCATACAAAAGGGCCCTGTCCCGAGGTGTCACTCACATGTCAGCGTGGGGGGTGCGGGGGTGGGGGGTGCTTTTATGATTGGGGAAACATAACGCTTCCTTCAAAGGACTCATAACAAAAAGGCTCATTTTTGGACTAAAAATATTCAACAAGGACATTTGGCTCAACAAACAAATCAGTCTGAAACACAGAAAGAGGAACTTTGTTTTAATGGTAGTTTATACCATATGATTTTTAACTATTGTAATAATACTAGTCTTGTTAGGTTTATTAGGTCTTATTAGGTTCTTGCTTCATTAGAAGTCTTTGTGTAGCTCCTGCTCCGGTGCTGCTCACACTTATATCTGGACATTCAATGGAAGCTCAGCCCAACTGCTATTTCCCTCCATTTGCTTTGGATAAAAGCATACAGTATGCCACATACAGTACCGCGCAAAAGTTTGCACACGCCAGGACACCTAGAAAGGAGAGTGATGGGGTTGCATCACATGACCAGGTCACCAGACCTAAACACAGTGGAAATAAGTGCACTTGTCCGTACTTGTGTTCTCGTGTACCCGTTTTACGTCATCTTCCATTGCCGAAGACCAGTTCCAATACTTAAGTGCAGAGGTACAGAAGACTGGTAAAAATCCCTGGATGTTGTTCTTGCTCTGCCCCAAATATCAAGGATACATCGGTTGCATCCTCACCAAATGACACCGATCCCATGATTCATTGCGCCCCAAAGTTCATTCTTGGCAGGTAACCAGTCTTGCCAAGACCACAAGAATGATCTTTACGTTCTTGGTATTGAGAAACACCCATGGCTTTGGAGGAGTTTGACCAGAGACGGAAGGCAAAGCGGCCAATGAGAGCTCAGCATATGTGGGACCTCCTTCAGGACAGCTGGGAAAGCATGTCAGGAGGCTACTTCATGAAAACGGGTAATAGGAAAATAGAGGGTCAGTCAGTCCCTGGGGCACTTGGGATTAAAGACCTTGTTCAAGGGCCCAATGGTAAGATCACTCTGCTGACCCAGGGATTTGAACCATCATCCTTCTGAGTTCCAACCCACAGAGCTGCCCCCCAACAAATTTTTTTTTTTTGTTTAATACTTTTTTTGGTCAGTGCACAATTCTATATATGTTATTTTATAGTTTTTATGTTTTAATTATTCTAAAATGTAGAGAATAGTTCAAATGAACCTTCCAAACTTTTGACTGGCACTGCATGTGAATGTAAATACCATTTTGTGCTTGTCTTTCTCTATCTAACACAGCTTGGAGACCCAGTCTGCAACAGAAACCATTTCTCCAAGCCAGAGAGACTCCAAAGGGGAACGATGACTTCTGCAAACCCGCGGGTCGGTCTCTTCTGCCTGCCCAGATGGAGACGCCGTTTGTACCGACGATGCACTGTGACCATCTGAGCAGGAAGCCGCCTGTCAAGAAGGGCACGGTGAAATGCCCTAGCTTCCCGCCCCCCAACCCTCCCCAGCTGATCAACAAACACCTTTCCTCCCTCGGCCAGTGACCTGGGACCGCCACGGGCTTGGTAAGCGGCGGGTCCCTCCGCGCTCGCCCGCATCATGCCCAGCGTCCTGCTAAGCGTGGGAAGTGACCACAGCAGAAAACACACATCTATGTTTGTCAGAAATGTTTTATTATCATGCTGTATGATGAGGATATTATTTGTAAGTGTGCCAGTTACACTCAGCTTTTGTACATTTACCGTTGCGTTCCTATGCCAGCTACTTCCCTCATAATCCGTTACCTTACTGTATGCATGGAGGAAACTCTGTGTCTCTCAGTGTCAAAAGCTTTGCAGTTAATCGTGTCTAATCTTTCATATGCCTTGCTTGCAGTTTGCTTCTCCTAAGCATTACATTTCCGCGTGCGGTATATTTCTTGTGGTGAGCACAAAGATACTAGCGAATACAATACAATGACTCATCTAAAGGCTAAATTCACCGCAGCCGAATTACTCTTTTCTTTCTAATGGTACTTCGTCTGCTATTTCTTCTGTAGTCTTGCAGCTGTCAGAGCCACTAATCTCCCCAGTAATTTACAGAATGAGCCGCAAATCCATCTAAAAATGCTCTTAAATTTGACGACCTATTAGTCTTTCAGGACTGGATGCTACACCGTTCGCTTTTGGTTTCTGAGGTTCTAAAAGCAGGTGGTTTCCTGTTTGCATTGATGCTGTGTGATGTATTGGATTAAAATAGCGGGAACTGAAAGTACCTGTTTATCTAAAAAAATAAAGGCAGCTGTAAATGATCCAGAATGGTGAAATGAAACAGTCTGGGAAAGCTCGCTTATTCACAATGACTAGTATGTACAGAAGACTGCTTTCACAAATACTGCTTGTCCATTAAATTCAATCCATTTCCTACAACTTTTCAAAGTTCCAGCTCTTAATATTTCTGGGTGAAATAAACAATCTGTGTTTTTATGCGTCACTTGTTAACCTGAGCAATCTGAGAAAAGTCAGTACAGTTTCCATTGACATGGAGGTGAAGGCAAAATGGCTCAAAGCGAATGTGTTAGTTCAGGAAGGGTGCGTGTGTGGTTGGCACAGTGGCTTAATGACTAACACTGTGGCCTGACACCTTACGGTTTGCATACACCGAGATGAATTTCTGTCTCTCAATGATGTATGTGCCCTGTGACAGGCTAGCATCCATTCTAGGTTGTCCCCTGCATCACATTCCGGAATAGACTCCTGACTCATGAAGATGGGTGGATTCATTCATGCATTTGTGTGTTGGTACTTGGTGCTGAATGAAAACTGCACAATTAGCAGGTGGCATGTGGCACTATGACTTGGACATAATGATCCGAGCTGTGGTCCTTTCCAGTATAATTTTTCTAGAATGTTCTGGAATAGTTGAAAAATCGCCGCTTTCTTAGCAACTGAGCATGCATTCTTTTTCACGTCAGCTGGGCCGTTCAGCAAGGGCATTCGAACCACTGCCCAGCAGTCTCTGGAGATAATTCTTTAGATCTTATAGGCACTCACAGAAGGATTGGATAGCAAATCCAGACAGTCAGTCTTCAGACTTTGATTTCGTCCTCCTCTTCAGGGTAGGCGTACGGGGCTCTCTTCTGCGTGATGACTCTGGAGTTGCCACCAGGGTTGTCTTCAGTCTGTAGACATTTTAAGAGTCCGCTGCCCCCATAATGATGATCCAGCACATGGGCAGCCTTTTGAAACTTCTCAGGCTCCATACCTGGCTCCTGCCAAACAGAATGGCCCCCACCAACACCTGCCATTGCCATTTCGGGAGACCCTCCTTCCTCTGGACACCCCAGACTCCTCCTACCGTTCCAGTCCTTTAGCAGCCCCAGTTCCATCGTGGAAGCCGCCACCGCCACGCCATTGGCAGTCGGCCCCGAGGAGACCTCAAGCTCTTCCCCCATCCAGCTGTGATTGGCCCCCAGGTCACAGGCAGGGTTGTCAATCAGCGCAAACACCTCGCTCATCAAGGAGGGTCCCAGGTCCACTGTGAACGAGGCGAGCGAGTCAGAGCGCACCAGAGAGAACCCCGTGCAGTCTGAGAAGGATTCGTAATGAAGCTCCGCGGTGTAGGTATTAGAGCTGGGAGGTGGCTCTCGGTCGGTGCGTGATGGGCGGGGCAATGTGAGAAAACCAGACTGCATACCTGCAGAAAAGCAAACATCCAGAGAGCATAAACAAATGTAAAAGTGCGGTATGGCATGTGACAAAGAGCTATATGGTGCGCATAACCTAATAAGCCAAATACAACGTTCTTAAGAATATAAGAAATTTACAAACAAGAGGTGGCCATTCGGCCCATTAAGCTCGTGTAGCAAGACCTCAATTAATAGCTCAGAGTTGTTAAAATCTTATCTAGCTCTGATTTAAAGCAACCCAATGTTTTAGCTTGCGCTACACTAACAGGAAGACTATTCCATACTCTTAACTACACGCTGTGTAAAGAAGAGCTTTGTCAAATCCAGTTTAAAATGTTCTCCCGCTAATTTCCACCTATGGCCACAGGTTCTTGTATTTGAACTAATATTGAAATAACTATTTGGTAGAACAGCATCCAGACCTGTTAGTCGTATATACCTTGATCATGTCCCCCCTTTTCTCCTTAAACCAGGGGTCTCAAACTGCAGTCCTGGAGGGCCGGAGCCCTGCACCGTTTTTGGTTTACCCTCATTAAAAACACCTGACTCAACTACTTACATAATTACCACACAGCTCTTGAGTTGAATCATTTCTGTTGGAATGGGGAAAGAACTAAGCTACGCAGGTCGCCAGGACTGCAGTTTGAGCACCCTGACACCATTTACTCACAAAAAGGTACAGGTAAATAACATAACATGCCTGCAGTTTGACCAACAGACCAGAAGGTGGCAGCAAAAGCTAGCGGAGTGGATTCCAGCTGTCGCTTGGCAGCGAAATGCCCTGACTACCGCCCACATACATTCCTGTGTGCCATGACTAACACTCATTTGCTCGCATGGATTTTTTTTCTTTGCACTTTCCATGGGCAGATGTTCTCAGCTGGTGCACAATGAGCCGGAAACCGATAATCATAATGAAGAAGAGCGTGACTAAAAAAAATAAACCAAGTGAATGTGCGCGGTACAAAGGTTAGGAAATGTGTGACAGGGTGTCTGGGGGGGGGGCGGATCACAACAAACCACATAAATAAGTTACAGGATTCTTCATGACTGGGGGGGAGTTATGAATAAACCCAAAGGCCAAACCCCACATACTCGGGGGGGGGGAAGCGTGCAAATTCCTTCTGCGTTGGGTAAATATCTGGGGGCTGGGGGGAATTCCAGGCATCCTGGCGGTCGCCTGCCCACCCTGCGGGAGACACACTGCCCGCATCGAGAAAGAAACACGGTGGAGATGCTCGTCCCCCAGCTGCGGCTGTGTAGCCCCCACTGTTTCCTCATAACCCCCCCGGCCTTGATGGCGTGTGCCCATGACCATGTGCTTCTTTGTGGGTGTGTGTAGTAAATCACACAGTCCCACCAGGGTTTATTTACCCTTTATGACTGGTATACACTGTCAGAAAAAAGAACGCCGATTTGTACCTTTGCTTCTCACTGGGGCTGGAGTCTCATAAAGTGTCACATTACGATGACATATAAATATCAATACTGTTTTAACAATAACTGTCATGTTTGAAAGGAACTGTGCTCTTTAGGTCCCCCGTTATGCAGTGCAGCCTCACCATAGGTAGAACCCGGAGAGCTGGGAAACAGCACCCTCTGCAGGCAGCCATTGGAACTGTCAAGGTTCAGCTGCGGCAGCGAGATGGCGTTCTTGATGATGGGGGATATGGGTGGGGGTGGGGGAGAGAGGTCTCTGGAGCCGCACCGGGGACGGGATGGGGACTTGCGCACGTGGCGGAGAGTGCGCGAGAAGAACCCAGCAGAGCTTCTGTCACCCTCAGCCACTCCGCCGTGGTTGCTAAGAAAAGACGTGTCACCAAAGACGTCGCCACCGCGACCCACATGCATGGTGTGGCGAAAGTCCCCCAGCGGAGAGCTGATCATATCCACAGACAGATCACTCTTAAAAGGCCGCTTGCCCTGGGAGCCCGACATCAAGCTTTTCATTCCAGGCAGTTTGCCCAAACTCATTGTTGTAACTTAGTAGGAATGCCTACACAGGAAGTGAATTTAATACTCTAGAACTATAATTCAGAGATCAATCAAATCTCGTTCAATGTAACATTTCCCAACGGGATGCCTTTAACTCCAGTAAAAAGGAAAGAAATATCACATTAATTCTGATATAACTGGAGGTGAAAAAATGGTGGCAAAGTGACGGCTTTTTTCGTTGGCTGAGTGGAACACGCCTCACGCTGGCATCAACTTATTCACTAGCCTTAGTCTTGCATGGGGTGAGTGAAAAACGATGGTCTCTGTGCTCTTCAGGTGGTCTCTGGTCTTGAGTCAGAGAAGAGCAGCTCACAGAAGGCAGAAAGATCCAGAGGAGCTTCGGGTCCCCACTCGATCCTTTTCATCACAGGAAGTCCAGCTTTAAGGCCATTTTGTCTGTCGCTGCCAGATTTATGATGGAAACATTTTGATCACCAAGAATCCAAACGTTGCTGGATGTGTGCAATCAGAGAGTCGAATCACCACTATTTCTTAGTTCAATGCTTTTTTTGGAGATAAATCCAGTGACAATACTGATGCTGTCCGAATGAGTCTGTCTCAGCTTCTGCAGAATATAAAAACAAATCAGAAAAACAAAACTGTTATTTCATCGTGGAACAGTAATCATACCATTGACTGATTTATAAAGAACTAAAAATGTGCTTGGAATAGATGTGTATTTTCCTATAATATACAGTCTTCAAAAAACAATCTATTAGAGTGTAATACTTGGATTTGATCTGGTTTTAAACACCAATTCATGTGTTTAGATGCTCTCGGGAACGTTCCAGGAAACATTTTTCTTAGAAATACCAGATAAATTTCAAGAACCCAGCAGAAGGTCTTAAAGCAGCACATGCGGTGGACTGTGCATTAAAATAACTTCAGTGTCAGGAGGCTGGCCCCACTCCTGGAAATGCGTGTTTACGTTCTCATTCAGCAGTGCTCGTTTCAGCTAAGAGGACAGACAAAACAAAAGTTGTTTACTAATTCTAATGGATTATAAACTAATACTATGTTAAGGATTTGTTCCACACTGAAGATTTGTGCACAATCATTATACACACATATGAATCAGATGATTATAAATTAGGTACAAAATACTCCCAACCTGATCAGATATCGGATGACAGAGAGGCCGTGTCGTTTTCATTCTTAGTGGGGTCATTTTGTGGAAGAGTCTTCAGAGATGGTGAAGTGCTGATTCCGTCCCATGAGTGGTCTGCTGTACCTATTGTACATGCATCAGACAACCTGGCGTCTTTCTCTCTACTCTCTTTCTTCCACTCCTCTGCTCCACAGTTCAGCTTTGTCTGCCCTCCAGATGTTTCGAGAAGCAGGTAAAAGGCAATCTTCATGCAATGATCTGCACCACGATTTGTCTGGGTCTTGAAAGAAGGGGGTCGCTCTGGGACAGGTCACGCACCGGATTAGTCCATAATCCCTCAAGTCTCCCCCCCCCCCACGATGCCTCCTCTTGCTCTGAGCTCTTCAGTCCATTTAATCTTCTATTATCTAAACTCCACCAATTCTGCTGCCTTCAATCACAGTCATACCACAAGTCTACCTCTGACAAGAGTCCCCTGTGGGTGAAAAACAAGGAGAGATACCGACTGAAAAAAAAGAGGCAAGAGCGGAGGGTCGATTGCACCCGAAGAAACACTGAAGGAAGAATTGCTTCCTTGCCGTTTTGCCCATCTGTAGTCCTGAAAGGATTACCATGCCATTAAGCTATTCAATATCAAGCACTGGGGTTGAAAAGTAAACAGAATAAAATAAACTATAGCACTGAGTCTGTTTGTTCAAATTTTGGATAATCACTTGTTGATAGCATAGTTTGAATTTCTTAAAGAGCAACTCTGAGTTCAGAATGATATGTTTATAGATTATATTGTGTGCGTATACATTCCCTAAAATTGACTGTGTTTGTTTTTGACTTTGACCATGAGATCTGAAGACTATCAGTGACATCTGAAGACCATCAGTCTCTATGATCTACACATAACTTACTGATGACAGACGAGTAAGTGGAGATTTTGACACAGCTCAGAATATCATATTGTCTTTAAAGTTTTAAAAAAAACTAGTATAAGGGTAGAGCGGTGGTGAAGTGGATAGATGTGGTGCCTCAAACTCTAGGGTTGGGGGTCAAATCCTGCTTCCTCTGTAGCTTTGCGTCCCCCACTATGTAAAGAATTGTATTTATTTCAGTTCAGCAGGCTTGAATATACATTGTTTTTCCTCTTCGTTAATATCAACCCATACATTTCCGCCGTTCTTTAACTTTAATAGTTTTAGGTAGCCGTCAACGATTAACTACTTGACTCACGTTTACTTAACTAGTAACTTCTCGCTGCGAATAGATTCGTCTTGCTGACAAAAGCCACGAGGATGGGCTGCTGCGTGATAGAATTAATGTGTCCACAATTCTAATCTGAAAAAAGTGTGAGATAATGACCGGGAATTACCTTAAGCTATTATAACTGTCAAATGAGTAACGTCATTCTCAGTTCCTGTGTATTTTGTCCGGCTGCCAGCGCCTAGGTTTGGGAGTTTTAACGGAACGCGATGCTTCCTGTTGCATCAAACATATTTATGCGGGTTGCGGGCTGATGCCATAAGTATAGCTTTGAGTGAGAACATCAAGCGCCCACGCAAAAACCTAGTGAACCGTATCTAAAGTAATAACGCGGCTATGGACCATATGTCACTATAGCATCCGGTTCTCTTATCATGCAAACAATTTTATTTGGAAAATCTTTTTGCGCATTTTCCCCTTCCCCTAAGCATTCGTCCTTTTGACCTCATTAACTATAAACAAAACAGACGAAATGGACAAACACCAGATAAGGAATTACTTTTGCAATCACACAAGTCATCTGCCCTGTAACGTTCTGTGTTCTCCAGAAGAGCTGTATTGCATTTCGGGAAAAACAGAGCAAGTCTGCGCGAAAAAAACATTTTTATCATTCTAAATCTCTTTACCGCTCAGATTCGGTAACCCTTCCGTTGCACCGACCACCAACTATGAGCGAGCGGTCACTGTCTGCATCTCTAATAATTTATTCCTTATATTTATATTTTTGCACTTTCTTCCCGTTTTTGTTCCTCTTCCCATTACCAGTGTTACTAAAATCCAGCCTAATCAGGTAAATAAAAATGCAGATGCGTCCCCCATCACAGAAGTCAAAAAGACCAAATACACAGAATTGGTACAGAAAACCTTTTTAGCAATATTTTGCAGTTCATTAATTAACTTTTGTTCCATTGTCATCCACCCTTTCCTCGGCAGGACATTTTCAAAAACAAAAAAATCCTATTCGTGTAAATTAAAGCCACTAAATCTGCTAACGTTTTCAGATGATTTGGTTCCCGATTTTTTTGAGACAGTCGATTATCATTTCCTTTGCATAGACGATCAGCTTAATCTTCCAAACGATCTAAGTGCGCAAGCATGACTTACACATACACCCCCTATACCGACGTCACACATACACACACACACACACACACACAAACAATGACAAACAGCCTCAACTCATACACATACAACAAAACACGTCACATTTTCACCCATATTTTCATTTCGTAACCGCAAACCGTCTAGCCAAGTGTAATAAAGATATCCTATACTATCCTGCAGCTTACCAACTAAGGTCAAGCGGGTCTCTGCACAATTTTCTCTGCGTTAAAATGGATTTTTGCAAAGGTACTTCCAAATTTGCTTAATGTCTTATTTAAGTAGCCGAATACATTCTTACTTGCCTGTATCCATTATATTTGCAGCGTCTAACTAAACACATCAAATCACTAACCCGTATCAAAACACAACCGAAATGAACTCGCATTTCCAACAATTACAGATTTATTTGAACATTACAGACAGTGGTACCTAATTAGTCTGACGCTGCAAGTAATATTTGCTTGCGTTACATTAGTGGTACTGATAAAATTAACAGCTGCTATCAGAATGGATGTAACTACTATACGTCACTATACGTCTTACAAAAATAAAATAATGAGCATGAAAAATAAGTTACAGTAAAACAAAAGCTACTAATAATATATGTGTAAAGAATCTTCATGGCGACATCAATAATAATACATGTTGACTTACCTTTTAGGAAGTGTATATTTTCCTATATATATATATATATAGATGGCGATATATTCCTTGCAGCACAAAAAGCTGCACTATCCATTAAGTAGAAGTTATTCCGAATGAAGGGACCCGACTGAGGAGAGCAGAGGGCGGGAGCAAAATATGTGAGCGACGCTGCAGGGATCAAATGGAGAACGATCCGCCGGTGCCAGAGAAGGTAAAGCTGGAGAGATGCTGTTCGCGTTTGATTTCAATCAGGAAGTTAAGGACGTAACAGTACCCTGATAACAGGGCGCGTTCTAGTGAACTTTACGGTTATGTAATTTGCGGTCCAGATTGTTTTGTGGATGCATATCACTTACGTATTTTTTATTAAGAATATTTTTAGGTTTTTTTGCTCTTGGTAGTCTGGGAACCTTAAAAAGAGTTAGAATTTAAACGCCCTAATAACTGCATGTTCTTACAACCTTTCAACAACACGAGTTGTTTGTCCCATCCCTCATGCGGGCAGAATCCTGCACCTGGATAAACACCTCGTAGGAAACTCATCGACGAGCGGAGTGTTATTCGTCTATGTTATGGTGATCGGCGAACTGGAAGTATGCAATGATTATAGATACCTCTGGATCCTTCAGATAATAATCGCACATGCAATAGGCCTACACACTATAGTGGTCAAAAGCGTGGAAACACCCAGCATTTTTGGCATTACGCATTAAAAATTACTAGACGAATATTGGCGGTGATGTTTATAAACAATCAAAGAATTCTACAAATCTCATACATCGGACGATTAAATCGGGGCAACAGTTGAACGATGTTCTGCAACAATTTTTTCCACAATTTTGGCCACTGGTGTGTGTGCCCAGGGCACCCACTGCCCCTCCCCCAACCTACACATCATAATTAAGTCTTCATTAATATTAAGGTCTCTTGAAAGGGCTGTATAGGTTATGCAGCATCGTAGATAATCGGTCCAGTAGGCAGTCCGTTCTTCCAACAGGACATACCAACATATGCTTATCCGTCCAAGTTTTAATACGTCGGAAAATAGCTGCCATTCCACGGTTCTCTGAAAAATCTTGACCCCGGCCCCAGTACACACACCCACACAGTTTTAATCCCTTTTTCTACTCCTGCGTGATCCCAAGTCCACAGGAACGTGAATTTACCGGGGAGGGTTTACGTTCCTAGTAAGCGATAAGTACGCCCTTGGGCAATGGGAGAGAGCCCGATCCCCTTTTTCGGTGAGAATCCCCTCCTGTCAGTAAATGGTATAATCCGCACTGCTCCTGCCCTTCACCACAAAACGGCATTTTTTCTCCTAAGTAAAAATACACTAAAATACAGAGGACTAATTCAGCTTTTTTTTTTTTGACCATGAAGTCCGGTGTACCGGCTGTGGTGGGAAGCACCCAAGTGGGCATTAACACTGCATCCTGGGGGGGCTGTGCTGATCAGACAGAGACCGGGACCAGTGACTTTTGGACAGTGGGGGACAATGTAAAGAAAATGAGCAACCATAGTTAGGAGCTTGGCAAGGGTTATTCCTGACCCCCCTCTCCTCCCCTCCCCCCCTCCCCATCTGTCTGCATCCCCAACTCTCTAAATCCCCCTTGTCCCTGGGTCTCCTTCCTGCTCCACTCCTACCCAAGGAAAACAGTCTTTGGCTGCAGCATGGCAGCCGTCTGGCCGTGAAGTGTGCAACTTTTGGACGCCGCTCAAAAAAATAGCTCCCCATGGACGGGGGGGGGGGGGGGGGGGGGGGGGGGGGGGGGGGGGGGGGGGGGGGGGGGGGGGGGGGGGGGG
>JAODLD010000051.1:2027616-2041213 GCA_026781065.1 Mormyrops boulengeri | reverse complement strand
GGGCGGGGGGGGGGGGGCGGGGGGGGGCCGGGCCGCCCCGCGCCCCCCCCCGCGGCGCCCCCCCCCCCCCCCCCCCCCCCCTTCTAGAACCGGGACTGAGCCATTCATACACCTGGAGGGCTCTATTACAGCAATCCCAGTTAAGTACCTCAAACTGACTCACTGGTCTCCTGCTGGCAAGTCTTAATATCCTAAAACCACCACTAACTGATTAATCTCATTTACAAAAGAAAGGGCTGATTGTAATTTATGGGGTTACTCGCTTTAGTTAATATAAGAGTCACTGTTCAGTGTTTTATAAATGTCCTTTTGGAAGTGTTTGGTTTTAGAATTGTTAGCCTTGATAAACAAATTATTCTGCTATGATTTGTTTTATAGAACATTTTGTAGAAGAGCACAAGTGCAGGGATTCTTGATTTTTGGGCCCAGAGGAAACAAAAATTCAATGGTAAAATTGTATCAGTAGTGGACATTGCATCTTGTAAAAATACAATAACCCATGATAGGAAGGTGTATTAGGTGTTGATCCAGATTAGGTTGGGTCTGATCCAGAGTGACATCACATTCACGTCATCAGATTTGCATTGTCTGCTCTCTATTTCTGTGAAATGATTCAGCCACCATAATGGGTCAAGTCAGTTCCTGGGTCCTGCTTGTGGAAGCTGTTTGTGATTGGTGGTGCTGGGCTGGCTAGTGGGAGGGGCTTGCAGATGCAGTGGGGAGGGAGGCTGCAGTGAACCCCATGTGTTCACTATTTGTTTGAACTACACCACTGTTTCCGTGAATTCTGAGCCGCGGACAATGGCCCATTGTGCTGGAGGACCTGAGCTGGTGTTCAGCCGGAACAGGAAGCCCTCTGGTGAAACATGCAGCAGTATACAGATGTCGCCGCGCCCCCCTCCCATATCTTACCTCAGGATTTTACGAGCCAGGCTAAATATAGACCCCCCGCTCCAGCAACTGATGTTCCACCCAGTAGGACTGGTGATCAGTTTTCTCATGCCTTCATACTTTCCATCTCTTGACTTCTCTCTTTATTCCCTCCTGTCCTCTGGCCGCCAGGTTACGCCCCCTGCCCCCATTCGCTTTCATGGGATTAGGTAGCATCGTTGTAGAATTGCTTTCCCACTGCTCACTGAGTGAGACTGAAATCATGACCGTTCACACTCAAAGACGCAGACTTAGGGTGTTTTCACACCAGCACTTTTTAGTCCGGTTAATACTGTGAACGCGATCCGGCCTCAAGCCGACCCAACCTCCAGGCGTAATCTGCAAGTTTGAGTTAAATGGCTCCGGTAACCAGGTGTGCTTCGCATTCTGGGAGTTCACACGAAACAGGAGCAGCAGCTAGGTGGAGAGGGAGAGATGACTCAAGGTCTCACTCGGTCTAGCCGTGAGGTACGTTGCCTTCTTGAAATCTGGGCAAAAACTCCAAATGTTCCAAATGTTCAATCAACGGCTGAAGGAGAAAGGATTTGACTGGTCCACTGAACAGTGCTGTGTGAAAGTAAAAAAAAAACTGAGCCAACAACACCAAATAAAACGGAGAGATGCTCAACTACATAGCCTGGACACCAGACCTTCCTCTTGTATTTACTGCTTTGCCCAGGGCACCGGACCTTCCTCCTGTATTTACTGCTATGCCCAGGGCACCGGACCTTCCTCCTGTATTTACTGCATAGCCCAGGACACCGGACCTTCCCCCTGTATTTACTTTCTCGCTCTCGCCACAGACACATCTGACCAATAAGCAGAATGAACATTCTCACGTGGTTTGTAGTGGCATGCTGTAGCTTCACTTGGATTTTTCTCTGTGTGAAAGCAAACCAAACTTAGGGGGAAACGCTACACGTTTACAAACTCATCAACTGATTCAGACCAGAGAACCTGAACTACAGGTGTGAAAACACCCTTAAATGATCAACCGGACTTTATTGTCCCAAGAGTAAAGACACATCAACACATTAACACATTAATAATTTAAATGCAAAGGTATATTTATTATGGGGGGAAAATGAGCCCTAATTACATACTGGGAGGGGTAATCCCTTGGTTCCTGCGCCCCTGGTTAAGATACGCTTTCAGTGAAAGGGGGAATATTCTTCTCAAATGACACAATCACGTACAGAAAGAGGTATAAAAACAATGCTGTTGTTTTCATATTCACGTGAAGAGGATGTGCTTAGTTTGAACTCACAAACATAACACAGTCACACTTGGTTTAAATCTACACCCGTATGTGTCACGGGTGCTAGAGAGGGTGGAGCACATAGCTGAAAGTGTTTATTTAGTTTGATGAGAGATTCCTGTGTGTGGATTAGGGTTATATTACATTATGGGGATCAAATGTCCCCCACAATGTAATAAACACCTGTTTTTTGAGGTTGTGAGGACCTGCAGCTTCTCACTGTCGATCTCTGACCTGGAAACATTGTGTCTATTCAGCGTCTGCTTTCCCTTAAATAAACTAACATACACGCACACACACCAAAATAATAACTCTTTCCACACAAGATCTCTCTATACTTTAGTATCCTTGTCCCCATGAACCCATGTGTCTTGTATAATTCTAATTTGAGTTTCCCAATTGTTTTCTCATCATGTCTCATTTCCCGTCTGGAAAAAAAAAGACACGGCCAAGATTTTCCATGAAAGTCTTTGTGTCGTTTTAACAATCATCATTGTATCTATGTCACTTGTATCAAACCATGCCTACTACTATTGGCAATATTGCACAATATCCAGGGTTTGTTTGTGTTACCTTGAAATCAGACAGTTTGGTAATGACTTATTCAGCTTATTTTCAGTTGCTCAGGGTCAGCTAGTCCTAGAGGCACTAGGAAGTCCCCACAATGACGTCCGAAAAAAAACAGCAGTAAAAGCACGGGTTTCCTGCAGAGCTAACATTTTTCAACATTTTTAATGCGCGTGGTAATGCGTGTGGTAATGCATGCAGTAATGCGCGCAGTAATGCGTGTGTACGTTAGTGAGTTTTGCAGTTGGGTTATAGCAGAGTACTGTGGCGCATGTGTGTGTTCGATTTCCTGCGTAAGTCTGCGTTTCTTTTAATGTAGTGTGCATGCTAGCACTGCGATAGCCATGCTCACTCCATAATCCTGATTTTATTGGTGCCACACTGCTTCATGAGGGTGGTGAGGGATCGGAGGGGGCGTTGGGATTACAGGAGGAGTGCGAACAAAGAATCCTGACGACCCTGGCGTGACAAGCACCGCTGTGTTAACAGGCCACGTCGGCTCTTTGTCTCGCTCTGCTGCTGTCTTTGAGGAACATCAGGTCCTGATGCCAGGACACAGAGCAGCCCCTGTATTCAAGGCTGGATCTGGGAGAGCCTGATGAAGACCATGCCTTACTGAGATTCGCATGGGGAAATACAACTGGGGAAGGGCATGGGGTTATAAAAACCGGCAGGGTACTGCAGACTAAACACGGAGCAGGTGGAATGAATCAACAAAGTGGTTTCGACTACCTGGCCAACCCTCCACCGCGGCAGCCGTCCCGCGTCGGCAGGGTCTGTTTCCTGCCTGTCATGACGTGTAGATGTGTGGGTTCACTCACCAAATTACACAAGACCAGAAAGAAACCAACTTGCGCACACATTTGGTGATATTGTGGAATTGTAGTGCTGGCGTTCAGGGACCCCCCCATGCCTGTGTTCCCACCTGCCGCACACACCACCCACCAAACAACAGAAGGCACCAGACAATTCCTTGAAACAGTCTTTCAATTTTCACGTTTTATCAGATCCGTCTGTCATTGCAGTTGCTCCCTTTGTGCGCGTGAGCCCATACACGTATCATGTAACACTCTGAAGTAAACTTAGCTTGGTACCAAATGATGATGATAGCAATCTCCCTGAAAGCGTGCCCCTGCTCTTTACCTCTGAAATCTTCATGTCAAGGGCCGTTTGAGTCATCCTCTGAATTCTACATGACACTGAATTCTGACTCCTGCTCTTTCTGACTAAAATTTCTTGCCTTTCAGACAATCAAGGTGTTCACCTCAGTATTCCGCACCTGCAAAACTATTAATATGCAGTCTGTCCCTGTGCGTGTAAATTTAAAAGATGGTATTACGGAGTGAGATTAAAAGACTCCCTGATTGCAACCTTCCATTATGCACCAGTATCGTGTCTTCCGTCGTTTACCAAAATTAAAAAGACAGATTATTCACTGGGACAAAGGGCCAATTCTGTCGGCAGCCCTGTGTTGGTGCGCCAGTCTTGGAGATGAAGCTTGCGGCTGTCCGGTGAAAAGCGGGTGCTGTTGGGAGGAATGGTGGGACACATTCCTGTCAGCCTGACGCACGGGGACTGGGAGACTGGACCTCAGTTTGAGCTGCTCAAAGGCATCTCTGTCCTCTTTCGGGTTTCCATACCGACAGAATAGCATTCTCTCCATTACTGTCAAGTCCTGTGGCTAAAGAACGGGGGACAGACAGAGTGAAAGGAAGGAAGAGATTAAATTATGCTGTCTGTTTACCCTTCATGAATATTCAGCAGTCTCAGAACATTCAATAAAAGCTGCCCCCAACTGCTGCTATTCATGATGAGGATTTTTGATATGCAGTTATTGTACTTGTGATCTGTGATTTGTACATATCGTACATTTATTGACACACTCCTGAATTTTTTTGTAGATGATCTTCAATCAAGGGGTAAGGGAATCTGGTTTGTTCCTCATATTTTGTTTTTCTGTAGTTTTAACTTCATGTGGAAACTCTAGCATGAAATGTTCTGTGACAGCCTGCTTAAGTTAAGTCATGTTCTGACATTACACACAGACTGTTCATCACTTATGAAATATTTGATATGTGATTTTAGTGTTTACCTGAAAGTAAAGTTGAAATATTAAAACGCACACAGCCGAACACATCAAAACACAGGGCTCATTCTGAGAAGCAGTGAAGCCTGGGACCTTGACCACTGGAGAGACACTCTGACCCAGTTAGACTGGGATCCACCAGAAAGCCACAGCCAAGAAGAGAGCCTACACTTCCTGTCTGCTCCCCAAGAACGAAGCGATAGAGTACATTCTGGAAGCTCCCATTTCCTGCTTCTTTCTTCTACTGGCAGATGCTCCTTATCCTGCTCCCTGTACTGGGCTGAGACTTGTAGCAGTGTCTGGCTCAGAGACATGAGATGGACCCAAACAACCATTTATAGATCAACTGAGAGATTCATGGTCTCCTGATCTTCATTTTCAATTATCCATCATTTTAAACATGTAATGACAAATAGTTAAACAACTAACTTTATTGTTTCTAAAAAGTAAATAAAAACAATGGTAACACTTCACTTGTGGTGGCACAAGTAACCTAGTAACCGAATAACTACTCAAGTACAAATCATGAACAAACATAGTAACTGGCGTGAAATTCATGAACATGATGATTGAGAAATGTTAAACAAACATGGGATCAGCATTCTGATTAATTATTACATATAGTATACTATGTTATTTGTGCCCCCTGAAGTGTTACCAAAATTTAAAATAATTTTAAAAAATCACCTTCTACCAAGACAAACTGGAAGCTACAAAGGTTCACTCACCTGTTGCTTTCTTAATAAAAATTCAAATCACTGATCACAAAAATCAAACCACATTATTTTCCTTGTGCCAACCAAGAAGTGCGCAACCAATTAAAATACTTTTCCTTTAATTTAGTTCAATCCTTACTGGCTACTTTAGTCAAATAAGACTCTCTATATTACAGTCAGAAAAATGGGCACAGCCCTGGCACAATTTTGTACCTCAAGGTACAAGCAACATTAATGTACCCCAATAGTACAATAATGTTCCTCAGAGTTCATTCTGTACCTTAAAAGGTACATGAACCTACAGCTAAAGGTACAGTTGGGCAACCCTTGAGGGTACAATCCCAGTGACAATTAATTATACCCTCAAAGGTACAATCAGATACCTTTTCTGACAGCGTAAATGAAAGATTGATTAACGGAAAGTGATAAAGGTTATCAATTAAAGATGTACTGATGTCCAGTCAAGCCAGGCTAGTAGCAGGCCTGATTCTTAAGAATATTTACATTTCAAAGAGGAAAAAAACTGAAAGAATTACAATAGTGTCCTTTTCCCCACTAAAGTACCGGTTTTATAGCATGTCCCAACTCTAATTTCATACCCAATGGGACCATCGTAACACTCTGGAGTCACCATCTCGACTTGCATTGCATAGTATGGTATCTGTTGAGCTTGAATCATTTCTTAGTTTGCATCATTTTTGGGACAGAAGACAATGTCAGAGCAGATTAATGACAACACGACTTTTTTAAAAGGAGTGAATCATGAGGGCTGGAGGGGAATTGAATCAGGTTTTACGGCTTTGAGTCACTGTGTGCAGTATCTTGTAGGTGAAATACGTTTTCAAAACATAGAGGCAGTGCAGTTTCCTACTGAAAACTACTCATATTATTATTTACTTAATTAAATACCATTGCATACACAGAGGCTAAGACTACAAGAAACAGCGAAAGCAGAATCTCTGTTTATGTGTAAGTTTGTGTCCCCACCCAGTGTACGCCGATGTGATTACACCCAGTTCCTCGATGATTCAAGTGTTGATTTCCAGTGCTCGTCTGTGAGAAGGAAGCATATTTCATTGTCTGGCAGTACTGTATGAATTCAGGGTTGCCAGCTTTGGTCAGCTGGCTGGCGTGAGATTTTCAATTCGAGACAAGTCTGTACACGCATGTACATGTATGTAAGAGTTTTATTGCCTTGTAATTAGTCTGTAGGGTTTGCAAACTACCCCCAACGCTTTTAAATTTTAAGTTTATAATGGAATAATATAGATTTGCAGCAATATTCCTTGCGTGCGCGTCAGAGTCTGAAAGCGTGAGTGTCACGCAAGATGCGCGAGAGATGGCGACCCCGAGGAACTTGAGAGTAAATCGTAATTCAGAATGACGGTATTTTGCAGGTATGAAGTGGGCTGAGTGGAAAGGGGAGGGCCGATAAAACGGTGTCAGAAACTGGCAGGAGGGGACAGGTAAAGCGAAACTCGCAGCCCCTCGACAAGCACACGCGTCTTAGCTGTCTACCGCTTATTTCATTTTGACTTTCATTGAACTGATATCAATTTGTACTCGTGAGTGACTTGGATTAGTGATGTTACACGTTTGAGTTACGGATGTGCTCACCTGCTGTTTTACACGAACATAGGCTTTGAGACTTGAGCTGTGGTTCAAGTAGACGCCGAACATGAGCGGTAAGAACAATTTACTATTTCTAATCAATGGGGCTGTTGTTGTCAGTCCTTTTAAATATCATATTTACAGAATTAAGTAAGTCTTTCACTATTAGGTTTTGGCTTGGTTCATCGTTATTCTTGAATGAATTGTAATTATCTAAGAAATTCATTAGTATTAATGTGTGTTTGGGCCAGTAATTTTAAATGCGTTTTTAGAACTGTGCAGGATTTGTACGTTACTGTTTTCCCTTACAAAAACTACTTTCTCTTACCAAAGGTGTTGCGTGATGGTTAACTGGTGACTAAACTGAATTCGATTGCATTAAACTGTCCTGGATTTGTGTAACTTACATTAGACGTGACTCATTCCTTATATATTGTACAGGGTTGCCAGTTATCGCGCGTCTGGCGTGACACTCACGCTTTCAGACTCTCACGCGCACGCAAGAAATCTTACTGCAAATCTGTATTATTCCATTACAAACTCAAAATTAATTACATCAAAACCTTTGGGTCTTTTTTCAAACTCCACAAACTATTTACAAGGTAATAAAGCTGTTACATACGAAAAAGAGCGTGCAGACTTGTCTCGAATTGGAAACCTCACTCCAGCCAGCTGACCAAAGCTGGCAACCCTGAGTTTATTTTTGCGAATTAACCGACGCCTCCGCAAAACCTCCATCGCTCCGTGACCCAGTGAAATACTGGCCACAGACCAGTGCAGACCGAGGCCGCTAGTCTTGATCACTGCAAAAACGACGGCATAAGCGGTTGAAAAGAAATAGATATTTCTGATTGTATCGGTGTCGACTGCCATGCATTATTTTGTGGGTAGCCTATATATTAATCGTACGCATTGATCTGTTAAGTAGACACATCTGATGTAAGACGATAAAGCCGCCTTTCAAAATAAGATACTATGATGAATACGATTCGCGAAGTTATGCTCGAAGTCCAAAACTACGGTAGCCGTGACGTGTAAACTACAATAACCTTTCAAAGACCCTTTTTTAAGAGTATTAAATATTTGGCCACGATAAACTGTTAAAAGACGGGCGGATGGATTTGAGAAGACTAAATTACAAAAATAGAACAAAATGTGAAATAGTTTTTAATCAATATTAATATATTAATTTCCAAGAGCGTTTTAGGAAACACTAACAATAAGAACGCATAACAATATGAATTTCAATAGTGTATCATCGTTGCTTGGACGAGGCATATATGTAAGATTGCGAGAGCCGCGACTATTTGTTTATGTAATATAAATAAATTCCTGTCAGAAAATAAGAGAAATTTGTTTTTTTTCTTCCACTTTTGAGATTCCCTGCGTATGGTGAAGAACCTGGTGAAACTAGTATAGTCCTGTTGGCCGGACATGAACATTCACGGTGTCTTTACTGATCCGCATCACCTTCTGCTGTTTTCCCCGAATCATCAAACTATTTGTTCATTCTGCACTCTTTGAGTTTTTCATACTGGAGCAAATTTGTGTTTAGTAACTTAGGAACTTTTTCTACGGGGACTATTTAATTTCAGTTTTTGAATGGATTCTTACATTCTTTAAAATATATCTTCGTTTCACACTTCGGGGCCACCCTACGAAACGCATTGGAAGCATTTGCTCTCTGTCATCACGTTCTTGTGGTCTTTTCATTTGTTTATCCCACACAAGGTAGAACAAGGTGGCTGGTAGTGACTTGCGGGAAGGAGGGGCGGCGAGGCGGGGGGGATTCCTCGCACTCTTGAATCTGTCTCAGCACGCCATTCGCGGGGTGTTTTCCTGGGTACGGCCAGCAGAACTAGCAGGAACCTTCAACTTTGGGTCCCCTGCATTTGAGTAGATTGTTAGTCACTTGCTGGAAGCATCACAGTTATACATTCCACTGCATTAAAGAAAAACAATGCTATTCTGACTGGGCTATTCTGACTAATAGGGGTGGCAGCCAAAGCAGTATATTGAGAGTCCACATAAAGCATTCTAGAGATTTCCATGAATTCCACAGCCACTCCAAAGCAGTGTTAAATTATGGGATGCAACTTTTCATTCAAGTGAAAAATCTGCATATAACTTCCCAATACATGCATATGAGTTACACTGTCAGAAAAAAGTACCAATTTGTACCTTTAAGGGTACAATCCCTTGTCACTGGGGCTGTACCCTCAAGAGCCTGCCACACATGGAGACACATTTTTGTACCATTGGAGAACATTATTGTTGTTTGTACCTTGGGGAACAAAATTGTATCCGGGCTGTCTCCCTTTTTTTCTGACCCTGTAGGCTAATATCCCACAAGCATTTTGGTTCCGCATTTTCCTGCCAGTGATGCCATCGCATTGTGATTTGTTATACTGTATATATAGCAGATTTCCGGTTAGCGCTGCAGATGAGTGAATGCTGAGGGGTGGGGGCCATGTCTTTCACCCCACAGACTGCGTGTTGGGATCGGGCGGAGGAGCCCAGCCGGAAAGTTCCTCTGACCTAGACGAGGAGATGTGGGACCGGGTGGAGGGAGTCCGACACAAGCTGACCCGGATCCTGAACCCGGCCAAGCTCACGCCATTCCTGCGCCAGTGCAAGGCCATTGACGAGCAGGATGAAGACGAGGTGCTCAACTCCATGCAGTACCCTCTGCGCATCAGCAAGGCTGGTAAGGGGGGCAGGGAAGGGGCGGGGAGCAAGATGGGCCATAATACAGAACAGATCGACCCCAACATTAGCCAATGATCTATTAGGAATCAGTGAGTGACAGGAGAGGGGGCTCTCTGGGGACCAATCAGCATTCAGCTGGGTCCACTGTCCCTGTGGTTCCGCCCCTGTATACACCCCTGTCTGGGAGTGCACTGGTCACTAATGCTGTGATTTGCAGCAACTGGATGACATAGTACTCCATCAGTTATTCATTTATTCTTTGTTATTTATTCATTTACATTGCAACTGAAGTCCAGCTTTTTGTGCTGGTAATCATGGTTACATATTTGAGCACTTTGAGCACTTGCTGGAGGGCTGAACAGCGTGCCGACAGATCCCAAATCTTCGCCCGACCCTCTCCCCCAGGCCGCCTTCTGGACATCCTGCGGGGGCGGGGGCAGCGGGGCTTGCAGGCCTTCTTGGAATGCCTGGAGTTTTACCATCCGGAGGAATACACCCACCTGACCGGCCGCAGGGCGAGCCAGCGCTGCTCCATGCTCGTGGGTAAGGAGACGGGGCAGCCTGGAGACACCTGGGAGCACAGAGTTAGCGGAGAGCTCATCCCCAGAGCAGAATCTCTGTCCTTCTGTCTTGCTCAAGCTCCTGTCCTATTTTAGGAAAATACTTATCTGTTGAAACACAAACACACACTTGAGTCACTGTATACATGAACATCCAAGAAAGTATGCTTTTAGAAGAGAGGAACGGCTGATGCTTATCGCACTATCTGTCTGAATTTACGGTTGTTTTGTCTACAGTAGATTGGACACCTTAGGATGAGGTTATGTTTACCCTGCATTGCCAGCCTATGGGTCCGTGTCCCTTAGTCAGGGGGCTTCTATCCAAGCTGTTACTCCTAGAAGACACTAAACATGGTCCTCCAAAGCTACTCCACTCCAGGGCACTTATTCAGCCCTATAGGTGAAAGCGTCCTTCCTCATTCGAGGGCACCGACGTCCCCTGTGTGACGGACCACTAACCGCTCTGCCCTGTCCCAGACGAGGAGGGCCCGGAGGGCTTGACGCAGTTCCTGCTCCTGGAGGTGCGGAAGCTGCGGGAGCAGCTGCGGAATAGCAGGCTGTGTGAGCGGAGGCTGTCGCAGCGCTGCCGCATGGCCGAGGAGGAGCGGGGCCACGCCGAGCGTCGTGTGCAGGAGCTGCGGCACAACCGGCTGCAGCTGGAGAGGTGGGGGGGGGCGGTGCAGTCCGTGACTCACACACACGGAAACATGCGACGAGGGCTGGTTTTAATGCGACTCAACATCTCATATTATTAAAGTCATGAAATACAACCTTCTCTGTCTGTACAGCTGGGCTACAAAATCATCAACAACTTGCTGTAAGCAAGTCCCAACTCTCCACGCGACGAAGGGATTCGCCCCCACAATCAATAAAGCGCATCTTATCAGATCTTATCTATAAGAGACATGCCAGGAATATTGTACAGGTTGAGACACAGCTTTTGGGTTGGGCATTGGGGGGTTGGGGTATCCACCCATTTAAGGGGGTCCAAGGGGTAGTATTGGTTGGTTTGGATTATTGGGGGGGGGGTTACAATTTCCTCATCCCCCCAGAATTTACGCCCATGTGTACAGGTATAAACCAGTAACAGCATTCAGTCATTAGTAAACAAGAACATTAAATCATTTTAGGTCAGAATCTTGTTGGCACACGTACTCGTGCAGGCATGTGATTTTGCATGCAGAGAAACACAGGGGCACAAGCGCAGATCGTAGCCGCTGTGCTGCTGGTCAGTCGGCGACGGGGCGGGGGCCAGTCACCCTGGGGTATGTTTCCCAAAAAACATAGTTGCTAACTGTGTTAGCAATGTACATAGTTGGAACTATGCAACTAAATGGGGGCAACTATGTAAGCTTTTGTGAAACAAACCCCCACAGGATGCGTCAGGACTGGGAGGAGGGCAGCCGGGAACTAGCCAGACTGAAGGACCGGCACATGGAGCAGGCCGTGAAGTACTCCCGGGCCTTGGAGGAGCAGGGGAAGGCCTCCACAAGGGAACGGGAGCTGCTGGGGCAGGTAGGCTGGGCCCACGGGGGGGGGGGTCACGTCTAAGAAAGCACTGGAGCTGATGATGTAGTGGTTCAGTGGCCAAGCGTCTTATAATCAGGTGATCCAGATGCTGGTTACTAGGGGCAAACTGTCATTTTTCCTGGCCAGCATCTGGACCTGGTGCTGCAAGAACCCTACAGACGTAGGATAATAGGGGTAACAAATGTACTCCCCAGATGAAATGGACACAGAGACAAGGATCTGTTGGGCAAAAGGAAAGGAAGATAAGCATAATCCATGCCTGTGACAGATCATGACAGAAGTTAGAAGGAAGTGTGTGAAGATGGTTGTTGGTTGAAGTCTCAGTAATATCTGGTGGTTGTTGCTCTTAATAGGGCACTTAATCTTTGGCCAGTAAACTGGCTAAATGAAGTCAGAAGGCATAAGAACCATTGCATTATGGGTAACGCTACAGCTGGAGCAGCTGAAAAATAGACTGATGGAGGCGGAGAGGAAGGCGGAAGACAGCCAGGCCCCCCCGTCACCAGCTCCGAAGGACAGCAGTGCACTATTCTGCCCTATTGACATCCCCTTGGTTCCAGAGCTGCCGCCAATCAAAACACCCCGGGAGGCTAGCGCGGACACAAAGGTTTGTGCACGGGTTTAGGTCAAGAACTTGAATTCTATGCTGGATTAATGGGTGTTACCTGGAGTGATGGCATTTTCGGTCCCCCAGGCTCTGCTGGACATCCTGCAGCAGGACCGCAGGGAAGCGGCTGAGCACCGACATGAGCTGTGCAGTACTATCACCCGCCTGCAGGGGGAATTAGAGAGCACAGAGGTGCACAGGGACAAGGTGAAGGGAGTGGCAAGGTTTACAAAGACTGCAGTGTCCTGATTTCTATCATGCTTTTTTTCCCCTCATCTTGAATTTCACGGCTGTCATTTTCACCCCATCCTGGGCCTGCTAGCTGGCAGCCCACTGCGAACAGCTGCAGGCAAAGGTGCGGACACTGCACCTGGACTGGGAGACGGAGCAGAAGAGGAGCGTCTCCTATTTCAACCAGATCATGGAGCTGGAGAAGGAGAGAGATAAGGTTGGTGTTTGGCTGGCCAGGCATCTCTGCTACCATGGTGATATGGTGCAGTAATCTCACACAATAAGGGACCTTCACTGTGAACTGCTTGGCCAACGATTTCTGGATAGATTTATTTCCTATATCGACATCTGTATTTATACAGCCACTGTTTACACATGAGAGACTGATAAAATCTAATAATTATATAACAGTACAGTAGAACTTTGGAACTCGAACGCCTCATGACTCAACCAACTCGGACGTTGAACGGGACTGTTGAATTCTCTTGGAACTCAACCTTTCCTGCTAAAACTTGAATGGGTCGAGACGCATTCAACTCTACCAATTTGGACCTCAACCAGGTCGGTCAAAAAAAATTGCAACCCGACCGGAAACTCGGAATAAAACACAACAGCCCTGCTAAAACTTGTACGGATTGAGACACATCTCTGATGTGTCTAATTGCCCTTAGTGCATGCCCTTAGTGCGTGTGTGTGTACATGTGCCCTTAGTGCGTGCCCTTAGTGCGTGTGTGTGTACATGTGCCCTTAGTGCGTGCCCTTAGTGCGTGTGTGTGTACATGTGCCCTTAGT
>JAODLD010000051.1:2001833-2019924 GCA_026781065.1 Mormyrops boulengeri | reverse complement strand
TGGTTACGTTAATTTATTCCCCCCTGAATTACGCTCCATGGTTGCAGCTTTAATGTAAGAAACACCCCAAACCTTTTTTTTCCTGACTTAAATAACCCCCCCCCCCCCCCTTTTGTTCCCCAGGTGTGTCCTGGGCAACACCACAATCCTGGCAGAATTTGTTAGTGAAGAAGAAGTCAGTCGGTATTTTGCACATTCCCAGGGGGGAGGGAGCGGGAGCGGAAGCGGGGCTGGATCCGGTGTGGGCCAAGGCCCAATGGGCACTGGCGCTTCGGGGGCCGGCGGCAGAGGGAGCCCCCCAGGAAGCGAGCGAGTGGCCGGAGGCAATGGCAATGGAGGTGGTGCTGGGCCTCCCACCTCCGGCTGGCAGGGTTTGGACGATACAGGCAGCTCGCCGGACGCCCCTTCAGCCCAAGGTCCCGGGATGGGCATCTTCACCCAGTGGAGCAGTAACGGGGGTGCTATTGGCGGGGCAGGGGTCGGGGTTGGTGTGGAGGCCATGGAACCAGGCAGGGCAGGGCTCTGGGGAGGCATGACCCCAGGCTACCCTGGGGGCAGCAGCCTCTGGGGGGCACCGCAGATGGAGGACAGGCACCAGATGGACAGCCCGGCTGCACTGTTGCCCGGCGACCTTCTTGGGGGTGGGGCCGATTCCATCTGAGAGGCACGTGTGCATTTATTTTTTTTCTTTTCTCATGCAAAACCATCATTGTGGCGTGCAATGTAAATTGCAGGAAGAGACACACAGGGCGGTACTTGTGCAGACATGCGTTCACACGCCTAGATGTATTCCACCAAAAAACCTAACCTGAAAAAAAAAAAAAAAACCAAGATGTAGACTGTGAGGCACCTATGTGAGGCCTTTCTCTTAAATGAAGACTAAACTGCAAGACTTGACCAGAAGAAGAACTAAGTGATCTGAGATGCTGAATCTCAGCTTGATAAGACCTAAACTGAAGCTGGATTGAAACCATATATGCACACACACGCACACGCGGACGGAAGCTCAGACAGGTGGATGTGCTAGTCGCCACACGTGATTGGACGACCATATACAATCTGTAAATCCCTGCAAATTCAGGCAGATTGTATCTCACACACACATACACACACTGCTCTGATGTTTTACAGACTTTTTTTTTTTTTTTTTTCTCCTTCTCCTACTTTCGGATGGTGGAATCCAGAAACGATGTCATCCTTCCCTTCAAATGCTGACCTCGTTTTCTCGTTCAGTCATCGTCGTTTTTATTATGACGACTATTTTATTTTGCTATGCGAGGCACTCGTGACTTTGTGTGTGCGTGCGTGCGAGTGTGCATTAGGGTTAATGAATCGCGTGGAAGCTGTCGGTGCATGTGTGGGTGACCAAATCCAGGGTGTTTTGTCTGGTGTTCATGAGAGAACGTGGTGTTTGTGTGTGTGTGTTTGCGCTGCTCGTTTGTGGTCGTTCCTTGAGTGACTGGTGAGGGGGTGCACGAGGCAGCTTACATTTAAGTGTTATAAACATTTTGGAGTGGGCTTGGTAAATGTATGCAGAGTATATGTGGGTGTGTGTCTAGGTCACACATTCTACACCATTGGCACTAATTAATCTTTTGCTTTTGTTTTTAGCGGCAGTTTTGTCTGAATTCCAGTAATAATATTAAAAAATAAACGCAAACAACTGAAAGGCATAGATATTGAAAAATGCCAAATCTTTACCTAGTGGAGCTGGACGGGTGTTTACAAATGCCTAAAAAAGTGTGTGTGTGTGTGTGTCTGTCTGTGTGTGTGTGTGTGTGTGTGTGTGTTTTTCCCCTTTCTTATAGTTTAAATGCAAGACAGGCTTTAACACTCCTGTTTGTGTGTTTCTTACAAAAGAAGTAATTTAACAAAGCGAGTAGAATAAAGCAGTATTTCCCAACCCAGTCTTTGCAGACCCCCAGCAGGTCCATGTCTTTGCGCCTTCCCAGCTCCCTACTGAGGGTCCCTGAGGACCGGGTTGGGAGACCCTGCAGTAAAGTCCTCTTCTGTCATATGGTTTTGTATCCTCCTTCTGAGGGAGCAGGATTTATGTTTACAATTCAGTCCATTTAGCTGTTCATAATCAGAGGTGCACTTCTAGACAATTCGCTACACTCGCGATTCGCGGCGTTCTGATTGTCATTCTCGTTTTAGTTGCTACTGACGTGTATCCCTATCGCTATCCTGGAAGCTTGCCTACCCCCCCCCCCCCCATGTGCAGTCTGTTTGCCCTGTTCTTTGTTAAAAGAACCACTGATGTACCAGCTGTTACCTTTACTTTGTATTTTATTTTGTAACTTCTGCAGGATCCCTTTTATGTACACTGACTTTTGAGTTGTTTCCTTGCCATTACTTGACCACGCTTGTATTGAGAGCATAAGAAGATAAGGTTCCAGCTTTAGCTGCCCATACCCAAGCACTACCAGGGTGCTGTGACAGAAGTTTGACTTGCTTGACTATCAGATCATTTTTGCATCGCTGCCTTTGCAGGTGGGGGCCTTATCAAAATACACCCTTTTATGTAATGGGGTAATCACTCATACCCCCCCCCCCCCCCCCCAAGCTCACGAGTCTCCTGTGTAATGGACTGTCTCAGGTAGGTTAGCCTGCAGGGGAAAGCTCAACATTCAAGTGTCTGAGCCTCTCGCGCCTCACACCGGCCTGGGAGGGTTACGGCGGAGTGCTCTCCAGGGTCTATGGGCAGTGCTGGACACAGCACGCATTAGCGGGTATTAAATTCAGGGCATGATAGCAGCGCCCCGGCGTAGGTTAACGTTAAAGTATCCCTCGGTCTGTGACACTAGTTTGGGCAGATACTCTGTGATATTGGCGTCAGCCTGTAATGTAGCCAGTAAAAGCACTCTTCCATTTCAGTCAAACCAAACTAGGCCTTGACCTAACTGTCCTGTTGGCCGCGATAGTCCGAGCAATTGGAGATCATCTGTTTAGTGCTTGTTCGTTGGAAAGGGTTACCTGACGTCGACACCTAAAATAAAGGCTGGAACTTTGCTTTCGTTGTGGAATTTTTTTTTTTTCTTCGCTTGTCACAGTGGTTAGTTTACAATTGCATAAATAAAAACAATACTATGATTACTACTGGAGTTTCTCAGTGTGTGAGGCTTTTTAATTTAAACCTTTTTTTTTTGACTGAAGTGTGTGTGACTATATATGCGTGCGCACACACATGTATGTGTGTATAATGCAATGTAAACAGTATGAACATTTTGGGGATATCTGACCTCTAATCTCATATTTACAAATCCCAAATAAATATCTTGTTTCCATTTATGACTCACGCCAGTACTTTCTCTCTCCTGAAAGTTTCATTGTCTTTCGGATAGTACATTTTACCAGGTGTCCTTTGCCATATTTTGTAGTTCTAGGCTTTTCTAACATCCCGTCAGTGAAATAAGGACTGGCTTTGTTGTCCGAAAATGTGGAGGTAGCGACGCACAGCAATGACAAATTCTTCTGCTTCTGTCCCTTTAAGACGATCCGGGTGTTTTTTAGCATCCCGTGAATGACATCATCGCTGTTGTCAATGGTGCGTTGAGAGCAACGAGAAGGGGGGGGGAGACAGACTCAGCTGCGGGCAGCCGATTCGGACCGAGGCTTCCGAGCCGCCGTCGGCGAGGAGGGTGACCGAAGAAGAAAGTTGGGCTATGAGCTGCCAGAATCCGCTCCCATCCTTCGCTGCCGACGGGCCAGTCTGACTGACAACCACCGGAACAGCACCGCCGCCAGATAATCTCTCCGAATACCCTGCTATCGGGTGAGCGGCGAGCCGGCTTAGGGCAGAAACGAGGGGGGATACGGGCTCCAGGGGGGGGGATCGCATCGCGTATGCAAGGCGTCGAAGACGGGGGAGGGGGCTCCGGGTGATGGCTATCGCTTCTGATCTACGGAGAGCACCCCACTGCTAGGGTGCGGCTGCAGAACTGCACGCTTTCTGGTTAACAAAAATAGCGACCGCCGACTTCCAGAGCGTTGATCGTGGTGGTGGTGGGGGGGGCAAAAAGGCAGGAAACTGTCATTTTAAAAAAATGGTGTACGCGGTCCTTATAGAGTAAGGTCTGCACGGCGGCTGCCACTACGAAGCCAGTGGCTGCCAGGTACTCCCGATACAAGCCGAGAAGTATGGCAGTGCGGCCGTAGCGGAGCAGCCTTTTGTCTGGCAGAGGTCAGGATGCGGGTCTGCTGGCGCTGAGAGCCGCTGAGGTTCCCGGAGCGTTCGGCTGCTTTGCACCGCACAGGGAAACCCACCACGGTGCAGGGGCCGATCTTTAGGTGGGTGACATGATGGTGTTTTTTTGTTTGTTTGTTTGTTTGTCTGTCAATGGCTTCCCCACCTTTACGGGCGCGCGATCGGACAGCGAAGGCATCTCCCACCGTGCAAAAGGCGCAGATGCGCTTCCCTAGGTAGGTCGTCCGCTAGCTGCCAACCGGAGACTTTGCGCCGGGGGGGTTCCTAGCAGGTGATGCGTTTCGGTCGGGGACAGGTGCAGCTGACGTTTGTGTGAATCCTGTAACACTCACACTGCAGTAACGTAGCGGCCGAAGAGTTACAGTGTAACTTAAACTGATAGCGGAGTTACGGGGCCGCATTATGAGCGATGGACACCTAAGCTGTCATGCATATTGTGAGGTCATCCCGGTGTCACTTATACGCTACATCCAGCAGTAAACGGTGCTGCCACTTAAACCACAGGTTGATCTGAGCTTCTGGTCAGCGTGCACAGAGTATTCAGTTTAGTTTAATTTTATTTTTGAATACTCGTATATACTTGAATACTCGTATCTGTCTTCCGTGTCGTCGTTAGTGGTCAGTGTGGGGTCTGACAGTAACGTGTGTCCTGTACATATAGCAGAATCGACAATAGACTTTTGACTCTAGTGTACTGCGTTTAATGCTGTATGTGGATTAAGTCTGCTGCAGTAAATCTCATGGTGGGTAGTCTGTCGTGTCCGTGGCATTATACAATTTCAATCGGGGTTGCATTTAAGTGAAGATAATATGCAGATGGGTCAGATGAAGTTAGTATTTACCGCGATGAGGAGTCTCGCTACGTCGCATGACCCGCACTCTCCGTTCCAATTCATTGACTTTTTAGTGAGCGTTCTCAAGAGAACATTAGTAGTTTTCCCGTTTTATGTCTGTGATTTTCCTCAATTAAGTGAAGTGACTTTATCCACAGAACCATAAAACCCCTGTCCTGTTCGTATACTGCAAATTGTGTAGCCATGACCTTAATACCATTTTCAGCTTTATTAGGCATGTGAAAATACACAATGCCCCCCCAAACTGCCCATTCATCTATTGTGCACCAGAGTGTTCTGTGCATTTTAAAAAATACAGCCTTTAAGCCTTTATTTATACAAAGATCACAAATTTACCAAAAACTACCAGGAGTCCTTAAATTAAAAAAAAAAAAAAAAAGATATGACTTTACTTTGTCAGATTATATCTGCTAATTTGAGGATGTTCATTAGTCATTTGGAGGCCATTTTCCGGAGGGCAGGGAAACGTCCATTCAGGGCTTGTGAAGAGAAAATATCGTGCAAAATCCACATTTGCATCTCATATCTCAAGAATGCATAGTTCATTTGAACATATAAATAAAACAGCTTTTGAAAACTTGTACGAAGCTGTAAACCAGCCCTTCACCAGTTGCGTACAACTGATCATGAGTCTGGGAAGTCTTTTGATAGTGCTGTTTTTCTTTGAAGCGCCAGGCTAGAGGACACTTACCTGAATCAGAAATCCAGTCCGTGATTGGGGAAGTCCCAGAAATTTATGATCCGGCCCGGACCCATGTCCTTTCTAAATTTAAAAGTCAAATTCTCTGTTCTCAGAGTGCCTGCCACCACATTACTGATGTACTGGAGGAGCTTATGAATGAAGATATATGTAAACATCATAATGGGGTTTTAAGTAGCGACCAGTGTTGCAAGACAGTCTTTAAAAAATGCTTAAATTTTTGTGAACCAGTACCACTGTATATCGATAGTAGGCCTAATGAATCAGGGAAGCAATTCTTTGCACAGTGTGAGACTCTCACTGCAATGCTTGCTTTGGGTGCTTTCAAGAAACGATACGATAAAATGCATTCGTGTCTCTACTCAGGTTGTGTACCAGGATATATGGGATGGACAGAATATGGCTGATAATGCCTTATTTAAAATTGATGCCTCAGCATTAGTGTTGATGTTCCATCAAGATGCATTTGAGGCTGTCAGTCCCTTGGGGTCTGTATGGAAAAAAAAACGAAAGCGATGATCCGTGTCTTTGACTCTTGGTGGTGTTTTGTCGTATAGTAGGTCAAACATTGATCATGTGCAGTTTGTTCTTTGTAGGGAACCAGACGCTAAGCTTTTTGGTCAGGAAAAAGTTCTTACCCCTCGGATAAAAGACCAGAAAGGTTTGGGAGCTTGTTAGTCTTGTTTTTAAGGATGTGTAACACATGGGAGGCGGACTGTGTGATATAGATGGAGATTGTATTGGGTGTCATGTCATTGTTGGCTTTGTGGAACATTTCACCAAGGGCACCTTTTTTTGTCGATTCTGTGACATTGACAGGCAAATATTTGACAGTAGTCTGTTGTCAACAGGTTCAATAAGAACAAAAGAGTCCTATCAGTAGCATATTCCACGCCTGGGAGCAGGTAACACAGCCTCAGTGAGTGGGATAGAATTTCAACCAGCTGTTTCTTTCAGGTTTGCCAGCCTGGTCTCCCACCCTGTCTTGGACATTGAGCTTTTTAAGGGAATCATTTCTCCTTATTTAGTGCTGTGCATCTACATCTTGTTTAATGTGGAGAAACGTTTCACTTATGCAGACCTGAACAGAAGCCTAAGCAAGTTTATCTACCTTGGCAGTGAAGCCAGTGACGGCTCCAGACCTCAAGCCAGGTAGTGAGAAGTGGTCATGATGTCCAGAATCGGTGCCTGTTGAGAGTGTTGCCGAAGAATCCACTCCACCTGAAAGTTGTGTATGAGAGTTGACTTTGTTCTTGAGAGATTGTGCAGTTAGGATTTTCACAGAGGAATACGGCGGATCAGGTTGCCTTCTTGGGCATCTTCATTGAAGAATGCATCCAGGCCAGAGTCGGGTCATTTCTGGACCAGCCACCTCCAACCGAAGCACCATACCTCTGTCACTATCCTGAGCTTATGATTCCGTTTGGATCTCTCATTCGTCATCAAGATGGAGAAAGTATGCACACTTTCTTTAAAGTGTTCAAGAAAACTGCACAACTTAAGAACTCATGTTCTTCTCTTGCTGAGAAGACACCAGCTCCATCAGGCTTTTTTCACCTGTCATTCAAGTGGAGGGAGGAACTGAATTTCATGATAATGACTATAATGACAGTATCAAGGCAACAACTGCAGCATTATGGTGAAATGGACAACATGCAGGAAAGGGGTGCATTTCCTAAGATGAGATGAAGCAGGCCGATATGTGGGTGACGTTAAGTTGATTTTGATCCATCGTAATGATTCTGTTTTTGTGGTGGCGAGCCAGTAAGCTGCAGCGCTTGTTGATCTGGGTATTCGCTTCCTAACAGAGGTGGATCACGGAGCATATTGTACATGCATTAGATAAGAGGACCTCCTTGGTGACTGTGCGTTGGTGGAGTACAAGTTGAATGGTTGAATGGCCATCAGTCACAATCTTTCGTTATGCTTTTTGTCATTCAGTAAGATGTCTATTTTGGAGGATGGTATAAGAGATGTGATGTTTGGCAGTATTACCTGGCCTGCCGGTTGAGAAATAGACACCGCTCTGGGGAATCTAGTGGTGGTTTTTCACTGCTACCAAGAACTAAGCCATACACGGGCCATACCCGTGCTATATTCCCGCTTACTAGCAGGGCCAAAAGCATGACCAAATCCAGCTGGTTGTGTCACCACCATCCGATTGGTCGAAATGCACAGAGATATGGGTGATTTGCGTAGATCTGTATGGATTGCTTGAAGGAAAAAATGGCATATTCTATAAATTATTCATTATTAGTAGTATCACACGACGCAATGTACCGATGCATTACCGATGACTCAGAACTTGAATATTTCCAACCTCCTACTTAAAAATGTACTGTAGAACAGCTGAATGGAATGGAGTCATAATGCTAATTTACACGAACGAATGCTAATCCCGCTAACATTTAATGCTAACGTAAGACGGCGATTCTCACAGAGTTGTTCGCACAAAGTAAATCATGATGTACACCGTGTGCACAGTAAAGAGACGTCTCTTCGGTTTAATGTCGCTGTCGCTTGACCGAGCCGACCCTTCTGCGGTGCTTCGCTTGGACACGGCAGTGTCTCCATGTCTGCAGGAATATGCTGCTGGAGTTCTGACATGGCAGAACATGTTGGGGATCAGAGTTACGGCGTCCCAGATTTGGGTGCTCGTTTGCAGTGAGGGGCGCCGTTTCTTTGCCTTGTTTTCCGTAACCTTATTTTGCATTAATGTTGTGTCTGATGTTAAAGGATGGGTTTTGTGTGATTGTCCAAACAAACGAAACGTTAATATTGACTTCAATGTGTGCTTCTGCACTGCCTCTGGATGTATTTGCACTGCTCAAACAAATGATTTCCATGTTATAAAAATGCAAGAGTACATCCTGTTTTTCTGTGATCGTGGTTTCCTACCCTGTATGAAATGTCGCACAGGGCGGGCACATCCTTTGTGGCTGAATAATAATATAGCTGTTTGATGCCCTGAAACGGCGGGTTTCTTAATACTCATGTGGTCATACTCCAAGCTCGCGTGCTTTTCTGGCCCTGGCGTGCCAGGTGATGTGATCGCTTCTAACATTGATGGCCCAGGGTTCCCCGCCCAAGCGGCTATATTGTCCACCTTCGTGCGAGTTCTTTGTCATTGTGGGTCGCTGTGACACCGCGCGCTTTCAGACCTCTGCATAAACTCTTTCTTTTGCTTTGATTCATTTATTAAGGGAATTAATGGCAGCAGTGATTTCAGCTTTGTTAGCTATGTCACGGCCTGTTGATTTACTGTTACCCCAACAGACTTGCCTCAGCATTGTGACAGAATTATGGTCATTTGTCTTTTCATCAAACAGCCGTTTCTCCTTTTCTCCTCGTCTCTTCTCCCTTTGGCCTTTATCATACAACACACATCACCTCCGGTTTTCCACCAGCCGGCCTCCTTTCCTGTTTTCCCCTCGATCCCACCGCGGCTGCCCTGTTGTTTTCTCCCGTCTCCCGGCAACCGGCGGCACGTCATCTCTGTAGGTTGGAGCCCTTCGGAGCGACGCCGATTCTGAATCGGGGCCTCTGTGTCCCAATGGATCGCTGCCATCAGCATACGGGTTGGCCCGAGGTTTCCTGACTGTGTTATGTTTCGTCTTTCCAGGCAGCTGTCTGGCCTGCACCATGGAGTTGAGGGTGGGGAATAAGTACCGCCTCGGGCGAAAAATAGGGAGCGGCTCATTTGGGGATATTTACCTGGGTAAGTACGCTTTCTGTCCCATCCTTCTTCATTCTTTGCTTCAGCCCGATCACATGGCTGTGCGTGAGTCGTCTGCAAGGCGGCCATGATGGCCCATGTGTCTGTGTGCCACTCAGGCGCCAACATCGCCACAGGGGAGGAAGTGGCTATCAAGCTGGAGTGTGTGAAGACCAAACATCCACAGCTGCACATCGAGAGCAAGTTCTACAAGATGATGCAGGGAGGAGGTGAGCTCCCCTGCTATGCCCCTGTCTCCAGGTACAAGGGAGGGAACGGACTGCTGTGATTGGGCAGCTCCTGTGTATCCTTCCAATCGTACGCCGATATATGTAGTGGTGGAGGGCCGCACCAGTCATGGCACCCTATTGGACGGTGAGTGTGAATGGCATGTGTTCTTCGTTGTAGTGGGAATCCCCTCCATAAAATGGTGCGGCGCTGAGGGGGACTACAACGTGATGGTCATGGAGCTCCTCGGGCCCAGCCTGGAGGACCTGTTCAACTTCTGCTCCCGCAAGTTCAGCCTGAAGACCGTGCTGCTGCTGGCCGACCAGATGGTGCGGCCGCCGCCTCTGTAGCACTGCCTGCTGGCTCTTATTGCCTTGTGAGGAATCCCTCCCAGACAGTCCATGTTTGGGAAGGCTATTTTGCTAAAATTTGAATTGTTTTGAAAGGGTCCTTAAAAGTTTTAGGACACTCTACTGTTTTACTGGTTTTTACTTGCTCAGCGAAAGTGATTCTGGTGACATTTTTTGGACGCTAACTTAGCGTAGATCCTTTGTGCGTTTGAACATGCTAGTGTTTAGCGATGATGTCACATGTTTGGATCGCATGTCTATCCCCCCCCCCGACACCTATTGCCCTTGGTCTACCGCCCCCTCCCCCCCAACACTTTGCCCCCTCCACAGATCAGCCGCATCGAGTACATCCACTCCAAGAACTTCATCCACCGGGACGTGAAGCCGGACAACTTCCTCATGGGCCTGGGGAAGAAGGGCAACCTGGTCTACATCATCGACTTCGGCCTGGCCAAGAAGTACCGCGACGCTCGCACCCACCAGCACATTCCCTACCGCGAGAACAAGAACCTGACGGGCACGGCGCGCTACGCCTCCATCAACACGCACCTGGGCATCGGTAAGAGGCTGCTCAGCGGCGGTCATGGAGACGGCACCATCCTGCCTGCCAATTACCGGTTTTGGGAGGTGTGGAAACTGCATCTGGCAGTGAATTTACCAGCAGCTCAACTCATCCTGAGGGAGTGTCTCTCCCTGACCAGGGACATACAGGCACAGGATTAACTTTGCTTAACCTTCTCGCAAAGACCCAGAGTCATGTGCTCTTTGCTTCTGTGAAGGTCCAGCTGGTGGGCTATGAGTGAGCATCCTAAAATTATAGGTCCTCGTCTTCTCCCCCTCCCAGAACAGTCCCGGCGTGACGACTTGGAATCCCTGGGCTACGTTCTGATGTACTTTAACCTGGGCTCGCTGCCCTGGCAGGGCCTCAAGGCCGCCACCAAGAGGCAGAAATACGAGCGCATCAGTGAGAAGAAGATGTCCACCCCCATCGAGGTGCTCTGCAAGGGATACCCCTGTGAGTCTGCTTGATCACTTGGCTTTTGTTCAGAGGTGGAAAGTTCAGGTCCAAAAAGTACAAATGCAGACCAAGATTTTGTTTCAACCGACCAGTTGAGTACTCTGTGACTCTTCATACTCAACTGGTTGGTTGAAACAAAATCTTGGTCTTGATTTGTACTTTGTGAACCTGAACTTTCCACCTCTGCTTTCATTTTCTTCTGCATTGTGGGCAGTGAATGTGTCACATGACCTGAAGCTTCATATAAATTAATAGTGCTGCTCTGATATGTGTGTTTTGGTCATAAGTTCTTTCCCATCCACTCTTTTCAGCGGAATTCTCCACCTACCTTAACTTCTGCCGCTCGTTGCGGTTTGACGACAAGCCCGATTACTCCTACCTACGGCAGCTCTTCAGGAACCTCTTCCACAGACAGGGCTTCTCCTACGATTATGTCTTCGACTGGAACATGCTCAAATTTGTAAGTCTTGCCTTTGTGTGGGATTGTAAGAATGGTGTTGGTGTTTTTTTTTTTTTGGGTGCCGAATGTCTGATTTCTCTCCACTCTTTTCTCTCAGGGTGCTAGCAGGACGACTGAGGAAGGCGAGAGGGAGCGGAGAGGAGTGGAGGAAAGGGACGAGCGGATCGCGGGGGGGGCCAGGGGCTCAGCTGCCAGGGCCCTACCTCCAGGTCCAAACCCCCCAGCTCCAAACCGGGTCAGGAATGGCCCCGAGCCAGCAGTCTCAACACCAGCCTCTCGTGTACAGCCATCCGGTGAGACAGCCAGTCATAAGAGAGTCTGTACCAGAACCTCGAGGGTCGTTATTCTGAAATCCCTACTGTCTGTTCTTGGGTTTGTTCTCTTATTTACCCTGGATAACCACTAAAATATGGCAGAAACTGTAATGCAGCTGGTTCTTCGGCACGTTTCTCAGCGTTTTCCAAATGTGTCTGCAGGTTATGAGAAGATCTTGACTTGCGTTGATGTTCGCCGGGGGCGGTCCATTATGATGTTCGCATATTTTCTCAGCACAACCTGGGCACATGCCAGCCCTATGCAAGCGGTTTCCTCACCCCGCTGTGCTGATGCCGGAGTGTTACTGACGTGTCCCCCGCCCCTCTCCCAGGGAACACGTCTCCGCGGGCCATCTCCCGCGTGGAGAGGGAGAGGAAGGTGAGCATGAGGTTACACCGGGGCGCCCCCGCCAACGTCTCATCCTCCGATCTCACCGCCCGCCACGACCAGTCTCGCATCTCCGCATCGCAGGTATGCAGCTCGTACTTACCGTGACTCCCATTTGGTTTGGGAATTTCCTGCTCAAATGGGTTCTGATGGTGTGTGTTCAGGTCAGCATGCCGTTTGAGCACCTAGGAAAGTGACGTGCTGGAATCTTCCATCCCCCGGATACCGACAGGTAGGGGGCACCCACCGGCATACCGTGGCCATTCCCTCAGTTGTATAAAAGCAAGACTTTTTCTTCCCCTTCATCAAAAGATTTTTGATATCCGTTCATGTCGATTGTTTGATAGTTGTGAAGTTTTTCTTTTTCTTTTTTAAGAACTAGTTGCATGAAAATTGATTATTCCGAATACCACTATCTACTGAGTCTTCTGATGCCAGGCAAACTTTGTTTCAAAATTGTTTCTCTTTGTTTTTCTGTCATGTTCAGGACTTCAAAAGACCCCTCCCCAGTTTTACTTTATTTTATTTGAAAAGACAGTGCAACAAAGAAAATGGATCAAGGATCAATGGAAGAATTAGGACGGAAAACCAAGGATGAAGGTCAACGCAGGGCAACCCTTTTAGTCTGATGGCGATTCCCTAAAGCCGAGCTCAGAGGCAGAGTGATCCAACATCTGTCACCCTATGGACCCGCCCCTTTGCTGCTCACTGGGACTCACTAGTCCCTCTTCTGGCAGTTGGTGGGAGTGCCCCAAGGGGGTGGAGCCTCCTGGGAAGGACCAATTTCTCCTACACAGAATGTAACTGTTACTGCATGCCAATACAGTCTTTTGTAAAAATTGTAAGGTTTATTTTTTTAATCGGTTTTCCAGTTTTGGGTTCACTCATCCGTTAATGGAACCGTGGTGTTTCACAGTGTTTCAGTGACACGTGGGCCCTCGAAGGGCCACTCACAAACACATTCGCGAATGTTTACGCTTCACCCGTTCATTTTAGTTGATACAAAAAGGTTGAGGTCACAACTATGTTCTCTGTTTCTAATCATACTGGTATGGATTTTATCAAGCTTAACACTGATTTTATTATTATTCCGGGGACGTGTGAAGACTTCAATTTCATTTAAAAATTTTTGTAATTTTTTTTATTTGCTAAAAAATAGAAAGTATTGAATACAGCATAAGGTGAAAGAGGATGTGTGGAAAGCGTGTGAAAACTAGCATTCCTGTCCCACAAAGGTGGGTGTGTTGGTGCTACGTGAGATCTTGACCTCCCAGATGACGCCTCTCTGATTTTCAGCTCTTCTGTTCACTGGTTTTCTGTCTAAATCTACTAGTGAATCCGATGTCACAGCTCCGTTGAGATACAAAATAGAGAGACAAAGAATGGATGTGCTTGTTTGTAACCCTCTAAGTTTATTTTAAAGGTATGGCCCCATGCAAGGGCAATTTACAGTTGGCTTTTGGTGGGATTTTTTTTATCATGATTATTCTTGGTTCCCATTTTATTTTCAGTCCAGTGCTTGGGATTGCGCTTAAAGTTGGGGTGGTTCCTTCGCGTGGTTCATACAGAAAAGGTGTTGGTTTTATATTACCTCATTTTTTTGTGTTGAACCAAATTGTAATTGTTTTGAGGTCTGATGTAGAACAGAACCAGTGTGTGAAATGGGTCATGGTGCTGAGTTGAGGGTACAGAATCATGAGACGGAGCCTGTAGCTCTGTGGTTTTAATCTTCCTCATCTGTGTTAAACACGGTACTACCTTCTCAGACGGAAGGTTCCCTGCTTGGGGCTTGCTGATTGGTCAGCTTCTCTCTGCTTTGTGTGGCCCACTTTTATGTTCTTACCTAGTCATCTGATGGGTTCTGTTTTCTGTTACTCAGTGACTCCATTTTTGTAATACGCTGTTCCCAGAGACCATGGGTGTTTAACTCCCTACATGATGCTACTGTTCTACTCAGAGGTTGCCAGCATTTCTGAATTATATACCAGGAATTAAAACTGAATTACCTGAACTTTTGTTGTTTTTTTTGTTTTGTTTTGTTTTTTTCCCCCCTTCCCAAACAGGGGTGTTGATACAACTGTGATGTCATTTTTTGGGCCCTGAGGTAATGCTACATGGTTAGCGTTGGGTGATGTCACTGATTCTTGTAAGAACTCAGTGATCCGGGCAAGCTTGTGTTCTAAAGATACCCAGTGATAGCGTAAGTCTGACATGGAAAGTGGTGTAGCCGCATAGGATTGTGGGAGTTAGGGGCTCACTTTGTGTATTGTGTACTGATATCTTGTACAGCTCTTTAACATTTTATTTACAACAGTATTTGTGTATATTTTATGAAGTAATAATAAACAGTGGAAAACTTTTCTGGATTTTTTTTATGCTGAAGGTTAGCCTAGGCAAAAAAACATGAAATATGTATCCTTAAAATGTGTTTAATTTCATAACAACCAGCACAAATTAGCAGTTTGAGTCAGATTTGTTAACGTGTATGGAATAGCTCCATGTTACAAAAGTGTAAATAATATAAAAAGTACATAGAATGGGATTTTATTAGGTTCATTCATTCCGTTATCTTAAGAAAGCAAATGAAGACTTGAGTGATAGATGTTCAACGCATATATTTAGTAAGACGCAGACAGGATATGTGGGTTGGTTAGTATACAAAACAGAAATGTGGCGATTATATGCGCGCTCTCGTGCAGGTTACGTCATCTCCCCGCTGGTGCGGGTGCGCGGAGCGGCGCGCATGCGTGGCAGCCGCCTGGTTTGAGCTGAGACGCCGCTACACCGTAATCCCGATGGATTGAGTCAGGGACGGAGGTGTAGAGGCGAGCGAAGGAGCAGCTGTGTCCCTGCACCGCTTACTGTTTTTATTTTTGCGCGATTTTTAAGCGTCTTTAAAATATATTTTTAGAAAGTAAAAAATCAAAGGTTTTATTATGTATTGTTAGGTAGGTGGGGTTCAGTAAAGTGCTTTGGTTTGGTGGGCTGGCGTGTTGGCTGTTTGTGCTGCGCGCAGCGTCGGTGGGTAAACATGGATGGCCGGAGAGCGATTTCTTTGTGAATTTAGGACAGATCGCATCGCCCTTCCCTCTGCCGTATGAAGCGAACATCTTTGATTTTAACGTTTTTAAAGCCGTGAGTGGTAATTAACGTTAGCCGTTTTAATAATAAGGTGACGGATTGAAATAACGAGCGCTGCTACCGAAACGACCCGCCGTTACTGCATCTTCGTTTTTGTGATGCAGTTTGGTGCCGCGAGTAAACTGTCGCCGTGTTCTCTGTCTTTTAAGTCGCCGGGGGTGTTGAATGATCGGAACCAAGCAGATCCAGCCTTTGGAAGTTTTGGGGCCGCTGCAGATGAGGTAAGACGGGGTGTCGGTGAGGATATAGGCGGGGAAGGAGCCCGATACATCACATCATTAACCTGCGTGGCCGTGCCGCTGGAAGCGCATTATGGAGTGATTTATTCATGCTTAGAAATGTCCAGCGTTAACATTTGAGCCACTGTAATTATTTTATTTGGGGGGAGGAAAGCTGGAAGCTCCTTGTGTATTGCGCAGGCGGGGGTTTGTATTGTCTGTTCCGTGCATCGGCAGAATAAACCCCAGTTTGTAATATGTGTGCATCTCCGATTAACCGCATAACCTCAGATAAAACATTTGATGTTAGTTACATTGTATTTATTTTCTAGCGATTGCTGTAGATACGTCGCTGCACATAAACCGTCCGTTATCCTGCGATTTTAATATAAAAACATTAAGAGATTAATATATAGAAATATTAAGTATAACTTGCGATGTTGTGGTTGCTGTAGTTTAATGCACACATATGTAACTTCTCTGTATCTCTGCTGAATAACGTAGTATATTAATAGTATCCCATATACGATGAAATTTTGTATTTTCGCATTAGGCTACCTGTACAGTGTCATGCACTACTTTTTCGTTTTGCAGATAAAATGGTGTTGATTACTGGAAGTCCGGCTACATAGGTGTTGTCGAGAGAAATGGGATTAGGGTCGAAAGGGCGCAACTTTCGGGGAAAGTCGTTCAGGCCATTTAGATTCTTCAGACGGCGTTTGGCAACTTTTAAGGACATATTAATTATGTCGTGGTTTGATATATTTGATAGTTAAAAGGGAGATAATTTATATACAGTATACATATATCTGTGTAGGAGTAGACGGTGCGATGTTGACACGAATGTGTTTCTGGCCGTGTCCCAGTCCCTCCTGTCAGTCTCAGTTTCTGATGCGGATCGTCTCCGCGGTTTACCGAACTAATCACTGACATCGCAGGATACCGGGCTCCAGGCTCCTCTGAAGATTGCTTGGGGGGGGGCTTTCTCTTACATATTCTTTTAAGAGGTCTGTTGCCCAGGAACTGCTGTTAGTTTCTCAGTTCCCACTGGCTGGTGATTTTTATGGATTTGTGTCTCCCTTATTTAATTTAATCCGAATCTCTCCTGGAACAAGGAAAAATCTAAATCTGTAAAACAGGCTATTGTGTGTAATAGACACCTTCTTTATCATACGTTTTCCCCCTCAGTACATGGCTGATCTTACCTTTGCGTTCACCTATGTAGTTAATCAGCAACTGGACTGCTGTGGTACTGGCTACAGTCGAAGCAAGATGTCTGAGCACAATTAAACTGATGGCCCCACAGTTAGCACCTGCTCGCCGTCACAGAATGGTTTTCCAGAGCTGAGCATTGTCTTTGACATGTATAGATTTATTTGTTACACGTGTTTGATTTGTATGTCAAAGGTGATATTTATTCTTGGGGTGCTGGGGAAGCCATCTTGGGTCAGACACAGGTTACCGGTCAGCCGTGTGAGAAACGTAGTTGGCTGGACTCAAGTGTTGGAAACTTAGTCCGGTGCCTGCGAGCCTGTTTATAATTCACGATAAGAGCGGGTGGAGTGTCACCGGAAGTGTATACTGGTCACTAGTAGGGTGTGCTGTCACATGGCCGATTATGACACCGAGGCCAGTGCATTTCTACTGTCTGCCGGGCTTTATCAGAGACAGGGCTCGAGTATCTGGATGTGATACCGCGACAGGCGCCGCCGCATGCCGTGCTTTGCTGGAACATCGAGAGGAACGGAAGCGATCAGTGTCATGTGGCTTGGGGGGGGGGGGGGCAGACATTTTTCCTGCGTATAATGCTGGCCTCAGGGGAGATGCTCCAGAGTCTGTCAGTGGATGATTTTATTTGGTGTGATGTTTTCTTGCAGAGACAGTATTTCGGAGGACTTCACTGTGTGCTTTATGGTGACGAGCGTTTATATGATAACTATAATGGGATGAGATTAGTATGATAGACCCGGGTTCAGTTGGGTTATCTTCTCCTCCATCAGATGAACAGGTTGTGGAGACGTGACGTACCCTTCTCTGAGCGCCTTGGGAACGACTCGCCCGTCGGCATGGCGCCGGGACCCCCGGCCACCGCTGCCCCCGCCGGCCCCAACATCTCTTGGCTGCCAGAGGCGCCGCTGCTAAGCCCGGAGCAGCCCATCTTCCTGATGACCACGGCGGCCCAGGCCGTGTCCGGCTTCTGCGTGTGGACCGCCCTACTACTCACCTGCCACCAGGTACGGCTGCGTGGGCGGGGTCCAGAGATCGGCTCGTCGATTATGGCCGTCGCGCTCTGGGCGTGGCTGCGATTGCTGCTACGCTGCCTGTTAAATTTTACTGAGTACTTGGCCGTGGATACTCTCTCTCTGGTGCTGGTGGTCTGTTCGCTTTTGTTAATAAGGTTTTTAGATTAACAGCAGGGGCAGGCCGGGCCGCCGGGGGCGGGGGGGGGGGGGGGGGGGGGGCGGGGGGGGGGGGGGGGGGGGGGGGGGGGGGGGGGG
>JAODLD010000051.1:1988466-1998947 GCA_026781065.1 Mormyrops boulengeri | reverse complement strand
GGATTAAATTAAATAAATTCACTTTACTACTAACACAATTAGAGTAAATCAGTGTATATAATAACCATTTAACTGGACCTCTGTGACTAAATATAGAGCAACCCCCCCAAACACACACACACACAGGCAAAGGGCAGCCCAGGGTATTGCCGTGCAGACGGGGTTTTGTAGCCTCGGCCTCAGTGAGCTGACAGGTAGGCAGAGTGAGGAGGATCTTCTGGGAACCAAGCTGGGGAGCAGTCAGACTAGAAAAGGAGGTTGCAGGCCCAGCAGGGGGGATGGGGGGGTGGGGGGGTGCGCTTATGTGTTCCATTTATCACGGAGGTCGGAAGTCAGAGCTGGGAACGATGTCACACCTGAGTTAACTGCGTTCCGGTGCACCGAGTCGGAAGCCATTTAGCAATACCAGGGACCTGGTTCAAAAAGCAGGATTTCTTGCTTAGCCGGATAACTTGTGCTAAATGACTTTCCAACCTGGTGTATTGGAACGCGGTTCACTCAGGTGTGACGTCATTCCCATTCCTAGCCAGGTTCATTTTAAACCATTATTAGCTATACCAGTTTATAACAGCACATCATGCACATAAAATCACCATAAGAACATGTCCACAGATAATGATTGGACAGTACAGTTTGTACACCTGTTTACTGACCCACCAATAAGATGAAAGTGCTAATAAACAGTATTTCACTACAGCTTTCACTTCTGTTGATAAAGGGAGCAACCATCTTGGATTCCGAGGTTGGGATTCCGGAGGTTCCTTTGACTTTCCAGTCGGAATTTTGACTTCATGGGGTGTTCCAGTTAAAATTTCGACTTCAAATGGAATGCAGCAAGCCATAAGGGTGGGGCTGAGCTGTGCTGTGACACGTCCGTCGTGTTCCGTTCCAAAGCAGCACACCAGGCCTTGGATGGGGTTTCTGAGATTCTCTGTGTCGCAGTCGGTCCCACACTTGTGGTCATAGATGTGACTGTCTGAAAAGAATCGGACAGCAGAGCACTGGTGAAATATGCTTCCGTGACACAGACGGCTTCGCGTGGGTGTGACGGTGACGCTCGTCTCTCTCCACCCACAGCGTTTGTCATCTACAACTTCCTCAGCTTGTGCTACGAGTACCTGGGAGGGGAGAGCGCCATCATGGCGGAGATCCGGGGGAAGCCCATTGAGTGAGTGTGCTCTGTTGACTCTTGCGTCTGCATGCCTTAAATGGTAAAGTGTACCCATGCACACCTGCCATAGGTCAGGCCCTCCTCTAGGTGGCACGCTTGTGCACGGTCCGGCTCACTTTTCTGGGAGCGTCCTCCCAGAAATATAATTCCACATGGAGCGGTCATGCGTGTAGCATGTGACAGCCGGGCCTAGTGTCATGTTCATGTGGCATGTGCAGAGCACTGGTTTAACGTCTCTTCTGGCTGTGTGCTTAAGGTCCAGCTGCATGTACGGCACATGCTGCCTCTGGGGGAAGACCTACTCCATCGGCTTCCTGAGGTTCTGTAAGCAGGTGGGTCCAGGGCCCTCTCTGGGGCCTCTCCGGGGCCACGTGTGCCCCAGTGTATCCTCTTCCCCCGCCTTGCCTCCGTATGACAGCACTCAGATCGACCTCCTGTGTTTCAGGCCACTCTGCAGTTCTGCGTGGTGAAGCCCCTGATGGCCATGGTGACGGTCATCCTACAGGCCTTTGGGAAATATCGAGACGGAGACTTCAAGTATGACCCCCCTCCACCCCCCCACCCCCCCCAAACAGAAGTCAGGCATGATGTCTCTGTACCGCCTTCCTGTCAGTCACACACTGATGAGGGCCTAGCAGCGAATCTTTTGTCTTACACCCACAAAATAAGATGTTAATTAATAATAATAATGATAATTAATAATAATGCAAATTAAGAGCTTGGACCTGATTTTTTTGTTATTTTCCCAATCCATCGCTGACCGACACATTCGTAGACACGGCACGCTTTTCTGTACTTGCTGGGATTTCCTTAGAGTCTGGGGAAGGGCTGCTGTTGGAGCCCGGGTTCGAAAGTGCTCGTCTCTGGTGTGGATTTCGATTGACAGTGAAAATGTCAAGATGGATGCGGGCACGACCATGCGCCCGTCTGCCAAAGCGATCGGCGGTGCAGTTACAGGTTGGGTGTACAGCGCTGACCTTCCCCTGTGCTTGCTCCCCCTCACCCCCTAGTGTGGCCAGCGGGTACCTGTACGTGACCATCGTGTACAACATCTCTGTCAGCCTCTCTCTGTACGCCCTCTTCCTCTTCTACTTCGCCACACGTGAGCTGCTTAGCTCCTACAGCCCCATGCTCAAGTTCTTCATGGTCAAGTCCGTCATCTTCCTCTCCTTCTGGCAGGGTGAGCGTGACCTTCTCCGGGAATCCATCCAATCTCCCCTCTTAAACAAACCAGTCACACAGTCCATTCTCACCCCATGAGAGCTTCTAGATGCCTCTGAAACCTACCTGCCTGCATTCGGCAAGAACAAGCTCAGTGTGTAAAGCAGAGAGGCATTCACGGTAACCCCCCCCCCCCCCCAGGCCTGCTGCTGGCCATCCTAGAGAAGTGCGGCACCATCCCCCGGATCAACTCGCCAGAGATGTCCGTGGGCGAGGGCACGGTGGCGGCTGGCTACCAGAACTTCATCATCTGCGTGGAGATGTTCTTTGCCGCCCTGGCACTGCGACATGCCTTCACCTACAAGGTCTACATGGACAAGAGGCTGGACTCCCAAGGTGAGGGTGGGGTAGGGTGGGGTAGGGGGTCACGCAGGGCAGAGCTTTGGCCCACTCTTAGTCTGGGCTGTTTTTTCAAGTGTTTGTTTCTGCTGCTTCTGACATAGGAACTGACTGAACTCGCTAATCTTCTCTTCTCTTTCCTTCCTTCTCTTTCCATTTTCTTGCTGGATTCCCCTTTACTTTTTTGCTTGTTTTTACTGTATGACCCACCCCCCATGTTTTTACACATCCTGTCCTCTTTTACTCTGCTTATCATGTGTAATGAAATCCATTATTCTTTCTGTTAATCCTCCCTCCATTCAAATTCCTGGACTCCTTTGTACAAACTCTGTCTTGTCTCTCAACCACCCCCCCCCGCTCTCCCTCTTTACGCTGCGCACCTAAAGGGCCGATTCCCTCATACGGACAGTACGGTAGGTCCCCAGCAGTCTCTAGCTTTTCCATAGAGTCGCCATCCCTTCATTATTTTTTTCTTTACGTTCTGTTTGTCCTTCACTGGCAGTTGAAGTGCGGCCGCTCAGTGCTTGTAAATGCAACTGGCATTCGGGAAATGCCGGAACACTATAGGGTCGCATCCCAGAAACAATTCTTTTGAATTCAGTTCGGTTCAAATCAATTAATTTTTATATAGCGCCTTTCACAACAGTCGTCCTAAGGCGCTTTATGATGTTATATCATGACACACCTGTGTCCTGGGAGCCAGAAACTCCCAAATAGGGAGGAAAAAAATCTCTGGGGGTTCAAGATCAACTGGCTGCCCAACCCCCCTTCTCTTTGGCTTGGTAAAATACCTGGCTGGTGTGTGGCTCATTTGCGTTATGGGATCAGTGCCCATTTCCCGATTCAAATCTTGCAGTCAGAAGAGTGATCATATCGTCTGTCCCTTGATGAAGGCCCTTAACCCCCAGCCGCTCCTGGACCCTGGCTTACCCTGCTCTCTGACCCTAAGACTTCCTCATTTATATGCAGAGGTGGATAATTCAGGTCCAGACAGTAAAAATCCAGACCAAGGTTTTGTTCACAGAGTACCCAGCTGCTTGGTTGGAACAGAATCCCGGTTTGGATATTTACTTTCTGGACCTAAACTACCTACCTCTGCTTATGTCAAATTCAACAAAAGTGTGTCATTTAATAAATGTAATATAAATCTCTCAATCATCATCAAAACCAAGAAATTTAAGTAGCACTTAGCGGGGCCGGATATGCCATTGGAAGCCGAACGTGCTAGCGGATGGTTTAGGTGTCTCTTTTATTACGTGTTATACGGCAGGAAGCAGCAATTCCGTAATCACTCATCTGAGGGGAGGTGGGGGAAACTTCAGCTTCGTTGCTCTTTTCATATTTTCGACTTTTCCTTTCAGCAGCTTCCGTATTTCTCTGATCTCTGTCTTGTATTTTTTCATGAAAGTATCATGCTGCCTCACCATGTTGCTTCAAGTTACTTGATACTGTGTTTTTTTACGCCACTTTCATCGTCTTAGAGCGCCTGGCTTGTGCTGGGGAGCCTCTCCCCTTTTTGTCTCTGCCTTTTTTTGATTGGCTGTTCAATGTTCAATTGTCACATGGTCTCTGCCTCCTCTAGGCCGCTGTGCCCCAATGAAGAGCATCTCCAGCAGCCTGAAGGAGACGATGAACCCGGGCGACATCGTCCAAGACGCCATCCATAACTTCTCTCCGGCCTACCAGCAGTACACGCAGCAGTCCACACTGGAGCAGCGCTCAGGCCCGGCCGTGTCGCGCAGCCACAGTGTCACCAGCACCCGCGACAATGAGAAGACGCTGCTGCTCAGCTCTGATGATGAGTTCTGACCCCCACCCAGCCTGGATGGAGGGGGGTCCAGGGGGAGGGGAGGGGCGTTTGTCAGGTGACCCTGCTCTCATCCGGTGACTCCGCAAGGGGCAAAGTGCCATGGTCCCCTCCCCATACACACTGTGGCCAACTTCCCACACACACACACACACACACACACACACAGTTACAGGCACCTACCCTACAGAGACTTGACCATGATGAACGGGCACACGTTATTGGAACAGAACACAAGACCAACACACAGACGCACACACTTTTACACACACACATGCATGCTTTGATGTGGGAGGGGCTTCAACTGGACTGCACTTTCCCACTCCCTCACACACCTATACGGTCCGAAGCACTTAAACTCCCCGCTGAGTTCTGCATGACAGCAGAGTGCTGTTTGTGTAGTAAGGGGCCCACAGGGAGAAACAAGACATCCATGTCGATTACCCAGACTGGTACCAACAGCACCAGCTGTCCTATATGCTAGAACTGTACAGCCATGCTGAGAATGCAGTTCCGTAGGGGTGTGTTTGTACCCCGAATCGGTTTAAACATCCATCACTGAGCGACATTAAAGCATCGGCGGGCTGCCTACTCAGGTCTGTAAACAAGCTGAACAGATTGGCAAATATGATTCGCATTCGCAGAACATCGAGGTCCACACACCCGCTGACCGGACACGTTGGCACAGGGAGGTCCATATACACAAGCAGACACACACCGAGCGGACAGACCAGTGCTCAAAGGCCATAGAGGTTACTGCTGATGGGAACGCACTGAAAGGGCGGATTCCCCGTCTGGTAGTCGCTACCCATCTCTGCTAAACACCTTTAACGAGAGCTAATCCTCTGATTTCGGAATTATCTCGTCCGAGACCCGCAACGCTGCTTATGAAACTTGCCAAAACGAGGAAGAATTTCTCACAACTCTCCCCCCCACCCCCATTTCATAGAGGGACTGAGGCTGGATGTGTGTGGTATGCAACTCGTCGTACGCTGCTCTTACATGGAAGGGGAAATAGGGCTGAATTGGCGGCCGGCGGTGCTATGGAGGAGTACAGGATCTGAGGATCCAGCCATGAGTGGTGGCCGGTAAAGTGCGGGATTACACTCGTGACATTTTTGGGACATTCTTCGCGGCCCAGGTTTTCGCTGATGCCATAAGGTGGTGTTTGTCAACCCGGTCCTTGGGGGACCCCCAGACGGTCCACGTTTTTGCAAAAAACCGTGGAGCTGGGAGCAGACAAAAATGTGGGCTGACAGACAGGGAGCAGGGAGGGAACAAAAACGTGGACCGGCTGGGGGTCCCTGAGGACCGGGTTGGGAAACACATCCATAAGGTATATAGATATTGGTGGTTTACAGGCTTTAGCTGTAATGGATCACAGAGACTTTCTAATCATTAGCCTTACGGAGACATATTTATGTCTAACTGTAGTTAGAGAGTGATAAACATTGTAATATGTTGCTCTGAAGCAAATTAAATTTACTGCAGCGGGTCCTGGCTCCAGTGCACTGCAGGTGTACAGGGTGTCAGTCGTGAAGCTGTACTCGCGTGTTGTTGCGATGCAGTGACGACAGAGGGATTGCATAATCGATAGATGGTGAGAGTTTGTGTCACCATAACAAAAGTGATCATGCTCTACAGATGGTAACTACATACAGGCTCCCTCTATGGTGTAGTGGTTGGCTTGTAACACTAGGGGGCAGCAGTATAATTCAATTTATACATGAAACGCTGTTCTGATCCCACGATAAGAAACGTACGTTGCCTTTTCTATAGTTATCCTCTTTATCGTTAGCTTTTAGAGTGCCAGTGCCACACCCTTATAGGGGCCAATAGATTTAACAGCTTTCGGAGAATATTTGTGTAACATGACTACAGCTCCGTATATGCAGGGCTAACGAGTGACACAAAAAGGCCATGTTTTTAGACGTACGCCTTTGTGTTTGATGTGTGGGTGAAACATTTTGCCTGGGTTAAAGACAAGGTCACATTTCTTTGGGAGTGGTTTTAATAGACCAGTAAAATATACTGCAAGAATTGCTGTGGAAGGATGATTTTGAGAGTCAGGTCTTTTGTGCATATTTTTCCCTCAAGTGTCCTCAAAATAGAAATCCTAAATCTCATTTGTGTCACATCGATCCTTTCTTTTAAAGCTAATTGCTTCTCCTGATATGCTTCGCTATTAGGGATTTTTAAATGAACTTTCCTACTTTCTGCTATCTTCTCTGATCCTGCGATCTCTGCAGCCTGGTTTATTTTATGAATAAGGTATATAAATATTATTATTGCTCAAAGAAAATAGGATATTGTAAATAAACTTTTAAAGTAAATGCTGGAAGAATTTTAATGGTTATGATAATATAAAGGTTAAAGATGCTTAGTTTTGTACTGTCGTCGTTCCATATTGCCGTTTATTTTTACCCGTTCCCCCTTGCTCTTTGTATATTTACACAAGGCTTGACAGATTATGCTTCTATTTTCGCCTTTGTGATGTTAAGATGAACAATAAAAATGGAAGAATGAAGTCATTTTGTTGTAACTGAGGAGAGGGGTTTCTGTGGAGCAGTGGTCTAAAGGATTTGCAGAGTATTTTTGAAACATCTGTCTAAACTGGGTGCGGTTTCCTGTTCCACTGAGGATCAAGCGAGCTTGTTTCGTTCTACCTCATCTCTCACATTATATAAACGTAAGTGACGTGCAAATCAGGTACTACAGACGCTCCTCTACGGAATTGGTGCGCAGAAAAAATGATGCTGCTGACAGGAAACGGGAGCCCAGTGAACACGATTTGGACTTACAGTCCTCTTCATTCGCAAGTTGAAAGTTCGTAAGTAGAGGAGCGTCTGTGCTGTAACAAAAAATAAACGAAAACCCTCAGACATCCCCCCCGGTGGAGAATCATCTGTAAGTTTGCCAGCTGTCTGTCGTCTCGGGGTTTCTAACTCTTTGCCGCCTTTAGTGCCTCATGTACGTCTATGCATTACGTTTTTGTCACCGTGAGAATTCATCTCTTTTTAAAAAAAAAAAAATAATTAGTTGTGGGTTGTTGATTGTTCTTTTGTCACTTTTGACTTTTAAAACCAGGGTAAGAACCAAAGTCAGTTTTTAAGTTTTTAGTATTTTAAGTATTATTGCAAACGAAAATTACTTTAAAATAATACTTGTTAATATTAACATTAAATATTTATACCATCCTGCTGTCCATTAGTGAAAATATTTCCTAAATTTGCTCAGGAAGAAAACGATAAAATATTGTTTCACGTCAGAAATAAGTATCCTTTTACCTTTATCGAACTTTATATTCAGTGATACAAGTACAGTACTTGACTCAGGATGTTTCTCAGAGGATGTCGTTCATCATGTGACTTTCAAATCAGTCGGAAACCGATATGAAAAAGTGTCCTTGGTCGTCTACCTTGTTTTTCACCGTGCAGTAAACTTATTCAGTCAGCCAGATTTTCCTAAGTAGCACAGCTCTCTCATTCATATTCGCGTAAAAAAGTAAGAAATATCACTACTCTCCGGCTGCTCTTGTAAGAAGTTACATGTTGTTTTGTTTCTTTAATTATGGTCTCGTCTTACTATGCTGAGAAACTAACCTTTTCCATAATTAATAATAAAGAGACGAAGGTAACCGAATGTCACCTGAAATTAGTGCACGATAAAATAGTACACGTGTTTTTTGAAAGTCACATCAAAACCAAGTGTGCGGGAAAAAATAAAAAAATCAAAAGGCGCGCCGAAATAGACCAGGAAATGACGTGTTACCCCGTTCGTGCTTATTTCAGGTCACAGTGAAAAAGCTACTGGATCTTAAAGAAGTTCAGCATAACAACGGATTTTATGGAATCGTGTATATATAGACATATTCTTATTCTTTTTCAAAGGGATATATAGATATAGCAGATATAAAGGTTTTGTATTTTCACGCATATCCACTAAACAGACACACCGTTTGAACTCATATACTTTACTACTATTATTTCCATTCAAAATGTGAAATTTGTTCAAATCTAGTAAATATTTTTTAAACCGTTACCAACGCTGCGAATGCTCAAGATAGACACGAATACTAGGCTTCCGGTTTTCAGAATATAAGTCCCGCTAATTGGTCTTTGTCAGTCACGTGTCTGCACTGTCTGACACGCCCCCATTCGCCATTTTGAGGGTACCGCGGATGTAAAAACATTAGGTTAACGAACTTAATACCATATTCAGTGGGGGTTTTTCTCTGCAAAAATGTAATGTTTTATGTAATCAGTAATACGCAGTTTTCATTACCAAAACACACTAGTAATTTAGGTGTTTACGAAAGGAAGAGAGTCAAGAATACCACAAAAATGTCACTGGACATAACTTTATTGGCCATATTTAAAATAAAATATAAATGGCAAGCAGAACACAGGCTCGGCATACAGCGAGTTTATACAGATCCTTCCAGACATCATGTGAAAAGCTAGAAACCGTACTTGCAAATGTTTATAAACTTAAACTATAGTTGGGCATCGGTTTGTCAGGGCAGCACACAGTGACAGCCTTACCCAGCATTGTGGCTTATAATCCATGCACGCGAATATACACATACATGCAGATAAACGTGTCATTACAGTTTTGCCGTTTACTTTAGTCTTTTAAAAAGCATTCACTCTAACACTAGTTTAACACGAACAGATTAACAATCGGTCCTCTAATTAGTAATGTAATTAGGAAGTTGCAGCAAAAATCTGCATACCGAACAGCCCTTTCTGGATAGGATTACGCACCCCTGCCCTAGGCAGTCAAAAGAATTGTTTAAAGCTATTTATCCAAGTAGTAACTCCACTTTTGCTCGGAACAAAAAGCACAATTTGACATCAGAACACATGCAAATTAACAGTAACACAATAAAAACTATTTCCTCTATTCTCCAAAAAGTTACTTATATCTTGCAGGAAGGCTAGATGAACACCGCTTCGGTTCCCAAACCTCTCTTCAGGGGCACCCCAGCCATTCCATGTATTTATTAAATTTCATCGCCAGCTCACTTAAATAATTAATTTAATTGCTTCAAAAAGTCAATGCGATATTAATTAGCTATGCAAGGCGTGCTAGTGGCCAAGACAAGAAACACATGGCTGTATTAGGATGGTTGCTGCAAATACTGGGGTGACATTAGCAGAGGTTTCGAAATGCTGACACACTGACAGACATAATAGCATACTTTTACACCAACATGAAGAACATTTAAGCATTATTTTCTTTGGCTGCGTAAGACTTTTGCATTGTACTGAAAATAACAATCAATCTATTATAAAATAAATAGTTCACAAAATATAGGACGTAGGAATGTATAACTGTGGGAATTAAATGAGAACAATTTTCAATAAATAAGCCAATTACATATTGTACTGTTGTGAAGTAACCATATAAACATTTAAACAGTAACCCTATGGTGTATACGGATATAAGGGTTTTGCACTGTAGTTTAAAAAAAAACTCAAGATGCCGTAATAATAGTGCAAAATTGACTTTATAATTGAATGCATGCAAGACAACTGTAGTCTGTTAGATATTACCTCTGCACCCTAAACAGACCAAACGTCCCACTCTCCTGTACACTGCAGAGTCAAGGGAACGATGGAGATGAACAGCAACAAGCTTCACCCGTTTGTTTCCAAGCTGAGGATTGTGCTCTTGGGGAAGGAGACAAACTCGGTGGGAAATGCCATCCTGGGCAGGGAGGCTTTCGAGACTGGGCCCACTTGCTCCCCAGAACCAGAGCACTGTGAGAGAGCCAGAGGGACGGCTGCAGGCAGGCGTCTTGCTGTTATTAGCTGTCCGGACCTGATTACGCTCAGTCCCTCGGCACTGACTCAGGCGGTACAAAGTTGCTTCTTCCTGTCCTCTCCTGGGCCTCATGTACTGCTGGTGGTGCTGAAGCTTGACAGCTTTACGCAGAAG
>JAODLD010000051.1:1970231-1982009 GCA_026781065.1 Mormyrops boulengeri | reverse complement strand
CCGACGGCTGCATGAATAAGCTTGTTCCTCTATGGCAGTCTCTAAGCCTCATCTGCCTTCATGCCAGGTGAACGGCCGCGAGGACGTCCGTAAAAAGCCCGCGTGGTTGGACAAGGCTGTCGATGCGCTGGAAAGCAACCGCTACTCTTCAGTTGGCGATTTTGTGTCTGACATTCAGCTCATTTTCAGCAACTGCTCCTCATCTAGCAGGGTAAGATGGCTTGAAGGAGCAATTAGATTTTTAAAAACAGCGTTTTTTCATTGTGGCATAAAATTTCATTTTGGCTCATGACGCAAACAGGAACAGAAGTTTCTGGAATCAACAGTTTAGTGTTAAATTTTTCAATAGGACAAAGTGAATAATTGCCTGATTTTGTAGCTCTTGGTTAATTGAAGATATATTAAGAATATGCATATTTATTTTCTTCTTTTTTCCTCAGGGTAACTTTGGTGAGACAGGAGCCAAGCTCAAGGATATATTTGAGGAAGAGTTTAGAAAAATCTTCAAAATTCAGCTGAATTGCTAATGGTGATTGAGGGATTTCCCTAGTTAATTTGTAGCTATTTAATCATGTTAATTTGGTTCACTCATTTATAGCTTTCATATTTCTTATTTTTATATTTATTCCTGTCCTTGCTACTTGCTCTTGTTCGTGCCTTTCAAACAGCTCTCTCTCAATAATAATGATGACTATAATAATATATAGAATATAGCCTTTCTCCTTCAGATATAATCCATGCATATTGATGCAGATTACTGGTATCTCCGTGCATTTTGGTTAATCAGATGATGGTAACGCAGCCATCTCGGATGAGGCACGCTTTTGTTAGCATGGGTACCGGTCAGATACAGCTCAGTGGTCGCAGCGGAAAAGCACCAATACTTCCTAGTGTTTGGATGATCGTCAGTGGATGTCTTCGATTTGGTTTAGTGTAAATAAAGCTATTCACGTTTCGACTACTCGCTTTTTATATCATTGTAATGCCTGTTTTAAATAAACACGTGTTGAAAAGCAAACCTTTTCCCAGCCGTTCTATTTTTTAACGAGAAAAACAGATATTATCGGGTCAGTGGTGGCTTAATGGTTAACTTGTAATTGAAAGATTGCAGATTCGAATCCCCGACCAGCAAGGCACCACTGAAGTGAGTAAGGTGCTGCTCCCCGGGCGCCGAATTAGCTGCCCCCTGCTGTGTCATATATGGGTTAAATGCAGAGAACACATTTCGTTGTGCACTGTGTGCTGTGGTGTGTCAACAATGACGATTAATTAATCACTAATTCACTAAATTCAATTTCAGCAGGCTGGCGTGAGATTTTCAATTCGAGACAGTTTTATTGCCTTGTAAATAGTTTGTGGTGTTTGCGAACTGCCCCGTCGCTTTTGATGTGGCTAATTTGAGGTTTATAATAGAATAATATAGATCTGCCGTAAGATTTCATGCGTGTTCGTGAGTGTCACGCCGGGCGCGTGACAGCAGGCAGGAGTCTCGCGCAGAAGCGGGAGCCGGACGGAGACTTAATTAGCGGTTTAGCTTGTCCGTCACATTTATACGTGTGTTTGTGTGAATAATTATAAAAAATATATAACTGAATCTTAGACGTCAAGAAATATTTGTGACGTGTGGCAAGGTTTCTTGTTGTGAACGAGCGCTATAGTATATTTCAGATACCCGTTTAAATACGATACACTCGGCGAAGTTGGAGTTGTTATACTGAATATTCAGTACACTGTTCAGCAGACTTCGTGTGATTATAAACATATATATATAACAATACAAAGGTATTATGAAGTCGGCGGATGACCAAGTACTGGAAGATGAAGCAGGATTCCAAGATGATGAGGTAAAAGTTAAGATCCCTAAACTTATTTTCAGAAATGGACCAGATAAAGGATAGAAGAGCTTTCTTTAGATCCAAGAAAGAACATTTTTCTCAAATAAACTCTTATAAATAGTACAGAGAATTAATCTGGTTAACTGTGCTGAGCTGCCGTTAATTTGGTCTGTTATGTATTAATAAAATGTCTCTTTCTTCATACAGGAGTCTTTCTTTCAACATATCGACCTCCTACAGAAACATGGCATCGTAAGTAACATGACGACTTATGATTTAGAAAATCTTGTAAATGGTCCTTCTCTTTTACAGCAGTAGGATGTTAAAAACTTATTCATGTTCCTTCAATCATATTCCTGTTGTATTTGCGGGTGACGGCTCGCCATCATTAAGGTTAACATTAAAGTGGCGGCAAACTGAGTATGAAATGAAATAACGTGAGATGGACACTGTATTTTGACGCGCCAATAAACGTTATTGAACGACATATTTCAATAATATAAGCGTGGATTTCCTTATATAAGGCAGGGGTGCCAGGTCTCGCGCGTCTGGCGTGACACTCACGCGCACGCCAGGAATCTTTCTGCTTTATAAACCTAAAATTAGCTGCATCAGAAGCGTTCGGATAGTTTGAGAACACTACAGATAATTAACAAGGTAATAAAACTGTTACATGCATATAAATGCGTGTTCAGACTTGTCTCGAATTGAAAATCTCACTCCTCCCAGCTGACCAAAGTTGGCAGTCCTGATTTGAGATTAGACAACCTGATCAGGAATATTACAGCTCTGTTTCTCCATGGACCCCAACCAAACCAGCCTTTTGGTCTCCAGTTCACGCCCACTTTTTTAGATGTGGCCCTCAGTTAGAGCCATAATCTCAGATATGTCTGTGCAGAACATGGCTGACATTAAGAAGCTTAAGTCCATTGGGATCTGCACAGTCAAGGGGATTCAGATGACTACACGTCGGGCCCTGTGCAACGTCAAGGGCCTGTCTGAAGCCAAAGTGGACAAGATTAAAGAGGCTGCAGGGAAGCTGGTGGTGAGATGACATGGAAGGATTTCAGCATAATGTTAAACTGCTTTTCTGCTACTAAGTTCACGTTTTAAAATGCCAGCTCTCAAATGACGCAGTAATGACAAGAATGGCTGCACCTTGTTTGAAGCGCTCATCTCGTTTGTTGCAGACCAGTGGGTTTCTGACAGCCTTTGAATATAGCGAGAAGAGAAAACAAGTGTTCCACATCACGACTGGTAGCCAGGAGTTCGAGTTACGGGCCAAACGCCAGCAGGGACACATGACAGACATACACTAACCAAAATCTGCCACTGCTTTCTGAAGATCTATATTTTGTTTACGTGTGTAGCATAGCTAAGTTCTTTGGTTATATAGGTGAGTAATCCTATCTCAGCTAATACTTATTTTGACCCTCCTCAGTAAACTTATTGGCGGCGGCATAGAGAGCATGGCCATTACTGAAGCATTTGGCGGTATGTTATTTTATCATCTCCATGCCGTTTTAACATGATACGAACACTATGACCCATTAAATCTTACGTCCTTACTGTATATTTTGTTTTACACCATTATCATTCATGGTGAAATCTATAATGCAAATTGTGTAAAGAACAATGTTCTTTATGGTTGTATGTAAAGTATAGTAAAGGCCTGTCTCAAATATTAATGCACCTTTTTGGCTAGAATTTCGGACGGGAAAGACACAGCTGTCTCACACACTGTGTGGTAAGCGGCTGCTCAAGATTTTTATGATTAGGGTAAAAATTACTTAACATTAATAATAGCTGTGACATTTGTTCTTTAATGTAACAATACCGTGCACTGGAGCAAGTTACAGTTTTCTTCAGTGGTGTGTTGCAAAGATTGTGGGTACTTTGTTTCACAGTCCTTCTGGCTCACTCCCTACCATGTCTCTGCAGTGACAACACAGCTTCCAGGAGAGAGAGGCTACACGGGAGGGAAGGTCATCTACATCGACACGGAAAACACTTTGTATCCCTTCCAGAGAATTGGCCTTTGAAACCTTGTTCTGCTGGAATGGTGCATGGTGCTGCCCTGATATAAAACCAAAACTGTTGCAATACCAGCTGCTGCCTAGTCTTCCTTACCCTGTGTCCATATCAGTCGACCAGACAGGCTGAGGGATATAGCAGACAGGTTTGACGTGGACCCCGAAGCAGTACTGGACAATGTCTTGTACGCCCGCGCATATACCAGTAAGAACCGGTCATTGCTTTCTGACTTCATAGTTATCCACAAGTAACATTCCCAATGTCTGTCCACCTGATCATATGCTTTTACTTTAATCAAACACAAAAAATGCCATGTATCACAACTTTTCAGTCAAATGTCTGACCAACAGTGATGACAGTCATAACCAGCTGTTTGATTTCACACCTCTACTATTTAACAACAGAACGTCTGGGAGTTATGTCCAGATTACAATACCATTTGTATAGAAGGACTTTTCCCAACTCAGGACCTCATAACCTATGGTGCTTTTGGTCTTCAGTTCAGAACACAGTGCACAGTTAATTAAGTAATTTAGTTAAGTAATTTAAAAGGCAAAATTAAAGATCTTTGAAAATATTATTTCTGCATAACAAGTTTGGTTTGAGAGTAGAAAAATTAAAATGAACATGTGGTTTAACATCATTTAAAGTATTTAAACTTTAAGAGATTCGGCTCAGTCAGATTTAATTACACAAGAGCTTATCTGTGGTCTTCAAGAACCACGGTTGGCAGTCGCTGATATAAGGATTATTGATGATTGAAATCTATTCTAAAGGAATGGAATTCATTTATCTGCACATTTTAACTGCGCAATTATTCTATACCGAGATTGTCACTCGTTGCTTTGATCTTAACAGCATAAATGAATTAAAATGTGCTTTGATACTAGAGCGAATCTGGTACACACATTTTCTATTAGGCATTGAAGATAATGTTTAATCATAGGCGAACACCAGATGGAGCTGTTGGACTATGTGGCAGCAAAATTTCACGAGGAATGCGGCGTCTTCAAACTTCTGGTGAGGAGTCTGAATACTTTCCACCCCAGTGTCTCCTGAAGTGAGGAATATACATAGGGCTCAGTTCTTCAAAACCTTTTTTTTCCTGAATGAGTAAGCAGATCTATTTTCTTGATTTCAAGTTGCAGAAATGAGTTGACTCTACAGTTGTCCTTTTGTGCGGAATTGGCATGTTCGCCTTTTGGATTCCCATTGAGTACTTTTATATCCTTCCACAGTCCACAGTGTATGATTGTATTTGATTGTGCCCTATGCTACCTAGGATAAGCCTCAGGCTCTGCACATTCTTTTACCAGATAAGCGGATGGATGACAGCTGTGTTTTGATTCACACTCTTTTTAGGCGTTTTTAATACAGTCATGTTTGATGCCAACTATATGTGTGCTGTGCTCAGGAAATGCTGTGCAGTGCACTGAATACAAAAATGATTTACAAGGCAATGGTTTGGACAGAAAGTCATTAAATACAGAATTTTCTAGGAGCAAAGTTTCAGGAACTAACTAGACTCTGCTTTCAGAGCACCTCCTTCCCATCTGAGTCATTGGATCCAATGTTCAGACCCTTTAAGACTAACAAAATGTACTCTCTGGGTCTCAGATTTGTATACCCATGCCTGTCCCTCGTGACTTAGATCATAGACTCCATCATGGCACTCTTCCGTGTGGACTTCTCCGGCCGGGGTGAGCTGGCAGAGAGGCAACAGAAGCTGGCCCAGATGCTCTCCCGGCTGCAGAAGATATCTGAAGGTGAAACCACTCACTGCATAATTCTGATGTAGTAACATACAGTATGCTAACGTCTCACAGCAAGAAAATACTAATGATGATGTGTCACGATTCTGTTTACGTACGTAGTTCACCCTATCATTGCTCCTCATCTCAGTCTTTTAGAATAAGGGCTATCACATGAAGAGCAGAACTACTGTGCACCTATATCTGTGTTATATGCCTGCTGCTTTACACGGCTGGCAGGTAGCTGCATTATCAATACAATGCACAGCTACTGAGCCTGAAGAACTGGCGCCATAGGGATTGCAGATGTCTTATGCCGCGTTTAAAGTCTGCGTTTGTGTGATACACAGAGTACAACGTGGCTGTATTTGTGACTAACCAGATGACAGCAGATCCTGGAGCTGGCATGACGTAAGTGACTGAAGTACACCTTGTATAAACTCAGATTCATGTAGAATTAACCAGGATTCTAATGAGCTACTTCCTTTAGTTCTGCGTGTAATCCATCGTGATGTAACTGAATTGTCTGATAATTACGGAGAACAAATGTTTATCTTTTCTTCTAAACATGAACTAGTCTGTGTGACATACAGACACAAATATTTTGCATACTGGTCAACGACTATAATATGAATGTTTTTGCATTTACTTTTTCATATCTTATTATTATTGAAGTCTAATTGACTTCATGATTACTACTTTGATATTCATCGCACAACACAGCACTATTCCGTGTTCCAGAAATTGTAAAATATGAGTCACACAGAGCTTGAGAATGGGAATAAAAGCAGAATCATTATGACCTCTCATGCTATCCTAGAAAGATGTTGGAAAGGCTCGATGGCCGCGTTTGTCTCAGTTTCCAGGCAGATCCGAAGAAGCCCATTGGAGGACACATCCTGGCTCATGCATCGACCACCCGCATCAGCCTGAGGAAGGGACGAGGGGAAATGCGAATTGCCAAAATATTTGACAGGTGTTGCAAATTAAACAAGTCAGACATTCCTTCTTTGGACATCAACCTGCTGGTTATACAACTAGTGCCTTAACCTTGGCTGAAAGGCCAGTACTGCCTTAAACTCTGCTGAAAGGGTTGGCTGCATTTTATGCAGTCCTGTCTGGTGATGATTATAGTATTTCCAATAGTTATAAAGTCTGACGTTAAGTGCAGGCAGTAATACTGAAATACCAATGATGGTTTCAGAATAGCCTGCAGAAACGTATCTTTGAGGGTGGATTCTAAGGCGTTCTGCATCCACTATTCCCAGCCCCGACATGCCGGAGAACGAGGCCACCTTTGCCATCACCACAGGCGGAATCGCTGACGCCAAGGAGTGACAAAATGAGGGGGAATCCATACATCCTCGCCTGGAGTATGACTTTCTGATAATGCAGCATAAGCACTTGTGTACTTGTAGGTGTATATGGAATGGTATTTATTTATGGCTCTGATGGGTTTGGTGTTCAGTTCTAAAAGTTCTGTGTGCGTTTGTCATGAATTTTATTATTATAGTTATTATTATTATATTATTACATGTATTATAGTGAGGCCCAGTGTCTAAAACCATTTAAATTAAAATTTCTTTGGATTCATTGACATGCCGTGCTTTTTTTTTGTTGGTCACCATACTTATAATATATGTTCGGTGTCTTGGAGATCAGCCCATGTCCGGCAAATGGAATCGGGGACATATGAGGTAATTTGCATCGTTACTGCAGACGTCTCAAGTTAGACAGGTGACAACATATGAAATGACCAGACAAGGTGAAATTAATTCATAGGACAGGTGATTAATCAGAAAACTTAATCATCGGATATACGTGTTAATGTGATTATACGCGCGATTATTTGAATATGTTGTAGATTTGTGGTTAAAATGATATTTTTTTTTCGTTTTGATGGTTTGTTCGGAGTGGACGTTTGTAGGGGTGCGGATGCTCCGATCGGGTCACGCGGCGCGGTGACGATGCCCTTCGTCTTTGTCTACGGCGCCGCCATCTTGTCGTTGCTTACCGGCGACCGGCTCGCGCCCGAATTTCACCAAAAAACGCAGCTGCAAACCGCGCATCCGCGGCCCGGCCGTCCAGTGGCGGTGGTTCGGTTGCTTTGCACATCCAGCATTTTTGAACCCCACTGTATTTTGACCCGCAACTCAAGCTGCTTCACAGAGACGCGCTACCCGTCAGAGGAAAACGCCGTGTGCCGGCTACTTATAGAAACGGATTAAAAATAAGGATAACACCGGAGGTTTTGTGAAAGAGTAAAATACACGTGTGCTAGCTAACTATTTTTTTGGTAGAATTTTCAATAAAAATGAGAGGAGGTTCTTCGTATGGAGACAGAGATAGACATCGTGGACGCGATAGGAGGTAAGATTTCGTTCCCTCCGGTTTTATTTTTTCATTTGCTCGCCGGCCAACTGTGGTTAGTTAACCTAGGAAGTATGCAATCTGTATTTCTTGCTGTCATCATCTAGCTGAATAATATACTTCAAAATATTAAAGAACAACGTTGTATCGCAATCTGTCATGCATTCGGCATAGGTTGCATGCAACTGGATATTCCCCAACGGGAATAATAAAGAATTTGTTGTTATGAATTAAAACGCATTCAAAGAGCCGTTTTAAATAGCATTTTGTAGGGAATCGCTCGTCCGGCGGCGTGCGGTTCACGTGTAACGCTGGATGATGCGTGTGTACAGTGCGGTCTTTACTGTTATCTAACCGGCTTTTTCTGATACAGGCATCGCTGATTATTTAACCCACTGTGTACATGTATTCCTGACCTTTCGTCCGCCCTGTTTTATTTTTACTTACACGCTTGGAAATTTGTGTTGTAGCATTGTATGCTAAGGTAAGGTTAATATTTTTGTGTATTGATGACAAGGTACAAAGTAATGTTATTGTTCTGACATGACCGACTGGTATTTTTTTTGTTTTAGTGATGTGTGCATTTTGATTGCCCGTAGGCCTTTATTTTATACAATGTGCTTTTGTGATCTTTAGTCCTCGCTTTGGGTCCAGTCGAAGCGGATCAAAGTTCGGCACCCCCGGCGAGCGTCTGCGCAAGAAGAAATGGGATCTGGATGAACTGCCCAAGTTTGAGAAGAACTTCTACACCGAGCACCCAGAGGTGCAGCATATGACCCAGGTACACTCGGTCCCGAGTCATGTTCTCAGCACCTTTGCCTTGATTTTGACCAGGAAAGGCTTGCCTTTCCGGGGCCTGGAACCCTTTCAGCTGGCCATTCTGCTATGAAGAAACGCAGCCTAAAAATCTATTGATGCTTCATTTTCTCCCCTTGCATGTTGTCATGGTGTCTGATTTTTTTTTTTTCACCAATATCTGGTGTGTTTAGTATGAAGTGGAGGAGTTCCGCAGGAAGAAAGAGATCACCATCAAGGGATCTGGCTGTCCCAAACCGGTCACCAGTTTTAGTCAGGCACAGTTTCCTCGTAAGTAACACCTGCCCCCCCCCCTCCTTGTAAACACGAGAGTAGGGGATCTCTAAAGAAAGGTTGTCACTTTGAACCTGAATTCCTTTTATCTGTGGTTTTCCAGAGTACGTGATGGATGTGCTGATGCAGCAGAACTTCAAGGAGCCCACAGCCATTCAGGCCCAAGGCTTCCCCCTGGCGTTGAGCGGGAGGGACATGGTGGGAATCGCTCAGACAGGCTCGGGAAAGACGTTGTCGGTAAGCTGAGAGAGCCAAGCTTGTCACAGGGCGGAGAGCATCGAACACCGGCGCACAAACGTTTGATTGGCAATGCACGTTAATCTTGGTAGAACTGGATGCACTGCCAGGGAACACTCCAGGACATGCCGTGCTTTGGCAGTCAGCTGCTAAGTGTGAGAACGTCGCTCATTCTCTGCCATGTTTGTGTCACAGTATCTCCTGCCTGCCATTGTGCACATCAACCACCAGCCCTATCTGGAGCGAGGAGATGGACCTATTGTGAGTAAAGCAAGTTCTAGAACCAAAAAAAAGTACAGAGGGAACAAGTATCATGGACTGGCTTCCTGTGTTCCCTGTTCTGATCCCCCGAGCTTTGTCCTCTGCTTTGTCTCTGCGCAGTGCTTAGTTTTGGCTCCCACTCGAGAATTGGCCCAACAGGTTCAGCAGGTGGCTTATGACTACGGAAAATCATCCCGCATCAAGAGCACCTGCGTGTACGGAGGCGCACCTAAAGGCCCCCAGATCCGGGACCTGGAGAGAGGTGGGGGCCGCCCCCTTGGAGTTCAGAGCCATTTCCTGTGTCTCCACTAGGTGTCTTCCATGGAAAACCATGTGAGACCTTAGTTCACGTAGCAGTGAGCTATATCTACTTTCCACAGGAGTAGAGATTTGCATCGCCACCCCGGGCCGTCTTATTGACTTTCTTGAAGCGGGCAAGACCAACTTGCGACGGTGCACCTACCTTGTGCTGGACGAGGCTGACCGCATGCTGGACATGGGCTTCGAGCCTCAGATCCGCAAGATTGTCGACCAGATCCGGGTGAGTAACTGGGCGTGATGCACTTTGGCGGATCTTGGAATCATGCTTCTACGGGGGCATCACCCGACCTCTCTGCCTCCCCTCACAGCCTGACCGGCAGACCCTGATGTGGAGTGCCACCTGGCCAAAGGAGGTGCAGCGGCTTGCGGAGGACTTCTTGCGTGAATACGTGCAGATCAACGTAGGAGCCCTGGAGCTTAGCGCCAACCACAACATCCTGCAGATTGTGGACGTGTGCATGGAGAGCGAGAAGGATAACAAGTGAGGCTAGCGGAGGCTCCGCGGATCTCGCAAAAAACTCGGGACAGTCGAGGGCAATAGGATCACTGGGAATGGTGCGTGTTTGTGGTTCTGCTGCCTCCAGGCTGCTGCAGCTGATGGAGGAGATCATGGCAGAGAAGGAGAACAAGACCATCATATTTGTGGAGACGAAAAAGCGTTGTGATGATCTCACCCGCAGGATGAGGAGAGATGGGTAGGACTGTGGGGCTCTCTCACATACAGACCCACTCTGCTTAAGCTGGTCTGAAATTCAAGAGTTCCTCCTAATGGTCTATCTGTTCTAATGCTGACCTTCTCCATCGTTGACTCTCATAACGTCTCCACACATCTACCACCTTCCGCAAAATTAAATGTTCCTTCTGTCTTTTCTTATTCCTTTTTCTCATCTTTCTTTTTTCTGCATTGCCAAGGTGGCCGGCAATGTGCATCCATGGCGACAAGAGCCAGCCAGAGCGAGACTGGGTTCTGTCAGGTATGGAGTTAATGACTCATATGAGGGCGGTGACTGGCAAATAATTCTGGTTAATAAATCTTAATTCGCTTTTCACTTTTCTGCATGTGTCATCGTGCCCGTGGAAGCTTGTGTTCATACTACGTTTGACCACGGGCGCAGATGGTCACAGTCGGTCCGTGCATGCAGTAGTGATATTCCACTAGACTAGTAGAGGGCAGATGTGTTGCAACAATCACAAATACAAGCAGTGTAGCGAAACGGGTAAATCATTTATGAACCGTTGTAAAGTTGTCAGCCTTGGGTGGTATTAAGGTAATACGGCATACCGGTATTTTGAAATCCTTATAAGAAATTAGCCGGGACACCCCCTCTCCCTGCTGGCTGAATTTAAGTATAAGATCTGAACAGTACGACAAATTGGATAGGAGGATTGTAGGTACCCTCCTCATACAGCTCAGCATAACCATTCAACAACAACCACAATTCTTCCTCCGTTCTTTCTTGGTTGACGTCTGCACTGTGTAAGTCAGCGCTGCCACCTACTGGAAGTACTTAGGCAATCTCCTTGCACATGCGCAGTCGACCTGCATGGATGCGCACGATATCTGGCATACAAATAAAAAATTACGTTCACTGTCCACGAAGTTTGCGTCAGCGCACCCAGTGCGCGAATGAAAGCACACGCTGAAGAGTGAAGTATAACATACTCAGAATTTCCTCCAACTCTTGTCTTTTGTTCTTCTCAGAGTTCCGCAGTGGCAAAGCTCCGGTTCTCATTGCTACTGATGTCGCCTCCCGCGGTCTGGGTATGTCCGCGGCCCCACACGCCCCGAGTCGATACACCTAAATACAGACGCACGCACACACACACACACACACAAACATCAGCTTGAGTGTGGCCCGGGGCCGGCGCGCGGGGCGGCG
>JAODLD010000051.1:1953509-1965900 GCA_026781065.1 Mormyrops boulengeri | reverse complement strand
CCTCCCCCACCCCCTCCCCCACCCAGGAAGTGAAAATGTCATAACTCCCTGTTGTACTCCGTGTCGAGCGGGGAAGCTGACGTAGGCCTGAATATTTGTCACTGTATAAATGTAGTTTTTAGGTATGATTAGGGATTGGGGGGAAATTATAGGGCTAATATCGAGTGGGGTTAGAAAGATTTTTTGGGGGGAGGGGGGGTCAAAATCATCCCATAATATCCTTGTGCATGTACACCTGTTAGTTTGCACAACAAGACGCTCGTTCAGCTCTCAGATGCCCTCTTTGACTCTCAGCGATGTCTGAATGTTACTGCTGCCGGTGAGCGTGTCGCTGACTGAACGCTGGGTGATCGTTTTTTTACGATACTCCTGTTAAGTACTGTATCCTCTGAAGTAATATTGCCTTGAGGTCTCTTTGATTCTATAAAGACCAAGTGTGAGGATAAGGTGGTCTGGGAGGGCTTTGGTCTTCAAGTCACCCCGACACACGGCTTCGTGTCCAGCTGCATGCTCGTTCAGACATTTTGGCTGCGGATGCGAAGGCGGCCAAACCCAAATAAGCAGCTGTTTATTTTCCTTACCTACTTTGTGCTCTCCCGTCACTTTCTCTGCTATCTGTACAGCGACTTATTACCGTGTCTGCAGATCGTCACCAAACGCCACGCAAGTTTTGTTTTGGTGAAAAAATTGGCGTTCGTTTTGACTCGTCTCTCGTACGAGAGATGGTGATTTATTTTTGTTTTTTTATTCCCTGTAATACACACCTCCTGGAATTGAGTTGGGGAATGTATGGAAGTGCATTTTGCTTCTATTTTTTTTTTTTTTTTTTTTTGAAAAGGTAGGTGTTTCAAAATCTACTTAGAGACTTGATAAAAGTGATTGAGCTGCTGACAGATTTGCTCGTTGGCTTGTGGTGGTTAAATTGCACAATAAAAGGGGGTTTACAAGAATCATCCTTTTTATTTGTACTGTGGAATAAATTATTTCAAAACTTGTCCAGTTACATTGTGTTGCACTTTGGAATGGGATGTAACCTTGGCAGCCAAGTATAACTCTCCAGTCTGGTGTAGTATTTAATTTATTTTATATTTTCTTGAATTTATTCTTGAATTGCTGTTCAAATAATTAATTGCTGCCAAAGGAATTTTATCAATCCCAGTCTTATGTAAGGTTATGGTTAGGGGAATGTGGCACCCCCATTCCTCACCCCCCTCCCTCAAACTGATTTTGCAAGATCTACTCTATATCCTTTTTATATTGGACTGCTTTCCAGGTTCGAATAAAGATTTTGAACATTCAGAGTGACAAGCAGTTGTTTGTGTATGCTGGTGTCTTTCTTCTGCCTTATACCAAGACTGATGTGACACAAAGTTATAAACATCCTGCCAGGAACTCTGTAGATGTGGCGCGTCTTCATTTTTAAAGTGCACAGCAGGGGGCGACACATACTTACGTGTGAATTTGACGATATAGCTTTAGACATTTCCCAAGATATTTTTGCTAACCATTAATTGCCAAAATATGTGTGTAACGATCCAATAACCAAGGTCCAACTAATGGTTTTCCGCAAATTTGAAATAATTCAAAAGTGGAAGCTACATACAAGAATAAATATAATTTGTCAGATGCTTTTATCCGAGGAGATGGACAGTCGACAGCAGGGCAGGTCCTGGATCAGTTGGGGTGCAAGGGGCATGCCCTTTGTCTGAGTGGCGAAATCCCCAACCACAGAATACGAACCGGCGATTTTTACGATCACAGCCACAGCCCATTGACCTACGCACCGCCCTCAAAGATGTGAAATAGATACGTGCGAATTATCTCAGCTAGTAAAGATCTGATATGCTAGATTGCAATATGGTGCCTTGATAGCCAGTTCAGCAAAATAGCATTTTGAGCAAAAATACCTGATACAAACTTTGGAGAAAAGATCGATAAAAACATTGATGAATCACAGTAAATCAAGAGTCACACATACCTAAATACTCTTCAACGGCACTTGGGATTTTGCAGTGCCTGGATTTTTGAGTTTGTTCTGTGAAGCATGATGCTGAATAACCGTCTATTTTAGTCGTCTTTAATCATATATTGCATTATCTACGCAGTATGGTTTGGACAATACGCAAATATGCCAAGTGCATCCTGAAAATAGCACATGAAACTTTTAACATGATCCCAAGCATCTGTGTTTCTGTCACATGTTTTCGGTACCTTGAACAGGTCCATCACCAGATGATTAAAGGGAGGGTGGCTCACCCCAAAAAAGTAAAAATAACAAATAGATGATTTAACACTGTGAGGTCGTTAAAAGCTCTACTCAAACAGTGCGTCCAAAAAACACGACAATCACCTGGGCTTGTAAATAGCAAACTCAGGGACGGCTTGCCTTTTGTAGCACACTCCGAAAGCAAAGCATGAATTTAACGCATAGCCTATTTAAGTTTGTAGTATAATATTTCCCTATTTCCTACAGAGTTACCAATACACTTTGGAGCTAAATCCATCGTTCTGTGCGCTAGTTTTATCTCAAGGCAGTTTTTCTCGCAAAGTAGTCTATATTTTTGTCACCTGTCGAATATTTCTACATTTCTTGGATACAAACTGATAAACATACACAAACCGATGGCTTGGAGAATTACCTAATGGAATATAGCGCTGTACCGTGTCAAAGACATTCAGCAAGGTAGTTAGCGAGCCTTGTGACGGCCTACTCATGGAATGGGAACGAACCACAAAAGTCTTTTGTGCGGTATGTGGATTTGGTGTCTAGCCATCCACTGCACACATAAGTCAACCTATCTTGAAAATAAACCAGTGCTATGCTGTGTGAAAGTGAAACAGCCAGTCAGTTTGTCTAGGCAGAGCCCTCGCGCAGTACATGGACAGTCACTGAGTTTTGTCTAGGAGTGTCAGTGCTGGATCAGCATTCAGTGAGAGGTGGTAGGAACAGTCATATCCACGGCACATGTACTTTATAGATAGTTACTGCACTTCAGCAGGCTCTGATTACATGTCATGTAGTTTTATACTGTCTTGTATTGTTTTGACTCTTACACGCTCCTACAATAATTATGTTACTAGGAGAAGTCACCTGACATGTGCCTTTGGGGTAAATTTGACCCCAGGGTAGGTGTGAGAGTCGAGCTGCCGGTATTATTTGGCTCTGCCTTATTTAGTCTTTTGTATCCCGGCGGCTGAATGATTGAGTATTCCTATGCACCTGTCGCACTTGGCCGATAGATCTGGGGTGGCCGATCTTATCCGCAAAAAGCCAACGCGTGCAGATTAGGTCCGCTGTTCAAAACCCAGGTGTGAGGACTCTTCGGCCAATCAGTCCTCTAATTAATGATCTAATTAGGGAGTCGCAAAGAAAACCCACATACACAACAAATCTTTCTGGATGAGACTTGCCGCCCCTGCAATGGACTGTTGGGTACCAATCTGCATTGTACTTTTGTCCTCAGCACACCTACAGCATGCTTTGCCGCATGCAAATCTTTTAGTGATGTTTCGTCAATTATTTGGACGAGGCGACAGTCCAAATTTCATTTTGTGGTTTAATGCTTGTCAGTATCTCATTTTATCCTTCTTTCTTCCTGTTTATCCTTTCTTCATTTGTTCCTATTTTTCATTCCTATCGTGTTCAGTTCCTTTATTTGATATCCTGTAGTCCCATTGTATTTATCGTGATTTGTTCTGTGCTGTTTTGTATGTACTTATGTTGTAACAACCGACCGGTATTGTACTCTTATTCGAAACATTTGAATGGCTGACTTTGGTCATGAGACATTCCAAAGACAATCTGTTTCAGAAAGTCTCTTTTGGTTTCATGAGTTAAACATTATTGTATACTATAGTTTATTTAGTGGAGCAGAATAGCAGAGCATAAAGTTTATCAAATGTGTTTCAGTCAATGTAAAGCTACCAAGACACACTAAGTAAGGTGATTTACTACTCAAATGTTGACTGCGGTAACACTTTACTGGACGGGGTACAAATACTTAGTAGTAACAAAGTTACTACTGAAGTACAAATCATGAACAAATATAGTAGCTACTTGAAATAAAAGATGTGTCTTGATTCATTAATGATGAACTAACATGACATCAGTATTTTGCTTGTCTGTCCATCCATTTTCTGTAGCTGCTTGTCCTATTCAAGGTTGTGGGGGGGTCTGCTGCCTATTCTGAAGGTTACTGGCACAAGGCAGAGAACAACCCAGGATGGGGCACCAACCCATCGCAGGGCACAATCACACACTATTCACTCACACAGATGCAAACTCCATATACACCGAGCCATGGCGGAAACAGTGCTAACCACTGTGCCATCGTGCCACCCATGTAGAGAATCTTCTAGAATATTCTGTAGAGTTGTGGCGTGTACAGACACTCCTCTACTTGCGAACGAGATACGTTCCGAACGGCCGTTCATAACTTGAAATGTTCGTAAGTTGTTATTCAACATCATTTTAAGGGTATACACAAGTACTAAGAACTAGGATGCCGGGAGTACGCACGCTACGCTGCTGCGTGGCGGGAGTAGCAGCCAGAAGTCGTACTAGGCAGAAAAATTTGATGTTGCGGACAGGAAACAGGAGCCCAATGAACACAATTTGGACTTACAGTCCTCTTCGTTTGTATGTCTGAAAGTTCGTAAGTTAAAAGTTTGTAATACAGCGTCTGTATATCAACCTGTTGAGTGATGAGTGATAGCATGCCGCATTCTAGCCCCTGCGGGTGCAGTCGTTCGGCTGCATTCCAAAAGAGGAAATGTGCACCAGACTGAAGAAGCTCGTCAGGTAGTTGGATGGGCCATAGCTTCAGGACCTGGAACTGGGAAAGATGCTCAGGAGTGTCATAGCCATGAGCGACAGACAGGGGGCAGCCTGGTGCTCTGATTGTAAGATTGTAGCCCACTTATGATTGGGGAAAATTCTATTAAATTACCAGCTTTAAAATAAATATTTTAAAGCCCAATTTGTTTGGCTTCACACAAAGGAGACTAAGGGGAGACATGATCCAGGTATATAAGATTCTAACAGGTCTGGATGCTGTTCATTCAAATGGCTACTTCAATATTAATTTAAATACTAAAACTCGTGGCCATAAGTGGAAATTATAGCTGGAGAACATTTTAAAATGGATTTGAGAAAACACTTCTTTACACAGCATGTAGTTAGAATATGGAATAGTCTTCCTGTTAGTGTAGCGCAAGCTAAAACCCTGGGTTCCTTTAAATCAGAGCTCGATAAGATTTTAACTCTGAGCTATTAGTTAGGTTCTCCCCAAACAAGCTTGATGGGCCGAATGGCCTCCTCTCCTTTGTAAATATCTTATGTTCTAATTCTTATGTTCTTATGTATTTGTATATTTAACTGATGAGACCTGGTGTCTTACCTCTACATGAGCACCCTGGCAAGGGGAACGTTTAAGCCCTTAAGAATGTTGCAGATGCACACAAGACTAAGCTGGAGAACCACAAGAGTGTGTGCAGTGAGACCACGGGCGCCCAGGAAGACCAGCTCTGAAGCATGAGGAACTGGAGTGAACTGGACAGAGAGATGGCGTTCCACCTTATGGCTCCGCCCCCTTATATATATCCAAAGCCACCTACCACCTACTGGGGGACGGAACAAGCCGACGGCTTCCCTCTGGTCATGGCATGTGGCTGCCTCCGGAAATGCAGCAGTACTTCCCTGGTCAGAGAGACGTCTCGTGGGACACGCTGGCAGTGAGAGCCTACGAGTGGGTGTGAGTGCGGTTAACCAGCACCCACATCACGTCCAACCAAAATACCAGAAGGCATGTAGTAGGGTGTCCTCTGACGGGCCCCACAGAGCGCCCTCTCTCCCCGTATAAACACGCGACTCATTATTCTCATGGACGTACATATTATCCGTCTAATCTGTTAACAGAACTTCTGCCTAAGATCCCACGAGTGTGTCACATGGTCAAGTTTGGGTTCCTGTGTTTTCATCAAGCTGACAGACGAAGCAAAGGGTTGCTGCCAAAGATGGACCATCTGTTCTTCCTGGGAACATTTTAGAGGGCCATTATTTGTATCCAGACCACTATATTCCTGCTCGAGCCTGGACTGGAGGTTTAGTGGCCCGCAGCAGCGAGGGATGCGCTGGCTTTGACGCAGAACCCTCTGTTAGTGAAGTGCCGCTATTACTTCTTGTGCACATATTTTTTGGCGAGGAAAACCTGCTGGTTGCGGGATTTCTGTACATTTAACTACCAAATGAACAGCAAATTCACAGCCAAATGTGGGAAATGATTAACAGACAAAAGTCCATCAGTGTTAAGGTGCCAGGATGGAGACACGAGGGTACTTGGTGGGAATGATCACCTGTCCTACACCCCTGTTCAGGCTTTAGTTACCATGATTTTAACCTATTTACGTCTTTCTCCTGGATTTGTTTATGTCACCCTCTATTTTTAGCAACCCCCCCCCCACACACACACACACAAGTTTCAGTCCCTGTTTGGGTGTATGTCCGTACAGTATGAGAGTGGGGGAAATTTGTGTGGTGCGGGGGGGCATTATGAAAGTCTCTTTGTGTTCCTGCAAAGCTATAGTTATGGCTATGGGCCCTTCAGCCTCCCCCCCACCCTATTCACAAGCTCAATGGCTCTCTTTGTCTTAAGAAGTATCACACTGCCGATTAATTGGAGGAATTAAGAGTCAGGCTTAAACCACGCAGCATGAGCCCCCGCACACACACCCAAACACACGCACCCCAAGTAACGTGTCTAACTGTGTCAATGTGGACCTTCAGAACCGAGAGCTCCTCAGCGGTGCCTTGGATGTCACAAGTGAGGCGGGGGGGGGGGGGGCTTGAAGACCGCAGGTCTCATGCGGCGGGGGCCAAACATGGCCATGTCACAGCGTCCCGGATGTGTAACCGATTCCCATATCTTCCCCCTCACCTCCAGACTGTGAGGCGGCCACTCTACAGGCCTTATAAGACAAGCCAGTCAACAGTCCTGCTGTCTCCAACCACTGTACACAATAGGCATGAAGATCACATGGCTTAGCCCACTTCCCATTGGTGTCTTTGTCCGCCATTCAGTTCTGGCAGGAAGTGATTTGCTGGTGCACCGTAGTCCCACCCACAGAGGGTTTTGTGGCCTCATTCCCCAATCAGTAATTATAACAGGATTGGCCGTGGCCCCATCCAAGCATTCCTGTAGTGCAAGGTCGGGGTCACATGTCACTCCATTTTGTTACATATTATGTCTCTGAGTGTGCACCTTGTCTATGTCTGTAAAGACTAATATATATATATATATATATATATCAAGAATAACTTTGCAAAAACGGTTTTACAAAACAGAAAAAATACATTTTATTTAGTGTGAAAGAAGTTAGTCAATATATTTCTACTTAAGGGTTGAGTAACGCTAATATTTACAAATGGAGCTCATTGAACAACACCAACCATAAAACGTACAAAATAATAAACAGAGTGTTCGCAACATGTCAGGAACGGTTAACATAGCATAAAAACACTATCAGTAAATATAAATAATTATTTCTAATATATAACAACAACAATAATATTTCACAATAGTAGCTGATCTAACATTTTGCAAGGAATGAACCTAAAACACGTCAGGAAAGTAAACTAAGAAGCGCTGTGTAAAGCAATACTAAACTTTAAGAAACGTTTTGAAGTAATAAAACGAATTGAATTACTATTACAAAAGTGGGACGCATTTTTATAAAATATAGTGTCGTAAGAACCACTTATATTAAAGCGAAAATAACTGGGGGGAAATGTATCTTTCACATTTTTAAGGGGATGAAATCAGAGCTGGATAATTTGGCGAAACTTTAACATTTTCTCTCCAAGGTATTTTTCCTGTTCTGCCGCAAGGCGGACGGCTCGTCACGCCTGGGGACAGACCCGTCCTGCCGCGTCCTCCGCGATGATTAACAGATGCTTTACGTTCAGTCTCATGTTGTAAACCTACTTTACTACCTAACGAGGGATTCCGAAAAGATCGAAAGCTTCGTAGGTGCTTCGTTAAAAAAGAAAACGAAATTATCTATTTAACCCACGCATTAAAGTTTGAAATAAAACATTGTCAAGTCCTGGCAAGTGTTTTTCAGACACAAACTACAAGGATTTGAGCAAAACATTCCCTGATTTTAATTTCCTTCCTAGATTAACCGAAGTTAGTCTTTGAGAGAGAATTTGGCATTAATTACACGTCTTGTGAGCCTATTATGGATACCCATGATGACTTATGAGGCCAGTTTTCTACCTGCCATGCATTTCCAGAGAGTTTTATTGGCCATTTAATCGACATTTCACCTCTCGGGGTCATTTGGTAATTGCACTTTGAGGAAGCCGGATGCAACTGGAATCGATGCATAGACTGGCGCGGCCCATTTCTGCTAGTGTAATTTTTCCACATACGCTGAAGGTATGTAAGCAATACATATATTATTGGGGGGAATCCGTGAAACACAATTAAGAGGGACGACCTGAGATGTTAAGGTGGACGAAGCGTTGGTTTAGACGGCCAAGCTTGGAAGTTAAGATGTTTGCGCAGAAGAAGCGGGACTGCGTTGAGACGGATTCAAATAGGACGAGCATCAGTAGTAATAATACTAATAATAATACTACATTTAATCATCGTCTGTCTCTTTTCCTGTCCATTCCCAGTAATTCTCTGGCAGCCGTGCGCACAGGACCGCAAAAGGTCCTATTCACACTGCAGCATAAAACTAAGTACAGAACAAATACTTTACGTAAAATATGTACATTTTACAATTGTAAAACAAATAAAAGGCAGTGGTGCAGACTTAACAGTGTAATAATGACAACAACGAAATTAGAAACAGACAACAACAATGGTAACTTGGCATTAACATTTTCGTGACAATACAGGTAGTGTAGCTTTCGTTTTGGTTAATAAAAAATAGTATAAAATAGTATCTCTTTGTTGTTAATGTGGTACAGGCACTAAATCTGTAATATTTGCATTTCATTTCTCAAGTTTGTGTATTTCTACAAACCGGTGCTAAACCGAGTCGTATAGTACTGAAACACGTAGGCTACTATTAAAAAGAGAGCTGGCATTTTGATAACCTTTGAAATCAATCGTTTCCAACATCGTTCTTCAGTCTCACGGTACAAGAAAAAAACTTGCACCATAATTATTATCGTGACTCATATTTACAAGCTTTCGTCTGTGAATTTGAAGGACTCAGATTTCCCCATGGAACTAAAGGTAATTTGAAAGCGTAAACATGTCGGTTTGGCCCTAAGTTAACACGCCGCGCTCCCCAGCTTATGGTTTGTAACTTAAAACGTATTAGATCAACCGAAGTACGCAAAATAAGATTACATTTTGGTTTTGGGGTATTTGTATTTAAGACTTCGGTGGTTTTCGTAATGCAATAGCAAACTTGTTTCTGCAGCAGACATGCTGAATTTATAATTCGATGGGGGAGATAGATAATAGAGCAAATGTGTTAGTACTGAAAAACGTACTGTTTGTTTGCTTTGCGAGTCCTAACGTTATAACCGTCTTTATTTTGAGAGGATATTTTAAATATTCTGTAGGGGTCATAAACGGCACAATATCACTCTAAAATATTAGCCAAGCTTTTCATTTCCCACCTATGTACATCTTGCCTGTCAGGTGTCGGACCAAAACAACACTATGCATCCCCCCCCCCCCCCCCCACTGACTCTATCCCCACACCCCAGCCGGGCTCCTCTGCTGGTTCATGGCCGTGTGAGGGTGGTGTAGACGGGCTGCTCCCAGTGAGTGGGGCTGTGTGACTGCGGCACGCTGGTGGGCTCGGTGATGGCCGTGTACAGGGGTCTCTGCGATGGCCCCATGTAGGAGAAGGCCGAGTACAGGCTTGACGGCTGCCCCGAGTGAGAGTAGTAGGAGTTAGAGGCCTGGTGGTCAGAGTAATCAAACTGGGCCCTGGAGGCCAGAGCCGGGAAGGCGGAGCCGTAGTGGGGGAGGCTGAGGGGGGTGTAGGTGACGTGTGAGCCGCTGGAGGCGGACTCTGTGAAGTGGGCTCCGGCGCCGGATTCGCTCTTGATGGCCGCCTTGGAGGGGTCCGAGCTCATTGAGCTCTGATGATGCTGCTGTTGTTGCTGCTGCTGCTTCGACAGCCAGGCAGCCGAGTGTCCGCTGGCGGCGGCCAGAGCGGACGAGATGCCGTAGGCGTAGGGCGAGCCCGAGGAGCCCGACGCCCCACCCGGGTGCCCGTTTGGGGGCAGGTACTGGTCGAACTCGTTGACGTCGAAGGGCTCCATGTTGGCCATCACCTCGTGGCTGATCTCGCCGATGTCCATGTTGCCAAAGTCGATGTGGGACTTCCCCCCGGCAGGTCCAGAGCCGGATCCCCCCTCCCCGCCGACCCCCAAATTTCCGCGGGACCCTCCAGCACCGCCGCCACCCTCCCGCTTCCCCTCGGCCGACTTCCCGGACTGAAGCTCCGTCTTGGGCGTGGTGGGCGGTGTGGGGGGGCTGTGGCTCTGCCCTGCAGAAGGGAGATAGTCATATATCATATAGTCAGGTACAAAACAAGATGGCGGCTTCACTTTGAAACGGCTGCATTATAATTGATGGATACAGTGTTATGGAAGTGAAAGAGGCAGGAGATGAATGTTGATTATTCACTCATCCAATAAGATGCTTCTTGAAGGTGGCCCCACCAATCAGCTCACCTGCTGGGTGTGAGTGGTGCCCGTCGCTCAGCGGCGAGCCCGCCCCGCCGGCGTGGGCCACGTCCAGGTGCAGACTCTTGTAGTGCGATTGGCTGTGGCTGACCTCGCTCTCGGAGTGGCCGTCGGCCTCGGAGCCGGTCCCTGGCTTGCCGTTCTTGCGGCGTCGGGGCTGGTACTTGTACTCTGGGTAGTCCTTCTTGTGCTGCTTACGCAGCCTCTCGGCCTCCTCGATGAAGGGCCTCTTGTCGTTTTCATTCAACAGCCTGGGTTGGGCGGCAGTGGGGTGAGGGGCATGAGGGGGGCACACTGAGGAAGCAGTCATGTAGTCAGGTCACGCTAAAGCAACACAGCGCCATACTTTGCCTGCTTCCTGGTGAAATTCTAACGATTTTCCCCATTAGGAAGATCCAATGCGAATGTGCGGAGGGCTGTCAATGTCCGCTATTATGCCCTCTGGAGCAGAAAAGTGGTATAAATCACATAATTCTTTTTTATGACTTTATCAGTCAACTTTTTTGCTTAAAATCTTTTCTTTTTTCAACTGGCACACAAAACGCAGGCACTCTCCGTCTTATAGACTTTGAGTCGCACTTTTCCAGAAAGCTGTCATTTGCTGCAGGGTAATGACATAATAGCCAGAACTTTACCGTATCTATTCAGTCCAAAATGCAGACTTAATGCGCGCAGGCTGACATGGGAAAACACCGACCTTCAAACTTTTAATCTCCCTGAAATCCATGACATTACCTAACTAGTTACACAACAATGCAAAAAAAAACCTTCCTTGCGCATTTAAGGAATTTCCTGTTATGAAATGAAATTTACAGGCTACTGTTTTGCATTTATTTCATTAATTGGATGAGGGTGGCCTGCTGAGTTGAGCGCCTCGATTTTTATTATGAAGTGACAGTGGACAGGAGGCACTGAAATGCCTGCTGTCACAAAGCCATCGCTGATATGCAATTGGGGAAAAAAGGCGGGAAAAAGATCAATACGGATTCAACAGGTAGGGTTCAGCAAATGCCAGCCTGCCATAACAAAGTCATGCTCAGATGGGAACCTGGTTATGTACTGCTTTCATGTATGCAGGACTGCCTGCAGGGTAAAGCTCAGTGCTGGATACGCCTTCCTGTGCAGGAATGACGGGTGGCAAGGGCATAGATTTGGGTATGGAGGATGGGAAAATGTCCCTACCAGTATTGTGGGAGTACCGTGCATGGTTAGGGAGCCAGGGAGGTATGGGGCTGGTTTGGTCCCTACCGATGCTGAAACCAAAACTACACCCTTGACTGGTTGGCTTGACGTTTTGCTGCGGAAATAGGCGTCATCCTCTTTCATTGGAAGAGCAGTTTATCGCTGTGACTCATGAGCTTCGCACATTACCGTAACTCTATGGTCACCGAAAGTGTAACACATGACACTGGCACCAGGCATGGCTGGGAGGTATCGCTTCAGCTGCAGCTAGAGTCTCACTTTTGTCACTGAGCATCTGGTAAAGTAGCATTAGCTGACCAATTAGCTGCATCCACTAGAAGTGGGTCACTGCTGCTTTACACAGGTGGGTATCCCTGGCCTAGCATGAATCCTGACCTCCTGGACTCTGCACATTCGCGGGGGGGGGGGGGGGGGGGGGGGGGGGGGGGGGGGGGGGGGGGGGGGGGGGGGGGGGGGGGGGGGGGGGGG
>JAODLD010000051.1:1942367-1953409 GCA_026781065.1 Mormyrops boulengeri | reverse complement strand
GGGATCAGAGTCCAGACCGTGTGGCTCAGGCCTGTCATTCTCGGTACTGGCTCACCCCTTACCTCCACAATTTTCCCAGCGTCTTGCTGAGTTCCGCGTTGTGCAGGTGAGGGTACTGGTCCGCCAACTTCCTGCGCGCAGCCTGCGCCCACACCATGAAGGCGTTCATCGGTCTCTTCACGTGCGGCTTGCTCTTGTTCCCGGAGTTCACGCGCACGGGCATGGGCACCAGGGTCCAGTCATAGCCGTTGAGCACCTGACTGACTGCCTCGCGGATGCCGATGGGGAAGCGGTCGTCGTCGTCTTCCGGTTTGCCCCCCATCCTGCCCACCGACCCATGGGCCTCATCGCTACCGCCCACCATCGACTGCGCCCCGCCCAAGGGGGAATCCGCACCTCCCGTTGCCCCGGAGGGATGCCCAGGTGACAACGAGTGACCGTCATCCGACACGCCGGGGCTCATCTCCACCTCAGATAAACTCTGTTCTTCTCCTGACATCTCCCCTCCTTTTCTTGTGCTTCTTTACAGAAAATGAGGTTCTGGGTGTGACCTATTCAGATCGCCTGTGCTTACCCACCCGCTGAAACAGGGAGACAGTTTATCTCCTTTGATGCTTTCTAACTCTCAATAATAATGGATTTGCTCTCCAGTAAAAATCAGCCTGTCATGAGTTCTCTATATAAGCTGCCAATGTGTCTCAGTAGTAACCTGTAGCCTCTGTTCCGAAACCCTGCAAACGTTCCACGCCAAAGTCCTTTCCATTCGTAAATGTACTTTCCCTCACTACGCGCTTCTTTTCGGTGTACCGTGCACCCGTCCTGTCACGCTCATTCTCCCTCACTTATTGCGCCGGTTAATTTCAATCTTGTCCGCTGTTGACGAGCTTGAACCTGAAAAAGAAAGAGCAAAGTGGAGGTCACGTGTGTCCTTTTCCCGGCGAGGTTTCATGAAGAAGAAGGACGTCTGTGTGATAGGAACCGCGGTATTCGGACCTCATGCTTTTGGTTAGAGACAATGATGAGGCATGGCTTATTAGCGTGGCCTAACACTGTCGCTCCAGGTTTCAATAGTAGCCCATGTGTTTTGAAAAATTAAAATGACGGCGTCTCTGTAGCTTACTTGTTACCCGCTGACGATTATAGTAGGATGCAATACATTTACGACAGCGGCCGTGTCACAGTCTGTAAAAATATAATCACTCAAATAGGAACTCCGAGCTCCACACCAATTTGCTGCAGCCGCGCTGGCCCCTTCTGTCTGTGTTATTTTAGCCCGGTCCTCGTGTGCGCTAACAAGCTACTGTTTAAGGCTTGGCAGTTGGTTCAAGGTCCCCAGGGACCAAGTGTTGGAATAATATGAACCCACAGCAACACAGAACTTCAATTTATACCATCGAGCTCTTAAGTAAACAGGGGCTGGGTGCTGGAAATATAAACCGCGTGTAGGTATGTGTGCAAGCGATTGTACGAACCTGACTGTGCGCTTGTGAGAATATATATATATATATATATAAAATATACACATACGCAAGTCAAGATTTACGTTCTTGTCCGTAGTGGCGCTGCTCTTAACTGATTTTTTTAATTAGTTGAGTCGATTGATTCACACACTTATATAGCATTACTTTAGTTTAGATGGTTTTAGTTAAATAGAAATAGTCAATTAAATCTGGCTGGGCAACGCGGGATCTTGCTAGACATACAATTTTTCGTTTGTGAACTGTTGTTGGAGGCGTCATTCCAGTTCAGTCTTACAGGCTGCTGATTGATTAACTGTAACGACGCACTGCAACTGTAGCGCTAATCTGGTTTGTACTCATTGGACCGCTCAGACTGCCACGGTAGTGCATGAGTTTGTTGCCCATTCATTTTTTTTCCATCGAACAATGACTTCGGTGGGGGATTTTTTTTAAAATGAAGCTCTAAGCCGACTTTTGGACAAACCGCTTAAATCTTAAACAGTGTTTGTTTTATAGAGAATCTTTTATATGAGGCAAGTGTGTGCTTTTCTCGTTTAGAAATAAATTTCGCAAGCGATTACGGCGATATTCACAGTTCCTGTAGCAGTGAACGTAAGAAATTTGATTATTTGCTTTGGATATAGTGTGATGTTATCCAGTTATGTACAGAAGGGCATATCTCTCAATCAAGTATCAGTATTACACCCGACGTTGAACTGGTATAGCGGTAGGTTTCGTATCTCACATTTCAGTCACCTTTCCCTGATGATTAGAGGATTTTTTTTACATTTGGAAAAAATGTACAAGTTAAAATATAATGCTGTCCGTTTTGTTTGTTGGCCCTCCGCGCCACGCGAACAGAGCGCTTCTGTTGTCCCCCCCAAACACCGGCACGTTCCATTTTGTCAATGGGCGCCTCGCGCCACAAAGCGGGTATTCTGCTCAGCCGGGCCTCGTTTTCGTAAAGCGCTTCAAAAAGACCACTCTGTGTCGGCCTGTTAATCCGAAACTGTAGGTATTGGCGAGTATCTACAATAATTTTCAAGCCAATTCAAATATCCACCTAGTCGATAGTATACCTAAGCATAACAGATTATAACCAACCATGATTGGGCTCGGGTATGAAATACATTTCGTACCCAATGAAATGTTATTTTGTGCAATAATATTTCATTAATATTCACGATCAATATTCCCAAAATCGTTAAACATTTTTTATTAGAAAATAGCCAAATATTTTTTTATTGTGATTACCGATTTTTTAAGTAACTTTAAGCGCTTGTTTTCCAGGGACTCAAGTTCGCTTAATTATTATTCTATTTAAAATTATATCGTTTCACTAAATTGTATCGCCATTTTAAAACTAGGCCTAATCAAGAACGATGAATGCGTCTTCTGAACGGAGAAAGTTTAATCATGAACTCGTGATTAATTTTGTTCTGTGTAATATTTTCTGTTTAGCTAATGTGCTGAAGGGATACTTCTGCAGCCCTTATTGTGAAACGTCATATTCGGTCACTTAACACAATCGACCAAATGTGAGTTCCTATATTTCCCAAAAACACCTTAAATACAGTGTTTGGATGTAGGCCTAATAAATTTTAATGAGGCTAAACAGTAAACCATTTTGTGATTTCAACATAAACCATAAACCAACCCTGTACTTAAGTTAATCTCTACTCAGCTTATCAGGTTCTCACGTTAGTGTGCAAGTTATCTGCGAGACACGTCTCATCACCACGAGGAAAATGATGATTTAAAAACCTTTTAAATCAATTTCGCCGAAAACGTTTAGAATTTGAGGTATCTTCTTAATTTCAAGTTTCAAGAGTCGTATTATTATTATTATTATTATTATTATTATTATTATTATTATTACTGCTACTATTATGTATTATTACTGCTGATAATAATTCTGAAATAAATTAAATCGCTCATTACCAAAATATGGAATATTTACTGGAATAAGATGCTGACGTTCATCGAAGTAAGATCTGAATTAAGATTTCAATACAACACATGAAATAGTGAGAACTTAGCATCAACGCGAAGCAAAAGTGCAAGAAAGAGTATTCATCAGCGTAAATGTGACTTTTCGTAAGTTCCCGACATGATTTCTCATCAATAACTGAATGAAAGAAAACTTTTCACTAAGTTTTTCAAAGTTTGTAAAAGGCTAATTTTTTGCTACATTTCATATGAAGTCGCTGAATGACTCATCATGTTGATATAACTGAACACTGCACCATCTGAAGAGGGACATGGAACGTAAAATAATGGAAATAACATCGGTGTCATTTTGATGAAGAAAAACTTTGTAAATATTACAAAACGGAGTCATAACCAAACAATGACCCACTCACAAATGATCTCGGTAGTTTGATTTAAAGCAATCTAAATTATTGTTGAAATAGCAATACATACAATAATAAAAAAATGCGTATTAAAATCAAGTAGTCAAGTTCGATTTTTTAATTTAAAGAGCCGTCTATTTTGTCAAACGCCTTAGAAACAGACAACAAGAGACAAGAGCAAAGAGGAAATATATGGAGTGATAAGCTTCTTACTTATGCCGTGAAAAAGGAGATAGCCGGCTTAGCACGAGAGTCCGTGTGTCCCCGAGTTTTCCAAAGTGACGCTCGCGCTTACTCCCCAGCCCCCTCGCTCGCGCTGCCCCTCTATGAATGCCTGCTCTGTGTCGCGCACCGAGACTTAAAGAGCCTCGTTGTGTGAGGAAAGGACCAAAAAAAGGGAACCAAGAGGGGAAAAAAACCTTAAAGGAACAGTAAACGTACACGGAGGCCACACTAGCTTGGTGATTGGTCCGTGATTATTTTCTTGTTTCCCACCAAGAGGGCGGGATTTTTCTGTTTATATATTACAATAAATGTTACAAATAAAAGAAGTGCAATGCGAATTTGTTTTTAAACGGTATTTCGTAGTGATTAGTAAAGAGGTCATTTCGCATACGTTCTTCTTGTATCCATCGTGTACTTAATATTTTGAGTTCTATTTACAGGTATTTTTTGTTTTCATAAGTGTTTTATATTGAATAAGTTTGGCCTTTTTTGAGAACCTTTTCGATAGGCGTTGATTTATATTACATTTAATAAACCTCTAATCAGAGTGTTTTTTTGATTCTGGGGATATCGTGAAAACGAGAATCCTGCTGTTCACGGTACAGGTGCCAAGCAGGCAAAGCATTCATTAGCAGAAGTGTTTTCTTACACGCGCTTATTAGCTTTGCCTGTCATGATACTACACTGGCGTCTGTTACTTTTGGTTCCCAGGTGCAGAACTTTTCACCGTTTTCTGTTATATAATCCAATACACGCCATTTTCCTAAATGAAACAATCTCCTGGTTTGGGTTAAAGGCTAGAGTTACACACGGGTTACCTTCAGATTGCACAGGAGCCAAGAGTCTTGTTGTTTACTTATCTTATTAATGTGTAATTCATGCACATATTAATAGTTGCGCTACTATAGATAGCAAAATTAAAAAGTGAATTTTATTGCGGAAAAGGCGTGTAATATATGCTGATCCAGTTTTTGTAAGTCTGTTATTTGTTAATAAATCCTTTGATGCGGGGGTCTTTTGATGTGTCCTATTTCTCAGACAATAAGAAAATACCACCGTTTGTAATTCACTTTAACTGTGCTTCATAACCGAGTTTGAAACTGTGTGTTTGTAGGTATTGTGTCTGGATTCCAGATTAATTACGTATTGTACAACCGTAAAAAAAGGTGCAGTCGAAATTAAATGGCCAGGCTGTGACGAAATGTATGACTGTGACTAAAATGATAACAGGAAAAAAGCCCAATATGTGTAGCGTAAGATAAGAATCAATAAATAATATAATAATAATTTAATAAAAATATAATTTCAGTTATTCGTTCTCGAAGTTATTATTTTATATTGTTATCGATGTAGGATGTTTCACGTAAATATATTGTCGGATTTAAAAAACAAATCAAATCCGTCTTTTGAACCAGTGAAATTGCATATAGGTCAAGATTTTTTTTATCGAAAAATCCTGTTTCAGATATGAGCAAAGTATTTTTTAACAGCTGGAATGGTCGGTATTCACCTATTAGCGTATAGTTATGCTGTTTATCAAAGTATTCATGCGGGATAGATCTTTTGCAAGATGCGCAATTTAACCGCATCACCAAACTTATTTTCTTCTATAACACAAACTTCCATGCACACAGTTGTATTTGTTGATAACTGAGGTGTAGCGATATGGCGATGCGATATGCATAGTCATGCTTAGATAGTCCTCCGTCGGCAATACGCTTTTGAAATGTTTTTTTTTTTTTCCTTTTGATGTTATGTCTCGGGGTCCCCGTTAAAATAGCGTAAGGGCCACGCAGAACAGATTGTGACTTTGTCCCTGAAAGATACCGCTGACCCTGATGATATACGTGTAAAAAGTGATTTACTTAAGGCCTGGGGCAATTTTTACCCAATCCGAGAACAACCTATCCACATCGTTTTAACTTTGCTTGCTTGTGACTAAGTCGGTGTATTAGTCCAGTTCAAATTCAACGTTTGGACGTCCCTGAATCTACTATGTAATGTTGGTGATAAGAATACATGTTAAATTGCTGATTACAGTGTTTACGAAATCCAGGTGATTTAGCCATCCTGTTTGAACATTCGCCAATTACTGTTCACTACTGAACTATGTGCATATATATATATATATATATCATCCAGAAATAATTCATGAACATGAATTAATAACGGCGCACGGAGGCGAGACGGTTGTCCAGTCGTCGGAGTGTAACTACTGCTTCAAGGCCTGTGCAGGCCTGTGTTTTGAAGGCCCCAATGTACCTGCGGACACAAGTGTTGCTATATGGGGGCGATTCTTAAGTTGTTTATTCTAGTGAGTGTAGATTTGAAATCAAGCAGTGTTTGGGGTAAGCAGTGTTAGGAGATGGGAGAGTATTACAGTTTTGAATGTGCACAAACACGCTGTCTGTCCACAGCGACAATAACCCCTTGTGTTTCCAACTCACTTTCTCCCCCCCCCCAAAAAAAAATCACTTCTTTTTTCATTATCCATGAATGTTGACTGTGATAAGGGAGTTCTAGCATGAGAGAATCTCTCTGTCTGTCTCCCTTTCCCCCTCTCTCACTCTTCCCCTCTTTCTTTGCTCTCTTTGTTTTTTCTCAGGTGAATTGTAATCATGTGATCAAACGAACACCCCCCCCTCCCTTCATTACCCCCTTAAATGAAAAAATGAAGAACAAAAAGCAGTTTTGTGTATTTAAAAAAAAAGAAAGAAAGAAACGGGGAAAAAGATGTGTGCGTCTTTTCACTGTGTCTCTCTCGTCGTCGCTCCGCAAACACACACATATGCAAAAAACCTCTGAGCCTCTTCTGGACACTTATGGACCCGTCTGTCTTTATTTTCCTACTTCTCCTGCATGTTTTTTTTTTTTTTGGGTTGGGGGAAGCAAAACTTTACAACGCACTTGACTGCCCTGGTACTTCAAGATTATTGGTCTGGTCTCATCTTTTGAAGTGAGTTTCCACATCTGTGTGTGCTTGTGTGTGTGTGTGAGCGTGTGTGGGGGCTGATTGGGGGGGAGGAATATGACATGAATTCAGACGGCACTCTGAAATAATTTGGCTTTCGCCCTTTTGCGTTTTGCTTTTGTTGTGAATGTTAAATGAGGTAAACGCCAACAAAGAGCAGGCAAGGTCGCTCTGTCATTGTGGGGAGATGCTCCCTTCATACCTTTGCCTGGCTGACAGAGACTTACTGAGTGGGGAAGACTGTGACTGGACTGAGACTTGGTGCCAGTAACGCGATGATAGTGTTTGCCTCCTGCGGTTATGGTGTGAAATATGCCTTAAAATTCAGCAATGATAAAAATGAAATGGCTCTTGAGGATTTTAAAACCAGTCTAAGCATGTGAATGTGAACCTGAAATGTCTACTAAAGGCCTGTCACAGCCAGAGCTGCCGGGTGTTATGGTCATTTATTTATTTATTCTTCTTCTGTTTATTATTTTAAATCCCTGTTCATTTTTACAGCTAAATCAAAATAATATGAAAGTGTTAAAATATTGGATGCTAGTGCTTCCAAAGTTTCCAAAGATTAGTGTGCAGTGTAGGTGTAATGATTTATATTTGACTTTTTCTGCATCTTATGAAATTTCCCCCGTATTTACCTACTTTAAGTTAGTCATTATTCATCAGGCCATTTTTATCAATGAGGAAAAACTGAATTCTAATGCTAATTTTTTAGCTGGTTATATTTTGAAATTTACATGTTAAAAATTAATAAATACTACTGTATTTAGCGTCAATATTTACATCTTTTCAAACGCATAGTAAAAACATCAGATTGTAATTTGATTTTCCGTCACAAATAATAATTGTAAGTGGTAACAATGCCTATTATTTCATTTTGATGTCTGCAGTATATTGTCTTAATTGTAGCTTTAATACAGTGTTAATAAAACATTAATCAGCTATGTACCAGAAATTTAGGCATAGAGTTTTAGTTCAGTTCGTTTTAAAATGAAAAGTTACGGTAGAAAAAAAATGCTTTTTCGAGAAACCAAATCGTGCTATGTCACGCGCCTAAACATGGAATGTTGCGTAGCTTTTCTTAAATATTTATTATAAACGAATACTTTCAATTTTATGTTTGGCAATATTATAGTTAAATATATAAATTGTAGATCTAATGTTTAAAAACACAAACTGAACCACAAACTATGGACGCATACTCCAACAGAAATGAGTATACCTAATTACAAATATATTTATCATAACATTACTATATATCGTTTTTTATATTAACATAGCGCTAAAATGTATGTAATATATTTTCCTTTTTACGAAAGAAAATGAACGAAAATCACGTTACAATACAAGTAAGTCGCATCTTTCGTCTCCCAGCCCAGTCAGCGTTAATTAACTTACTCATTTCGTTAGAGAAATAATTAATTAGGCAGACTGTCATTCGGCTAAAGTGGGGGTCACGTGCACATTAACTTCTCTGTTTCCAGGGCTGCTGGTTAAACCGCTAACCCAGTTCAGTGATCACATATTAATTACGGAAACATGATGAAAATGAGCGTTAACGACTGATATAATTTTAATGAATATTAATGCATTATTATAACTATAATTGTATATGTTACTGAGATTCTCAGAAGCTGTCGATGTTACGGAAATTAAGTGCCATTTGATTTTGCATATTGTAATTATGGCTAAGTGTCTGTTGAGGACTGGAGGAATGGTCTGTGTATTTCATGCCTTTGGTGAATATGTAATTCAGGTGTTTAATTTGAAACTAAAAATCGTAATAATGAAAACAGTAGTACGGCCGCCATAGGTCCCTGAGCGATTTTTATCGAAATAACTTCTACAGACAATTAGGATGAAGTATATTCTGGGACTTAATTTTGGTAAATTATATATGTATGCTTCAAATGTATTGTTTCGAAACTAAATTCTAAGATACAGTAATAAAAAATACGAATGTTCAATTTATATACATGGTTCTATGTTTATAATATTTAGTGTAATATCATTACCACTTTTTTTATCATCGTTAAACTCCTTTAGTCATTTATTTGTTCATTTGTATGCTACTTTAAAGTGGAATCATTAATTACTATAAATATTATCCAGCTTTTGTCTTTTTTTCGTGATCATGGGCTGCTTTAAAAATCAGATTATATTGTTGAAAGTTATAGGCCTTTGTAACTGTCATATATATCTATATATACTATGCTTAAGAGTGTTTTCCTTTTTCAGCGACCTGAAAATACCTTTAGCATAATTATGAATAAGTTTTGTAATCCAAATTATTAAAGGGAGGTTATGAAAAGGTAATTTTAATTTATCTTTTATTTTTTTCCCCATAGATTATATATATCGATGCGCGCAATAGTATGCGGTGCATAATATTTTACAAAGACTTTCGTCTATCATGTTTCAATAAAGGTACGTGGACTTTACCCTAGAACTATAGTGTGTGTAATAGACGGGAAATAGTTAATTTTATAGGCAAATGGTGCCAATTTTTGCCAACAATATCGTCAATTTGTATAATATAAAGTCAATTTCGATTTGTGGGGAAAACTGCTAATACGATCGATGCGCGTGAAATTCCCCCGGCTGTTTTCTTTTCTTGTGCGGAAATGCCACTTGCCCCTTCGGTGATCTGCCATGTGACGCGGCGGTTTAGTCCGCTGCGTGTCTGGGAGCGTCGGCATGATTATAATGATTTAAGCCTTGTGACCAGTGGGTAGCGGATGCGCGCTCCAGGTGAAGATGGGGACGGCGGCCTGTGCTCTGTTGGCTGCGTCACGCTCATTTTGAGAGCAACTGGAATCCTACATTTCGTCTGTTTATGCCATGTGAAATGACTTCATTAGAACGAAATAAAATGATTGAAAGCGAGGAATGTCCGAGAAGACCGGGATGAGGTGCAAGCATGTGGGGACGGGGATTTGGGGGGGCGTGGGTGGAATTAAGCAATTTTGAGTGAGAGAAAGGTTGCCCTTTTGTTCTGGCTCTAACTGGCAGGGAAAAATTCCGAAGGAAATTCTTAATTCCTGACGAGGGAGAGAAAATTGCGGAGAATGAAAGGCAGCAGGCCAGCGGTCAGCGATTCACGAAAGGGTGGGGTCACATGATGCATAAAATGATCTCAGAATGAGGAGCGTGAAGTCGTTCGTCATTGTATCACGCCTTGCTCGTGAGCGCAATGAATGAGCGGCCGGTTAAAGTTGTTTACGTTTTTTAAGATATAAAGTGTAGCAGAACGTATATATGGGCCAGGATAACGTGTGGTTCAGTCACAAATATGAACCTGGCTTTCTGAGTCAGGAATCCAACTCACAGGATATTCTACAAGATTACTGGCTTTTTGCTTCTGTAAATATTTGGTGAGAGTTTTTCGCATTGAGCCAGCCATGTAAAATTTTATGATATTTTAGTGCAGTTTAGCTTGTGGGGTGACTCTGAGCTCTGTGTTTTACAGTTTGGCTGCTGTATATGGGAGGAAATCCCACACTTTTTGCTTGAAAATATGGATTTCGAAATGTAATTAAACAGTAATGAAACAATGTAATTAAAGATCAGTGCTTAAATAATGTAATTCATTCCCAGAGGGACGCATTTTCTTTTAGCATACGGTTGTTGTGATGTTGTCAGGTGCTGTTTTTTATATTATGTTTTTGTATATAAGTCATAAAACCTGTGTCAATCCAATATCAGTATAATTAGCCACAACTGAATAATTCCCTATAATTTAGCACTAGAATTAAAACCTATTATAATGTCCAAGAATCCTCAGAGGGTTAATAAAAATAATTTAACATTCCATAACCCTTCCTGACCTATTCCTTCTTACCCCCATTTTTTTTAATAAATCGGTGCAGCTGCGCGACGTTTAAAAAGCCCCCCCCCCTCTCGGAGTATCTTCAGCCAGCTATGAATCCTGTCTTTGTGTTCCTACCACTGAATTTCCTATTCTTTTGTGTTCTTGGGGGAGTGTGGTGGGGTTGGTTGGTTGGTTGGATGGGGTGGGGGGTTAGTAATGAT
>JAODLD010000051.1:1925617-1937110 GCA_026781065.1 Mormyrops boulengeri | reverse complement strand
GGCCCCCCCGGCGGCCACCGCGCTGCCCGAATGAAAGCCTTCCTTGTGGCTGGCGGGGCGAAGCACATGAAACGATACGCCTTGTGGGCATTAGTAAGCAAACCCCCCCCCCCCCCCAACCCTTTCTCACTCTACTCATGTGAGCCTGGGTTCAGGCGTGGGCTCTGCCACTGCCCACAAATTTGAGGCAAATGCGCACACGCACACACATGCAGACACGCACACACATGCAGACTGAGAGAGGAGCAACGCATACGCAAGCGACAGGGTACCTCTAACTCCACACACTCGCTGACGAATGTGCAAATGCGGACCTGTGCTGAAGTGCGTGATGCAGCTGCGCATGCATGCCCTGGGCGCATCACAGAGACTGCATGCACACCTCCAGCGCAGCCCTGCATTCCAGAACTCTATATGCATGCATGCATGCACACAAATACAGACACACACACAGGAGTTTATATTCCTGCAGCAATTTCTCCTTTAGCCTTATTTTAATTCCTCCCCAGAAACCAACAACATGCAAAAATTAACATCCAATAACACACACTGCTACTGGTCTCTCTCTTTTCTTTTTTTTTTTTTTTAATAAAGCAGATATAGTTCTATGAAGCATTCATGCCTATATTCATATATTCAGTTGTACATTATGTCAAAATTTGTCCCCTGAAAGGTCATGAAACAGAATTATACATACACTGTACAAAGAGGCACTTACTGGGAGCACACAGTAAATAAATTCATAAAATTCATAAGATGTAAATAAACTCATAAAAAAATGTGTGGCCTGAAAATTGGACCTTGATTGGAAATGGGCATCGCGCAGAGAGCCAAGTCAGAGACAGGAGTTTCTTTTAAAAATTTGGAATTATTTAATTGACCTGCACTCAAATAAAGTGTTTCTTAGGGCTGAGAGCAGGTACATGATGTTCTCATGGATTTTTTTAAGGCAAATTATTAATTATTTTGCTTGTCACACCTTTAAGGTTTTGGGTATTACCGAAGTATGTCCGAGTCTCTCTGTCCTAGACGACTTTACGGTCCTGCATCTTAGAGAATTTGTGTTGCATCACAATGCAAGATTTGTTGGCCAGCTAGATAACTTTAGATTTCAGGTACCCCGGTTTAAATTGACTTTTTGTTTACTAACATTTAGCCCAGACTAGCTTAAATCTGACAAGTTACCCAATAACCCCAAAAATCCAGCTTTGTGTAACAGGCCCCTTGTCTTCATCATGTGTTACCTTCTGCTACGTCCCCTGGGGCCGGGTGCGGCCTGTGCTTTAGGAGCCAAGATCTGTGTGGCGTTAAGTTGGCTGCATCACGATTTAACATGGGATCGTGACCTCTGCTAACATGTCGCGGTACATGTGCTCGTCATGTGCTTGTTTGTCTTGCCTGAAAATCTCATTTGGGCCCATGACATCTTCACACATGAGCACGTTTATCACACACACTGTGTGGTCTTACATTTATGATGGTGTCTGGTGTTTGTCACATGACCGCAATGTAGGATAGCTGAGAGTGGCAGACGAGTAGTTCTCCAAGACTTGGGACTTTGGTACATTCATCCATCAAGGCTACTTTGTTCGTCGCCCCGCTGAAGCTGAAGGCCTTTGGGAAGAGCGACGTGACGCAGCGAGGTCAGGCAGATACTGCAGAGCTCATGCTGATATCCAGAGGGCAGAGGTGGGTAATCCAGGTTCAGAGAGTAAAAGTCCAGACCAAGATTTTGTTCCAACCAAAGAGTCACAGTCACAGAGTACTCAACTAGTAGGTTGAAACAAAATTCTAGTTACTGGGTCTCATTTATATCAGGAGGACAAAATTGTTTTGGATATTAATTTTCTCCAATGTGTGTGTGGGTATGAGAGTCACCTGACTCAGGCTCTGCCATATTGTAATCTCCTGTGGGTGCCTCTCCTCTTAATCTCTCATCATATTGGCGTTTTATAATCTTAACGGTCAATGTTTTATTAATGTGTGATGAAGACCAAGTAAAGAACAGGAGCTTGAAATATAGGTATATAAACTAAATGCTGTATCAACCAATTTTCTGTTCTGACTGCAGTGCATACCTAGATGTACAGCTTTCTGGGATGTGGGGATTATGCAGTGCGTACCTAGATGTACAGGTGTCTGGGATGTGACGATTATGCAGTGCGTACCTAGATGTACAGGTGTCTGGGATGTGGCGATTATGCAGTGCGTACCTACATGTACAGGTTTCTGGGATGTGGCGATTATGCAGTGCGTACCTAGATGTACAGGTGTCTGGGATGTGACGATTATGCAGTGCGTACCTAGATGTACAGGTGTCTGGGATGTGGCGATTATGCAGTGCGTACCTAGATGTACAGGTGTCTGGGATGTGGCGATTATGCAGTGTGTACCTAGATGTACGGATGTGGCGATTATGCAGTTAGTACCTAGATGTACAGGTATCTGGAATGTGGCGATTATGTACTGATGCATGAACCTCAAGAGCTACTCCTCAGCAGAAGATGGTCAGGAGACGAGGAAATGCCGAAAGAGAAAGGCAGAGGTTGTGCTTTTTTCTTTTTGGTCCAATCCTCTTTCTGAAGTACGCTGAAATCCTGCTCCCATCCCATGAAGGTATTTCGGGAATCTGTAACTCTATCTTTCCATTCCGGTGCCCCTTTGCATGAAAGCGAAGAATGGGAGAGAAAGGGAGTGAAAGAGACGGAGAGAAAGGGAGTGAGAGAGAGAGAGAGTAAAAGCTGGAAAAACGGGGAGGTTAGAATTTCAGTTATAATTAAGAAGGAACAAATATGGAGAAAAAACAGAAGAATGTATGGGAAGGGGATGAATCTAAAGAAACAGAAAATGTAAAAATGATACAAAGCAAGAGATGGAATTTTCAGTGTGGAGACAGAGATGTGGCTGTCTGCTTAAAGGTCAGCTGGAGAAGGAGGAAGTGCAGTTTGAATAAACAGGAAGTTGAGATGGATCGGGCAAAGTTGGATGCTTCTTTTCATTTTGAAGCGGTGGAGAGAAGGCAACAAAAAAAAGGAACAGGCGAAATGATGGTGCGAAGAGGGGGGGGCAAAGATGAACGGCAAAGGTGTGGGGAGCGAAATGGGCAAATGAGGGCGAGAGCAGATCAGCCGCTGGCCAGGACTCCGAAGCCGGAGAGGGATCCAGCCCCTAATTAGCACGGCAGTGGGCCGTGAGGCGGCACAATGGCTTACTGTTGGGCTCTGCTCATATCACAGCTGGACAATGCACAATGGGGCCTTATTAGGCCCACGCTGGAGCCCCCCCCCCCCCCGAGAGCAGGGACAGCGGCCCATAAAGCCAATGGCCTCGGGGGCCTAAAACTGCAGTACCCTCCCCAATAAGGTCAAAGGTCAAGCCGTCTAACCACTTCCCATTTTGTGGGTGCTGTCAGAATGTGGCCGCGTGAGAAGATAGAGGTCTGGGGCGGGGGGGGGGTGTCTGCAGAGAAGTCTGCGATGATGATGGCGTTGATGGTGACGATAGGGATGGAGCAGGGAAATACATTATTAGGGTAAGAGAAGGAAGATTGTTATCGCACCGATTTAATTACCGACATGGGGGGCGTGGATCGAAAGTGCAATTTATAAAGCCCAAGATGACTTACTGTACCGAGGCATCCTCTCTGGTGGGGGGGGGGGGGTGGGGGCACCCCGCGTTCACTGAGAGCCCTTCCTAATCTGATGGGATCTGGGAGGGAAAAATTATCTGGGGGAGCTGGGAAGAATGCGGCGAGATACCAATTGGCAGTGGAGAGGAGGATGAGCGATTCTCTGTCCTGGTCTCCGAGAAGGTGATGGTCTTCAGGAAAGTGTGGTCTGCAAGTGGGGTGAATTTCGTAGAAAGGCCTCGGGTCTATTTAACTGTAGTTGTTTTCAAGTAGAATTTAGTTGTTTTTATGTGATTTATCTTCAATATCTCTAAATAATTCCATTCCATGTCGGAACTGTACTTAAGAATCGGTCATGCCGCCTTCAGATGGTTTGTTGTCTGATGCCCAGTATCTCCGGCTGGGAGTATTAATTCAGTTAGCCAGGTGTAAACTTTGGTCTGGGTGGTGCGTTTTGTCTTCATTCTTCATATCCCACTTCCCTCTCTTAAACGAATTGGGTGTTTTGAGCATCTTACTGGTGTTATTTCCCAGTCCTTGTTTATTGGACCGTGGCTTTCTTTACGCAGCAGCTCAGGAAAAGCCTCTGAACCGCTGACTCAGTTTTTGGAAGTCCCCACTCCACAGAGACGCAGGAACAAAGCTTTGGGAGAGTCACGTTGCCGGTGACATTTGGGAGGCCGACACTCTCCCACTGGCCGCATTCTTCCCTGTGGTTTGATTAAAAACGACTCCGCCGTCAGGTACACGTAGGCCGATTGGCAGCCTGGGTTACAGACGTCCACACTTGGCTGATCTGGTGGCTGCTCGGCATTCAGTGACTGTGAGGAGAAGTCAGATCTTCTGCATGTCCCTCTGACATTCTTATGGATTCGTATGGAGCTGGGCTTTAACCTGTCCTGGTGGTTGATCCGTTTTCTGTAGAGCAACTCGTGAATTTATCGTTCTCTGGCTCTGTGGGTAGCACTGTCCCGTGCCGCCTCCAGGGTTGTGGGTTCTATTCCTGCTGTCGGTTCTACATACATGGAGTTTGCGTGTTCTCGCAGTGATTGCAGTGGTTGTCATTGGTTCTCCAAAGTTCCCTTCATTTTGGTGAACTGGTGTTTGTGGTTTCTATACAGTGTGATTGTGTGTTAGTACATCCCTGGCATGCCATACAAGGTGTTCCCCTGCCTCATGCGCTGTGTTCTTTGGGATGGACTCCAAGTTCTGCTAATCCTGTACAGGGTCTAGCAGTTATCAGTGATGGATGGGTGGATCTTCTCTTCTGGAATTCTGGAAATTAATCCAATTTCTTGGTGGAGAAGCGTGGATATCGAAATATGAGTTGACTGATGGAATATGCAAAATTCCAGCCATGTTTCATTCTCCTGAACAGGGTTGCAGGGGACTGGAGCCAACGGCAGGCAGCATAGGGCACAAGGCCGGGGACACCAGGGACGGGATGCCAGTCCATGGCAGGGCTCACACACACAAAGGGCAATTTAGAGACACCAGTTAGCTTAACTGCATGTCTTTGGACTGTATCAGGAGAACCATAGTGACACAGAAAGTCCATGCAAACTCCACACAAAGTTGGGATTCAAAACCCCAATCCTGACAGTGTGAGGCAGCAGTGCTACCCATTGCCCTGTGGAAAACGTTTACGCGTACAGCATCCAGTCTGAGATGTGAGCATAATAATTGATTCACCACTAGAGGGCGGATATGATCTAAAGTTTCCAGGGAATAATTCAGGGAATAAGATTGTATAAATGTAGGAAGGAAAAACAAGCAAAATGCAACAAGCAAAAGTATGAATATGACGTTGTTTGGAGGAATATGTAATAATCATATTATGTTCAATATGCAATAAATATTACTTTATTTACAATCATGTATAGACAAGGAGTAAAGTGCTTTTTAAAATTCAAGTCTACGCTTTCTGAGGTTTGAGTGTTTAGGACAAGAAGGTCTGGATTTGAAATATTAATATACAAACATCAATGCCTTCAAAAGCTGAGAGTGAAACGCACAATTACAAAATAGGCATGCAGAAATAAAGGCTTGAATGGTGCTCTTAGCCGTCAGCTTTGTAGTTCGCTTTGTTATTCACTTTAGGACTACAGGCAATAATTAAAACTATGTATAAATCTATGTCAATTTACAGTGTGTGGGTTTCAAACCACATATACCCAAAATAGTGGGCTTGTCGTTCAGTCATATTTTAATGGGAGTGAAGAAGGAATGAGACACAGGACGATTTATAAGGATGAAATCCTAATAAAGTGACAGTGAAAAAGTGCAAGGTTCCCAATAAATCCAGCGTGTTTCTGCAGAAACACTAAATGTGATGGTCATCAAAATAAAAGTGACCATAATTTAGCTGACCAAAGCTTGTCAAAGTAATAGTCATGTGTTAAGTCAGTGTTTCCTAACCCAGTCCTCAGGGAGCCCCAGTCAGTCCACGTTTTTGCTGCCTCCCATCTTTCTGTAGGAGCAAAAATGTGGACCGTCTGGCATGGAGCTGGGAGGGTGCAAACACATGGACTGTCTGGGGGTCCCCAAAAACCGGGTTGGGAAACAATGTGTTAAAGTATTGATTTCCAGGTTTTTACTTCACACCCACCATAATCCACAGCTCCAATACTGTCACGTTATTAAAAGACCAACTGTAGTCATTAAGCACCATCCCAGAACATCTAGGCAGGTACCTTCATCAGGGGATCAGACTGCAGTGCTTTCTGAAGGGATCCAAACTTAAAATGACCCTTGCCTTCTCCATATTGGCTATGGACAGAGCCTTTTAAAATATATATTGCAGTTGCTTTTCTAGGATTCCTACTGGAAGCTTGCAGGAGAATTGATTTCTCTATAGCCCCGTAGGTTTGCAGGTATTCGCACGAGTACGTCAGTGATATATGATATTTTACACTAGTGTTCTTTTCATTTACACTGATCACCTGCGTACTCTCTAGTTGAGTTTTTAAAAGCAAAAACCTATTTTGGCAGATTGTCAGACAAATGTACATTATATAGATCCGCCACAGATGTTTTCTTTAAGAGTATGTATCTTGTATATGCCACGTGTTCCCTATAGATGGAGTGTGCAGCCGCGTACAGAATGCTAACGGTCAGCATCTCACTGAGGCGTGGGGGTCTGTCCACTGTCACTGTTGACGTGCTGTCATTAATCCAACAGGCTTTCGGGTGAATCACCTGCAAGTGTCAAAATTTTCCTCTCACTAATTCACCAGGAAAAAGCCTGCTTAAAATGGATTATCAAGCAGTCATCATGGTGTTAGTCTGTCATCTCTGCTTGGCCACTAGCTGCCTGGGTGGACCAGGAGAGGTCCGATGTCTCGCCACAAATCTCTTGCAGCTTGCAATGAGAGCCATTTTTCGTCTTTTACTGCAGGCAAATGATGCCAATCTCACGTCTTCCTGAGTCCCAGGTGGGATCAAATCAGCCATCTTGTCGGTTCCCAGGAACAACGTTGCTCAACACAAAAAAGGGCTGAAAAGGGGGTCGAACAGGAGAGATATACAGTGAGCAGTAATTCACACCACTGCCCTGCTAAGAAAGTGTATGGAAGACTTTGGGCTGTCGTTTCATCCATTAAGAAACAGAATGCAAGAAACACACCAATCTCAGTGAAAGACCTTGAATAGGTATCTCTGGGAGAACTGGAGTAAGGAGGGTAATTGTCCTTTGACAATCACATATTAGACTCCTTCCTGTAGGTGAGTGGATCGAGGGGAATGGCTGTCAGTCGCTGAAATTCTACTTTATCATCCATGTCTAAAACGCACGGCACCTCATTGGCCTGCTCACGGAGCATCTCCTGGAACAGAGGGTTTCGGATGAGATGGTCCGAGGCACCTCCAGTCCTTCCGTTCTCGAGTTCTCCTTCGTCCTCGCACAGGGCGACCTCATTCTCGTAGCAGAAGTCACTCGGGGAGTGAGGAGGCCTGAAGCGCTGCCCGTCGTTGGGGCCAGTGGGTGATGCAGAGAGTGATGAGCAGGCTGATGACCGGATCGGTGTATCGCTCAGCTCCTTGGCGCTGCAGTGGGGCGTGGAGCTCACCTCGTAGGTCTTGTGGAACCGGGAGTAGTCTACCTGGTAGGTGTCCCGGTCCTCGAAAATCAACGGCTCAAACCTCTGTCCCCAGAGGATCTCCTTAGGCAGGTAGGAGCTTCGAGCCTGGGTGGTCATAGCTGTGGCCTCCACCATTCCCTCAAGGATAACCACAATCTCGAATTCCTCCGTCTCTAGGTTGGCTTTGCTCATGCCATACAGCGGGCTGTCCTTGTCAATTTCGTGGATGATGACAAGAGGGGACACAAGGAAAAGCCTGTCTATGCCCTCATCGTAGCCCACGTTGAGGTCCGTCTGTTCCATAGGAATGAACTCTCCTTCTGCTGTGATGTAGGGCCTGATGAACTGGGCCCTGACGTGAGCTTCCACGATGTGGCTCTTCCTCAGGTTGCCTACCCGCCACATCAGGCAGAGTTTGCTGTCTCTGAGGGTGATGACGGCATTGTGGGAGAAGAGCAGTGTTTGGGCCCGCTTCTTAGGGCGTGCCATCTTGGCCATGACTGTCCCAATCATGAAGGCGTCAATGAGGCAGCCCATGATGGACTGAATGACCACGGTCATGACAGCCATGGGGCATTCCTCGGTCACACACCGGAAACCATAGCCGATTGTGGTCTGGGTCTCCATGGAGAACAGAAAGGCACCGGAGAAGCTCTGGACGTGAAGGAGACATGGCATCCGCTCTTTGTGGTTCTCATCCCTGTGCGCGAGGCTGTGGCCCAGTCCCCCTCCCAGTTCTGAGTTCCCCCCGAAATGGGACGTGCCGCCCGTGTGCACCTCGAAGTCGCCGTGCGCCCAAGAGACCAGCCAGAAGATCGCCCCGAAGAAGAGCCAGGATGACAGGAAGGCGCAGCTGAAGATGAGCAGCAGGTACCTCCAGCGTATATCGACGCAGGTGGTGAAGATGTCAGCCAGGTAGCGCTGCTGCTTGTCCTCCATGTTGGAGAAGACGACGTTGCACTGACCGTTCTTCTTGACGAAGCGGCTCCTCGGTGCTCTGCTCCTGGCTGTCACGATCCTCCCGTTGTTGTTGCTCTCCATCCTCTGCGCCTCCACCATGGCACCCGTACCTCTCCTCACGTCTCCTGTTGACCTTTCGCCTCCAAGCTCCGGACCCAAGGAGCACTGGTGATGCCGCACCGGATCGTGCCCATTGTACAGCCCGAAAGCCGAGACTTTGAGTCCCTCTTCGGCTGTCGAAACGATGCTGTAACTTTTTTTTATGTGGATGGGGTTGGAGAATGAGACAGAAATAATGGGAAATAGACAAAGGATTCATTTGAATTCTTATTTTGACATTTGACTTTAACTCTGACCATTTACTGGGTGTATATAAGGTTCCCAAATCCTTTCGTGAAATATTAGTCTCATTTTATCTTGTTCCTTGCTTTTACTTTTCTTTCACCTCTACTGAGGATTACCTGGGGAGGGACTTGCCTGTGTGAAGGACTGCGGGCACAAAGGTTTTAAGGATTATATCTGAGCCAGGATGTGTGCTCATCCGCATCGCTATTCCACTGGCTTTGTCAGAATGCCTTTCAAAAGAGGCATTTTTAAATTTCAGGTCTCCCTCTTGTGGTACTTTCTGGTCATTGCACTCAATTTCCAATCGAGTGTTTTTGAAAGTGGATACAGAGAGAAATGTTACATTTTATTATTTAGCAGACACCTGTGTCCAAAGTACAATGTGCAAGTGAGGCAAACAGTACAGTGTGCCAATATGATTTGAGTGGCATAAGTATTACATTTTGTTTTTTAAGGTAAAAATATTTTATTCCAGATTATCTGCAATCCAAATTCTTGGTTACATCATAATGTATTTTTAAGGCCTTTATATAAATGTTACATATAAAGAGAAATTTCCGCATCCTCACCTATTGCCTCGCACTGTTTCCATGGAATCGGGGGTCGTCCTCCCGGGAGACTGTCGCTGAGATCGGAGAGGCTCAGGTTCTACTTATGAAGATTAGGGACTGGCATGGTGACCAGCATCAGCATCTGCAGAGGACATCCTGACAGAGAGAGAGGGGAGGGAATGGAAGAGTACAGGATAGTTAGTCCACTTTTACTTTTGTTGTGTGAATAAGTAAATGTGGGGAAAAATACAGCAGAAGTTCCTCAGGGAGGCTTAGTTATGTTAGAGGCCCACTAAGCTATATTCTTGCACAATATGACAGGAGACTGTCTATATGCCCTGGGGTAATCTTTACACAGCGATAGCACCTTAATCACTCCCCATTATGCACAGCTGATTCATTGCCTTAGTATGTCCTCTTTACCCAGAGTCTATGCAGGAATTACGTATGTCCTGAAATGCTTCCTGACAGCCCATTGTACCTCAGCGTTTGTCCATGTAAACAACGCAATGCAATTACCTTGACTACTCAGTATGTACTGATCACCGCCAAAGTACTGGGTACTCACTAATAGGGGATCTCGTTAAAAATGTCAAAGCTAACCCTGAAAGGCTGCATTCAGGCAGAACTCTTATAGGGCTATATATTGGTATATTTAAATACATCTTGTCTTGTCTTCGTATCAGCTACTCTGCAGAATCATGACCGTTTAAGCCACTGCATACAGTAGGAACTTGGCTCAGGGATACTTTCTGCCTTACACAAATTTTACAATAAAAAAATAAGCCCTCATGTAATCCTTCTAGCATAATACCCGTTAATTCTGCCGTGCAATTTTGAGACGGTTCTGTTCAGCGCCACGGAGGCTAAAGCTTAGATGCCCTCGGTGTCTGCTACAATTTAAATCCTTGAGCTGGTCAGGCTTAAGTGTTTGCCTCCGGAAACAGCTGGCGCTGACGTGAAACCGGATTGAGAAAGTCCATCAGAATAATACCACAATGTCATCGCTGACTGTAGGAATTACGTACGTTCTAAATATTACTCATCGCTCATTCAATCTATCTTGCATTTAAAATAGACACGTTTTGAATCGAGTTCATCAGGGTTGTTCGACATTTACGGTAACGATGTATGTATCTCTGTGTGCCAGCCAATGGAATTGTTTGCGCATGTCTCCATGACAACACATCGCCAAAAAAAATCAAGCCAGCTCTTTCTGCAGCCAAGCATCTTGGTTTTCTTCCTGAATGTCGGGGGGGGGCAGGATACAGTGGCTAATATGCACGATGCAAACTGCATGGGCGATTAAATGTCAGGGTGACTGCCAGCTCGCTCTGGATGGGGCGAATGTTCCAGACTGGCATATTTCCGTTTTTTTCTCGTTTCCGCTCTCCTTTCCACTCCCGCGTACGGCCAGTTCTTCGGTTTACTGGCCTTAGCATTTAAACCCAGGAAACTTTTACTCGTTTATACGTGTACTTACCGAATACTGGGCTTCAATGTAATGTAACTGTATCCCTGGGAAATTTACTAGAGCCACCATAAAGTCGTATCCTTAAATGACACATCAGAAAATGTACGTTGAGCGGTAGTCCTGTTTTCTTAATAATTTTTAATTTAATTATTATTTTTTAATTATAATTTTAATTGTAATAATAATTATATTACTTTTTTAATGAATAGTGATACCAGTGATTTTTTTGAAGCACAGAATAATGAATACGGTGTATTGACAGATTAATTTAAAATGACTGAGTAAAAATGGCTTTCATTTTCCCCTTTCTAACTGCAGTACACTCTCAGAAAAAAGGGTACAACTTTGTACCTTTGCTTGTCACTGGGGCTGTACCCTTAAGGGTCTGCCAATTGTACCCTTAGCTGTAGGTAATTGTGCCTTTTAAGGTACAGAAATGGACTCTGAGGAACATTT
>JAODLD010000051.1:1891661-1925517 GCA_026781065.1 Mormyrops boulengeri | reverse complement strand
GAACATTTCTGTACCATTGATGATACATTGATCCTGTTTGTACCTCCGGGATGTTCCTTAGAGTCCATTTCTGTACCATAAAAGGTACAATTACCTATATATAGCTAAGGGTACCATTGGCAGACCCTTGAGGGTACAGCCCCAGTGTCAAGCAAAGGTACAAATTTGTACCCTTTTTTCTGAGAGTGTACACTGGTGTATTTTGCGAACCCAAAGCTAGTTTGCAGTTCTGCATGTGTGTTTGATGAACACGTGTTCTTCCATTGTTTTTATGCATAAATATGTTTTGCAGGCCTCTTGGTGACTTTATATTGCAAAATTGATTACGTCTTGGAAAATGGCCATGTTGGTGGTAATTAGGCCCGGCAGGCTGAAACCCGACTCAAAAGAAATGGACACTGGCTCTAGAACCAGTAGGGAGGCAGAACAGAGATGCTATGCATCAAAATACTGAAGAAATGTATCAGAAGTACACTAATCCTACACTCTCAGAAAAAAGGGTACAAATTTGTACCTTTGCTTGTCACTGGGGCTGTATCCTCAAGGGTCTGCCAATGGTACACTTAGCTATATATAGGTAATTGTACCTTTTAGGTACAGAAATGGACTCTAAGTAACATCCCTGAGGTACAAACAGGATCAATGTATCATCAATGGTACAGAAATGTTCCTCAGAGTCCATTCCTGTACCTTAAAAGGCACAATTACCTATAGCTAAGGTATAGGACCCTTGAGGGTACAGCCCCAGTGACAAACAAAGGTACTAATTTGTACCCTTTTTTCTGAGAGTATACCTACGGGTATAATACTGAGTTCTTAGAAGTTTCTTAGCAACAGCCTTCAATTGCTGAAGCTTTGTATAAAATCAGTATCCTGGATTGATCACCCAGTTGATTTGATCACATTCTGGATCAACACTCTGAGATTTTGTGGATGTGACTGCGTGTTTTTATATAACAGTTTTCTGTCCTGTGGAAATCTTACAGCTAACGCTTTCTTTTCCCCTTCTCCTGCAGGGGCCTTCCGTTTTGCCTCGACCTTGAGAAGATGGCAGAAGACGACGTGACTGGCCGGGAAAGGGACGGCCCATGCATCAGAGGAAGGTGAATGTATCACAACACTGCTGCCTGTAGAGGCGAAGGAGAACCAAGGAGCAGAAAAACGATGTTAACTCCTGGCAGAGACGTTACGGCAACCCTTCCTGGCTGTAGCCTCTGCAGTGCCATGGAAACGGCGGAGTGTTTGGTGGCTGACACTGATAATTAACGGTCTCCATGGCACACTTCTTCCAGTCTTGTCTCAGATTATTGGGTCGTTGTCCTGAGTCATTAGGTACACAACAGGGTGAAGCACTCAGTGAGTCACAGGCACAAATATAGGAACAACATGAAGGGGTCTTAACTGTGGTTCACATATGTGTGGGGGTGGGGGCATTATATAAAGCACGTATATCTGTGTGCTTGTTTACATAAAGGAAAATTAATGTGAATAAATGTGTAAGTATTTATATAACCGACAGGACTGCTTAAGTACTTAATTAGTTGCTACATGCCAAACATTTGCTTGTATGTGTGCACTTGTAGCTGGTACAGACAGTTACAGGTGAACCTTGTAGCTTGTACTAATCTCTGTTCAGTAACGGAAATTTAATAGGTCAAAGTCAAGTGACCTTGTTCAGGTCCCACGCAGTAATCAGAAAATAAAGGAGGGTGGAAGGAAGACAGCAATCAGGAGTGCAGGGATAGTGGAATTAGCCTCTGAACTGACCAGACCACCCTTATCCAATTAGAGCTATGCTGTGTCATCCACTGTCGTAACAGATCTCCAGGCTACTTATAGAAGCGGCCTTTCCGTCGCTGCCACCTAGTGGCAAGCAAGCAGAAATGCGCATAATTACGGAGAGGACAAGCCGGGTCAACTCCGCCACTGCCGATGAAAACTGCGTGACGGCTAACGCTAGTAATATTACAGCCAAAGGATGCGTTTTTAGTGAAACAGGAGCACATCGTTTGCAGCGCATAGTGGATCATTAAATAGAGAAAAACGGAAAAATTCCATCAGAAAAATAAATTGTCATTCAAGTGTCAGAGCAGACGCTGATTTACCATGAAACACTGTGGATTTTGCACTTAGTTGACGCTAATATCGTCTTACAGTATCTCAACCACGACTGAATATTCAAGTCATTGGACTAATGTCTTTGGATTTGAAGTAGATGTTTGTGGCATCATACGCAGATCTAGAGTTTTATGAGGCATGCACACTTTTTAGACTACATTATGCATAGAGGATTAAGCTGTGTATAGAATAAAAATGAATAGTCCGTCAATTAAAAAACGCAAGCATCAAAGCAGAAGTTCAGCACCATTTCTGAAAGTCTGACAAAGGCATTGCGCACTGTAAAATGGAGTGTAAAAATGCAGGGCGCTGGTCAGTGAGGTTAACGATTTTCGTTTTATGCTTATCGCCGATCATTGCAGTGTGACATGCAGCACTGAAATTCGAGTACAACCTTGCCACAAAATAAAATTTAAATAATGGAATATCGTATTTAATATCGTATCAGATGTTGCTGCAAAGTGCGTCAGGGTGCCTGAATGTGCAGAGCTCCAAGTTTTGGGTGCAGATTGCTGCCGCCACCCTGATTATGAGTCTGCATTCTCTCCTAGCGTTGCAATAGGGCCACTCCGGTTTCCTCCAGAAACATGCATTTAGGGATATAGGTTTGGCTTCTAATTTCTCATAAGATGCAATTGCATTTGGCTGTATGCCTTGTGATGGACTGGCATCCTGTCCAGGATCCTCCCTTGCCCTGTGCACTTTGTCTCCTGGGATATGCTGTCCGTCATCCTGTACAGTGCAGAAGGTGGATGAATGAATGGGTGGTATACAGTTTAAATGAAGACGAATGTAATACCTAACACGTTTAGTACACATTCACTCTGGTATCACTTTTGTAACAGCAAATCATAATATGAAGGACACATAGAGAGCCAGTGAGCGTGACAAATGTATATGGCATAAATATGAACATAACAATGACAGCCTGCAAAAATCAGTATGTGGCTTTTATGATTTTTGTACTTAATTGTTCGAAACGACTAAGATGACCGTCACCTGCTGATTGTTAGTTGTATTCGATCATTTGTTTTTCAGTTTTTTTTTCTTTTATACACTGCTCAACTTACCCGAGTAATCATTTTATACGTTTGTAATAATTTGAAGTGTTACATTTTATTTCTCTGAAATCTAATACAATTTAAAAATTAACTCGTGCTTGTTGCTTTAGCGTCACAGCAGACTTATCTGACAGGAACAGACGGATAGGCGTAGATATTCGGGATTATCCGCCTGTTAGGTTACTACAACTTTTTCACAAACCTTGTACGGTTTTATTGAATGATAGCCTGTTGTTTTGTAAACCTTTGGTATACTGACTTACATTTTACACGTTGCATTCTCAGATTACTCACTGATTTTTAGAAACTTGCTGTTTTTTCTTCCATCCTTTCAGAAACTGTTAAACCACTATCATCGTTATGCGCACATTTTAAGTGTAATCCCACAATATGGTTGTAGGTCATGCACGTTGTTCTGTAATCTTTTTAAAAAAACCGGAACTGTAATTGGAGTTGCATTGCTGAATCGAAGAAATCGCTTAAGATGACATTTGCGGGGATAAATTAAAATCCGATTTCTGCCTAATGCGAAATAAAAACAAAAAACTGGCATTAGCTCATAATTTGGATGCGGGACATGAGCTCACTGGGCGAAAAAATAAATTTTATAAGCCTAATTAATTTTTGGGGGATAATGGATACAAGTAATTTAGACCGCTCTTTAAAATATCTCACCCAAACGTTTCTTAACACACTTAAGTGGATTTAAAGAGATTAATCAAGATCGTCCGGGAGGCAGCTTTCTGATCGATGACCAAAAACGATACACGTGCTCACCTGTTTCCTGCCAAGAACGATCCACAACTTCGCTTTTCAAGCTTCTATTTGTATCCTCTCTGCAACAAATTCCCAAAGTATTACTAAGAAGCAAATCCGTATCGCGTTAGTTGCAAATTAAAGTATGTTTCTTCTGTGTATATCCAAACCCTTTTTCTGAAATTCCTTTTCTACTGGGTAATTTACTCTGCATTTTCATGTTCGATCGTTTGTTTGCCCCTCGACACCTCCTACCTCTCGGCTCCCCCCGCAAGCAGTAATCGTCCCTTTGCGCGCTCTCGCTGCCTACGCGCGGGCGGGCACCTGAGCGCGACTCTACGCTCTGGAAGTGTGTGGGCGAGAGAAGGCGGGAGAGCTTGTCAACTTGATTGTGTCTCCCTTTGTGCACATTTGTGCGTCTTCTATCAGTGTGTACTCTCCTTCCATTTTTGCCCATTTCTTTTATCAGTGCATTTAGCTGGTTGCATTCATAAAATAATACTTCGGTTTCTACTGCTGTGGAACAAATTGGTTCACTATTAACCCTCCTGTGTCTTCTGTTCCTATATCTTTTTTATTTTTTCTTGCCCCTTCCGCTCTTTGGTTTTTCTCTGATACACCACTTTTTCGTGTTTTAGTGAACACCTGGAAACGTTCCTAGATACTTGGGATATTCAGCTACTTTCAAACCTCTTAATGTCTCCTCTGGTTTTCATTTGCGGTGGGAGCAGGCAAAATCTGAATCCTGCATCATAATGATAAATCACTGTGTTTTTAATATCTTTTTTGCCTAAACCTCCACATTTTGCTTCTGGACAGTTCCACACCCACTTCTATTCAGAAATCAATGCGTTTAAAAATAACTTCCCTCAACCGTGTCATTTAGGCAGATAGCGGTAGGGAATGTTAGTTTCCATGGTCACTATAAAAACACTACGAGTTTTGTTATACAGAGGAAAGTTCCCTCAATACTTAACACAATATAATGCGTGGATTGTCCATGATGATTTTCCATAATTGACAATATTCTTTTAACGCTTTAAGAGGATGGAGATGGTTCTGGTAACTGATGTATTGTAGAACAATACTTGGGCAAGACTTTGGCAATCAAAATTTCACACAAATTTCAATATAAAATTTCACAGCCCAGACTCCATGTCAGAGAAGTTTGAACTACTTCAGGTTTTACAAACTGCGTTAAAACTGAAAGGCTTCTGCCCTTGGCTAAATGTATAGTTCAGTTCTTCTTGACTGGTTTGTGTCCTTGATTGAATCAGCGCACAGCAAAGACTCAGTACGTGAGTGAAATCCGGGTCCTTTTGATTCAAATAGTATCTTACAAATCTTGTCCTAGCTCCACGAGTCCTCCCTGACATGGAATAGGCAGTAATAGTCTATGGACACTCAGGACAGAGTGTGTAATGAAGAAACTCGGTGTAAATAGGTAAAGAATAACAGAAAAGAGTTCCGTGCCAGAGTACAGTGCGTGATGGACAAAGCGCAAGTGGGACTGGGGGCAGAAGAGGGTGGGATATATAACGGGAGCTAATGTCACGGCGCTGGTGCAGATAGCGGTACCGGCTGGGGATGCTGGAACGGAGTGAACGGATCCGAGGGCTGGAGGTAGTTAGTGCCAGGGTGCATTCCGGGTGAAAGATGTCCTAGGACTACCTCGGCGTCTATTCATAGCCCGCAAGCCGCCAGAGCGGCAGATTAGTTGTCGTGACCTTTCGACTGGCGCACCTTGCTGAGGGCGGTGGTCTGCTGTCCTCGCCGCGTTACTGGCTCCGTAGGCCTCCTTCCGTGACCGTCGCCCTGCCTGCGGTGCGCATCACTTCCCTCTGCCCTTCACCTTAATATTCCTGCCACGAATGGTTAGAAAAAGCCCGAAGTAAAACGGACACCGTCTCGGTTTTCCTCCCAAAACAAAACCTCGAAGGCATTTCTCGCACGACGACATTCACACCCTGCATCACTGTGGGTTTAACATTTTAGCACTAAAGCCACTATGGCGGTCACGTGACTTTCGCCAAGGAAATTTTGGTACTACCGAACCCGCTTTTAAAGAAGTGCACGATCCGAGACGACGGCGACGATTTGGATTCTGCAGCAGTGCTCGCTAGTCAACATAGTTTATTATGTGAAGGTAACTGAAGTAGTGGCCGACTTTGTTGACGCTTCAGAACCAGGGGGAGCTTTGTTACTTTTGGGGGAATAATTATGCTTTATTTACTTATCTCTTAGCGCATGTTTACTGTATAGCTGCAGATTTCTAAAACCGTAGAGTTTGAGCTTCTGGTACGAGGAGGAATAAAATTGTACCGACATTAAATTAAAACCACGTTTTAATTAAAACCGAGTTACTTCATTTAAGTGCCATGTGAGACTGACGGCGATTAAAAAAAAGAGACAAATGATGGATGAGACAGAACGGCACGTTTTTATGAATTCTGACAGACGATTGATAGTGGGAGAAGTCCAATTGAATTATGCATCTACGCTTACCACATAACGTTCATATTCTTGTAGATGTATTTAAAGAACGACAATTATTGGCTCATGACGCGCAGACTTGCGTGAATAGATGTTCTGGCTCGCAGGTTCATTTTCAGTCCTGTAACTGAGCCAGGATTTAGCGCTGAGGATGCAGGATTTCAGTTCGCTGAAGGGAGCGAGGACAGTGATTTACGGCACCGAGACAGAGGCTACAGATTATGACACCGGCCGCCAAAGAAATGAGAGTTTGGAAGCAGGGCGGAGGCGAGGGGATAATTAATTTGGGCGGTGTGTCAGGCATTTAATGGGATTACAGGAAAGTCACAGTTGAGAAGAAAGGGTGTAATATTAGAGAGATCAAAATAGTAACTAAGAAACGGAGGAGCTGATTTTGGATGTGTATGTGGTATATAAAGGCGTGGATCCGTGATGGATACTTCAGCTTTGCCTTATTGAACGGGAAACATGTAACACAAACCGTATACTTGTGATAATATGTAAAAATACAGTTTCGAAGAGTCAGTCTATATTATTGAATCATTACTGAAAGGCTAATGTATACTTTTGGATATTTTCATACTATTTCAGGTGTACATGCAGTTCGCACGTGAATGTTCATATTTGCCTCGTCATTGGAAAGTCGCGCTCATTACTCATTGTATAGTCGCATTCATTATTAGTTCTACTTGTTTAAAAGTAGTTTTGAATCTTAAATATAATATGGAAGATATAGCATTATAATGGACGTGTTAAAATGAACGACTCTGACAGTAGAATACTCAGCTTTGGCATTTTGCTTGAAAATTGAACAATTAACAATTGAAAATAATTGTATTTTTTATTAAACCAGTAAAAAGAGGACTGCTTTCCATTCACGTACAATGTATAAGATATTTACCCAAAATAATCAATATATAATATCTGAAATGCTTTCACGGATTTTTGGCACGTAGCAAAAATAGGCCTCATGCTGATAGATTGATAGATAGTTCTGCTGTACTGGTAAAGTGCTTGAACGATTCTTTACGTTTTTATTTACGTTATTTATATTTTTCGTGTATGGATGGGTGAATGGATGAAAAACGTATCGAATTAACACCAGTTTCTTCCATTTAAGCATCTGCTTTTACTCTCATGAGCTATTTTTAGTTACCTGGATGAGATTATTGCAGAGTGAAGATGTTGCCCAACTGCTGGCATGTGGATGTAGTTAATGACTGCTCTCTCAGCACGGTAGGTGGCGCTGTGCACCTTTTCGTCGCACGAAAGTGTATAGTAAATCCGTAGAAGAAGACAAAAATGCAGATCTCGCCGTGTCTATAAGGAATCCTTGTGGAACTGGATTTCTAAAGAACTCGTAGACGCGAGATCAACATCTCATAGCAAGAAGTAACAACTGCCTTTAAAAAGGACTCCTGAATTCGAAGGAAACCACTAGCTCACAGAATCAGAAAGTGGAGTTAGTTCAGTTGTACGAGCAGGCCTTTTGATTTGGTACAGAACTTAGGGACAATGCAAATTATTATTTCAGTTACACAAACTTCGTAGCAGTTTAGAAATCATCAGTGTGTCAGCCTGCGGATTGTTTTTTGCTGCCGATAGCAATACGATTAGTGTTTTCCGCTCTTATTTTGTTGAACAAAGTTAGCCGAAATGAACATTTTTCGCATTTTGGGTGATGTGTCACATCTTGTGGCCATAGTACTTTTGTTCGTCAAGATCTGGAGGTCAAAATCCTGCGCTGGTATGTACAACACTGATTATAGTTACATTCTACTAAGATAAAAGTCTGTTTAGAAGTAAAACATAAATGCTATCTATATATAATATGCAGTGAACATTGCCATTTCATACGGGGCTTTGGAATGAATTACAAATTTTATGAATTATTGTGATTTTGCCTAGTATAAAATAAATGTATTTGAGTAGGCCTGTATATTTCTTTGGGTGATTGGGTCTGTACAGGAATAAAATAGTAGAATTCAATTTGTGAATGTAGGTAATGTACATTGTGGTATTACATAATAATAAAATGAGCTTTCTCTCCGTCTCCTGGGAACCGAGGTGTGACGTGGCAGCTGCAGCGTGGCTGTACCTCCCGTTACTCCATCCGCGTAGCTTCCTTCTCTTTCTTTTCGCTGCACCTATGATGTATGTTATTGTAGTTTTGGGTTTTTTTTTCTTAACGAGTTTGCTGGGCCCCGCTGTTTAAATTAAGGAAGAAATCAGTCGGGAGTTTCTCTTTTGACCGGAAGCGCAGTAACTTCAACACTGCTTTAAGGAACCGCAGATTTGCAAACGTCAGTTTATTCTATACATGCGTATTGATAAAAAACGAATAACAATCTTCTCTCGACAGGTATCTCTGGGAAGAGCCAAGTCCTGTTTGCCCTAGTTTTCACCACCAGATACCTGGACCTGTTCACTTCTTTTATCTCAATCTACAACACTGTCATGAAGGTGCTCTTTGAAATCTCCTCCTGTTTCGTTTGTCTCGGACCTTGAACTAATTTTTTAAACGCCAGGGAACTGTTTGAGAATCTTGTTTATTTTTAGTTTGTCATATTGACATAGCCTTTTATAAGGAAGCCTGAGTTTGTTCACACAGCCAAGCCTTTTTTGCTTACCAGACACATTTATGTCTCGCTGCATTCCTTAGTATACATTTATACAGCTGAATATTTACTGTAGTAATTCAGATTAAGTTCAAGAAGCTAAAGCAGGGCCCTCTCTGGTAGTCAAAATGTCAATCTTGTTGCTGTTGTGACTCTTTCAATGATCATTACGCCTCATCAGACGCAATTCTAGCAACTCTGGGGGCTCTAGGCAAAAAGAAAAAATCTCCATGGTCTCCCCCAACATGGTACCAGGTATTACCATTATTCGACCATGACATCCAAATTAATAATATCTACAAATAGAATTTAATAAACCCAAGTCCTTTATTTTCACAGTCCGGAAAGTAAAAATCCAGACCAATATTTTGTTTCAGCCAGCCAGTTGAGTATAAAGAGCCACATTCACAGAGTACTCAACTGGTTGGTTAAAACAAAATCTTGGTCTATATTTTTACTTTCTGGACTTGAACTATCCTCCTCTGCACTTTTTATGTAAAATATAATACACAAGTAAAGTAAATTTGTCATCGCAATGTGCTGTGCTCTCTACCAGCTCAGGACCCCCAGACATTGCTTGCCCTGTCTGTCCTATCACTACGGCTATGAGCCTCTTGTAATATATTGTTGCACTGTGTAAATCGTATGTCTCCCTTCCACTAATTCAGGTTGTGTTCCTGGTTCTGGCCTATGCCACAATCGAGCTGATCTACCATCGCTTTCGAAACACTTACAGCTCTGAGAGCGACACATTCCGGGTGGAGTTTGTCCTTGTTCCCGTAGCTGGGTTAGCTTTCATCGAGAACTATGCCTTCACCCCGCTGGAGGTGAGTGGCTGAGACCCGCTTGATTTTATTTCGGGGAAGAATTCGGATCTGGACCACAACAGTGTGACGTCTGTTCAGATACCATGTTCAGAATACGGATGGTTGGGTGTCTGTGTGAATGTTGTGCTTGGCTTCCTCTGCTCTTCCATGTGAGTCCTATACCCATTTACGTGTTTCTTGGTCAGGTTCTCTGGACATTCTCCATCTACCTTGAGTCTGTGGCTATTTTGCCGCAGCTCTTCATGATTATCAAGACGGGCGAGGCGGAGTCCATCACCACACACTATGTGTTCTTCCTGGGCCTTTATCGAGCCCTCTACCTGGCCAACTGGGTGTGGCGTTACCACACGGAGGGCTTCTTCGACCAGATCTCTGTCGTCTCCGGTGTGGTGCAGACCATATTCTACTGTGACTTCTTCTACCTTTACATAACTAGAGGTTAGTTGCAGCAGAAGTGTCTATTCTGCAAAATATCGATTAGCCGAATGTTGCTAAAATGCTAACAATGCATGGGAACATATGTATCTAATGGATTCGCTCATCTCTGTCTTGCTACAGTACTGATGGGCAGTGGAAAGATGGCCTTGCCGATACATGTATGAGCAACCACTATGTCCCGCTTTAAACAGAACTCTCCCTGATTCTCTACATGGATTCCAATCACAGCTCATCCACTCTTTCGTTTGTTTGTGTCCGTTTGTAAACAAGAATTCTGTCTCAATATATATTGAGTAAAGAAAGATCTCCGTATTCCGCAAATATATTTCAACACAGCTGAGTTAAATATTCAGTTGCTTTAACCACTGCTTTAAAAATTTTACACAGATAACCAGTAAAATAATTCAAAGCAATGTAATCTCCCCTATTATTGTTGAAATGGTTTGATCCACTGGAGAAGAGTTATATATTTGGGTGTTCATACATCTGTTGTGTATGCATGTGTGTTTTGATACTGGTGTAATTCTGTGTACAATATGTATAAACATAAGTATCAGAATATTTTAACATATAAAGCTGTATTCTGATCTTTTTTATCTGAGCGTTTGTTGTATTATAACTAACATTTTGGGAAAATTTAGGTTCTTTTCCAAGACACTGAGCTTTGATAATTTTGGATATATGGCTGACTGGTGGGGATTGACTGTGTATCAACCATGTTACTATGTAGCACTCTGAATGAGTAAGTTGTTTATGCAAATTAATAAATTATAGTCTGAAAATAACTGTTTTACATGGTAATTTCTTATTGTAAGATGTGATGGTTTTTGTTTGCTCGTCATGCTTGAAAATTACTCCGTCCATTGTGAGCTAGTGAAAATGTACCTGGGCTGGTGCATGTTTTTACAGAAGGAGCCCATTTGGCTGGTAGCAAAAATGTTCATGTTCCACCCCGACACCCAGATAAACATTTCACACAATGTTTGGCTCTTCAAACATGAATTACTTGCACACTTTGTGCGTTTTGCCAACATCGACTGATCTCAATTTTTGTTTCTTGTGCTGGAAATAGTTCTGGGTGATATTATCAGCATCTTCTTGTTGACATGTGTAATTTGCACATTTTTGTGTGGTGTCGCTGAAGCTGATATTAAATACGCACTGGGACCACTGTCTATTATGATTACATGTACTAACATTACATTTTCAGACTACATACTAAACAAAGAAGCACTTGTTTAAATGTAGCCTTTCGATTTTAGAAAGATGAATCCTGAAACATCATATTTTTATGAGTTTTTTGCCAGTTAGTAAAAACATTTGCATGTTGGACTGTCAAAGTTAACGCATTAGCATGCATTTTAAAGTCATTACACATTATCATTTCTTTGTGTTACCACATGTTTTAATTTGGATAACCCCATGGGAGAATAGTATGACCAAAGACCTGTGGTATCAGCAACACAGATCATGTTTGGTAGGTCCCCATTAGGATGAAATGTGTTCGTAGGTGGCTTTCAACTGGTTTGTGAGATACTGTTTTGGCTGCAATCTTTTCCTACATTTAAAAATGAAATATCACTAATGCAGTGATTTTTGGTAGGACTTTTATTATGAAATATAGGGAATATTCTTTTGACCACGTCTTCCTGTACAGAAGCCCAGCAATGGTGTGTGAAAATCTGTGTCTTTCTACCTCCTCAAACCTTGTTGTCCTTCATATTTGTATCGACCTAAAACCACCCCTGCACCTCCTACCCATAGTATCACTCAAAATGCAGACCACCTGGACCCCGCTATCGACGTGAGCGTCCCGCTTAATCAGTGCAGGAAAGTCTTGCGGTGCTTGTACAGCACCTTGCTGCCTTCCCTCACTGCACCCCCTAGTGCCTTGGCTGCCGATGTCAGGGACATTGGGCTGGAGGCCAGTTGCACTGCCTTTTTCACCACCTTCCCTTTCTTTGGACTCTCCCCTTTGCTGAGGATTCCCACCCCCTCGGCCGCCCCCTTGCCAACGGCACTGATCATTTCGCACCAGAAGAGCCTCTCCGCTTGCTTCCTGGCTCTCCCCCTCTTCTCGTCCAGCTCCCCCTTACTCTCTGCTCCTTCCTCGTCTACCTCTGACCTTCTCTCCACCATTAATTGCCCCTGCACCTCCCTTATTGCCCTCTCTGCCTCCTGAAACATCTCATTGGTGTAAAAGATGCCCCCATTTGCTTCCACCATCTTGTCTATCTTCTCCAGCAGTGTGGAGACTTGGTCCTGGTTTCCTAGTGCAGTGTTGTTGAAGACATGACACCCTCCCCGGCAACGCTGGACGAACTCCTGAAGCTCCTCGCTCTCCGCCATGTACTCCTCAATGGGCTTTTCCCTCAGCTGGTCCCCCCAGGTGAAGAGGACCATGGTGAACTCTAAAGCCCTCTCCCCGTAGGTCACCTCAATCCACTGCAGGGCATCTTTCTCCTCCTGGGTGAACCTCCCCACCTGAAGCACTACCAGAAAGGCATGGGGGCCTGGCAAAGACAGGAGGACGCACCGGGCCATCTCCCCCGCCACCTGCTGATTGGATCGCCGGGTGTCAAAAAAGCCTGGCGTGTCAATGACCGTGACGCACCTCCCCGACACACAGCTGCTCCTCCTTTCGCACTGGCTTGTTACGGACCTGGGAGACACCTCAGCCTTGAACAATTCACTTCCCAGGATGGTATTTCCAGAAGAACTTTTTCCAGCTCCGGTCTTTCCCAGCATCACCATCCTGAGCTCCGGGTCGCTTGGTGCTGCTTGCGCATCAGATTCTGCGAAAGAAGAGTCCGGTTCTTCATTACTTACTTAACACCTAACACGTGCAGACATAAACAGCAATGCTATTTTGAGCATTGTTAATTATGTAAACGGTCTTCTCTTAGAGCTGAAAACGATGATAGCCTAAATATCGCATTTAAGAGTCAAATCGCTCACCCGGACTCGTCGCCGCGCCTCCAGATGACGCCATATATTTCTTTTCAGCCACACGACTGCAGCTTTATGTCGATGTCGTTCATTAAAAAAACGGTTAATATTTACAGCAGCTTCTGCCTCCCAGAGATCTCATTTCAGTGGTCGCTGTGGAATCGAAGGCGATCCGCGAGAGCGGAGGCGACACGCAGACCGCATGGGGCTCGGCTTGAGCATGCCCACTGCGGGGCGACTGCGCCACTGCGCCGCAGCTGCTCTGCTCTGCTCTGCCTTGCTTCCAGCACATTCCGTATACCCAGGCACCGCAAGTCATTCAAAAGATGATTGATTTAAAGAATTCATCATAATGCATTATAGATACCTTCATAATGCATTCATAAAGTATTATAAATACGGCTATAACTTTTTATAAAAAGGCATAACAAATTATAGCATTGCTTATTATGCATTATGAATGTTCTAAGAAGCTCTCATCTATAATGCATTATAGAAAGATTATTACCAAAGAGTATTATTTTATACTTAGGCTATGCCAAAGTATGTGTGTGTGTATAAAAAATATATATGTCTCTTTATATCTCATTTTCCTCCGGACCGCAGACTTAAATTAGAAGTTGTGGTAAACTCTGCTAATCAATAATTTTTATTCCCAAAAAGTTGTATAAATTTAAGAAACAAAGCAAGGACGCAATTAGTCTGAGGGAAATAGTCCGACAGATTTGTCTCGAAATTCATTAATAGCATTTTTATTATTTGGAATATTTTCTTATTTCGGTGTTTTGGAATATTTTTGTAGCGCGTATAATTCTTGTCAAACAACAGAATATTTACCACCGAGTCATGGAAATTTAATAATAATTATACAAAGTGTATTCATTATGTAATACTTGGATGTTGCCAAACCTACGATATAACATTTTATATCGTCAAACCAAGAAAATGAGAATACAATAAAATCAAGTTTAAAAACAGATTCTGTTTTCATATCCTTCTCACCCAGTCACGTGATGCTTTATAGCGGTTAAACTACCAAAATTAGAATTTCTGTTTATTTTAATAAACTAAATGGATTAGATTTATATACACTATAACTGTTTTTACAAGGCATCCAGCATTTCTGGGGATTTTAACAATGTACAGGAAAAAATGTAGAGCAGGTAATAATTGTATTCCAAGCATGACAGACAGACAGAATAAGGGACCGTTGTAATGCATTTGCATTCGCGTCGGCGCGCTCCTCTGTCGGAAACTTGTCGTCAGGATTGCGGTGTGGTCGTGCTGACCCACTCTACCAGACTCCGCGCCGGGAGCTTCTTCCTAGGTGCCACCTCATCCAGCAGAAAATCCCCAGGATCGCTGCGTGAGGCCAGGTCACCGAAGCAGTCCCCCAATCCACCATCCTCACCGAACTCCAGAATCTCTCTAGGTTTTGGCTCATCACCCGGAGCCTGGTGCTCAGACATTTTGATCATGGGTTGATGGTAATAACCAATGTACCTGGTTGGATCTTTACTATGTCCTGATTTTGGCTGACAACGGTTTTCCTGAATTCCAGATTCTCCAAGATGGTATGAAACGTCAGCCATGTTATTTCCCAGACCGAGTCCATCGTACGCGTCGGTCATCTCGCCATTTTTATTTGCCTCTAGCTGCACGGGGGTATCAGACAGCGCTGCGAACGGACTCCTGCAACCGTCAGTGGAAAGCAGACTTTGACATGCACCATTGTGGACTGCTGACTGAGTCCTGCCCTCGGTTTGGAGCACACAATAAGGTTGTCGGCCTCCGTCTGCCAGGTACACCTCTTCAGGCTTGTCCGTAATGCCATCCTCTCTGGAGGCAGCGCCCTCTACTGGCACAGGTCCAGAGCTTTGGTGTTCCCTCCTCGACTCTGAAAGGTCGATAGTGGAAAAGGGTCAATCGATGGTCACTGTAATACACACAAGCGCGGATAGAAGGGGCAGAATGTCTGTTTGAGAGGCCTGATGTCCCATGCAGATCTTGGGTCCTCTGAACAGCGAAAAAACAGCTGAATAGAGAGAAATGTGGAGGGAGTCGCTTCAGAGTTCAGCGATTTTAATTTACATTCACATTTACATCTATTTAGTAGATGCTTTCCCCCCCCCCCAAAGTGAGGATTCATGCCGGTTAGGAAACCATGTATGAAGATATAAACACCAGCAAAGAGAAGCAGTAAGGTAGCAGAGTGATTAATGCTTTGCTCAGTCTCAGTGCCAACCTTGTGTCGCTAGCCTCGGGTGACATGTGCCCTCCTTATAATGGGCCTCGTGCTGATCGGCTGCCTGGAAGCGTAGCTCACTTCTCATGACCGAGGCCAGGGGCACCATGTCCTGGCTATGCTTGGAGCGGACGCACTGCAGGGGGTCCGGGATCCAGCGCATCTCACGCCACATCAAGTCCAAGCTCTGAAGAAGAAGTGGGAGGTAGGAAATTTAGCGGGGTGATCCAGCCGTGTGCGTCATGGCCCTAGATAGTGATGCATTCCTGTGTTCTGTGATCCTGTCTGAGATGCCAGCCAACTCTGACTCACATACATACAGTGATGGGTAGATCAGACCCAGAGAGTATAAGTCCAGTCCAAGATTTTGTTCCAACCATCCAGCTGAGTATAAAGAGTCGCAATCACACAGTACTCAGCTGGTTGGTTGAAACAAAATCATGGACTGGACCTGAACTACCCACATCTGCATACATATATAACCTCAATGGGGTAATGCATCATAGATTGCTCCTGGGCGGCGGTGTCTCGCCTTGGAGAGGCTATTGAAGTAGCTGAGGCGATCCTTAGCCTCCTGTATCTCCTTGCTGTCCAACGCCTCTCGCAGGGCCTGCTGGGAAAGATGGACGTCCAGTTCCAGTCTCACCCAAGCCTGGCAGTACTCGGACAAGAATTCCTTTTCATAAGTCCAGAAATGCACTGAAAGGAACGCGAGTGTGTGTGGGGGGTGTGAAGAGAGAGAAAAAGAGAGAAATAGGTAGACATTAATTATTTTTGCTGCCTTTTCAAATAATGAGATGCTTATTCAGAACACCAGTGCTTGTAAAATGCAGCCCTGCATAGTAATGGCCATAAATCAGATATAAAATCATAAATCCACTTGGGCGAAGTCCTCCATAGTTACCCAGCTATTAGAGCACTGGTACTACGCTATAGCATCACTCAGATTAATATCCAGCTGATGTTTTTGTTACTAGCCAGGACAGTTCTTACCCAGCTCAAAGATCTGCAGGGGCAGAGTGAGGCCCGGTTTCTGCAAATCCTCTGGCAGCCTGAGGGTGGCGCTGAACTCCTCACTGGGGGGTAGCAGTAGCAGCATGGAAATACCCTCCCCGAACTGCATCAGCTCCTGCGTGTATATGCGGTACTCGCGTCCCTGTGGAGCACGGAAGAGAGGGAGAGGACAGGAAGGTGAGAGGAGGGGTCAGGGTAGGAAGACCGCGGGCCGTTTTACAGAGCGCCAGTGACACCCCCCACAGGCCAGGCCAGCGATCGTACCCTGTGGAGTGGGACGCACAGCTTGTTTAGCAGCTGGGTGACAGCAGCCCTCAGCGATTTCGCAAAGTCCTCTGGCACCTCGAGTCTGGCCGGCTCCTGATTCGCTGAGTGGGACTGACCTCTTCCGTCATCACCAATCACGGACAGGCTCTGTAGCCACGCCCACTCTTCCCTTTCCAAGTACAAAACCAGAAACTTACCATTATTATTATTACAAACAAATAAATTAAAATAAGGCTAGCATTATCCCGCTGTGGCGATGAATCCCACACAGCACAAATCAGCTCACACTCCATCAACCGTGTTAAAACCGCCCCCCGCCCCCCGCCACAGCAGTAGCCCCTCCAAGCCTGATATGTTATTAGAGGAAACCCATTTGGGCAATGTGTGCCTGACAGACCCGTGATGCTATTCTAGGACTGTGGGCTGTGACGAGAACAAGCTATTCGGCCTGAAACCCTCCAGCTGAAAAAAAGAAGGGGGGATAGGATGCAAGACAGAATATGCTCATAGATCACAATGCTCTGAGCCACTGCACAGCCCATAATAATATCCAGCCATCCATCCATCCTTCTTCCAGCTGCTCATGTACAAGGCTGCAAGGGGATGTGGAGGCTTTCCAGAGGCAGTTTAGAGTACAACGTAAGGCCCCCCCCCTTGCGGCACACATTCACACACCCACAATCACACACTGTGGGCAGTTTCGAGGTGATCTGCGTGACCGTGGGCGGAAACCATAGGAAAACCTTACAAACACAGGGAGAAGATACCCCCACGTACTGCCGAGGCAAGATTTGAACCCACAAGCCTGACGACTTTGGCTCCCACTGAGCCACACTGATAGTATTTAATTACAGTATCACACATAACTGCATGTGACAGTCCAACAAAAGGCACCACTCTGGGGATGTGGGATTTAAGTCCGTTTTGTTGCGATACCGTGAGACGTGGGCGTTGTGCCGGACCCTGGCATGGCACAGGAGGTTGGGCAGCTTCTGAGGAACCAGGACTCGGATCTGCTCCACCAGGCTGCGCATCTTGAGGACACCCACGTAGAGGCCTGGGTTGGCCCTCTGAATGCTCTGCCTGTGGTAGATGAGTTTCTCCTGGGGCAGGGGGGTAAAGACAGGGTGGGGGTGTCAGTAAGGTCCCCCCCCCCGGACTTCAGAGGAAGTACTGGCACACTGAGGCAAAAAAAATACGAGAAACCTGTTTGGAGCTAAAACTTACATCAGAAGGAGAAGACAACACCGAGGATAAGGCACCGGGAGGTTACTGTTTCTAACCAACAGCCAGGAGCTGTTGTTGGACTCTTGAACCAGTAGGTTTGAGTGCTATAGTAGTCGGTAAAAGCCATGCAGTTGCTTGCAGCTAAAAATAATGGCGTCCAACACGTCGCACTGACACCGACCGTGAGGTCATGTGATCACCTTCAGGCGCTCGGTCAGCACGTCCATGGCCGTGGGGGTGGGTGTCAGTATGGGCCTGTTCCTGTCCAAGCAGGAGAGGGAGGCCCAGTGAAGCAGGTGCTCAGGACACGGGGCCTCCGGCAAGCACTCCTTGAAGGTCACCAGCAAGACGTTGCCATGGTTATCCTTCAGGGGCTCGTAGTATACCTGACCCAAATCCACGGTGCCGAGGGAGAACTGAGAAGAGGGAGAGAGGGATCAAGAACAGGGGTGGCGATGGGCAGAGGGACCTACCCTTTGTTCTTCCTTTTTTTTTACCTGCAGCTGTGCGACAGCTTGTAGGATGTTGCGCCTGCTCTGAAGGAGGGATGAGGAGGAAGACAATGATGAAGAGAGGGCTTGTTGCAGGCAAGGAACCTGCTGCCAAGCGCAAGAAAGCTGAGGCAGAGAGAGAGAGTTAAATTAGGTAGAGTAAGTAGAGCTCTTGTAGCAATGAAGGCATTTCGCTCTTTGAACTGTTTGAAAGTTACATTACAGGTGGAGAATTGCACGCCACCATGAAGCTACACGTTGAGCATAAAGTGATCATGTATGTTGAGAGAATGAGCACCTTGGCAAACCACAGGAAGTTCTGAGTGACAGAGGTGGGGCAGCTTTGGATCTCCAACAGTGGGAGCTGGTTGTTTGAGGTCAGCAGGATCTTCTCCTTGTGGTAGAAGACAGCTGCCAGATACACACCCCTAGGGAGGAGAAAAGGTGAAATGAAGGGGTGAAGGGTGTTGGTATTGACAATTACTCTGTTACTGCAAAAACACAAGCTTAATTTCTGGTGCTGAAACGGTAGAGAAGGAGGGCCAAGGCTCGTACCTCTGCAGGAGGCTGACGAACTTCGTGGCAGAGTGGAAGAGCTGCTTGAGGCCACGGGAAAGGGACTGACGTATACTGCTCCCCGGCCGCCTGGAGGCCTCTGTGGAGAACAGGGTGATGGTGAGCAAAACGGGCAAGGGGAAGATGGCTGGGCGTGCATTGGAGATGGAAGAAGGAATAAGTGGGAACCAAAAGTAGACAATCAGATTTCAATAGGATCTGGAAGCTTTTTCCTTAAATATTGGTATATCTTATTCTGAAACAATATATCAAGAAGTGCATACAAAATGCACAGTTCCTGGAACCTACTATACTGTATTCTATACTATGCTGTCATTCACTATACCATACTATGGTATTCTATGCTATACTACACTATACTATACTATGCTTTGCTATGCTGTGCTATGCTATGCTATGCTATACTACGCTGTCAGGAGTCCTTATACTATATGAATGTGCCTCATTCTGCACACTATGCTCTTTGTGTGTACCTGTGCAGTACCCTCCATACTGCGGTTCTCTGATCTGCTCTAGTAGCCTCTTCACCTCGACAGCCTGGCTCCTGGCCCGCTGCTTGACACCACTGCACTCCCGCCAGCCTGCAGGGGGAGACGTGGCTCAAGAAAAGAGACTTTGCAGAATCCACGAAGCGCTCAGAGGATAAAAGGCTGCGGAGATGAGCCGCAGTCACATGCACTCACTGGAGGGGGCGGCGCTGGCCGGCTTGGAGCCCTGGGCTGGGCCCCATCCCTTCACGTTGCAGGCACTTACTCTCACGAAGTAGCGCATTCCCTGTGGAGAAATGCACGCAACGCAGGACTCTTAGCACTGGTGCGTGTAGACGTGTGGTGGGTGTGTGATTATGACTCTCAAGGTGTCTTACAGGCTCCAGTCCGGTGATGATGTAAGCCAGGCTGCTGGTGGCCATGACCAGGTCGGATCCGCAGATGGACTGGAAACTGGCAGAGGTACTCCACTCCACTGTGGCAGGGACGACATTGGTTTCCCATCCCTCACTGTTATACTTCCATGGTTGCTGACTAGACTTCTGTTCACATGCACTTGCCAAAATTGCATATCAATCTTTTAATTCAATCTATTGACCTTGCAAATACCCCATGGGGCACAGATTAGATCAGCAGAGGCTGACTGAGCAGCTGTAATATCTCGGTTTACTCTCTTCAGCTCGTCACCCAAGTTTCCTTCAAATTATCACATTTTTCTGAAGCTCAGCATTTTATGGAATTAATGCAAGTTAGGTAGCCTGCATGCCACATTTACGCATGGTCGACCCTTACACTGCTTGCTTCCACAAACTCTTGATTACAGGTTTAGCTGTAACTGGAGCTCTGCTTTGAACAGGCTATGATCAGTGTCACTTTAAGACACAAAGCTCCTCCCACTGGCCCACCCACCTTTGAAGCAGGAGACCAATCCCGTAGCATTCCCGACTGCCTCCTTGAAGGACACGGCCAATGAACCAGCCCCAATCACCTGCAGTGAGACCGAGCTGGGCGGGCCTGGGAGAACTGGGAGCAGGGGATAGAGAACACACATACACACGCATACACACACACACAGTTAAAAAGGGTCACCAAGACTCCTTGCTTATGTGCTTTTCATGGAACGTAAGCTGAGAATCCAGCTCAAATTGCTACTTTCAATAAACCTGATTACTTTTCAATGCAAGTCACCAAACTTTCATGTCAGTATTGGTGGAGGTGGGATCGCTACTTTAGCCCTGCACCCTACATGATATAGAATAGAATAGAATTATCTTATTGACGGAATTTGAACCAAAGCCCTTCTGTTCATGGGCAGTGAGTCCTAACTCCTTTATGAATACTAAGGAGGACACACTTTCCCCCTACAGCTCTCTGCGATCAATAAATCGGACAGATGCACTGCCAAATGCCCGAAATAAAAACTAATTATTACTCAGCAGAACGATTAAATGGGCCGTAATTAATATAAAGACGAAAATGCAGACGCGACACAGGTGCAGATGTTTGTTCCAGATGGCCTCCTGGAGGAGCACGCAAACACAGATACATCCGCAGCCGAAAAAGGGAAGCGACTCGGCACGCTGGTACCGGTACCAGACCTGACCCTAGAACCGGGCCATACCTGTGCGGTGGAAGCTGTCCCGCATCCTGCAGTAGAGCTGCCGGCGGAGCGTCCAGATCCGCAGCTGTTGCTGAGCGCTGGCCTGCTCCTGCGCGTCCCGTCTCTCCAGCATCAGCCCCTTCCATTCCCCCAGCTTGGCTCCCGCCAGCTCCACCAGAGTGTTCAGCTTGGTTGCCCACTCAGGGGGGGAATACACTGTGAAAGACAGCATTTAAATATGAATCACACCACCATCTATTTAATAAGCCATGATTTTGTCAGGGGATCTTATTTTAGAAACCACCTGGGGCACTTAAATGCATGGACTTATCCAGGCCTCTGCTAAATGGGGCCTCAACTAACCTTATTTAATTAAATTTAAAGTCCCTTTTAAACTTTTACCGTTGCCAGGAACTACACCATTATATAAAATAGTAGGGGGGTCTCTAACAACTCCAATAGCTCGGGGGCCTCTGACCATAGTAATGGGCCTCTGGAAACATTCTACATGGATGAGAGCTTTTATTCACAAGTGTAGCCTCCTTTTCTCAGAGTAACCTCACAAGAGCTTTTACTAGAGCCTGAATTCGTATTGTGCCATTCAGCACTCTGTCCTACCTATACTATGTTACAGTAGATGTGCCTTTAAGGTTACAACATTACATCATGAGATTCACAGCATTACATCATCAGGAGCTGAAGTGACATCATAATTAAGTCTCAGCCTAGTCTGCAGTATATCGGAGTGAAACTGTGGACCAGACTCACAGTGGGGGTTGTGCCCAGCGCCAGCCTTGATGAGTATGTGTAGCAGCAGGGAATTCTGGGTGAGTATGGCCACGTCGAGGGGGACCAGCCCCTCTTCGTTTACATCGTTCACCCCCCACTCCTCTGACTCGCCCTCCTTCTTCTGTCCCTTTCCCTCTTTTTTCCTTTCTCTGTTCTCCTCTTTGACCTTGGATAACATGCTCTTCACAGCTAAGGTGTCCTCATTTTCCACTGCCTCCCATAGACTTTTGTACTGAAAATGAGAAGTACATTTTCGTTAAAAGAGCATTAAGGAAATGCTTTTTAACAATATTACTACAGCTGGAATGTTAGTCATTTGGACTGCACAGAAACTGCCTACCACCGTTTGATTATTACATTCATTATTATGTTTATTATTGTATTGGCATTGGTATTGTAGAATGTGTACACCAAACACAGGAATAAGAGAAATTTCAATGAGGGGATTTGAAAACATATTCTAACTGAAAGTGAGGACCAGAATAATAATTTGACCGTTTAAAAGTAGGTGCAGAGAATATTCACAGATTACATTCACTTTCACAAAAACTAATGACAACATGTCGTCCCCCATGTCGAAGGTCAGAGAGGCCAGTGGGCTCTTACAGAGGGCAGGGGCCTGTGGCGGTGTTTGGAGCGCTCACGCTCAGTGGAGGTCTCGCCGCCGCGCAGCCTGACTGACAGGTTCCTGTACAGACGCTTGGGGGAGACGGACCCCAAGGAACGCCTCCTCACCGGCGGGTTTCTCACTGACATTGGACAAGGGGAGCGGCAGGAGTGGCTACGCTAGAGGGAATGTGGTTGTCGGGGAGCAGGGGATTGTGGGATATCGAGGCCTCAGAAGGTGAATCCCCACAGCTGTGATCTGTGTCACCCTACAGAAGAATGAAAAGGGACGGACGTGAGGAATGGCGTGAGCTGGTTGAAGGCGACAGGAGAGCAAATGAAGAGGGCACAGATTAGACAATAACATTTATTACAACACTTTGAAATTATTTCAGGCATGTTTTTTTGCTGCAAATACACAGCAAGATTCACATATAGGGTTTAACTATGAAATTTTAATTGAATATTCTTTCTACAAGGGACATTAAATTCTGCTCTATTTCATAGGATGAAACAGGTAACTAGTGCATTTAAAGTTAAAGGACAGCCTAGAATCTGACTCTGCCATCACCACGCAACCAGTTAATGGGATGTCAGACATGCACTGTTACATACTCTTTACATGTTATAAAGGAAACGTTTTATTTGATTTATATTTTCATTTGTAGTTCACTCAACTTTCCAATGCTTAACAAGTATAAAACACCTGCAGTTTATAAAGTAGCAAAAGCCTGTGGTGTGCAAAAATGTTTGACTAGTAGTGTGTACCTACAGATTAGGTATTAGAATTTAGTGACTGTAAGTGGTCTGAGAGAGAACATTCCTATTTATCACGGGTGCTCGTCAAATCTGAAAATAAATTAATGACTGGAGGTGTATGGAAAATGTTTGCTAGTTATCCATTTGCCTCTGTTGTTAATTTGCTGGTCTTTTCAAATATATTGTTTGCCTTAGTCGCTCCATACCAAAGAACTCCAAACACTATTATTCCATAGATGAATTATGTATTATTTCAGCTATTGTCAAAACACCCTCTGAAAATATTTTATACATTATTTATGTGCTTTGAGTATTTCTTTGTTCTGTATATAACTGATCTCATTTTCATTTCCTGTACACCCCCATTACCTCTGTCTCCCACCTGTCTTTTTTCTCTGTCTTCTTCCTCTGTTTTTTTTTCTATAATTGTGAATGTGTCAAAATACACACGGAATGCTCTCCATTATGAAGAGTTCAGAGGATTACATTTGTCCTGCATTTTGTAATTAAAAATACTGTATTTCAAGGAACAAAAGTAAACATGATGTTGTTCTTCAGAGTCAAAAAGCAAGACACATCCCCTGTCTGCATGTTGTCTACATGTTTTTGCTGTGCGTCCAACAAAATTTGTTTAGATTGATTATGGACCTTCCTGTGAACTGCTTTTAAGGTTCCTCCATAAAGTGGAAAGCCCTGTACCAATCTGAATGGACACCACACACCAAATTATCCTATTCTAAAGCATTCACTTTATTGCCGGGAGCAGAGGACAAGCAACAAATCTTTCCTGTTCTACTATGCACCCTTTCGTAGATGAGGATTATGGATCTATTCTCATGGAAAAAGTTTTCACCAGTTTTTTTGACATTGACTTTGCTCAAGATGTATAGGCAATCCTTTCAACGACAAGAGTGACTTGCCGAGAAGGAAAATGTCAAAAAGCATATAAGCTCTCAATATCCTTGCTCTTCAGTTTTCAAATAGCAATATGTACAAGGACAGAACCCACAGCCAAACATTTGCTCAGAAAGTGTTCCCCTTTCTTAAATATGTACTGACACGCTCAGGAAAACCACAAAACCACAGAATAATACTGAACATTAGCTATTAAAACTACAGTCAAAGATATGGCGATTTAGTTTCTGTATAAATATTTAAAAAGACAAAAAACAGACTAACCTTAGAGGAGATTAATTTCAGCTCTGGCTTTACCAGTCATCTTGTGTCTCTTCGTCAGGAATGGTACCCAACTTGATTACACGCTCCATGAGCACAATGGATTCTTGCCACAGTAGGATCATCCTGTAGTTTAGGTCTTGCTGTGTGTTTCACATTCTGTGTGTTATGAGTGGCTATCAGCGCCAAATGGGGACAGCTGTCAAGTTCTATACCACTTTGGCAACACGTCACATCTTTTATTTTCTATATCTCCCTCCCACATGCACTTACAAAAGACTTCTCTTCCACAAACAAATGCAAGCTCCTGCTCTCTTCTGTCCACTCTCTCTCTCTCTCTCTCTCTCTCTCTATATATATATATATATATATATATATTAAAAAACCTTTTAGAAGTCAAAATGACGGAGGTTGTGCAGTGAGAAAGTCCTGTTAGCGGTGGCCATCCGAAATGCTGTCAAAGAGAAATTGAATATTTCAAGCAAAAACATGAAAGATTGGGTTGAACGGCACATACCTTTATCTGGCTTCTCACATGAAAAAGAAAGAAAAATTACCCCCTAATCTGAGGGAGCTGGTCGTGTAGTGCGGCACGGCTGTGCCGTGTTCAATGTGCCCCAAACATTGTTACTTCCTACCGATATCTTTCGGAGCTCAGTTGTGAAAATGACTCACTCCTTGGTTAACAATTTTGAAACCATTTGACTTGACACAGCATATCTTGAGTGAACCGTGTCAGTTTTTTGATGTTATGTGGCTAGTGCATCCTACTTTAGATTAAAAATCCAGTGCTACCCATGGTAAGCAGTAAAAGAAACCATCCCAAACTTTGTATAGACTCAACATCCTTTCCCCAGATTCTGGCTAAAGAAACTTGTTGTCATGGCCTTTCTAACGATGTTTGTTAGAATATAATTGTTATTATATGTACTGGGAGCCTCAGAAACCACTCTCTTAATTGCCCTTAGTGAAATTGGTGTTCTCTCTATGTTCTTGATTGCCCAGTAGGCTTATGTAGTTTGACCCTTATCCATATTTATGATTATTTACCATAACAGAGGCATTTTCATATGAGAACTAGTGAATGTAACTTTTTTGATTATCACGATAGGACTGAATAGCACAACATTAAACATAATCAAATCTGGAAATAGCATCCTACAGTCTGGCTCTGTTTCACATGAAATAATACCAAGGTTACGGAAAACCCCCCATGAGAATTAAACATAGAACCTCACATGGAAATTCCAGACGGCTGAAATAAACGATTGAACATGAAACCGGATGTGGCTTATATTGTTAAAATGAATCAATCTATTGTTATTCATCAAATGAGACATCATATTTTGTTTCAAGTATGTACTAAAACGTGATTATCATATCTCATGGAACTTCAGTATGATCTGTTTCTTTGTGTGCACTTTTATTTTAAAATACTACTTTGAAACCTTTTAGATGATTCCAGCATTTTCACGTAGTATGTGTTTGTGAGATGATGACATACAGTACAAATAAAACCATCGACAAGTCCACTCCGCCAAACTAGAAAACTAGGGCAAACTGTCTGGTTGTGCACACTCGTGTTCGTGACTGTGAAGTCTGCACGTAAATGCATAGCCACGCTGGTCTGCTTGCGGCAAAAACCCGCCCCCTCCTCCCTCTCTTCAGAGATACGCAATAGTTGTACAAAACTGTCGTCGCCATGGATACAAACAGGTTGTGAGGGCGCGCGGTCAGCGCTTCAGGCAGCTCCAGGCGGGCTCAGGACTGGCTGCTACGCTCATTGGTTCACGTAGCATGCATCCAGTAAGCGTCGCCTCGACAAGCTTATTTTTGACAAATGGTTTGACCAGAGATAATAAAACAATTCAGCAAACAAAAGGCACGAGACAGAAATTTCTTAATCCCAGACAAGTATTTAACCAAAACTCCATCAGATCACACGAAATCACGCAAGAAATCTTACGGCAAAACTATATTATGCCACAATAAACCAAAATTATCTACATCAAAAACATTGTGATAGTTTGTAAACCATACTAAAACTCTTACATGCATGTAAATGAGTGCATGTGTGGGAAACTCTTTCACTATCAGGTCAGATTTAGGACCAAATGAGACACATACAATCGCGTAATTGTTGTTTGTTTGCGGCAGAATATTTAAATATCACGGAGTGAAATTAGTCATATTGAATTATAAACACGAGATGCGGGTTATCCAGACGAATCGCCGAAAACCCCCGCGGATGAGCGTCTCTCTCGCACTGCCGCTCTGAGCTCTGATTGGTCGCTGCTAATCCCGCCAAAACTTTGTTCCGCGCTAACGCTTTAACCGGCGGCGAATGATTTCGGTGTCTGTATTTATCGTTGTGCATAAACACGTAAGTTTGTGTAGTTAAGCACATTCCGTTATAGAAATGATTTACTCGCATAAAGTGTAAATAAACAACTTAACTATATATGAGTGAAAATGCGTTAATTCACAGGCGTGGGATGACAATATGTTACTATAGCCCGTGTCGATTGTTTAGCTTTAAGTTGTCGGATTTAAGGTACCTCAGTTTAAATGGACTTTATCTTAGTTCACTTACATCTAGATCAGACTACCATAAATCCGACAAGATATCCGGTGTTCTGACGAGTTGAGCTACCTACCGAGCCTTTCTGCAGTTCCACCGTTTCGGGATTAGGGTTAGGGTTTTTTTTGGGGGGGGGTAGGGTTAGCGCTATCGATTAGCATTACGGTAGCCTAACTCGGCGAAGTAGCTCAACTGGACAGAACACCGGCTAAGCACGGTACACTGTTTCGTGATACAGACCCTGGTCTTTATTTCTTTAGGTGTGCAGGAACATTTTTTCCCAAACAGTAATAACGCTGCAAGCGCAACGCTAAAAATGTCGTACATAGACATTTTATATGAGAAGGTTCACCAGGGCCACGACCCGCGGTGGTCGGGGCGCGCGGCCTTCCCGGGGGGCAGGGTGACCACGTTCTGCGTCGCGTGCGTCATGGAAGTGATGGAGAACGAGGACGCGTCGGTAAGAATGACGTCAGAGCCTAGCGTCAGGACAGCTTCATATTCAATATAACTGACTACTTTTTCCACAAATGCAAGTATAATAATAGCAAGCCACTTTTTTCTATATTCGTCAATGATATAAAGGTATATAACAACACCATTCAAGCCTCAACATATATATAATACCCCTTATCTTCGTCATGCATACTCTCAGTCAGTGCGCAAGTCTGTGGCTTTGGTTGGTGTTAGCGATGTGCTGAGAGGATGTCCTGAGGCCCTAAAGCAGGTGCTTCTGCAGGATCACAGGGTCAGCTTGCACTTTGTCAGAAGTCTTCTGGGTAAGTGAGGTGAAGAGCTGCTCTCTGTGGGTGAGGAGATGGAGAAACATGACGTTTGAAAGTAACAGGTTCTGACCTTGGTTGGAATTTATCCCTGCCTTACAAGCGAAGGACAATTAGGAGAGAAACAAAAGCCTGTTCATACCTGTCTTGTCTAGGTGTGCTTCAAACCACGAAGGAGCCGTTCACCCTGGAGCAAGTGATCCAGGGTGAGCTTGATAGACCATTCTCACCCCTAGATGTTTGCATACTCTGTGAACATCCCTGCCGTGCTTCTCTTTGATTGTGTGACGTAGTTCAGGCTCTGCTGGCTGATGTCCAACCTGTTATGGGAGATGGCTCAAGTCTGATGCTGCTTGTTTGTTTGCTTGCTTAAACGAGTGAGCTCATGTTTACGTTTCAGTGCTTGTTCATCTGCTCCTGGAGCTACAGAGCGAACAGTGTGTACAGTATGTCCTGGAGGAGGTTCAGGCCCAGGTGAGTGGGACAGGAAGGACATGAATGACTGTAGGTACACTCTGATGTACTTACGTTGCTGTGACCTCCGTTCCGCTCAGTGATTCCTTTTTCTTTTAATTTACATTCATTACTCGCTTTCAAATCTCATTCTTTTCCCCCCGACCTCAGCAGTCACACATTCTGGGCCACAGAAACACAGAGAAGAGCCACCCCCAGGTTTTAGTAGGTTTTGTGTCTAGACTTATGGTGGAGATAAGCCTGCCTGGAAAGTTTGGGGGGGGGGGCGAGAAACCGGAAGTAGGCAGCAGTGTGGTTAGTGGGTGGTTTGTGTGCTAAACCCTGGGTGCAGTGAACTTCAATCCCCTCTTCTATCATCAGCTTTGAATGCCACAGGCTATATAGGCCACCAGGGTAATAGGCAGTGTATGATATTAGGAAAGCTACAGCTAGAATATCACAACAGTTCAATGTACACTAAGCCGCTTGGGAAAAAAACATGGCGTTGTACTGCTTCTTGACTGGCAGACACTGTTTGGTCATTTCTCTCTGTTTCACTTGCATCGCTCTGTGCAATCGGCCTGACTTGCGATTGGACCAGCTGTGCAATCGGGCCAGCTTGCAAGAATCACTGCCCACCTTCAACTTCTTAGGAAAATTGCTGGACGTCATGCCCACTTTGTCCCAAGCCCTTGTTGCACATCATGGTAAGGCCCTGATGCTACAATGTGCATGTTTTCCTTATGCTTTCCTTCATTTTTTACACATTTAAAACATTCTAGGGACCTATTAAATGTTACTTGGTACTGCAGTCTTATCGCATCAAAACCAGCATGCTGCTGGTTTTGAACGGCTGAACATGACTGACTGTCCACTCAAATATCAGAGGTTATGGGTGTTTTGTGCCAGTGTTTTGTGCACACTCCTACAGTCATCAGAGTTGTCTGTTTTCCACTGTGGTTTGTGAACATAAGCAAAGGTGCAGGTCTGTGTCACAGCCAAGATGGACAGGAAATTACACAGGCAGTGCCCCACCGCTGCTGTCATATTTACTAGTTTGTGGGCTATTAAATGGTTTATATGTGTTGCTTCCCCTTTTTCTGTGTCATACACACACACAGGTGCCCACTTCTCTTGGTTTTACAGGGTTGTGTCTTTTTTGTTTAATTTGTCTCTAACACACAGGTGGTCTGTGACCCATCCATACAGTCTCGTCTCTCCACCATCTGTCGTGAAAGTGTACTTTTCACCTGCTGTGTTAGACTCCTGCTGCAGACGTCTGGGCTTTGTGTGTCCCTGTGTTTTTCGGGTCATCGCGGTGCTGATCTGTGTCCTTCCCCCTACAGTGTCCCTGGTGGAGCAGCTGAGCACGGCATTGCTGCTCCAAGATGAAGCACTCAAGGCGTCTGTGTGCTACATGTTCCACAGGGTGTGGATGTGCGTTGGGGCTGCCCAAGCCCTGCCCCCGGCCCTCAAGGACAGGGTCTCCATCCAGGTTCTGCACACACTGCACCATGCCTGCTCTCCACAGCTCACCATCAACTGCCTGGGTAAGGAGGCGGGTGAGCCATAAGCTGGGTCCCAATTCATTGGCTGCTTCCTTCAAAGGACGCGGTCAACATGGCCTTTGTACAAAAATCCTTCTAAAAATCCGCACAAGGAATCTTGGGATAGGCTGGGCTGCGAATGATCCATCAGCTGGATCTTTCATGGTGCAGGAAAAGAAGAACACGTTTGTAGGCTGCATTTGAAGAAGCCTTCGAAATGGGACAGCCATGTCGTGCCGCTGTGTTGCATTCGGTCTTCGAATGCAGCCTTAGAAGGGTGTGGCCCCTGAATTGGGACACAGTCGTAGTCTGTGGAATTGTGGCAGGGGTGGGGACTAGTGAGAGGGTAGGGCCCAGTGAAAGGGGTGGGGCAAATTAAGGGGTGTGTCCAGATAATGAGAGCGGGCAGCTAAACTGGTGGGGCCAAGGAGAGGTTGATAGTGATGGCCAAATGAAACTTCATGAACCACTTTCTGTATTTTCTGACCCCTCTAGATGGTGCTCTTCATTTGCTTTGGGGCATGCTTTGAGCCCTTTTTTGACCAGAGAGCACCATCTAGTGGTGTCAGAAAATACAGCAAATGGTTCATGAAGCTACATTTGGCCATCACAAGAGAGAGAGAGGGACTGAGCATGAAAGGTGAGAGAACCACTGTCCCATGTTGTGTGATTGAATGTGTTCTCTTTGATGACCTGGCATCCCATTCAGGGTCTCCCCTACCTTGCTCCATGTATGTGCAGGGACAGGCCCAAGCCTCCCCCCCCCGTTATTCTTTATTGGATAAGCGGTTGGAAGGTGTATAGATGCGCTGTAACTATTATCAGAGCTGAGTACATATCGCACTCAGTCTGCTTGGTGATTCACATGTAATCCTCTGCTTGCGTGGGTGTCAGGGTTCCTGAAGGAGGCGCTAAAGATGGGTGATATCGTGTCCCTGCTGATGAACCTTCCCACGGAGCGGGAGCCCCAACTGAGCCTGGAGACCTGCTGCCTTCCGCTGGTCCTCAAGAAGGTCAGAATGGGCCTGACGTCACAAGCTGTGCAGACGCGAACGTGACGACTACCTGAGACCACTGGCCAAGTGCCCAGGCCGTCCTTGTTTTGTACATATACACAGTGGCTGTCTGCTCATGTGCTACAGCTGTTGCTGAGTGGAGATGAAAGCCTGCAGGTGGCCAGTGCCCAGTGCATAGCTGCTGTTCTGGTGCACTCCCCCAGCCAGTACTGCCCCGCCTTCATCCAGGCCGACATTCCTGGTGGGTCCCCCTCTGACCCCGCCACACACACACACAGCACGCCACCAGCCCCCTTTGTCTGCCCTTCTTCCTTTTGCATTTTGCAAAATGTCTCAGACCCTTACAGCCTGACACCTCCCAGCCATCAGTCATTTTCTCCCTTTCCTCCTGCATCTGCGCTAACATCTGTATTAACATCTGCACTAGCTGCACTAGTATTCGCACCTAGTCTTCACACTCCATCTGTGATCGGCACGCTCGGGCAGCCAGGACACGTCCTGTGTTGGCTGCGTAGTCTGCCTCGCATGTCTGTCTGCACGCACACGCGCATGTTTTTCTCAGAGTTCCTGTGCGAGCGCCTTTGCAGTCGTAGCGAGGTTCTGCTGTGGTCAGTGTATAGCTGCCTGCTGCTGATGACGGAGGACCCGCTGTTTTTCTCCCAGTGTCACTCTGTTTACGGTAAGCTTGGGTTGGTTGGCTGGGGGTTGTGGTTGCCTTTCACACTCAAGCGGCAGTAAAATAGTCCAGTGCGCTGTAATGCAGAGCCCAGCCTGGTAGTGATTGATAGGGATGGCTGTTTGTGTGGTCATCCACCTTCACTACAGCGGGGTGATTATGTCAGATATGTAACCTGGGGCTCCTGCAGGTATCGAGCCCCTCGTGCGCAGCCTGAAGGAGGCGCTGACCCTGACCAACGTGGAGGTGCAGAAACAGGGCCTGATGCTACTCACTGAGGTCTTGGACCGGTAGGTCCATCCATAGGGGAATGGCACCAGGGTTCCCCACTGCCGGTGCTGGAGGGCCAGTCTGCAACACAGTTTGCAGATTTCCCTGCTGAAACACACCTGATAAACCTGGCAGTTAGCTGATTGAGATGTGTTTGAGGAGGAAAATCTGCAAATCGTATTGCAGACTGGCCCTCCATAACCGCAGTCGGGGATCCCTGAATTAGAGCAGGTTTCTGCTAGACGAGACAAAAGACCCAGCTAATAAAATGTGGAACGAACCAAAGTGAAATAAAGGACCTATTTTGTATTCATGCAAGTCATCGCTTTATTTTTCTGATGCACCTATTTATGTTTTAAACAAGAAACACTTCTCTTTCTCTTGCTTCTTCTGCTTCTCTGTATCTTTCCTTTTTTTTCTCCTTATCTCCATCCTTCCATACAGGCAGCCAGTCAGATTGGGTCTGTTCCCCAGTGCTCTGGTGTTTGCCGGTGCAGTAGAGGTGGTGCTAGAGGGCATCTCCTCACCCTGCCTGCAGGTGGCGACGCAGGCTGCCTCAGCAGCCACGGCCCTGCTCAGGTGCCAGACGCAGGGGGGGCGCTCTGTTGCTCAAAAAGGGGCACTGCTTTCCATCGTCATACATGTGTGCCAGAGCACAAGTGTGACCACCTTGACTGAAAAGGACAAAGACAATAATACAGAAGAACGAATTCAGGATTACCTGATATAGAGGAAGAGGAGCCTCAGACTTGCTTTCTGCATGTGTGAGTTTTTCTGTGGCCTGTGCCCAACTCCAGGTTAAACCACCAGTCCAGCCCTGTGCAGTACAGAGAACTGAAGAAGGTGGTGGAGGCTGTGATGGACAGATGTAAGGAGCTGCCGTTGCCCACCACTTCAAATCGCAGGGCCTCAGTGAGTTTTAGCATGTTAGTGACCAGCTAACAATCACATTAGGCTCTAGGTCTGGCTGCCTGTGAACAAGCCGCATTGCGGTACACGTGTTTCCTGAACCCGCTCTTCTCCCCTCTGTCTCACTGGATGCAGAAGGGGGCAGGGCCCAGGGGTCAGTCCTCTACTGCGGGGGCCTTTCTGCTGCAGGCCCTGACCTGCTTCCAGGCAGCCTGCAGGTCAGCCGCCCGATGCTGCAGCGCCATTTCAGAGACCGAAGGCTAAGGTGAAGGAGAGGGAGGATCTCAGCGTATCTTGCCTGCCTTCCCAGATTTGCAGAGCAGTGTGCCAGGGTGCCGGGCATGGAGGAAAATGCATTCACTGCCCCGGACCGTCCTACTGAGGACAACACTCTGGGCTCCTTCTGCCAACACCTGCTGCGCTACTGTGACACAGCCTGTATCCCTGTCGTCACTGTGAGTCTTCATTAGCTCCCGCTAGTTACCATTAGCACTATTGCTATACTCTCTGTCTTTATTAGCGCTCACTAGCTACCATAAGCTCTATCTATACTCACCATTGCTGGGAGTCTTTATGAGCTCCCACTAGCTACCATTGGCACTGTGTCTGTACTCAACATTGCAGGGAGTCTTTATTAGCTCCCGCTGGCTACCATAAACTGTTGCTATGCTCACCATTGCTGGGATTCTTTATTAGCTCTCGCTAGCTACCATTAGCGCTGTGTCCGTATATCCATTGTCATTCTCGAGTCCTTCTTGGACACTGGCCTTTATAGGCAGGGGCGCCGTAAAAGGGGGGGGGTAAGGATGATTCCGAGAGCCCCTGGGTAACAGGGGCCCAGAAAATTTTGGAACATGACTGGATTGGTCTAGATTTGGGGGGGGCAATATCTCTAGCAACGTCCCTGTTTGTAGGTAGCAGTGATTAGCAATGCCTAAGGTTTGTCTCCTTAAGGGTCTTTTAACCGAAGTGAAATACCCCAGCATCCCACCTCTCCTGGAAGTTCCCAAGATTCTCTCGCAAACAGCAGCTCCCTTTTACCCCCACCCGCGAGTCCTGCCAGTCACCCCCGCCCCCCGCAACCAGCCGGAGGCGGGGGCAGGAGCTAAGTTTTAATACTGTTG
>JAODLD010000051.1:1879692-1891561 GCA_026781065.1 Mormyrops boulengeri | reverse complement strand
CGCCCCCCTCAACCAGCAGTAGGCTTGGGCAGTATCTAATTTTTAATACTGTTGTACCATCCAGATTTTATACCGTGGTATAGGGTATTTTGATGGTATTTTCCAAAGCAATGCAATTCTGGTATTTTGAAATCTTGGTGATATAATTTGCCGGGGGGGGGGAGGTATTTCCGTAATACCACCCAAGCCTAGCCTGCACCCCCTAAACCCCTCCCTCATCCACCTCCCTGAAATCAATATGTAGGATGCAGCTTATGCCCTGCCAGTCACCGATAGCCAGTTTAAGCACCACTTCACTTTTTTGCATGTCCTGGTTGTGCCCCCCTCCCTCAGCGGCACTGTGAGAGGGCCCCCAGCCCCTCACTGCTGCAGCCTCTCTTCATCATCCTCTGCTGCCAGTTCTCCCTTCTGCCTGCCATGATGCCCCTTTTCTGTGCAAAGCTGGGTAAGTACATAATGAAGGCAGGATTTGGGGGTGTGGGGCTGTCAGAGAAAAAGCTCTGTGTTTTCTGGAGTTCTTATAGGAAATGAAAAACAAGAAATAGCTTGCCTTTCATGACACCTTTTTTTCCCCCATTGTAGCTGGAGGGATTTCAGTTTATTTGTGCTGATATTTTTCTCATCTTTCAAAGCATCCTCTGGTTTCTTTGGATTCACTCTGAAGCACAAAGCTGCCTTCTGTGCAGGAAACGGGTAACGTCTGATAAGCCATCAGGCAGCCTTGGAGCCAGTGGGAAGACCCATTTAAATTCCACCCCTAGTGGTGATCTGGCATACTGCAAATATGTCAAAATGTCATACACTCCAGTGTAATGAAGTGTACGTAAAAAGTACAGGATGAACTTTACTTTGGGTTGTTCTGTACCTTAAGTGACTTCTTGCACACACTGTGCTCACAGACAGTCTTGGGATGCTTGTTTAATTCTGTAAAAATGTTGCTAATTTATTAGTTTCATAACAAAAGTCCATCGACAAGCAGTGTTTATCATATCCGCACATATCTTTTTATTGTTCTAATTTTTTGACTGACTCATTCAGTTCTGTTCTTGCCATTTTTTTATTAATTGCAATTGTGGTCACTGGCTCCCAAAGGGATACTACACACAAATGCTTGGTGTTTTGTCTCGAGCTGCTCCGCACTGCCTCCCCGCTCTCCGTGTGTCCTTCAGGAACCCAGCACTGAACGCCGCCTGTGCCGAATTCCTGCAGAGGCTCAGCGTGTGCCTGCTGGCCCAGCTGGAGGGAGCCAACGGCATCCCCCCACCAGGTAGAGCCTTGTAGCAGTGCGAGATCCACAGCGTGTGTACAGACATTAACGTCTCTCTGTGTGTCCCTTCCAGTCAGCAGTGTGACTTTCCATTTCTTCCTCGTGTCTTTCTGTCCTCTAACTTTTACTCCCTCCATCCTGAACCCCCCCCCCCATCCTCCCTTGCTCTCCCCAGACAGTGAGGATGTCTTACAGCGCTGTCTCCCATCCCTGTGCTGCCGGCCGTCCGATTGGTCCTCGCTGTTGCGGGAGGCGTCCGCAGGACTGAGGGCGACGCAGTATGGCCTGCTGATGCTGTTCTACCTGGCCCTGCGACACGGACATAGGTATGAGAGCAGTTAGCCTCATCGGAATCAAATAGCCACATACGAGCATAAGCAAAAGTCATCTTTAGATCGAGTAAGCAGGTCTGCAGCTACCTTGTATGGAATGGAACATGTAATTAAACAAGTGAAAGCTAGCTTACGCCATTTATTTGTTGTGTACGTGTGTCTGTCTGCACCCAGGCTGCTGCCAGACCCCGCAATCTTCTCCGGCACCCTGTCAGTGCTCTGCTTGGTACAGGAGCAGGGGGACGAACCCACTCCCTTGTGTATCCTGCGAGCTGCCCTCTATCTGCTGTCCGTCACGCAGGACGGGAGCCCTGAGCTTGCCTCGGTGAGATGCGCTGATAATGAGCACGGACCGGCGCGGCATCCGGACCGGGGGGGGGTGGGGGGGCTGTATCCTGAGGAATGTGTCACATTGAGACGTGTGGTATAAGAAGAAGCTGTTGAGCAAGCGCGTGAGTGATGGATAAGTCAGGCTGCTGTTGGCCCATCATCCTGACCGCCTCGCTCTGCACCCCGGCGCCTCAGGCTCCCCTTCTCTGCCTCCGGAATGCGCTGTCCCGCGCCCCAAGCCTCCAGCCCCTGTACACCCACAGCCCCGCCCTGCTGTGCTTCGTCTTCCGCTACCCGGACCTGGCGGAGCCGTTCGGCGCCGGCGTCCTGGAGCTGTGGTTCACACGCGCCAGATGTGACCCTGCGGCGGAGGGGGCAGAGCCCATGGGGCCGGACCAGGACTGCGATGATGTCACCGTGCTGCTGCCCCTGATGGCAGAAAAGCCGACGGCTGTTCTGACCCTGCTGGTGACAGATAGGGACAATTCCAGATAGACAGAGGACACCATATAATACCATACTACACATTAGTATATTGTGTTACTGCTTATATTCCACATCATACTGCGCTATACGACACCATACTATACTGTACTAAACTCTAAAGTTCTACTTCATACTGATTTATACTGTACATGTCAGTGGTCAGTACTGTATTGTAAATGCAGTATTTTGCGCAGCTCCAGTTCTCTGTCATACTCTGGTCTGACTGTTCGCGTGTCCCATGGTGACCAGGGCCTGGTCTGCAGGGGGGAGTCCCCACTTTCCCACCAAGCACTGCGAGTGCTGAGCAGGTTCTTACAGGGCCGACCCCAGTGCGACACGGCCATCCTGGACCTGCGTCCCCGACTGCTGCAGGTCCTCCAGAGACTGGCAGTGGAGCATAGCCAAGCCGAGCTGGGAGGTAGGGTGGGGGGACAAGCCATTTATGTAACTAACTGCTTAGCCTCAGTCGAGGTGTGGGGGAGTCGGTACTCATGCACACTGCATGTCTTATGATTTTTACGTGTGTTGCTTTCCTGTCACCCTCGATGCGACCTGCAGCCCAGGACTCGCTGACACTGGTCCTGCAGCTACTGTGTCTGACGCTGACCTCCGACGGTGCGGCCGCAGACGTGGACGGCACAGACTTCAAGCTTCTCTTCCATGGTGAGCCCAGGGCATCGTGGGGAATCTGTCTGACAAAACTGACTGACGCTGCCTGTCTGACTGTGTCCTGTTGCTGATGACGCCGAGCCCAGTGAGTAACCTGGCGGCCAAACTAAAGCCCTCCGACACACAGCCTCTGCTACTGGCCATCAACTACCTGTACTGCTGCCTGTCGCTGTCGCCTGAACACTGCGCAGACAGAGGTAACGGCCAATCAGATGGGTTACTCGGGGTGGGCGGCACATAGCCACAGTCATCTGCCGCAGGCCGGCTTGTCCCTTTCACATATGCATGCGCAGCACGTGTAGCCTCTGTACATGCATGCACAGTCATAGGCCCATGGTGTTCTCTGCTCCTCCGTCTGCTGCCTCTCTCTCTCTGTCTCCCGCAGTGGTGTCCATACTGCTGTGTAACGCCGCACTGCTGGAGCAACTGCAGATGGCACTGGCCTCCTCCTCTGACTCCCTGCTCTGCGGGGCCCGTCTGCTCCTGTCCTCACTCCTCACTCAGCACGATGCTGACTCCGCACAGGTTTGCCGTTCCATGCGGCCTATATGTCTACAAAACGTTTCCTTCACACTGTCACCGGGTTAACCCCTTAACACCCCAGCTGGTGACGAGGGCCACAGCTGGAACAAGGAGCAGGGGAGTGGTCAATAGTCATCATCAGGATCTAAATATTTTTTCCTAGGTCCAAAAAAGGATTTCTGTGAACCTGGATGAAATCGTGCAGCTGCTCACCTTAAGGAAGAGCCAGACTGACAGCCTTTTACTTGGTACTGTGCTGCAGAGCTGAACCCTGAATGGCTGTCAGCCTGCACACTTTCACACAGTGACATTCTGGTTTGAGTAGTTGACTTTGTAGGGACCGGTCCACTGCCATAGGCACTGATCTTGTAAGCGCACTAACTCAAAAAGTATATGACAGATCTTTTTCCGGATTTGCAAATGCATAGCATGGGTACTGATCCGGATTGTGCCAAGACTGAAGCAGTGTCACTTAGCAGTGACACAAGGAGAGGCGCTGATGCATATCTGTGTATGTAGGGGGGACAGAGATTGTAGATGTTGGGGGGGGGGGGGGGGGTTAGGATTAGGTGTGGGTGACCGGGCCATCCAGGCAATACATTGCTGTCAGTTTGACAGCATCTAGTTAAACTTTCATTTCCACTTAGATTACATGAGAATGTTCAGGAGCCCTGGATCCTGCCCAGTGCTTCTCTGTCTACCTCATTCCACTCACCTTTACCCCCACCCCCCGCAGCCTGTTCCATCCGACTGCTTCAGACACTCTTGGACCTGGACCTTCAGTCTCCTCTGCTCCTCCTGACGGCTGAAACTTTCGACTGCCGCCCCCTGCTGGAGACGGAGGCCACCCTGCAGCCGCTGGGCTCCCACCGGGCACGCTGCCTGCTTATCGCACTGCAAGGACTGCTGCTGCAGGTAAGCTTGGTGGTGGGGCTGAATTGTGGGGGCCAGGAACTGAAATATACTAATGGCAGCTCTATGTACCCCCCATCCTCCGCGTGGCGCCAGCTTGCCCTGTGGCTTCAGGGTGGCTTCTCTCTCTCCCATTCCTGCCCATGATGTAACCATCCCCCTTGCAGGATTACATTCTTAGTAGTCATTCTCTCTTCAGCCATCTGACCTACTTAAAAAATATTTAGCTGTGGTTCTGAAAGCCAGTCGGTCTGTGATTTTGCTCCCTCCCAGACAGTCCACAGTTTTGCTCCTTACTGGGAGCTGGGAGGAAGCAAAAACCTGGACTGACTGTGGGACCGGATTGGGAAACTCTGCTGTAAGCAGTATGTTATTTAGCCCCGCCCTCCCAGTCTGACGCGTACATGCTCCTCCTCCCTGTCTTCACTCCTCCCCCAATCAGAAGCAGGAGTTCCTGTTGAGCGTCTCAGTGAGCTGCTTGGCATCTCTGCTGGGGTTCCTACACAGGAGGAGCCCCACCATAGGTAGGGGGCAGCATCTATCAAGTGGGGGCCTTTGCAGCAACTGCAAATCCCTGCTACCACCTTGACCGCTCTCCCCATGTCCATAGCCCTGCACACAGTGTACCAACCATGGAGCCGCTTCCTGCTCTTCTCTGTGCTCGCCTCCGGGGGGAGCTACCTCTTTCACCCAGCTATCTTGGCCCTGCTGTCCCTGGTGAGACATCCCCTTCTTGCCCTTGCTTCCTTTGAACTGTTTTGCCAGATAGGGGCATGTGATGCATTATTAATACATCGATTCACCCCTCTACTTTGGCGGGGAGGGGCTGTGGTTCACCCTGCATCTTGTGTGTGGATATGGAGGCTGACGCCGCCCTGGCACAGTCACTGAAAGCCCTAGAGAGAATGGTAAAGCAGTCCAGGGTGCCACCATGACCCTGGGGCTGCTGCTCACAGATGGTGCACCTGGGGGGGGAGAGCGCGCTAGGAGAGATGGGGCTGGCCCAACTGGTGAGCGTGGCAGAAAGGAGGGGAGTGAAGGAGCTGGAAGGCAGGGCAGCAGAGGCCCTGAAACGGCTTCTCACACAGGTACACCCCCGAAAAATACAAGTACGACCTCTAACAGACATACACGCACGCACAGGTAGAGCTGCCTCCACCCTTAAGTTGCCCAGGGGCTCTGAGACCAAAGCTTCCCCCTTGACCACATCCAGACAGAGCGGCAACTGCCTGGTCTCGTATGGCTGTACTTCAGTGCTCCTGTCCTGGCAGAAACAACAAGCAGAGTCGCCTCCTAGCTGAGCACTTTGATCATCGATCCCTTGATCAGCGGGCAAGAATTAGCAACCGCGCGCGCGACGGAGAACACAGCACATTTATTTTTAATTAGGCACAGCTGTGCTGCGTCAGGGTCGACATGCACCCAATTTAGAAAACCGCAGGAACAGAGCTGGCGGAGAAAGCGGGCGATTTGTGGGGAGAATGCCAAACCGCAGGAGCTCACTTTCCGGTGAGGTGACATTTCACAGTCCTCGTGGTGGGAATAGTTATTGCGGGGTGGTGATTGGCAGGTGAGTGACAGGTGACTTTTCCATGTCTACGATGAAAGGAAGATCGAATCCTTTTTCACATCTCAGTCAAGAAGATACATCTTGGAAGCACTCAGAGACAGCCGCACTGGCATGGAGTCACTGAGGGGCTGCACACGGACATCATAAATGCTTCTAACAAAATTGCTTTAATAATAGTAAGTGGGGAGATAAATGGTGGGTGTGTGTAATATGTCTGAGCTCCTAACTGGAGCTGGATGCACCTTCAGCAGCGGCTGGCCTACTAGATGAAGAACTTGTTTTTGTCAGTAAGAGGTTGCACATCCATATGTCTGAGTTCCCTCTATCCTAGATCATTGCTTCCAAATTCGGTTCTCAGGGACCCACAGACAGTCCATGTTTTTGCTCCTCCCTGGGAGCAAAATTGTGGATTGTTTGGAAGGAAGCTGGGAGGGAGAAAAAATATGGACCGACTCTGGGTCCCCGAGGACTGGACTGGGAAACACTGCCCTAGATGCCTGACCTGAAATATTCTGGTCAGAAAGCTTGCTCTACAGATAAAGTCAATAGCTGTAATCCAAGCAAATACGCAACCTCATCTGCCAGGCTGTCTCCACCTGTCTCCATATTTAACTGCAGGTGGGCGCCTCCTGCTGTCTGTTCGGGGAGTATGCGCAGAGGGTGCAGACCCTGCTGGACTCGCTGAGCTCAGCCCCTCCACCTGAGCTCCAGCAGGACCGCATCCTGTATCCCTTTACTGCTCAGTTGCGCCCTGTATGCAATGCGACATTCTGTAACATACCATGGTTTGGCTTATTCGTTTAGCCACCTTGGATAAAAGCTGTTCGAATAGCTTGCAGCTTTTTCTGCTGGGTGTATATAGTATTTCATTAATTTTTGTATCCCTGCCGGGATTTGAACTAGTACTCCTACACATGTCATATTACCTACAAGCTTGTTGCCTTTCTGTGCTGTAGTAAAGCATAATGCCATCTTACATTCTGTACCTAGATGGTCACTTAAGCCTTTGCTTTGTAAGGATACCACATTTCAGCTTGTTTCTCTATACTTCATGTCTATCCCTTCACCCTAAGCACACATCTCATTGGTAGGCTGAGACAGCCTCACGGTGCTGCTTAAATATCCGCCTTCTCCTTGACCTTCTGCCTGGTAGACGTGCCGGACCGATTTCTCTCTGCTGGTGCGACTTCGCCGTGGGAACATATTCACAATAATTAATGTGGCTAATGCATGGTCACGTACTGTTTCTGACACGACTGATGCGCTGTATTATTCTTGGCAGTTAAAGGTTCTGATTGCTATCACTCGATGCCTGAAAATGTTCTCCTGTTACAGTAATCTATACGAGGTTTCAAAATACTGCCTGTCGATTAAATTACTTTAAAATGCATTTCTGGTGGTTCGAGACTTTATCCATTTAATTGTGAATGAGTGGATTCAATAAAGTCATTTTGTAATGCGACGATAAGTTTCTGATATTCCGAAAGTACCAATTTGACTGACAAAGGCAGCAGACCAGTGGAACGGGGAACCTATCACGCTGAGAGGGCTTAGTGAGCACCAATACTTTGCTTATTGTGTGTCGCTCAAAATCTTCCGTCTGGAAACTGCATCATTTTTAAAAATCGGTATCTGTCATTCTCTGAAGGCAGCCGGTGCGATCGTGGCGCTGGCTGAGTGGAGGAAGAAATCCCTGTACGTAAATGATCGTTTGAAGTATGGATAAAAATTGACCTACGGATGCGTGTTTATTTTTCACAAAGGCGTTGGAGTTAACTGGCTTTACAGATTTAATTTATTATTCCGGTCGTTTGTATTTTTAAAGGTGAGTGAACTGTACAGCTGACCGGTTTGTCTTGGCTACAGATTCTCTGTTGAGATGTTGCTTGACTTCGTCGATTCAACTTGAAGCTGACTAGTTAGCCAGATTATATATAGTTCAATACTGTGCCTACGCTTGAATGATATGTGGCGGGTTTTAAGGTGGTTGTATTTCCAGTTCTTTCCGATACCAGAAGCCGAGTGGTTGTAAAGTAATAATCCTGGCAAGTGTGAAATAGAATGGCATGATTTCGAAATGGAGATGTTTTGGAGAAGACTAACAAGGGGTTAGAGATGCACTGAATTTACGAAGAGAAGGACGGCTGGTTGCCCTGATCTGTCTATGCAAATCTATGCAACGTGATCATGAAGCCATTGCTTTTGAGCAAAAGTGTAATTGCATATCTGGTCGGTTGAACAGCACAGACTGGACTTTAACTGTAAATATATCATTTAAATGAAGCCCACGTCCTCCAGCACTGGAGCGCTCGTTTTCAGGGTTGCACAGCTAGCTACTTTCCTTATGAGTACAGATGTTTTCTCTCCCACATCACGAAAGAGAGGAACCACATGCGGTTCCTCAACAGTGTGCTCCACGTTGGCGTCCTACGGAGTGTTAAAATGCTCAGTATCGTGCGGATTTGGGGTTTAACGAGGCAGTAAATCAAACATACGTAGTATTTAGAGGGTCTGTGGTAGCTAACGCTGATAAATTATCCAGTAAACTTACTGATTGCGAGTAGATGTGACACAGTGAAAGCATGCCGAGCTGGTCGTAATCTCGCTGCTTCGGCCGTATCGGCACTGATGGATAGCCTGTTACTGCCGTAATAACTCAACAATTGCTTCCGTTTGTGAACTGGAAATACTTCTTAAGTGTGGATTGTACATCCACTCACTGAATCAGTCTTACGCTTTTCATAAACCAGGTTAGTAATTAAGGATTCAGTTAAGTTTGTTCAAGCCCGTGTTATTTGTGTTTATTTTAAGATGAAGCTTCTTCATTTTTTTCCCAGCCATGATTCACTAATAGCCATTCATTCATTCATTCATTTTCTGTAGCTAAGTATGCAGTCTCCGTCGTAGTGAGCCAACGGCTGTCAAAGACAGTATGGGGAATGTCCAAGGTGGAGGTGTCAGTCCTTCCCAAAGTACTTGCAAGCAAACGTGCACATAAGCTTAGATGGTCTTCATGTTCTTAGAATGTAGGTGGAAACGACCGCATGCATAGAGAGGAACAGAGAGGCTGCTGTGCCAAGCCCATTTTCACCAACATAAATATGGTGGCCTAGACGTTTATGATAAGGATGATAATTGTGCTTGTGAGGCGACACAACATCCAGATCAGAGACCCTCCTGTCAATCGTGGATCCCCTCAGAATCTCGACATCAAATACACCTGGTGGCGCCGTCGCTTGTGAAAATGACGCTAGTAGAACTGGTTTAGCGCTTTGTTTTGTCAGTGCTATGCGTTATAACATAAATCTCTTTTGGCACCTGTTAAACTATGACCCAGTTCTCTGTCTCTCTCTTTTGTGTATTGACATCAAGTTGGCGTCTCTCATCTGCAGGAGATTAAATATTAAGCAGGAAGTCTGTCAGTCCTTCCCAGGGCCTCTCCCTGTCTGCCCCCCCCCCCCCGGGCTGCCGGGCGTTTGCCTGGCCCACGGGTGGGGCCGAAATAAAACAAACGCGGAGGGGTTTTTGTGTGGCTTTCATGGTCGTTTGGACACCTTCCCATAATAGGTACTAAAAAAATAGCCTATTACAAATTTCCTAATGGTAAAATCGTTTATGCTGTTGTCATTATTCATTTAATTATGCAGTCGGTTCTCTGAGATGAGAGACGTTAAATGCAACCAGAGGCAGTAGGAATGGCTGGGCAGACGGCCTGGCACCCAATTCAGGCAAGGAGGCGTGTGTGACAGGGAGACTTTAGGGGCTGGGGGGGGTGGAAGCACTCTGCTAGAAGGGCTAAGCCTTCAGGGGAAAAGGTTAATGTTTCACTGTGTCCTAGTGACAAAGTAATAGGCAGGGAGGGACGGAGTGGTTTAATTCATCAATATGTTATCCCAGGATGTAATGGTAAAACCTTCGGAAATGTGCATTCAAATAACTCAGAAGCACTTCTAGTAAATTACTTTGCCGATGTAGTAAGTTCTTTTTAACCTGTCCAGTGCAGAGGGCTGTCTGTGGGTCACCGGGAACCGGATTGGGACACACTGTTGTAAGGGATTTAAAGGTGATTGATGAGAATGTCGAAGCTCCCCTATAAGAAACACAGGGCAGCCTGCTCTTTGACCTCTCCACCATGTATCCCAGCAGGCCATGCTCTTCCTGTGTGTTGCCTTATTGGTCCTTGCTGGGCCAGTCCTCCCCTCTTCTGCAGCGGACCCCGAAGCACCAAGGCACAGACACGATGCCAGCCTGGAGATCTGTATCCGACGGCTGCCTTATCCCTGAGATGAGTGTGTGTGTGTGTGCATGGTGGTGTCTGTCGGGTTTTCGCCGATCTGTGTGTTGCTGGTCCGTGGGCTCACGGCGACACGTGTGACCTGTATTGCTTGGTCCTTAGCTGCTTCTCTAGACAAGCGTTTGTTTGAGACGAAGAGGAAGGACCAGCTGAATGCTCTGAAGAACCTGGTGGAGCTCAATGACATCAACCAGCAGTACAAGATCATCGACATCATGCTGAAGGGGCTGTTCAAGGTACGGTGTTGGACACTGCAGTGTCTGGGTGTGTGGGCAGCACTTCTGGGATGTCTGAGACATTAATTAGGCTTAATTGGGCCACTGACAGTCTTCCTGAGATTTCTGACCTTTTCAAGCTTTTGAGGAGGGCATGGTTGCAAAGACGAGACTCAAAGAAATGTTTTTGTAAAAAAAAAAAAAAAATTATATATGCATATATTTTTTAATTATCGTTTGTTTTTGTTTGTTCGATAAAATGACATCATCATCACGAGCCTCACTGGGCTATTTTTAAGTGATCTATGGAAACGGTAATAAAAATTTAGTTATAAACTCACTCAAGAACCCAAATGGCACTCAAATCAGTATTAATTGTTAGTTGTTTGTATTCCTTGTGGAGGACAAATGAATTTGATCAAGTTAAAGTGACAAATTTTGTTTCTTTGCCTTCCTGTAACACGCTGGAGCTTGTATGCGGTTCATCACCCAAAATCATTATGTCACAGCAATGCACAATAAGCACAGCAAATAGCACATAATGACAAGGCAGCATTCGTGTGGCGGAGCTGAGCTTTTCCCTGGGCTTGGAGTTTTTTTCACTTGTCCAAAAAAGAAATATTATGACCTCCAGGTGAGAGAAGGGCAGCAGGTGATGGGAAGGGTATCGGAGTGTCTGACATATGGCTGTGTGTCTTTCTCAAGGTGCTAGAAGATTCCAGGGCGATACTTACTGCTGCTAACATGCAGCCTGATGACCCCTTTCCACTGGATGACAAGATCAAGGAAGGTCAGCCTCCTGGTGCTCTGCATCCGCAAGCCCCTCCTCACTGTGTTTCTTCTCCTCCCTCAATCTGTTTCTCTCTCCTCGCCCCCCCATCCCTCTCTCTCTTCTCTGAGTTCATATCAAAGTGTCTTTCGCTGCCTGTGACTCACTTGTATTATTTGCTTTACATTTTAGCTGTTCAGTTAATGTTTTTACCTGAAGTTACTTACAGGTTTTGCCTGTTTATACTTGATATCTTATTACAGCAACTGATCTTAATTATTCTCCTAGGGTACAACAGCAATGCCCTGGGCTTTAGTCTTTAAGTCTGCTTGCTGTGTTAAGATTCTCTCTCTCTCTCTCTCTCTCTCTCTCTCTCTCTCTCTCTCTCTCTCTGTGATTTTCGATTGACACTGATGTTTGGCATGAACACGTGTGTGTGTGTGTGTGTGTGTGTGTGTGTGTGTGTGTGTGTGTGTGTGTGTGTGTGTGTGTGTGTGTGTGTG
>JAODLD010000051.1:1864796-1879592 GCA_026781065.1 Mormyrops boulengeri | reverse complement strand
TGTGTGTGTGTGTGTGTGTGTGTGTGTGTGTGTGTGTGTGTGTGTGTGTGTGTGTGTGTGTGTGTGTGTGTACACGCACACATATCCTCAGCATACTCCCATGTGCTGGAGAACACAGCCTTCTTCGGCGACGTGGCTCTGCGCTTTCCCCGCATCGTTCATCACTATTATGACCGCAATGCTGACTGGGAGGGCCTGGTGCGCTGGGGCCTGCATTTCTGCAACCTCACGGGCGTCTTCGCCGGGGGAGCACACCAGCACGTCCTCACACTGGTAAGACTCAAAGAGCTGCGATTGCTGGAGGAGACAAGAAAACTGAACCTTTTCCATTAGTCAATCATTTTGAAATGTGGAAGAAAATTTAAATAATGAAATAATACTCGGATCTTTGTAGAGGCTCAGTTTTACAGGTTCTCCTCCCACCATTAGTTCTTTGTGATTCAGTACTTAGTTTTTTTTTCGACGTTCGTCTTTTCTTTTTTTTTAATGTTGTTCTACATCCTCCCCCTTAGATGTCACAGGAGCTGGGAATCACAGAGAAGTCGCCAGACTTCATCAACCCCTATCGTACTGAGAGAGATGATGTGAGTTATGGCCACGCCGGCGCGAGTCTTGCTCATGGAAAATCCCAGCATGCCCTTAGTCAACCCCCCCACCATGTCTGTCACATAAACCTTCTGTTCTTCACCGGCTTTCTGCTGCTAAGATGCTGCACACCGCTGAAGCCTTCCAGAAGATCCTACGAGAGGAGGAGAAGCGGCGGCGCAAAGAGGAGAAGAGGAAAGAGATCAGGAAGGGGCCCCGCATCTCCCGCTCTCGTACTGAATTATAGCACCCCCTGGCCCTGGGGAAGAACATGTGACCAGAGGGCATCTATAGAGTGACTGGGGCCAGAGGGGTACAGGTGTGTGTGTGTGTGTGTGTGTGTGTGTATGTGAGAGAGAGACACAGAATAAACAGTAATTTTATGAAAATAAATGGAAATTAGGCTATTTTCAATTTTTGGTAGCAAAAATGGAGGGGTTACATACATTTAGGGAGAGTATTTAAAACTTGTTTGTTTTTGGTAACTTAAAGAAATTTTGTAGTGTAATTAATTTCCTTAAAACAATTCACAGCAAAGGAAACTGTGAGATTGAGATTCAATAGCATCCCCTCAGGAGTTATGTGTTAAATTTTTTGTCTTAAGTAACAGTTATATACATGTGACTAAGTTGTTTTTCCCTTTGGGTTAGTTGTTTGAATATAAAGCTGAACAATTGATGGATATATTTCTGGTATTTTTTTATTATGTCCCCAACAATGGCTGCTTCAAAATAGCATAATGAGTATTAAGGTTATATCTTTAATCATCTGCAGTTATATGTATGAATAAACATCACCAATGGTTCAGCCTGTGCCTGGGGAGAAACAATCATCGTGCTGCACACCGATAAAAAAATTAGCGTTTGAACCGAGTAGGGCTGCCACGAAGAATCGGCTTGTGGTTAAACTATACAACACTGCCCCCTACTGGTCATCTGCGCGAAGGGGTACCGGCAGGTGATTTACGCTCCCTTTCAGCCTCGGTCGTTTCATTTAGTACTTAACCTGTAGCATTTTGCTTCCTCCTTTCGCAAGTGATCACTTACCTAAAGAGTTCGTGACTGAGCTGAACTCCCTCCCATTTCGTCATAATTTAGCTACAGTGGTTTCATGCCGTTTTTGTCAAATTTTCAGATTTACAAACATACAGCTGTTATGTTGAGCTCATGTTTTTTGTGGACTTTTATTTTTTAGATTTTTTTTTTTACTCCATTTCAAAATTGGGATTTTGGGATTGTATTTATAGAATAATAAACTACGGGCGTACAATTTTCTAGTCTGTGTACTTATTTTCTATTTACAATAGTATTTTTTCAGGCATTGAAATTATTGAATGAGTTTGCTATTTACTGAAATGCCCTCTGAACCGTGATGCTGGTCATGTTCGGGCTGTCGGCTGAGCGGAGTTTAAGGATGCTGATTATGAATCTGCTTGTCATCCCATCTTAAGCGGCAGTCTGTGACTGTGTTGCTGAATTCAAAGCATTTATCTCAAAAGGCAAAGCTGTAAAAATCGGGACAAATTTATGGTGAGCTACATTACCATCTCATATCCCATCTTTGTTTTGATTCCTGTATTGGATTCATTCTGTACCATCATTTTAATAACCAGAAGATTTCTTGCCATGCTTAGGGTTCATTCCATTTTAGTTCAACAAATTGCCAAAAAGGTTTCTGATGAAAATTTGGTATGAGAATTACACCTAGAGCTCATAAATGTTTTTGTGAAATAAAAAAATATTTTGCAACATCACCTTTCATAGTTGGTAGCAAAATGATAACAGGTCAATGTCTGAATAGTATACATAAATATGTATTTAATTATTTTTAGAAAATTACTTGTTACGTAAAGCCCTTCACTAGTTTTTTAATATTCAAATGTAATAAATGCAATTTGCGATTATCTTTGTAACCCCTGGCGAAGAGATTTTTTTAAATAAAAAATATTTCTGAGCTCCGGAATGCTGGTGTAATTCACATGCCAAATATGATCAGCATCTGAATTAAAACTGAATGATCCCTAGTTACATAAATTTAAATTAACAGACGTATAGAGGTTATAAGATGACAAAATGAACCACTAGGTGGTGCCAAAGATTCTAACGTACGAAGTTAAGTTTCGGTTTCGTTGGGGGCTTTCCGGTGTTACACCCCTTTGTACAGGGACAGATCGCCATTAACATTTCGCCCGAAGGAAAATGGATATGCAGGCTTTGCTTTCAGGGGAAGATGAGAAATTAGAAGACAGAGACGGTGAGTCAGGGCTGCGAGTATTATTTTTACTCTTAGGGTCACTGCTTAGCTGGTTAGCTAGTGCGGTTTGATAAGCGACATCGAAACGTAAACAAAGGCGAATGCTGATAGATAATAGACTGATTATTAATATAGCCAGTTATCCAGACCGCATTCTGATTGCTGTTTATGCAGATTCGCACCTGTCTTTCGCAGTAGTTTGGAGTCAAACAGTACAGCATTTGCCTAATTGGAGCATAGTAAAAACTTTTTGTTTTGCCGTAGCTGAACAGAAGTGCCCATATGTTTGCAGAAATATCTGGTGAACAATTGCTATCGATGTTTGACCTTGATCGGTATGTTTAGAGGACTAGAAAGATACCAGCGAACTTCGTCCGTATGCGTGGCTGTCAAATGCTGTAACTAGCATCTTCTGAAGCGGCACAATGCCAACTTTGAGTCATCGACAGCAAGAGTAACTAAAGCGGTAATTTCGATGTGTTCTTTAACCCGTTTACGATTATTCTAAGTGGCTTATAACAAAAAATGATATAACACAAAGAATTGTATTCCCTGGAAGGGGAATACATATAGTTACGGACTGGTCCGCCTCAGCCGCTCCTAGCGTATTAACTCAAAAAGTTTCTGACGGATCCTTTACAGCCTTTGCAGGCGCATCGTATAGGTAGTGATTTGCAACATATCAAGTTTCGAGACAAATCACACCAAGATTGAAGCAAAATCCCTTAGTGACAGCAAAATAAAGGGTGATCACTGAAGACATTTGACCTTGTGAACGTGATAAGTAGTTCATGAATCTTATTACCACTAAACAAAAACATTATATGGATGAAGATCTAAACCTGATTTTATGTCAAGACAAATTGCACCAGAATTGAAGCAGCAGCGCTAGGTGGCAGCAAAGGAAGGAAAGGGCAGCTGTAGAAGACGCTTGATCTTGTGGAGACAGATTCTTCACATACTTTTAGGGTTATTGTTTCAGACTTGCCAGGGACATTGTATAGGTGATGATCTGGGACTTATTTCATTTGAGACAAATTGCACCAAATTTGAAGCAGTATCATTTAGTGGCAACACATGACAGAACAGTAACAAACGCAGACTAGTTGAACCTGATCACATTGAGACTAAAGATTGTAGAGGTTGGAGGCAAAGGGATCTGATGGGGGAGGGGGCTGTTATTTATTACATCTAGTTTTTTATGGCTATTTTTATTTGCTATTCCTACAGGTGAACAGAGAAAAGAAAGAGAACCAAGTCACGAAGATAACAAAACAGGAATTGATACTGAGGATAATGATGAGCCCACAGTGACAGAGCTAAGACTAGTTTTGATTGGCAAAACTGGGTCAGGGAAGAGTGCGTCTGGCAACACCATCCTTGGTCAAAAGCACTTCCTGTCAAAACTCAGTGCCAGCTCCGTGACCCAGACTTGTGAGCAAGGCATCCTGGAATATGGAGAAGGAAAGGAAAGCGGAGGTGTGAGGCAGCGGAGGAAGAGGGTTGTAGTGGTGGACATGCCAGGGATTGGAGACACCCGTTTTGATGCGGAGCATATCCGGACTGAAATTGCCAAGTGTGTGGTGCAGATGGCTCCAGGACCCCATGCATTCCTCATAGTGATCCAGCTGGGCCGATACACAGAAGATGAGGCAAGGGCAGTGAAAGAGGTGGAGCAGATTTTTGGGGAGCAGGCAATCCTCAATCACAGCGTGATTGTGTTCACAAGGGGGGATGACCTGGAGGAGATGGACATTGAAGAATACCTGAGAGATACTGCCCCAGAGGATCTCAAGTCACTTCTAGAGAGATGTGGACGCAGATACCATGTCCTCAACAACAGGAAACCTGAGGATCGAGAGCAAGTGTGGGGCTTGCTGGAGAAGGTGAAGAGGATGGTGGAGGTTAACGGAGGCGGGTGCTACACTAATAACATCTTTCGGGAAGCAGAAGCAGTTATCAAGGAGGAGCAGGAAAGGCTAATGAGTGAGCGAGAGGCAGCAAAGGCCATGGAGGGGCTGTTCATGGATGGGGCCAAGAGGAGGAAGTACGACCTTAAAGCCGTGACTCCAGATTGTGGAGAGGAAAGGCAGGGGCAGTGGAAGAGAAGGAGAGAGAGAAAAAGCCAGATGGTACCTTTAGACTCTGTTGCATGGAGGTTCAGGAAGGAGGCCATCCACTCAGCTAAGGTGCTGGATAAAATCAAGATCTTGGTGGCTGCTGCTGCCACAGGAGTGCTCGTGGGCGCTGTGTGCGGGGCCGCAGTTCCCCTAGCCGTGGCTACGGGTGCCGCTTTGGTCGGGCAGGCGGTGGGCATGGGGGGTGCAGTTGGGACAGTAGTAGCTGCTACGTCAGGCACTGCTGTCATGACTGTGGGATCAGCGATGGGGGTGGTTTTCGGAGGGTCGGTGGGTGCTCTGGCGGGAGCTGATGCTGAAACTCCACTGGATGCCTCCGTAGAGGCACTGAGGCAGGTTGGAGTGATGGGAGCTACAGCAGTGGGAGTGGCGGCAGGTGTGGGTGTGGTTCTAGGAGCAGGTGCAGCCCTGGGGGCATGTGGCACAGCTGTAAGCTCCACATTACCTGTGGCAGCAGAGGGTGTGAGTGCTGTGGGGGTTGCAAACTCCGCTGTAGCGCAGGCTGTTGGCTCAGTAGAAATGACAGGACCACTAATGGTGGCAGAAGGGGCACAGGCAGTAGGAGTGGTGGGGCCTATGGGAGCTGACATGGTGGCAGCTGGTGGGAGGGTGGCAACGGGCTTCGATCGAATCATATCTGCGGCTACAGAGATCGGAAAAGTGGCTACAGGGATCGCTATGGCTGGGGGGCTAGTGGTGAAGGTTGTTAAGGAGAAGGTCAGGCAGAGGGCTGGTCCCTCAGAAACTAGAGATTCTGAGAAGACATCTTGGGAGTTCTCCTGGAACAAAAAATAAAGATTCTGGATCAGAAAATCAAATATCACGTGGTATCAGTTACTGTTAGTTTGGGTGTCATCATTAGTTATATGCTTCAGAGTTTTTCTTTATAAAGACTTATGAATGCTGTATTCTATGAGATATAACATCTAAAATGGTGCAGTTCAAGCATGATAGCCATGTCATTAATATTTAATTATGATAAGAATCATATTATTTGTGTGGTTTCAAAATTTTGTCACTTTGCTTGATTGAACCACAGGAATACGGTCCTAAATTAAATATATGATTTTTTTTTTTACTATGTTATATTGGAGTCTAATTTTGGGAAATGTTTTGTTGTGTTTTATGCAATAAACAAATTGTGCTTTTCTGATTATATCTTCAATAAAGCAAATTTTTGAGTACAACTTGAGCTTTTTAAAGGAAATTGAACAAAACTATTTTTCTGATAATAAAACAATCTTTTCTGATAATATTCACTATTTTATGAAGCTATGGTGCTGGAAATATGGTTTTATGTATGTATAAATTAATGTGTGGCGATTTGTATATTATGAACAAAGAAATAAACATTTGTTAATATATTTTTTGCAAGGTTCTGTCTTAACGTTCACTGTCAGTATTAGAGTGGTTATGCTACTAAAATTATAACAATAAAAAAACGTCAAATGTCAACTATCACACATATCCGCACATTTTCACAAACTGCGGTTAAAGTTTGACCGCGAACATGAAGCGTTCCCTCTGTATTTGGGCGGGGATCTCCTTGGTTGGGCGTGGCAAAGTAAAATTAAACGGAAGCTTCTGATCAGTGACGTACTATCAGACCATGGCATAAAGCGCGCTTTGATTGGTTGGTGGTCGCTGGTCTTAGGACAACAACAGTCAACAGTTCACCAATCAGAAATTCGGCTGAATTTGGTGTGTTTGTAAATGACGTAGCAGCTGGAAAGCAAAATGGCTTCCTTTTATTCGTAAATGGACTTACTAAGAGAGATTCTCGCCTTCTCCAGGCACGGGATCTTTTATTTTTTTATACATTTCGACAAATCGTAAGAAAGTGTTACTTTCTTGTCGTCAGAATTCCACGTTTTTCCTTTTAAAAATTCTCCGGTGGCAACCGGGGAAGTGAAAGAAAACGAGGATGGACGGTGGGGAGTATATTTCGGCAATGGAAAATATGGACCCCACGTTGTCAGAACTCGGGGACGAATTTACCCTCGGTGACATTGATGGTGGGTGATGGCTATTGTTAAAGAAATCGCAATATTAGTTTTGAAAATGGAAATGATCAGTGTAGCCCGTATCCGGGATCCGATAGCTGGAATGTCCTCTGACTCGATCGTCACCTGCCAGTTTAGTCGAATATTGTCAACTGCAATATTATAGCTTCCTTATGTTACAGTTAATCGTATAACGCCGTACATTTGACCTGTGGTGGATGCAGTATTATAGATTGTTACCTTCCGCGATTATTCCGTGAATATGTGCTATTTTCAGGCACTCAGATATTCAGTTGGTAAACTTTATTATATTTATATAGGTGCTATTTTGATACGAGATATTTATGGTGCACGATATGTTATTACACGGTTTTAATTTGTTTACAAACTGCGGCGGAGAACATTGACGAAATAGATGTCCCGCATACATCAAGCGTCCTGTCAGATGGTGTCTGTCAAACCGGTTGGTTAAGTAGCAGATATTTATGTTAAACTGGCACAACCAACATGGAAACTATAAAATCCGTGATACAGATGCAGGCATTATTTCGACATTTGACATCATCTAGTATATTTTTTATATTGTCGCGCACTCGGATAGAGGTTAAATTTGAAAATACGACATTTCTTTATATTACGGTTCTTTGGCGTGTTCTTTGCTAATTACTTTCCGTACAAGTAATTTGTTTCGTACAGTAATTTGTAACTCTGGGAAGCCCCCGTATGTATGTAAGTGTGTGCAGGGGTGTTTCATCATGGTTTTATTGAATACAAGGTGAATAACAGTTTCCAGCGCGGACACGCCTCTCAATAACTCGCCCCCTGGGTCCCGCTGTGTTGGGGGCGTCGAGTTTATGATGCGCTGTTTACTGGGTTTTGTGTGTGTTTACTCTGAGTTATGTAATTTTGTTTTGCTGCCAAAGTCAAGATGTGATTTTTTTCAAACCTGGAAAGTGATCTGGAAAGTGACTTTTTTGCCACTTAAGTGACCTTCCCTTCTGGAAATATAAGGTAGCCGATTAATAACAGAGTGGCAATTCAGTCATTCTCCATTCAAGGTTATGACCTGGAGTTCAAGGATACCCTTTCTTTCTTGTGAAGCCGTCATCTCATCACGCCGGCGGTGATTCTGGCTATCTTGAATGAATAATTCCCAGCTTGCTCCTGTTTGAGACAGAACATGACCCAGAGTCAGATGTAATTAAGCAGCTCCACTAACCACCATGGCTGTAACTGTATGATTATTTCCTATGTATTGTGACTTTTTATACTTATAGATTGGGGAAAAACAACAATGACAAATCAGTTTTGTCTTGCACAGCTGGTGCACCCATTCTGACCCCTTATTTTTCATATTTTTCATCACCGCATGTTAGGTATCCTGAAAATTCTCAGTCAGCGCCAATACTGCTGTGGAGGGTACATCACACAATACAATACAATACAATAGAAAGCCTTTATTGTCATTATACTAGAGCATGGGTGCTACTTGTACAATGAAATTGCAGTGGCTACTTTTAAAGTGCAGACATATACGGACATTACGTTTGCGATACAAACAGCATTCACGTGACGGCATCAGTGTTAATGTGAAGGGTAATTTGATGGTTGTATTATGTAGGGCGTATTGCAGTGTTCCAGCACTGTGTTGCCATAGATACCGTATTGTTACACTATAGAGTGTTATCATTGAGAGGCTATTGAATTTTTTGAGTGTCAGTGTTACCCTGCCCTGTTGCTATGATGAGGCTCTTTTCTAAATCGGAATGCCCTGACCCTGTTGGCTGTAAATCATCTCTTCGTTACCTGTGCAGTGCGTGTTTTTTTTAAATTTTATATTATAATATAGGTTTTGAAGTAGGTCAAGAATTTTTTCCCCCCCGTACTTAATGCTTTTTTGGTGGCAGGTGTTAGTTAATTTACAAAAACAAAGATTAAGTTTGTATTACCTTCAATTTCATGAGTTTTAATCTTAGTGAATAGGTGGAATTGTATTGATATTGTATCGATTGTATCAAGAGTTTTTAAAAAAGCATTAATGAGAATTCCATGTGTAATGCAAATTTCATGTTTTGAACCAAGCACATTTTCAGGGGTTCAGTCTTCTGTAAGTGCTTACAGGTGGCACAATTACAGCCAGTGTTCCTGTGTTCCCCCCCTCCCCCCCCACAGAGATGCTACAGTTTGTTAGCAACCAGGTGGGCGATTTTCCCGACCTCTTCGAGGATCAGATGCCACCTGGCTCCCTCCAACATGGCCCCGCCTCTCAGTCTCCACTGGAAGCCCCCCCGACATCCCAAACACCAGGGAATCTGGGGTTTCAGAGCCCTGCTCCCCTCACACCTATGACTGCCCCCCCTTCTGTGACTCTGACGCCTCCCCAGACTCCTGTGCAGCCCCAGGCCCAGGTCCGTGCTCCACCCCCGCTTCAGCCGCGGCCCCAGCCTGTCCAGCAGGTGGCACCACAGCCACAGCAGCAGACACAGGCCATCCACGTGCAGAGCACGGCCGTCCCTGCAGTTCAGACTTTGGGAGTACAGGCCACAGGCTTTCCAGTGCAGGCCCAAAGCCAGGCACTGCCGGTGCATACCCAGGCCCAGGCCGTGATGTTTGCCCCAGCCCTGACCAGCGCCTCACCCTCACGCTTTATTCAGAATTCTGTCATCTGCCACCAGAGCCCCACGCATGGTTTCCAAGGTGAATCCCTATTTATTCTGATTTAGGAATCTTTTATCATCCTGAATGATATTCTAATTCAAATACACATTTTGTGTTCATATTTTATTCTAATTTTTGCATGTACAGCACTCAAGTCTTGGCATGCTTGCTTTATTCAGTAAAAATGTTGCACATTCATTGGATTAATAACAAGAAATATTAGTTTATTCATTTGTTTTTCAAAATATATGTATTACATTAGAAATAACCAGTATTTTTAAGTAAAACATTCATGTAAAGTAGTAAGAATTTGAAACCCAAGTTATAGAATCAAGCAAGCATTCCAAAACGTTGCGTGAGCATCGCACATATATTAGTTTTATTTTGAGAAATAAATCTGTGTTTCTGTAATATTAGCGTAAGCATGTAGTAATTTGCTGCACAGTTACCTATGTAATTCCCAGTATGAAACTTTGTCCCTCCCTTTGCTCACAGTCCTCCAACCACAGATGCAGAGCATCATGACGTCACCACAGGTTCAGCCAATGGCGATCCAGCACCAGCGTGTCCTGACGTCGGCCGGCCAGACCATACAGACGCTCTCGACGGCACCAGCTACTGTACATACAGTGTCGCAGCAAGTGCCAGTGAGTAAAGCCGAACCGTTTTCTAATACCGTGCTTGTTTGAAAATGTGTCATATTTGGATAAAAATACTCAATTTCCCTGGATCAGATTGTAAAAAATAATGCCATTTCTTGATTTGACGCCACAGTTATTGAGGTACTTTATTGTCATTTGTTCAGGGACATAGGAATTCTTTCGTTTTCAGATATTTTTCTCTCCAGTGAGACTGGTGTATGGAGGTGAGTGTAGCTCAGCACAGTGTCACTCATTTGTCCCACACCTGTGGAGCTGTTTTTGGGATTAAAGGCCTTGCTGAAGGGCCCCACAGTGAAATGATCACTCTGCTGACCAAAGGATTCAGGCCTGCGACCTCGTGATCCCTGGAATAGATCCCTAACCTCAGAGCCAAACACCACTTCCTGTTAAATTTTCCTTTTTATCATTCTCTGCTGCAGTTTTTTATTCTCTCTGTCTTTCTTTGAGGTTCTGGTCCACCAGCCCCAGATTTTAAAGACGGACTCCTTGGTTCTGACCACCCTGAAGCCCGATGGCACCCAGGTTCTGTCCACAGTGCAGAACCCAGCTGGTATCACAGCCCTGACTGCCCCCATCCAGACCACGGCTCTGCAGGTCCCGGTATGCCGCTCCGCTTGCCCATCCTTAACCCTGTGCTCATTCTCAGTTCCTCCACCTGTCTTAATTTTCTACTAACGTGTCGTATCTCAATTTCATCCCAGGTGTGATATTGGTAGCTGATTAATCTACCTTTTCATGAAGTATTTACTAGTATTTTTCTACCTAGACTCTGATGGGTGGCAACATTCTGACCACACTTCCCGTTGTGATGGGAGGTGGAGACAAGCTGCCAATCAAGCATCTGTCGTCTGGGGCATCCATTGGTGGAACCAATGGCAGGGCCAGCACAGACCAAGGGGCGGTGACAGGAATGGGGCCGGGAGTAGGGATGAAGGAGGGCGAGAAGAGAACCACCCACAACATTATTGAGAAAAGATACCGTTCCTCCATCAATGACAAGATCCTGGAGCTCAGAGACCTAGTGATGGGCAACGATGCCAAGGTGGGTCACCGGGGAAGGTATTTATGATACAGGCTTTGAACTTTGTTCTAAAACATGTCAGAAGTTCTGTAATAGGGGTTTTGTATGTGTGTAAGGAGACTTCTATGGAACTGGAAATTTAAGTAGCATGAATGCTAAAGAAATTAGCTTCAAATTTGTCTTGTGTATTTCTCTGACTAAAGTGTTTTCAGAAAGCCCTCTGTCTGATTTGATTCAGTTGGTGTATATCTCAGATTTAACATGCACCTTTTTCTTTGTAGATGCACAAATCAGGAGTGCTGAGGAAGGCCATTGATTACATAAAGTACCTTCAGCAGACCAATCATAAGCTCCGACAAGAGAACCTGGCCCTCAAGATGGCCAACCAGAAAAACAGTAAGTTCTGGTGTTTGACTGTGTCCTGTAATGTACTTGGCCCACTCGGGGGTCCCATATAATCGTGTTTTTAAAGTGAAAAGAGGTACTTTTGAGTGTCAAGCGATGAGCTGCCCTCCTCTCTCCTGCTCCAGAGTCTGTGTGTCTGACGGACGACACCGAGATGAAACCGGAGATGGTGATGATGTCGCCACCTGCCTCGGATTCGGGCTCAGGGTCTCCCCACCAGTTTTCCCCGTACTGCGTCGACTCGGAGCCTGGGAGCCCTCTGCTGGACCATGAACAGGTACATGCTGGGGTAGCTGGTGGAGCTGAGAGGGCCATGGATGATCAGCCATGGGATATTCTTCTCCTGGTGCTATGAGGAAACCGCCGGCAGGTGTGTGTTTGGGCGTTGGAGCGTGCGGCTGAGCGTCGTCATTTTCTTGCCTGCAGATGAAGAGCGAGCCCGACTCCCCTGACTCGGTGGGCGTCATGGACCGCTCCCGCATCCTCCTCTGCGCTCTCACCTTCCTCTGCCTGTCGCTCAACCCGCTGCCTTCGCTTCTGGGCCCCGAGGCCCGGAGTGGACCCGAGTGGACCGCTGCTGGTGTGGGACACAGGCCCTCCAGAACCACGCTGGGCCTCTCTGGTCAGACCCAGAGCTTTGGTGAGCGCCTCGATAATGGGCTGAGTTCCAGTGTGGTAGTAATGATGGCATAGAAACTGGCAATGGTACAAGTTAGGGTCAGTCTTGGCGGTTGAAGTCCCTGAAACCGACAGAGCAGGATGATGGGTTTTTTGGCGCCTTTCCGCCCCTAACATCCCTGCAGCGGTGTGGCTGTGGTGGCTGCTGCCCTGGATCAGCATGTGGCTGCTGAGTGGTGTGGGCGCCGTCTGGGGCTGCGTGAGAGTCCTGTACCTGTGGGAGCCGGTGACGCCGCTCCACTCGCCCAAGTCCGTCTGCTTCTGGAGGCACCGCAAGCAGGCCGACCTCCAGCTGCTGAGGGTGAGTGCCGGGTCTCTTTACGCAGAATCTTTTCATATCTGCTTTTATATTGTTCTTCTGAAGCTCTGTTTCAGCAGTATAATAGTGACTGTCTCCCCCCCCCCCCAACCGCTTAGGGTGATTACACAGCCGCAGCCACCAGCCTGCAGACCTGCCTCTCCGTACTGTCCAGGGCCCCTCCGGCGACCAAGCTCGACTTGGCCTGCTCCCTCTCCTGGAATCTGATTCGCTACTGCCTGCACCGGCCCACCCCTCTGGGCTGGCTGGTGCGTCAGATTGGTGGGAAGCACAAAGGGGAGGAGTCACAGACCAGCTCACGGGATGCTGCGCTGGTGTACCAGAGACTCAGCCAGCTGCAGCTGACAGGTGAGCCCTGTCCTGTTACTCTGCAAATCACCCTGAGAGACCTGTTTCTGGGCCGCATGCGTTTCCTGTTAGTCAGCGATAATTAGCCAGGGTGAGAGCTGGGAGTAAACGACAAATAAAGGTCGGCTCATGGCAGGTGTCCCCCCTCCCCCTCACAGGGAAGCTGCCACAGCGCAGTGGCCTTTGGGGCTTGTCCCTGTCCCTCAGCGCGGTGAACCTGAGCGAAGGCGCCCAAGGAAAGGTGCCACCCCCCCACCAGGCCGAGATCTACGTCACGGCGGCTATCGCGCTCCGTAATGTGCTGGGCCACCACCTCTCCTTCCTGCCTGTAAGCGTGTCCTTTCCGCCACCCTTGTCCTCACTCTCTTTCTCGTTTACTTTCCATCAACACTTTTTCCATGCTTGTCTCCTTTGTCTGTCTCTCTCCTCTTCTCCCATCCCCTTTTCAGGGTTACCTGTTGAGCTGTGCTGAGAGCCTGGCCTGTCAGTCAGACTCCAGGCAGGCCCCAGATTGGCTGCGCTGGCTCTTCACCCCATTGGGAAGGCAGTTCTTCCTGAGCTGTGATTGGTCCGTGAAGTCTGGCAGCCGAGAGGGTGTCTATACTTCCCAGAGAGACCCAGGTGCATTATGGTTAATCATCCTTATTATGTCTCTGTAACATTTCCCAGTAAATTGCATCATTTGCTGAACATGCTGCGCTTACAGCTGTTACACTATAATCTGACCTTGTGGGCTCTGGACCTTCTGAGCTGTTAGTCGCTCAGAGAGGCGGAGCCTTGGACCACATGCCATACTGATGCCCCCACCGCGATCCCTCTGTCCCACGCAGCCGACCCCATCGCCCAGCTGCACCGCTGCTTCTGTGAGAAGCTGCTGGAGAGAGCCGTGCACTCACTGATCCAGCCATACGCAGACGGCGAGACGCAGAAGCCCCGGGATGGCACAGGGTAACGCTTTCCTCAGCTGGGGGAGGCGGGGCATGTTTATGGGGAGGAGGGACAGCTTGGTTGGGGGGCAGGGCCTTTGGGTGTGTCTCTGAGAGAGTGTGATGCCCGTGTGTCATGCTTTTAATGATTTTAATTATTTAGATGGCATTAAATTTAAATGGCGAACTTCCTCTCCTGCCTTAGCAAGTTCTCCAGCGTCTTGGAGTTTCTTCATCTACTGAACAGCTGCACAGAGGAGTCTCCCTCGCCCTCCCCTCCCTTCCCTCCCCCTGCAAGGCATGGCAGGACATCAGGTATGCACCCACAGGCACACGGACACACACTCATCTCATCCCAGGATCAGGTTGCACTGAAGTGTCATTATATAGTAGCTCTTTATTTTGGTAAATGTATCTCTCCATGACTGGTTTGCTTACCCCCGCCCCTGCCACAAGGAGTGGGAGACCCCGTGTGTCGCTGGTGGGTGCTGGTGCTAGAGGCTGTGGCATGCTGGCTGCAGGGTGACGACGAGGCCGTCAGGTCCCTGCTGGCTGAGGCGGAGCGTATGCCGAGAGCCCTGCACACACTGGAGTGAGTAGCACACGTCGCACTCGCATATATATACACACGTGTAAGTAAATACATGCAGTGTCAGAAATACTGACCCGTACACATGCACGTGCACCATCATACCATGGACCGTAACCACGGCGACGTGCCGCCCCCCCCCCCCCCCCCCCAGCACCCCCCCCCCCGGCCGAAGGCCGGGCGCCACCGGGTGGGGGGCGGGCCGCGGGCG
>JAODLD010000051.1:1851278-1864696 GCA_026781065.1 Mormyrops boulengeri | reverse complement strand
CCCCCCCACCTCACAGCCACCCGCTCCCGAAAGCCGTGCAGCACCTGTGTCGGGCCGTGCAGATGAGCCTGAACGCCCAGAAGGGAGAGGCGTGGCTGGGCTGCCTGGCAGTCTGCGAGCGCTCCAGCGGCCACCTGCAGGCCAGCATCTCCCTGCCCCTGGGCCAGAGTGCCGGCTGGCTGAACAAGGTATGAACGGGGGAGGGGGGGGGGAGTGAGTCTGGGTATGTGCCAGTGGGACCAACAGTGGGCAAAATTGTGGAAACACTTCCAAATTTCAGAGATTGCAGAACTTTATTCAACTGTTGCTCCAGTTACTTATTTAATCATCCAATGTATATTTGTAACATTCGTTGCCTGTTTATAAACACTACCATCAATATTTGTCTCATTTTTAAAGTGTAATGCCAAAAATGCTGGGTGTTTCCACAGTTTTGCCCACTAGTGTATACTGTCTGAGCGGTGAAGTGACTACTGTACAGTACTGATCCACTGCCCTGCTTGTTTGATTCGTTGTCTTAATTTTCTGTGAATTATCTACCTTGTAAGTGGCTGAGCTGCATACACAGGGGCGCAGTGACCAGCTGACGGGGGGAATAAGGGTGGTGCAGGCTGGGGGGGTGGCTGTGGTGCATTGTAGTTGCATTGCATGCTCCTCAGGCCGGTGCAATGTGTCTGCAGTGCAGTACAGAGGCCTCCTGAGATGCTGCGCTCCCCCCACACCCACACCCCTGCACACCATAGCCTCTAATCACCATGCTTGGCTCATCTCTGCACCTTCCCTTAATGTCCCTCTCATGTCTTTGTCCATGCAAGGGGGTGGAGCTCCTGGTATGTGACCTCTTGCTGACCCTGAGGACCAACTTATGGCAGAGAGGAGGCGGAGCTAATGGGGAGCCAGGCCCCGCCCCCAGCTCCCAGCTGGCTGGATTTCAGCATGACCTGAGCTCTCTGCGTAAACTGGGCCAGTGCTACAGACAGGCTCAGCACAAGGTATGGTGGGATAACTGACTCCCCTTGTTAACTGGGGAGGCTCTCCCTGTTAGCACAGCTACTAGAGAATTTGGGAAATTTTTCACTTCAGAAAACTTGGAACTGTGGTTATTGTGTGGAAAGGCGTAGGAATGTTTCAGGAACTGCTGTCGTACCCATGAGCCAGCCTGCCACAGAGCAGCGATGATGATAACAATGATGAAGATGTTGAATTCATGTCATCCTGCAGCTCTTCCTCCATGAGACGACCATGCGGCTGATGGCGGGGGCCAGTCCCACCCGCACGCACCAGCTGCTGGAGCTCAGCCTGCGCAGACGCAGCCACAACCGCAGCTGTGGGGCAGGTGAGTGGAACTCCCCCTGGCACACTGAGCTGCTTGCCAATCTTGTTTTGAATCATTCATCTTTTCCGCCACCAGAGGGCGACTGCATGCTCGGGGAGCGGGAGCGAGCCCACGCCATCCTGCTGGCCTGCCGCCACCTGCCCCTGCCGCTGCTCACGCCTCCCGGCCACCGGGCGCGGCTGCTGGCTGAGGCCCGACGCACGCTGGAGCGAGTGGGAGACCGGCGCTCGCTTCAGGACTGCCAGCAGATCCTGCTGCGACTCGGCGGCGGCACGACCATCGCTGCCTCCTAATGGAGGAGACGTGTATATACCCACATGAACAACACACACATCCACCCAGACCCACCCACCGATAACTACACACTGACACTTACAGATATTCACGTCGGAAGGCAGTACTGTTACATCACCATAAGCCATGTTAAACACGTACGACATGCTCTGTCTGTGATTACGCTCTCTGTATATATCTGCATATGGCTTTCATTATTTTTGAGCGCTGGGGGCCTAGATTTCAGACCCAAGTCTCAAAGGGCGAACACTGGCCGTCCCTACAGAGCCTTCGGTGTGTGGCGTTCCGCTCGCTGACCTGTGCGCTTCGTCCTAGCGGCACCAGAGCCCTTTCTCCGCATTGCTGACACTTACCCTGTTAAGTGGGCTTGTTCAGCCAGAATTAACCTGACTGATATGCCCTGACTGACTTGCAGATATTTGGTGGCCAGTAAAGGGTTCTGCCTTAATAAAGCTGTCAGTTCGTCTAAGGATCGGGACAGTGCCGTATGAAATGTTCATGGCGCAAAATGGACCTTTAATCAGTACTTGTGTATACCTACCTCATATAGTGATACAGGCAAACACAGGACCATGAGAACTGGCATAGGACAGGTTATAAAAAAAATCTAATAATTTATAGTGTCAATTTACTGTAGTTCCATGAGCTTAGGCCTATTGTACCATTATAAAAATGAAAGTTTAAAAATAGCATAGGGAAATTCCAGTGCATCGATATGTCAGGCCGAAGCATAGTTACACAAGCCTCCCCCCCGCATGGGCAACTTCCCCAATCTGTAAATAGCTGTATATAGTTATAGGGCTGGCGGTGTGAGAGAACGAGCCTACGGTGATCCAGACGTCCGTGAAAGCCCTGAAACAGTGGGGGCCGGTGCCCTCTTCTGGAAGGAGGAAACCAAGCTTTAGCTTTTTCCCTTTTTTTTTTATTCCCCCTCCCTCCACTTGGGTGTGGCTATTGCTGCAAGAACTTCCTTGAAACTTTTATGAAAATCAACTATTTGTTATTTAATGAGAGTGCTATTATTATTATTATTTTCCATGTCATTCTTTCCATGTTGTCATAAATTTTCCTGTTTTCTGAAAGTCGTGTTTAATTGTGATTTTGTTTTTCAATGCAAACAAAGTTGATTTTTTTTCGTGATACAGTAGCAGTGCTGAATGTCTAGGGCTTGGTAGGTTTATTATGCAGATAAGCGTCGCACTCTTGAAGGACGTTAGGAAGGAAGTTTAGCTTTTTTATTTTCTTAATACAGTATAATTGTATTATAGCGCTCAAATGTGGACCTGGCACAAACGAACGTTTCACCTTTCCATTTTCTCCCCAAGGTGAAATCTTGAATAAACATTTACTTGGGCCTCAGTCTTAACTAAATCTTGACTTTTGAAGTTATTTGCAATCCAGCAGTCGGTATGTTCAGCTAAAAATATTACACTGTAAACTTTTACACTGTACCATGCCTGTTTAGTTTTATATTCTAATTAGTTCTGTGCCGGTTTTCTTATTTGCATTTCAGTGTTTTTTTTTCCTGCTGTCTTCTTTTTTTCCAAAGTTCATATTCCAGTGGATGTTTTTTTTTGTTAAATAAAAGCTGGTGAGAGTGGACAGAGTCTCAGCCTCGTTTTACTTTATCGTCCCGTTTCATGGCTCCTCAGAAAAAGACACATGGTTCTCACCAGACATGCTGTTGGATCAAGTTTATCTAAATTTGCCCCTAAGTATTGTTTTTCATACACTGAAGATCAAAATTAGAGAACAACCTAGAATTTCCTAAATGTCAAGGTCACTACGTAGTCCTATTTGGAAGTTTGGAAAAGAGCAGTATTTCAACCATATATCATGAGTTACATAAATTCGGAAGCACAGTATAAGAAATTTAAATGAGATATTTGAAAAAGAACACTGATCAAAATTAGTGAACACTTTCAGATACTTCCCAGTTATTGGTGTTAATCTGGCATCTGGTGTTAATTACCTTAATTATCTGACAAACCGTACTTAACCGGCAGCCTAACTTTCCAGTTATCAATGACTTTGCAAGATGTTGAGCCGTTCTAAAGTGACTGAAGCACTCCGGCAGCAGGTTGTCCAGATGAAGGCCAAAGGGATGACCCCATCGGCCTACCGAAGGGATGACCCCATCGGCCTACCAAAGGGATGACCCTATCAGACATAGCAAGAGAAGTTGGTCGTTACAAATCTGTGATTCCTAGAGTATTGCACCTTTACAATGTCACAAACTCATTCAAGTCCCCCAAAAAGGCTGGTCGTCCATGAAAGACAAATGTAAGAGAGGACAGGATAATGCAGAGAATGTCAATGGGGAATCGTTTTAACACTGCAGCTGGAATTGCTCGCCAATTCAGCGCTGAATGGGGTAAGGATCTGTCTCGTCATACAGTGTCTCGACGTTTAAGAGAATTTGGACTGACAGCCTACTCTGCAGTGACCAAACCTCTCACAAGCAGGAAGAATCAGAAGGCTAGACTAGACTTTGCTGAGGAGCATGTTGTGTGGACAGAGGAGAACTGGTCCAAAGTTCACTTTAGTGATGAAAGCAAGTTTAATTTAAGAAGTCAGTGAAAGGGGGAGGAGGACGTGTCACGGTTTTGGGGAATTTCTTTGGTTATTTTGTATAACACTGTTCTAGTAGCAAGGTCTAGCCACAACAGTAATTCCTTCAGATGTTGAGCAATGAAAATGACATTATTTCTGAAAAAATCAAGTATTCGTCAATTGTTCTCGAATTTGGATCGCCAGTGTATGTTGTATAACTACTTAAAATCACTATAATTCAGCGTCTGCTGTATAACCTCATATCCCACGTAATATTTCCGACCCGGATACGTATCTTCGGCGCCCCGGAAGCACATGGTCAACAACGCCGAGCGCTACACGTGCGCGCAGAACAAACCTGCTCGGTATTGCTTTCTCTGAGTGAAATGGCCAAAAAGAAAAAATCAAAGCCGGGAGGAAAGAATAGGGAGAACAAATGTATTGTCACGTTCAACGAGATGGATCGACAGTAAGTTTACCTAACGCAGTGTTTATAAATTTGAGACATTTAGCATATTAGAAAGCCCACACAGATGTTATTTATCTAGATAAATACATTATAGGCGTCTTAACAGTTTATGAAACGACTAATGAAATACGGGGTTCCATGTAAAGCTAGTTGGAATACATATCGTGTAGCAAGTGAACCTGTATGCCTGGCAGCTGTCGTTATTTGTATTATTTCCGTATTATCTTTGGCAGATATTACGCTGTTACTCGTTTACTGCAAATAATGAAGTTATTACACTTTTATTCAGATATACTTCATTTCAGAATCTACATCTACCTGTCTCCACAGTGAATACCTGACAGGATTTCACAAGAGGAAAGTGGAGAGACGGAAAGCTGCCGTGGAGGAAATTAAGAACAAACTGAAGGAAGAGCGGAAGAGGGTTAGAGAAGAGGTACCGTGGGAAATGTAGTGCTGGCCAGTGGGATGAAGTGTCAGAGGAAATTGTTCTTGCTCATTTTGTTCATTGCTTGGGCTGTGAGCATCTGTAACATAAAGCTTTTAGGATAAGGACAAGAAAGGCATTGTTATCTGTACCTTTTCAGTGCAGTGTTCCCAGAAACATAATGGTATAACTTTATTAAGAAGTAAAACAATCTTTCTTTATCCTTTCTTATAGAGACATAAGGAGTATTTGAAGATGCTGAAGGAGCGAAATGAGGCCCTCAGTAAGGGACCGGGAATGAAATGTCTTTGATATATTGTTGTTTCTGATGAGCATGTGCATCCACTTCTTGACAATTGTGACTTTTTGCTATAGATGGAATACGCCTATTCTATGATGGTAACCTAGCAACTCAAACATGATCACATCCCTGGCCTATGATCTTGTGTGATATTTCTACCTAGAAGAAGCAGATGAATTGGAGGGCGTGATCACTAACACGACAGAGTCACTTCAGTATGATTTCCCTAACCACACTGTCACCGTGACAACCATCAGTGACCTGGACCTCACCGCGGCCAGTCGTCTGGACCCAGTGAACGCTCAGGTATCTGCGTTTTCCTTGGTGTTTACAGATTCCACTCTCTGTTGAATATTATTGCCCAGCCTGACAGGTATTTAATGTTTTAACTGTATGCAGAACTGACTCCCATTTGTTCTCTTTTGTGCATTTTTGCGTAACCAGACAGATGACGTTAATGAAAATGAGAAGGAGGATACAGTGAGCACGGTGCCAAAGACAGCAAGAGCACCGATACTTTCCAAAAAGTAGGACCGCCCTCCTGTAACACCTGTATAATGTGTCTGAGTGACTCTGTGTCGCTTCCTTAGTCAGGTTTCCCTTCATCTTTTGCGTCCTTTATGCCTCTTTGTGGTTTCAGTCACTTATTCACACTCCCAGGAATACATTTTTTTTATTTTTTATTTTAAAGCGTGTTTTGTACTAGCTACCCATCTTCCAGGTGCTTCTCCGCTGCAGGGGGGTCATGGGGGGGGGCTGGAACCTGTCCAAGGTGGCGTATGGTTCAGGGCAGGGGAACATTCTGGAAGGACACACACATGCACAATAGTTAGTTTAGAGGTGCTAGTTAGCCTAATTGCTAATCTGTGGACTGTTTGGTGGAAACCAAAGAACCAGAATAAACCTGCGACATGGGAGGTTCTGCAGGCTCAGAGCCAGAACACTGAGCATTAAAAACCGCTTTATTCCCTGTGGCTCCTCCCAGCCTAAGACCGGCTCTGTTAAAAGGGCTCATAACTCTGAATATAAATTTATTTATTTTCTGCGTATTCTGCTTCCATGACAAACAAAACAATCTCGGCACCAATTACTTAGTTAAGTGCATCTCTTTGTCTGTCTTGTCTGTGTTTTAAAATGTCATGTTTATGTTATGTTATGATGTGTGTGTGTGTGTATGTATATATATATATGTACGTATGTGTGTGTGTGTGTGTATGTGTATATATATATATATGTATGTATGTATGTGGTGACGGTATTTCACCACAGCTTATGACTTCATGCACTATTTGTCTGAAGTTGACACCAAGTTATGTCTTATACTCTTTTCTTTTTTTTTTTTTTTGAAACAAGGACAATATGCAGATTCCTGTCGGGAGTTGCAGTGATACGTCTGAGAAACGTGTGATGTTTCTCTTGCTTACTCTCTTGTGCACTCTCCCCCACCCCACCCCACCCCACCCCACTCCAGGCTGTCCTCTCTCACTGCCTCCCTCCACGCTCGCACTAAAAATCGGAAGAAGAAAGGGACGGTGAGGGACCGGGGGCAGGAGAAATCAGGAAGAGGCAGGGGGCCAGACAGGAAGTTGGGGCCCACAGACAGGAAGTCCAGACTGGGGCGGACCAGCAAGAAACAGCGGCGCAGACGGACGGGGAGGAAGACCAACCACGAAGACTGAGAGGGGCGGGGGGAGGTGGTGGTGTCGGGGTCACCTGGGCTTTTCGGGGACCAAGCAGTTGATGAACTCCATGGATGAAAATTTGCCACGGTAATGACCATGGCGCATTAAAGGGGCTCAGACAGAACCGATTGACAGCACCAGAGCATCATAAGACCTCTTCATAGACTATGACCTGCGAACCGTGCGCTGTATTGTTGTAATGACGAGCAGTGACATCTGTCTTTTCGTAATTTCTTTACTCGCGGTGCGTTTGTACTATACTCATGTATAAACCTGAATAATTAATGTATTCACATTGTTAATAAAATCCTACCAGTGTCGTCCTTTTGACTACAGCTCAGTTGACAGGATTATTGTGTCTTCCAGCAATTGAAGAAATAAATCAAGTGATATGATATATATCCTGAGATCTTCTTAATACAGTTGATAACGCATGAGAGAAATGTTAATTTACAAATTTCACAGACACCTGAACGATCCAGTTGCCCATTTGATTAAAAACCCACCATTTAACTTATTTATGTAGACTGCTCTAAGTGTGTGCTTGCCATCTGTGCATCCCAAAGAGCCCTTGTCTACTTTTCTACAACAGATGATATTCAATACAGCTATTGGGCAAGAAACTGTCAGGCAATGGGTGCCATGTTGACTCTACCTGGTTATTGGGGGCGTTATGTAGCAGTTCCCCCATCTGAGCCAAAATGGCTGGCCATGTGGGTAGCAGTTCTCCCTTTGTTTGAGCAGCCAATGAGCTTGTGAACCCCTGGGGGGATTTAAGTACCCCAAGAACAGGCCTGCCTCGAGTTCTGCTGGACAGATTATTTTCTGTGTTTAAATGGATTGCATGTGACCGAGGGTGACTGGCACAGGAGGTATTGTTAGAAACTCTTATTTATTGGCTTTTCTTGCTGTAAATGAACTTGCAACATGCTGTAAATTATTATTCCGGAACTGCACTCTTATTATTGCAATGAATGTATGATGCAAGTCTTGATGCAGCGTTTTTCCATAGTTGTGAAATTGTGGATTAAGTTAATTGAAACGCTATAAAGTGTATTGGCGCTCTTTGTTGTGTTTTCGTTCTGGTAACGTAGGTAATGACCTCGCTGTTCCGCCCGAATGAGTCTCTGGCTCTGCTGAGCTGTGAAATACAGTCCACAGGGCTGTGCTCAGCTGCAGTTACAGTCCTACTGCATACGGCAGGGGCCGCATCTATCCAACAGCGATGACGGGGACCTGTAGTGAACAGAAAGCAGAATATTGTTTTTTTGCAGGCAGCGTTTTTAAAATAAATTTCTTCCATTGCTACTGTCTCGCCATGGCAGGATCAATAATGCCTCTTTTTCCAGTTGTGTATTTCTGTGTTATGTTGATTTGTATTTCATATAACACCGAGCTGTGCATATAAATCCCTTGTTTTGATAGTAGGGTTTGGGAAGGGCAATGAGTGATACTGTGTGCCCCTTCCGGACGCGACATGCCGCTTGCTGGCGAAGACCTCTACTGCAGCAAGTTCCAGCCCAATATCTTCGACTCATCCCGTTGCCAGACCTGCTTGCGGCTCAGGCACCTGCATGCCAACGTGCCTCCTCGGGTGAGTCAGAGACAGTGGTGTTCCATATCTGGGGGATTTCGACATGGGCTGGAGCGGAGCAAAGGAGGAAATGGGCACAACCAGGCAGAGTGAGAACAGCAGGGAGTAACAACATGAAATCAAGGAATCAAGACTCAGCTGATTGAAGGTCGAAGCAGATGTGGAACATCCATCTATTTCCCAAAATCCTAATTTGGGCCCGGAACACAGACGTCCTCGAGTCCTGACCCGATTTCTGAATATATTGAGGTTGAGGTTATACCCAGTTAAACTATACACCAGTGTTGCTGGAGGATTGTTAAAAACCACAGGCGGGGAATGGACCGGAGCACACGATCTGATTATAAATTAACGAGAAGAGGTAGCTTACAGTGTCATTGGGAATAGGAGCGTAATATGAAGAGAGAGTCTGCATGAGACTGGGTAATGACTGTAACCTGTTCACTCATAAATTCAAAGTCATCATTAGGAATGCTAGGATACCTCCTTATGAACTGGGGCGTTAACCTGTTGGAGGCCCATGGCTTTAGCAGGCCCTCTAGCACCATTTTATTAGTCATCTGGCTGCCTGGTTTTCTCACCCTTGTCTGTCTTTTAGTTTGTCCTTTTAATTATGTTTTTTTGGTTTTAATCTTTGTATAGTTATTCGGGTGAGTTGATAAAAAGTTCAAAAGATTATATACTTGTTATGAGGAAAACAGGTGAAAAGATATGAAAAAGGAAAAAAAAACATGAAAAGAATCTTTAAAGGTGTTCATGTAAGAACGTTATTTGGCTTGAACAATTAAGTGGTAAAATGCTTAGCACCTCTGTGAAGTGTGTGTTCTCAAAGACAACTCTGATACCCAACGGACAAGCATCAGAAAGTTAGTCGAGAATTAGCACCTCAAACCATTGCATTTAGCAGACGGGGAGATCAAGGAGATCAAGAAGAGTGAGCCCATAAGAAACATAAAACAAAAAAGCATTGCAATTAAATAATCATAAGATAGCTTGAGTTACAGCAGTGTAACCCTGTAATCTAGAGAAGGAAAGAGAGCAGAGACAGCTAAAGACACAGCAGACGTGTGCCTTGTATGAAGTCTCTGGCTTCGCAATGGATTCATAAATAGGAACTCCAGACCAACGTTATACTAAGTAAGTTCATATGTCTATTAGTGTTTGCGTTTCCATATCAGTATACGTTTGTTTTTCATATATTATTTATGTTAAAGTGCAGCATTCTGAAACTAAAGGGTATCTAGTCTCGGGAATGTTAAGTTATTTAGTCAAAAGATACCAAACCCGGAGAATTGACTGGTCGTATTACTTGCAAGAAAATTGTTGGTCAACTTTCTAATCATGAATTTTACCTTTAAGCAAAATGAATTTCTGGTACTTTAAATGTCTTTTCATGTACTGGACTACCACGACATCTCAAATTTTCCTATATTCCAAAGCAATGTGTAAAATAATCATTCAGTATTTTCCCTTGATTGGATGTTGATTTTTATCCTCCACCAATCAGGACGATTCAGATGAGCTGTCAGTGGTGAGCAGCTACTGTGACATCAGCAGGGATCACCTGGGCTGTGAGGAGGGTTCCCTGTGCATACTGAGTCCTGACTGTGAACTTTACATCTGTGACGAGGACTACAGCATAGACAGGTTGAATTATTAGACTGAAATTCCGTGCTTGAGTTTCTTGTGAGAGAAGAGCTTATCTGAGCTCTGTATTTGTACTGTCTCTTTTGTGATTGTGTTTGCTAGCGTTGATCTTTATGTTGACCCCATGTCCTCATTCCTCTAATAACTATCTGATACTTTTCCTTGCCTCCACTTGTCTGTTTTAGCCACCAATCTGTCCTCTTTGTCTGTTTTTTCTCTTGTCACTTTCTCCTTCCCAACTTCCCTATTTGTATCCCAACTGACCAGCACTCAGGATCCGTCTGATTTCCCTGAACTCAGCGATTCGCTCAGCCAAGAGGACGACGAATTGGCCCCGCAGGACGGAGCATCTTACCCCAGCATGACTCGTCTGCACCCAGCTCCCCACAGACCCAACCCCCAAGCTTGGATGGAAGAGGCACGGAGCAGGGATGGCTTTTCTAGACAAGCAGGTTTGTCAGTCATGAAGTCCTTGCTGCTCCTAGACTCCTCACAATGTAGTATTGTGACACCAATCAAGAACCGTAAGAACTGAACCATATGACTTAATTGGATATATTCCTGACTATTGAAAAAATGGTGCGATTTTTGCCTGTACCATAGACTGCTGTACAAATCCAGCTCCAAACTGCATCATGTTCCTCTTATGACTGGTCTTTACTTTCCATCAGGAGCAAAAGGACAAAAAGACCATGACAGTGGCTACCTTTCTCTGGGACGGGCAGGAGGTATCCATTCCCTTAAGGAGAAGAAGCCACCAGCACCATATCGGCACTCAGAAATAGGCCGCCCCCTACCCAGCCACCGTAGTCCAGAACCCAAAGCTACTATCCCCTTTCGGAACCCAGACCTCGGTGTACCCTCTCAGAGGCGGAGCTCGGAGACACAAGGATATGATCCATCTCTGGCAAATTCCCCACCTTCGGGGTTCTCAGAATCCAGCTATGAATGGAATTTTGACTCGGGACAGAGAAGCTTAAGCCCGACCCCTTTTAAACAGGCAGAATCTCTGGAGTCATCCCAGCATCGACACCGTGACAGCTCTTACTCTAGAGGACAGCGGTCGTCTTACTCTCCAACCCATCAGCAACCTGGAAATTTGCAAAGGCAGGGCTGTACGTTATCTCGATCATCTTCTCCATCCCGGAGTGCTTCTCCATTCAGACAAGCTGACCAGTCAAGCATGTCCAGCAGAAGGAATTTTGAATTTCCTCAAGGGTCCAGTCAGGGGCCTCGAACACCATCCCAAAACTCTTATGGACGAGGTTTGGATATTACTAGCGTATCAAAAAACTTTAAATCCGTTGCTAACTCTATTGGCTCATATTCACAAACTGACTCCTTTGCAAACCTAAGAAATTCTCTCAGGAAAAAGGATGCGAATGTCTCCAGTGGAATTAGGTCAAGCAGTCGCGACTCTTCACCATCAAAACGAGGGTACGATAATCCAAGCCAAACTCTCCTCCGAAAAACCGACACAAAAACCACTCCAAACAGTTATAACCGTGATAGCCGTAGCTCCTCCCCATCTAGGAAAATAAACGAGACTCCAGGCCAAACCCTCCTGCGAAAAACAGACTCAAAATTAGCCACTAATAGCTACAGTAATACCAGCCGTAGCTCCTCTCCTTCTAGGAAAGGATATGACACCCCAACCCAATCTATCCTGCGAAAAACCGATACAGGAATCTCTACCAATACCTCTAGCCGTGACAGCCATGGCTTGACCCCTTCAAGGAGAGCCTGTAATACCCCAAGTCAAACTATCCTGCGGAAATCTGAGGCAAGAAGCACTTCTGGCATTCAAAGCCATAATAGCCAAATTTCTTCCCCTTCTAGAAGAGTTGGGGAGCGACTGAAAAAAGACTCAAACATGCCCTGCAACAGTCGAAGTCTTGACAGCCGGGGCTCATCTCCCTCCAGGCAAAGTTATAACACATCAAACTATTCCATCCTACGTAAAAACGAGACGAAAACTGAAGCAGGGATTCATGGTCATGGCAGCAGGAGTCCCTCCCCTTCAAGGCAAAGTCATGATTTGCCTCGTCCATCATTTCCACCTAAAACCAGGGCAAACAGCTTGTCTAATACCCCAGCCTACGACAGTCGTAGTTCATCTCCTTCACGTAAAGTCTATGATACCAACCAGCCACCCCAGAGGAAAGCTACCGATATAATTTGCAGACCGGGGTCAGTATCCTCTGAAATAAAGAAAACTACTTCTCAATCAAGTCCCTCTCCAGGCTCCTGGCGCAGCTCCTCAAACTCGCTCCATAGTCCCCCCATCTCACGTAGCTCTTCCCCATCCAGGAGGCAAGGTCAGGGACAACATATCTCCAAACCAACCTTCATCACCTCTGAAGCCAACAGCAGGGGCAGCAGTAGGAACAATAGCAGACAAAGGAGTCTGGAGCCCCATACCCCCAGCCCAGAGCATCGACAGTCACTTCATCATAACCCAGGTCTCTCCCCCCAGTCACAGCGGTACACTTCTTCCCAGAGTTCCCTGGAGTCTGAGTCCAGCCACCTCTCTGGGGGATCAATATATGTTGGGCTGAACAAGGAGGAGTATGCTCTCATGGCTGACCTCCCTAAGGTCAAAACAATATATGAAAGGGAAGGTCCAGGGCAGTTTGGAAGATCTCAGAAGCATATCTTGGGAAAGGAGGAGCTGTATAAACCGGCAAGGTAAGCAATCATCTGTATTCAATCTGTCTAGGTGATTGACATAAATGATAAGTAGTAGTGATTAAGGAGTGGTCTGGCAACACAAAAGTGAGTAATGAAAATGGAGTGTGCAATTCAAGAAGACAAAAGTCCTAATGGGAGAGATGTAGGAGAACTGTTTTTTTTCGTCATTTTCAGCAATGCTAGCATACCGCAGTGTAGTGTGGGGGCTACAGCCAATCCTTTAGGGCTAGCTTCTGCTACACAAACTGATGTTATCATATACTCATCAGCCAGTTTCATTGCAGAAACATCCTGTTTGTACCTCTGCACATCTCAGAAAAAAGGGTACAAATTTGTACCTTTGCTGTACTGGGGCTGTACCCTCAAGGGTCTGTCAATGGTACACTTAGCTATATATAGGTAATTGTACCTTTTAAGGTACAGA
>JAODLD010000051.1:1820861-1851178 GCA_026781065.1 Mormyrops boulengeri | reverse complement strand
CCTACAGCTAAGGGTACAATTGGCAGACCCTTGAGGGTACAGCCCCAGTGACAAGCAAAGGTACAAATTTGTACCCATTTTTCTGAGAGTGTAGGATTGACTAGACCTGGCAATAATCTAATAAGTACCTCCTTAGAGATAAATAGGCAAAGGTGTTATACACCAACTAACTGAATGGTTGCAGTTTTATTCACCTACATTTAGAGCAAAACAGGCATCTATTCTCAGTCACTCAGTCCTCAAGGAGGACTGGTGCAAAAACTTGCCGACATCAACAGTTATATGGCAGGAGAAGCTACTGACGCAGCACAAGTTGATGGCTTGAATCACAGGTACTACAGCAAGCTTCTGGAATTTGAACCGATCGTTTCCAGGTTAAAGGTCAAGGTTGTTGTCTACTGCCTTACCTGCTGCTTAAACACTACAGCCCTGGGCAGGTGTCCCTGTCTGTCTTCACATACAGTATTAAAGCTCATGGTCTGTTACAGTCACACCCAGACAAAGGAAGTCTACAGGGACCAGGCTGGGCTTGGTGAACGGGGGAAGGCGAATGGAAGGGAATGTGACCAGGGGCAGTGGCACAGGCAGGACAGAGAGGCCGGCCAGTTAACAAGGACCCAGTCCAGCAGCTCTCTCCGTACACAGGTGTGGATTAAAAAAAAGGACACAATGATACAAGCTGAAGAATAGTGTTAATGCTCCTGACACAGCAGTAGACATGAGGCATTCAGTGAGCAGAATCTTCTGTGCTGGATTACAATAATATAATAATGCAATATAATAACCACATTCAGTACAAAAGAACCCCACAATGGGACTGTTCCTTTTGAGTTTATGGTATGTTAATTGACCTTAAATGCTCTGTATAAGAATACTAACACATTTAAGTATGATACACTGAAAAAGCCATTATAGAACACCGATATAGTAGTATGGCTTGTTGTATGTTACCACACAATATAACAAGAACCTCAAAATTTCATTCAACCACTAGAGATCAAGCAGTCCGTCACAAGATGAAGGTAACCATTGGAAGGTACAGCTGAAACGTTCATCTGGACACTCTCAGGTCAGTCATTGGTGGGTCATTTAAATAAATCTGTATTAAAATATTTTTAGCTATTTTCTCAATTAATTTTCCACATTTTTTTCAACGTATTTCACGTGCAGTATGACGTATAGCATTTGCTACTTAAAACGTAGCATGCCTGTTTAACTGCGTGAACTCTAACAATGTAAAAATACAGGAGCTGCTTCCAGACAGAACTGCCGGAAATTTCCGCTCCAGATTCCCGTCAGACGAAGCGCATGAAAAGGCAAGCATCCCTGACCGCACCGTCATTGTTTTGCTGAGGAAGCGCAAGCTCCGGTAAAGGATTCATCATGGGAAAGACCCACCGATTAGTCTGACAGTAAAGTTAGTCCCCCTCCTTAGGGCATAGCTCATACTGGTATATCGACGGGATATAGATACGGGACACTTCTGTTGTTAAAAGAATATTCTAAAGTAAAACATGTATGCATTGAAATAGGGGTAATGTACTTTCAGATGTCCCTAGTTAGTGTTCAGAACTGTAAATGTCATATACGCTAAAACTAAAATCACAGTTGATATATTAAAAATACATTTACGATAAATTATTTAATGTAATAATTGAATGAAATAATTTATTATATTATATCAAGTGTGCACCTGGGAGCTAAATAGCCTTGCTACTTCCAGTTTTTAAGAAGTTTAATTGCTCGTTTTTTCAGTTTTAATTGATTGATTGGAGTTATTACATTATTTATGTTAGTTTATTAGCTGTGTTGGCACTTGTCCCGCACTGAGGCTGCGTGGATAGCCGTAAAAGCTGATGTCCCAGCCGCTGTCCGTCTCTTACACAATTAGTCATCCTTCCCTTAGTTGGCAGGGCCTGATACCCGCGTACATTTGTGCGATAAATTTCCGCCATTGCGCGGGTCAGCGTCCTGCCGAGATGCTCGGATGCATTAATAAGAGATGCCTTTATAAAGCAAGAGTATGACTCCTAAGAACAAAGTGATCAGTGCTGATACGTTAGAACGGAGACTGCATGGCCCGAATCGCCTACTGTGCGAGATGTTATAGGGCATGTGCGTTCTTGCATTTCTTTATTTACAAGCACACGGTGCAAAATTCACCTCCATCAAACAGTGACCCCTAGCTCGCCAAGTCACGCTCGCCGGCGGCGTAGCTGATAGGTTTGCGGATCCGCCCAGGAAGTAACCAGTCTTAGGGTGGCGGTGCCGCGAACTTCTCAGAAGTTGTGAAAGCTGCGGATTAACGAAACCTGAACGATCGGCCTCTCACTTCAAAACCATAGATCTGCTTTTTTTTTCTCCCCGGACATATAATCGGATTATGAATTAGGCGTTTTTGCAAAGGGCTGAAACGGCCGAGAAAGCATGCTGGTTTTCATCGCTAGCACATGAATTATATGAATCTAGATAGATAAATGCAACGCGTTTATGATGACAACCGCGCCACACAACACTCGGTTAGTTAACATCTGATTGTTTTTTTGTGTGTTTAACATCTTTTTCCGCCTCTGTTTTACAATCTGTCCTCCGGACCTGGCTGACATGACGGTAAGTCTTGTCTGTTCTTGAAACGTGAATGATCAGTAGGCTGGCCCAGCTAGCTTTTTGGCAAAAAAAGAAAGGTTATAGTTAACTTTATGGGAATAACTTGTGGACAGCGTGATTTTTAGTTAACTTTATTGCGTCCGTATTGTTTTTGGGCGTTAAAGTTTCGTTTGAGTTTTGCATATATGCAAGTAACGCTTTGGAGAAGTTGATGAAAGTAAATGCTGGTGGCGGAGGAGTGGGTGTGTCTTTATGCGGTTAGAGTACGATTATATAGGTAATATAACTACTGCAGTTGTGTAGTTTCGTTATTTGTATTTTGACCTCGATCGGTTTGTGGGAGACCCTTTCACATGTTTACCAGTTTCCCCCGATATCCTTTGCGCAAAATACGGATGGGGCTGCCTGGTGCGACGAGATCTGCACGCCTGTTTTTTGGGCTGTGCTCTGAAATTAGTATCCAGGAAACGACTTTTTTTTTATCACTTTTTGCATTTGGCATCTGTAATAAGTTCAATCCAAATACACAAATCAGTGTTCATTTTCCTAAAAAGTAGATGTTAATTGTTGATGGGTGTTATTAAGCCATGGGATATTTTGGGTGACAGGTTTCCCGGAGATGTGACTTGTGTATCAGCAAGCTTCTTTCGGTTCTTGTTTGTTTTGGTGTTTCGGCGGTACTGTTGTCCATTCGGCTGCATTTAAATGCATGGGACCTTTCGTTCCGGAGAGTGCCATATATTTTGTCCGTTTATATCAGGCCCCTTGTGTGTCGCTTACGTCTACATTTCCTCCTCTTCCCCTTCGTTTTGTCCGTAGGTGTTTCCTGAATACGTACTTCGTCGTGTAGTGCCATGTTTTATGTTAGCTGTCATGTTTTAAATTACTCCGTTGCACGCACTTTAACCTCTGTCTCAATATTAGGTTTCTCACGAAACTCTGCGTTTCTGTTGGTCGATCAGTGGTCGGCTTTTACAGCAGAAGGAGACATTACTCTACCCAGAGTTGATGGCGTGATACAATGAAACCCTTTTAAATTGTGATGTGTTCTTTAACACTAGTTCAGTGTATTTTTTTATTTGTAAATAATATACGTAATTATGTATATGTAATTTGTATGGAATAGGAAAAGATTGTTTTGAGAAATCACTTGATGTTGACTTTTGCTTAGAGTAATGTAGAGTATTGTCTGAGGGTCAGGAAACTTTGCATAAGGCAGCAAGAGATAAAAACAGAAGTTGAGGAATGTAAATATAAAAAGGTTTCTTAATCTGAAACCACAATCTGGACGGCTGAATTTTTTTTGTTGGTGTCTTGCTCTGTATTTGAATTTCTCTGCTGTTTTTGTGTTTTTTTTTCTCTTTCTTTTAGGTATTTCCTGCAGCTATTCACACATTTTCTCATATATCGCCTCTTCGCTTTCTTCCTGCAGTCACACGTATACACGCCGACTCGCACAGCTGCATGTTCATTTGCGCAGACTTTCAGCCACCCCGATCTTATTTGCGCCTGCGTTCACGGCCCTCTGGGCCATTGTTCGCCAGCTCCTCCAAAAATATCGTGTGTTACATGAGATGCACTCGAAGGTGTGTGTTGTGAGGAGCACAGAAACGCCACGCAAATTGCGTACAGCGGTTTGACAGTATCACAGGAAAGATATGGTTTTTAATTTAAAAAGTTGTTCAGTTTTGAATGTGGATGATTTTGCAGTGAAGCACTTCACTGGAACAGTATTGTCTATTTCTAACAATGATCTTTCCTCACACCCAGAAAAGAGCTTGACAGCTGACTACCTGCATTCTGTCTCTCTCTGCAGCCCGATCTCCTTAATTTTAAGAAGGGGTGGATGTCAATGCTTGACGAAAATGGAGAGGTATAGGACCAAACTCTCGCTGTCCTTCTTGTAGCCTGCAGTTTTTGTTTAAAAATCCTTACTTTTTTAAAATCAACTGAAGTGACAGTGTGATCCTGCTTTAACTGAGCAGACCTTTTATGTATATGTGCAGTCTTTAGGGTATACTTATGTCCCTGTCACTAGTAATGTCAGAGTATTATTGTACCAACATCTATATATGTTCATAGGTTGAATACTTTGGTAAAATAAGCCCATGTTTTGCTGTTCTGTTCAGTTTTGTATAAACAGGTTTGTTTGGTGATGCTGTAATAAGACCGTGTGATTATCCGCTTCTTACATCATTCTGTCACATGGGCCTTGTACCCTGATATGTATACATCATTCATGTGGTCATATAGACTAGTTTATATGTTAGGTGCACAAGGTCAGTCAGTCATTGGCTGGATTTTAGTCAGTGTAAAAGTAGATCAGGCCCTGTGTTTGGTAATAACTCAGTATGGATCCCTTGTGCCTTACAGTGGAAGAAACATTGGTTTGTGCTGACTGACTCCAGCCTGAAATACTACAGGGATTCAGGAGCAGAAGAGGTGAACTGCCTGTCATACTGGCATTTACTACATTTAATACATTTATTACATGGTATTTAACCCTATATGGATGCTTTTTTTCCTACTTTAAAATTTCCTCTGGTTTGCTCTACGAGATCTGTTCATAATTAGTAACTATGGCAACATCGTTATCCTGCTACAGGGATATGAATTTATTTTTCCCAACTCCTTGTTCTTTCATGTAAATTTAGTTTGCGTGTCTTCATTTGGTCTCTGGTATTTTATCTTGTGTCCCCCCCCAATAGAAGGATGATCTGGATGGGGAGATCGACCTGAGGTCCTGTGTAAATGTGACAGAGTTTGACGTCGAAAAGAACTATGGCTTCCAGATTCAGGTGTGCATTCCTGATTGGCACTGCTGTTCGTGTTGCGTCAACTGAAATCCTTCCTTTTCCTGCACCCCCCCTCCCTTAACTGTCATCTGGCTCTTGTCCTCCCCCCGTCAGACGCTGAATGCCGTCTTCATCCTCTCTGCCATGACTGCTGGAATCCGCAAGAACTGGATCGAGGTTTTGAGGAAAAGCGTCCGGCCTGGCAACACCCCCGACATCACGCAGTGAGTGCACAGTGCTGCACTGCGTGGGCCTTGTCCATTAGCAGTGCAGTGATTACGTGATGAGTCACTGGCAGCAGGTGTATGCAGTGAATCACTGCACACACCTAGGGGCATGTAAATCAGTGGTCTGATTCGTTGCCTTCTCATTCCCACACAGACTGCCGGATAGCAGTAGTGACAAGGAGAATTCCCATAGTCTTGGTCGCACCCCCTCCTCCCGTCAGCACCACTCCTGGCAGTTGGCTGGGGCAGCCACCCCTCCCGCCGCGGCTGCTGTGCGGCGGTTCGACTATGTGGAGCTAGCGCCGGTGACTGTGGCCCTCGGGGTCCCGCCCACCTGTCTCCGGGGGGCGGGGGAGGGACAGGCTCGGGAGAAAGGGCCGGTCACGACGATGGAGCAGCGGCAGCGAATGGAGGAAGAGATTGAGAGGAAGTGGGCAGAGTTTGAGAAGCTTCCCGTGAAGAGGATGAGCTCCCTGCCCCCGATGAGCTCGCTGGGCGGACAGCCGGCCAATGAGGCGCTGCAGAGGGAGGTAGTGAGTGAAGCAGATTTTTAATTTGCAGATGCAAATTAACAAAATGCTACCCAGTGTGTGGCCACTCGTCGCTTTCAGTTTGCATCTAGCTGCTGCTTGGGTTAGTTTTGCTTGTCTGCTGTTGCTTTGCAACCAGAGAGTAGATAAGCATGGGGTGAGGGGGGGTTAACTCTCCCACATCGTTCCACATTTTCTCTCAAACTAGCAGGACACATTATGAAGACTTTAACATGGATTTTGGAGTTTATTTTAAAATAGTCACCTGAAAAAAGGAATTTCTTGCAGCTCTGCTTTACCATTGCTAATGATGAAGGAAAGTGTGGATAAATGGTGTGTGTGTGTGTGTGTGTTTTCAGGTCCTGTGTTCTGGCCTCTTCTTTGGTGACTGTAACTGTGCCGGCCTGCTTTACCCCTCTCCCCGCCTCTCTGTTGTTCAGGCCTCTTTTTGGTGACCGTGTCACTGTGCCGGCCTGCTTTACCCCTCTCCCCGCCTCTCTGTTGTTCAGGCCTCTTCGTTGGTGACCGTGTCTCTGTGCCGGCCTGCTTTACCCCTCTCTCCGCCTCTGCTGTTCAGGTGGCGTCTCTGAGGCAGCAGCTGGAGCGAAAACAGAGTGATGGAGGAGGAGGAGGAGGAGGAGGAGTTGGGGGGATGGGTCACTGCGGGCCCGAGGCTCCATGTGGCCGCAGCTTGGAAGCCATGGAGAGGGCGCACCAGCATGCCCTGGCCGAGCTGCAGAGAAGACACGACAGGGAGACACGGGAGCTGGAGAAGGAGAGGGACAGACTGCTGAAGGAGGAAGCACAGGCCACAGCGCAGGGTGAGGCGGGGCCGGGCGGCATGAGGCGGGGCCGGGCGGCATGAGGCGGGGCCAGGCAGACCACGGGACCCCAGGGTTATTATCTTTAGCTAAAACTTGAAGGAAACATTCTTGTAAGTTGAAAGTAATATAAAATACTGCAACAAAATGAAAACATAAATTGCTTCCAAAACTAAATTAAATAGTAACACACCAAATACTGTTTTTTTTCAAATACTATTCAGCTAAAGTAATGATTGTTTGTTTATCTTTCTTCCATGACATAAATCATTCAAGGAAATATAATCCAGTATTTTATCTTTAGATAACCATCAATACTACCTGGAACATGTTTTGCCCATTTAGAGGACATTTTGTACATTATGTATAAAACTAAATTGAAATAAATCTGTAAAATCAATACTAATGAAACCACACATTAAACTGGGTTTCGAATAAAAATTGAAAAGAACATGAAAGTAAAAAACAAACTAAAATTTAAATTATAATATCACTGGTGTAATGCAGTCTTGCCCCCCCCACAACCCTGATCAGGGAAAGTGGTTGGATGATGGATGTTATCATTTTTTCCTCCCCTCCCCAGCAATGGAAGCTCTGAAGAAGGCTCACCGCGAGGAGATGGAGCGAGAGCTGGAGACAGTCCGGCGGCTGGCGGGGGCCAGTGCTGATGTGGAGGCTCTGCAGAGGCAGCAGCAGTGAGTACCTGGGAGGGCCCCTGGCAGCTGGGGGCGTGGCCCTGGCAGCTGGGGGCGTGGCCCTGGCAGCTGGGGGCGTGGCCCTGGCAGATGGCAGGTCGCGATGTGTAACTCGCTAACGGCACATGTTGGTTGGTTGGTTGGTGGGTTGGTGGGTGGGTGGGTGGGGGGGGTGCAGAGGAGGAAAATGCAGAAGCCCCGAGAGCTAGGTCGCATTCCTCAAGACCGGTTCCGTGGCATTTTGCGCTAAAACGCAGCAGTTCGGTGGGTGGCGAGATACGGGCCGGGGGGTTCATTACAGCAGGAGCCGCTGAACTGCGAGGTTTGCTTCAGTTTTATTTTGGTTTCCGTCTGCCAGTTACACATCATGCATGCTGCCGCTGTCTCTGTGCCTTTCATGAGGAGGTGTTGGAGGTTTGGTCCGAAAAGTGTGTGTGTGTGTGTGTGTGCGCGCGTGTGCGTTATGTATATATTGCATTGTGGGGTTGGTCCTCACAATGTGGTAAAAATCTGTTCTTTTGACATCGGAGGGGCCATTTTGTGGGCCCCATGAGGGAAAACTGAATTTTTAAAAAATCTGTGACTGCCCTCAAAAAAAATAGAAATGTCAAAAGTATTTTGTTTGCTTACTTATGGTTAAGATTAGGGCTGGGTTGTGGATTGGGTTGTCATTGTTGGGATTAGGGTTTTGCCCATAAAAATCCAAGGATGGGCCCCAAAAAAATATCAATACAGACGTGTTTGTGTGTGTGTGTGTCTAAAATCATGTCTAATCTTACAATTAGAATATTCTTGTGCCAATTTTAAATCCTGATAACCGATTTTGAGAGTTGATGTCAAGTTGAAGACCAGCTTGTTTGTGATGGCGCCCCCTGCTGCCCTAAGGTCAGAGCAGCAGGCCCTGCAGAGGGAGCTGGATGGCCTGTCCGAGAGGTACTCTCAGAAGTGCCTGGAGCTGAACCGAGCCACGCAGAGTGGCGGGGAGCGGGAGAGAGAGCTCAGCCGCAGGGAAGCGGCGATGGAGCAGCTGAAGAAAGACAATCAGGTAGGGGGGGGGGTGCTGATTAATGCCATTCAGCTGTATGCCAGGGTAGTGGGGGCTGTAAATGGTGATGCTTAATCCTGCTCAGTTTACAGAAGTACCTCTGCCAGGAAATACAGGACATGCAGTCACACGTCAATCGCGATTTACCTGCACTGATTCACCCAGAGTTCTAAAATACCTGTAAAATTGGGAGGAGACCCACTTAAACATGCAAACTGAAGGTGGAACTCGGTTTTATGAAAATCTGTGAATCTAATCAAAAAAGTAAAAATGACAAAAGTCTTGTACTTTGTTTGGTTACTCATGGTTAAGGTTAGGGCTGGGGGGGGGTTACGGTTGTCATTGTTGGGACTGTTGGCTTTTCCCATAGAAATGAATGGAGAGTCCCCACAAAGATATGGATACAACAGTGTGTGTATACGTCTACGGTAAGCCCTGATCCTTCAGTTCCTCTCCTCTCAGGTGCTCCAGGCCCGTCTGATGGAGGAGATTAGCCGGATGCACTCGGGGTCAGATGGCATCCCGCATGATGGCCGTCAGCCCGACTCCTGTCACCTGGAGGTGAGTTTCAGGAAGGGAGCAGTCGCGAGTGCGGTTGATGGGGGTGGGGAGGACTCAGTCAAGGGGAGCGGAAATCAGGTCCCGCCTAAAGCAGCGAGAGGGTCTCGTCAAACCGGTACTGGACTGCGGATAAGAACTGGCAACTCGGTGACAGTTGAGCGAACACTGGATTTAGATGGAAGGTCGTAGTTAAAGATCAGAGCATGAGTGCTGCAGGCGTGGACCACCAGGCCACCAGTGCATGCCGTGATCCACACTGGCACTGAGAAAGGAGGGAGGAGGACTTTGTAATCCAAGAATAGTCATTTGTCAAGGGCTTCAAGAAGAGCTGCAGCCAACCTGGCAACCCTGGTGACTTCTACATTCATTACTTTGGCAGCACGATTCTGCTGTTAGTCTGTTGTGTAAATAATATCGTTTCTACAGCTACAGATAGCATTTTCCTCCATTGAATGTTCCCGTGATTGGGTGGAGTGGGTGGAACAGATAAACAAAGCAACTCCTTTAAAATTAAAGCAAAATAAATCTTTAACTGATGGACGTCAAGGCGGCATATTTCTATTTTATTATGCAAAGTGTTTTTTTTTTCCCAAGAAGACGATCGTTATGAAGCTGGCTGTAGTTATAGAATCTTCCCTAATGTCTGTTGCAAACTCGATTCCAAGCCAAATATTTTCCCCATGAAAATCATTTTTTTAAAAAGAGTTTTCTCTCATGTGGCTACTGGGCTTTCAATGGTAGCATGCACTTCTGGCCTTGTCTGGTCTGCACCAAATGAGTACCTTCTTCTGCAGAATTACAGGCTTGGGATTGTGGGAGATGGCTTTCACCTTCCCCGCTCTCTGCCTGGGTCACTCACTATCCAAATTTCCCGTCTGCCCTGGTCTCCCTTTATGAATGTTTAACTGTCTGTGCTTCACTTGTTTTGGGAGATGTTGCTTCCTGACGTGGTCTCATGCATCTCAAACACGTGCTTGGAGTCAATGGTTATACATCTCCGGAAAAAATTGAGACCACGGCATAATTTTCAGTTTCACTCATTTCTCAATTGATGGGTATGCTTCTGTGTAAAATACACATTTTTTGCAAATTCCAGCCTGGCTCTTCCCTGCTTCTCATTAATGAAGGGCTGCTTCCTTGCTGTGTGGGTCTTAGGTCCTGCACTTAATGCTTCCCGTTCCTTTTGAAGGTCTCTTGATGTCATCCTCCGATTCATGAGGCACTGCCGGATAAGTTGACGGTCATCTTTGGCATTAGAAAGTTACTTCCACACTTTACCTGGCTGGTTTGTGGTCGTTCCCAGTGTCTCCTGCTTCACCTTGCTCTTACGTACTTCTGTCTTAGAGACTTTGAGTCTGGAAGCAGCCTGCCTCACAGTGTAGCCTTCTGCCAGCACAACCAAGATCAAACCAGGTTTTAAAAATGCAGAATTTTATAAAAAATAATATAGAATGGTGTCTTATTTTTTCCTGAGCTTCTTCAGTTCGGTTACCTTTATAAAATGCCTTTTGCAACGTTTTTGCCTCGGAGCACCTTGCTTTTAGCTTTATAAATACCCACGGCACAACGTGCAAGGAGAAGAAACCCAGAGACAAAAGGTAATTCAGAGATGTTATGGAAAATCCCCTTTAAACGGACAGTCTCTTCATTTTTATTTATATCACATGCCAGTTAATAGCCGTATTCTAGTCAACAAACCAGTTGCTGCTCATATAGTATCTCTTCCCTTTCCTTGGCATGTGCGTCGCACCACAGCATTCCCTGAACACGCTGAGCACCAGTGTGTCAACAGAGCACCTCTCCTGTAATCGCCCGGCACGTTGTGGTGCCTCAGGGCCCTGCCTGGCAGGTCTGATGAAGCGCCACTCGAGATATTCTCAGTCACCGCACCGTGTTTCCGGACAGAAGTGCTGTGCTCTGTTTTGTTGTGAGAGATGCTATGACCTCGGTAGCCAGTTTAAAAAAAAAAAAAAAAAAAGACAGGAAGTAGCGGCGTATTCATCCTTTCGCTTCAAGAGTGGATTTTTTTAAATTAACGCAGCTCTAATGAGGGGGAATCCTGACGCCTGGTAGTCAGTAGTGTTTCTAACTTCAAAGCTACATTTTTGCCTATTACACTCTTAGGATTTCCCTTAAAAATATTCAGAACATGAAAGAGGCAACAAATTGAATGGACTGTAAACTGAAACCTCATTTATTAAATAAATAATGCGAAAATAAACTTTATCGAAGGGCGTGTCGTTACAAAATGCAGACAGTACGGTTTGTTGTTTAGGGTTTTTTTGGCTAAGTCTGTCGCTGATGCTTGCAGGAAACGGGTTTGACATCGCTGGCGAAGTTGTCATCTGTCAAATAAAATGCTGTGTCCTGTTCGTAACTCATTCGGGATGGGATTTGTCCCGTATTTCTTCAGATCGGAAGTGGAAACTCTAATTGTTAAAAGATGCTGAGCTCTCACTCTCTTCGCCAGCTTTCTCTGAGGGAGCACTCATCTCTTCCATACTCTTACCAAAAGAGTAGCGTGTGGCATGCTCCGTTAACGCGATCAACCTTGCTGTGCGTTGATTGGGCAGAGGGTGTCCATTCTTAAAAGGATACCGTATGATTGGTTGGAATTGGGCTTGTTTCTGTGATGTGATAGGTTGATATGTGCTATCAAGCAATGTACCTCATCCACAGTTTATCGAAATTTCTCATTCTCATATTATTTTCATATGATAAATCGATACATTGTTCACATTGCCCGGCCCTATAACCTCTGTAAATTTTGAGTGGCTTTACTTATGTGCAGTGGGCCATCATGGACCGAACCACATCGTCCTGCCACACTGCAGTGGACCAGTGGTGGAAAAACACTGTGATAGAGTACCAGTGCTGGTAACTGCATAAATAAGATTGTATTTGGACTGATGGCAGGATGACCACAGTAACACTATTATTTTTTTAGGTGCTGCTGCGGATGAAGGAGAATGAGGTGCAGTATCTGCTTAAGGAGATTGGCTGCCTGAGAGAGGAACTGCAAGCCCTCAACATGGTACTGGCCATGTGTGTGTGTATATATGTGGGGGGGTTATGTAAATATTACATTGTGGGGACCAAATGTCCCCACATTGTGATAAAAAAACATTGCCATTGTGGGGACAGTCCCCACAAGGGGAAACTCAATGTGATAAAAATCTGTAACTGCAGTTAAAAAACTAAAAATACCAAATGTCTTATATTTCTTTGGTTACTTAAGGCTAAGGTTAGGGCTGGGTGGGGGTTCAGGTTGGGTTGCAAAGGGGCAGAAAATTTCTGGTAAGTTAAGCTGGGGAATTTTGGAAATATTGAATTCTGTGGACCTCCACGTGAGCTGTCGGATATGGCAAAGACGGCAGACTGTATGAATAATGCGACATGGAATATGACTTATAAGCAGTGAGTTTTGATGCAGATGCTCACTTTGGCCTGTTTTTACACACATAATGATCCACAAGCACTTGGATACACAATGATATCACTATTAGTGCCATGAAGAGTTTTTTTTTCTCTCAAACACATGCAAGTTCCCTATTGTCGGCTAACCTGTAATTTTCAGGTTCCAATTTGCAGCTCTTCACTTTTCAGGTTTCCGGTTTATCCCATATATATATGGGATAAACATATACACACACACACACACACACACACACACACACACACACACACACACACACACAGTATATTCATTCCCATTAATTTCCATTCATATTCCTGTTACTTCCCATGGAAAGCTTCCGACTTTTAAAATTCCCAGAATTTTGCAGCCCTGCTTGGGATTAGGGTTATGCACAATGGAAATGAAGGGATGGTTCCCACAAAAACAACAATACAGATATGTGTGTGTGCGTGTTGGAATGGGACTGGGGAGCACATGTGGTGGGTCATTACAGTCACACTTATGAACACTGACTGAAGGAGTCCCATTGTCATATCCTCAGGGTCCTGTGTAACATAAACAGTGAACAGTCGGCTGATTTGTTGGGCTCTGTCTTAAAACGGCCTGTATGTGAGACGCAGAGACCCTATCAGATTATGTTATGATTTTCCTCTTAAAGACGGTCACACGGTGTTCCTGTACCCCCCCCTCCAGGAAAAGCAGGAGGCATGCAAGCGCTACAAGGAGGTGCACGCGGAGCTGAGCGGGATGAAGAGCCGCAGCGAGCGGGAGGTGGTGGCCCTGAAGGAGCACCTGAAGCTGGCCATGGCGGCTCTACAGGAGGGCCAGCGGTTGGGGAACAGCCTGGACCACTGAGACTGAACCGGGGGGGCGTCTGGAGGGCCGAGGGCACAAGGAGAATGGGGTTAATGGGGAGAAGTCGCCCCCTCTTCTTGAATCATAGGCCGACCCAAATCATTATGTCGCGCTCTGAACCTCTGCAGAACTATCCCACCCCCAAAATACGCTCCGCCCACACTGGAATGACTGCTCTGTAGTTTTGGATGGATGGAGCCAGGATAACGAACCTTCCTGAATCTGACTGCCCTTCACTGAAAGGTCTTTAAAACTGGCTGTTAAAATTAACAAAAAAAATGTTTTCAAGGGTATTCCAGGTCCCGAGGATTTGCAAAGGGCCTTTGGTGCAGCTTTGTGTTCAACAGACGCTGTCATGGGGGGCTGAGTGCTTAGTCCCGATCTGTCAGGAAAGTGCGATGATATGCTTTAGCTAGTCGATTTTCTACACTGGGTCAACCAAATGTCAGCCTGCACTTTTTGGCTGTGAGCAAGTGTGGGAGTGCAAGCAAAGAATGAAATGTGGATTTTAGGCAGTGGGCGTTGTAGGAATTCTTAAGTGAAATTTCCTCAGAGCTGTGAGTGTATAGTAAAGCATGAGTAATTTCCTATTTCGGTCACTTTGCATGGCAGCCTTGGATAATCAGATGGACCCAGTATGTGCTGAGTCATATCAAATACAAGAATTAGTGTTTTGGATGGTTGAGTGAGTCTTTTGTAGGATTCTAAATGAGCTCTGTATATAGATATATTTTTAAGAGTATTTCCTTTTTTGGGAGAGGGATGCTGTGTTCGCTTCGTTTTTTAAACTTTACTGTTGAAATGTGCGATCGAGGAAACATGGCTGTAATTGTAACTGTAATATTGGGACAAATTGAACTGGAATAGCTAGAGGGACCCCGGTACACATACCTACCCGTTTCAGACAGTAGGGGGAACTACAGCCAATTGTGTCTTTTGTCAATAAAGGTTTATTTTCAGTGTGGTGCTTCTCTTGATTTTTAAGCAATGCTTGACTGCAGTCTAGGTCTTAAAAGAGGGAAACACGGGGAACACTATCGATGACTGGAAGAGGATGTGAATATGCGCGTGCCACTAAAGAGTGCTGATTTAATGAGCCAATACTGAGTTAAATTTTTTTATGATTTATATTTTGAATTGTGATAAGTCATGCATCTCTTTTATAATTAGTGAAATGGGGAAAGGGCATCGGTGTAATTATTTGCAATAAAATTGTTTACAAACACTCGGTGCATATTTCAAGTGCCCTGCTGAACTTAACAGAATATGTTAACATATTCGTAATAATTTTTGAATGAAATCTGTGGTGTTCAATTCCTTATTTAATTGCCGTTCATCTGTTGTGGCACCGGCTTCAAAAAAGATCAAAATGAAACTTAAGGATTATTGTTCCACACCGTACAATATGGATTATTTAGATAGTTCCTCCAGCAGAAAAATATTGGTAATATGTGTAACACCAGATCTTCAGCACTAAGTGCAACAGTAATACACAAAGCAAATACAATTATACTCGCATCTATACACCGTACGTGCACCTATACACAACAATCACCGGAAAAGCAGTGTTGATAACGCTTTACTTGAGGGGGGCACAAATAATACAGAACTACACTCTTACTTAATGTATTAATTAAACAGAAAATAAATGTTAGTTGAATACTGATCCCTTATGTCGGTGTAGGTTCCAAATACTTGTTCCCTTGTTCGTACATCATTAATCAATCATAACGGTTCATGTTTCATGCAGTAACTCCATTTGTGCCTGATTTGTACTCGAGTGGTATCTGAGTTACTGAGGTACTTGTGTTACCGCAGTGTTATAAGGTTTAAATTTAAATGTTTTGTATTACTTAAAACCCACCGAACATATTACTTATGTTTGTATTTCTTAATTACAGTGTTGGACTATTTCTACTGTTCGTATTATTTTCTATTTCATTTAGAAAAGCTCAGATAATGGAAGGTTTTAGGTTATGAATTATGTGGTAGTTTACACTCCAGAACTCAAGACGGCGCTGGTGAGTAAGTAAGTGTTAAATTCAGAGACTGGAGCTGAAGAAGAAAAAAAAGACACGGGACAACAAAGATGGCGTCCGCGGCGGCTACCCGAGGAGCCAGCGGTGCGGTTAAAGTAGTTAAGCCAATTTTCAGTCGCGATTTGGATGAGGCTAAACGTAGAGTCAGGGAATTGTACCGAGCGTGGTACCGAGAGGTGCCAAATGCAGGTAGGAAGAAAATCTTTATGAAATGTTTTTGTGTTTCAAGGAAGCCGCAAGTAAACGTCAAGGTCGCGTACATACCACTAGCTATCTGCTTTTTAAATCGAAGTTACTTATTCCTTACTCGTTATTAGTATTGCCCGGTATAAAACACCCTACATACATCACTATGACTAACGTAATTACCATGCTGTCATTATGTAGTGAATGTATTTATTGTTGCAGCTGGCCTGTACACCACAGAGATTCATATTGGCATTATACGTCGTAGGCATATAAGATTATAATTTATTACATTCTTTATGGTCGATGGATATTTTAATGCTGTAGAAAGTTTACGTCATTGTTCTGATGAGTTTAAGTATACATCTTCTTTTGGTGCATCCAACAGTGGCGATTTATCAACTGGACGTGACAGCTCGCCAGGGCCGAGAGAAACTGAGAGAGATGTTTCTCAGGAACAAACACGTTAAAGACCCCCGAGTCATCGATATGTTAGTCATTAAGGTATACCATCTTTCTCTATATCTTTGATCCAGTATTTATAGGTGTTCTGGTTGAATTAAACGCCTGAAATGGTATTCCTCATTTTGGGGCTTCTTTGTATCTTGGTAAGAAACTGCACCCAGAAACTGTTTGATTGCTTAATTTTCAACCCTTTTCATTAACTTTGATCTTAATCTGTCTTTCAGGGTAAGATGGAGCTTCAGGAGACTATACATGTCTGGAAACAAAAGACTCACGTGATGCGGTACTTCCATGAGACCGAGACACCACGACCTACAGACTTCCTGTCTAAATTTTATGCTGGACATGATCTTTGAACTCGATACTCTAAGCATATCTGTACAGAAAGTACTTAAGTCATGATTGAACTTATTGACTGTAAATATACACTTTACACCCGATTCATTGTGTCAGAATTATTAATGAGAATTCAGATTATGTTTTCTTTAGTTTTTAGTCCTGGATTATTAAAGGGGCTGTTTTTCAGACTTGGGTGTAACTTATCAAGAAACAAGGATCTTGGAATCACAACGTAATCTTTATTTGTAATCAGACAGTATAAACCGCATGTGAAATAGCCATTTCGTGTCGTGTCTGCCAGGAGTGATATTATAAGCTTTGAATATGTGAATATGAACAGAAACCACCTTGTGATATCAGCTACTAAACAACTGCTTCTCACTCAGGACATTCACCTGACTGCTTCACAATTCCAGTAGTGGCCAAAGCCATTTTGATTAAGCTTTTTAATTATTCTGTTCATGCAAATAGAAGTCAGAAAGAATGGCACCACATTTCTTATCCATCTCTTGCTCAGGTGGGTCATAATTAAACAGGAAGCAGGCTGTGGAAGTTGAGGAAGGACAGGTGATGCTGATCATCCAGATACAAGTGATATGTCAGTCTTTACTCTGTCACTTTCCAGTGGTTTCTCTCTTTGCAAGCTTTAGTGCTGCACACTGCAGGGAAAAAAAACATTGGACAAGCATTTGCGTGTGGTCATATAGCAGGTTACTACATCTGTGCTTTCATAACACGGAACAAACATTGACTTGCGTGCGTGTTTAACTTCCCTATAAATGCGCTTCGCTGATGCAGATCGTAATTTAGCTTTAAGAATTAGAGTTTAATTTGTCAATTTCAAATGACATGACGAGGATAAGGAAGTAAGTATGAAGACCTATATATAGTATTATGACAACGTGTGTTTCGGCGCACAATCGTCCTTACCGGTGCCAAATTAGTCGTCGTCATCGTCGTCCTCGGGGACGAATATGTCATGCTCTTCTAGTAACGCGGCAAAGTTCTTGCTAATGAGAGTACCGACATACAAGAAGGGCACCACGACCACAGCTATCCGAATCAGGCCAAAGGAGATCTGTATGGAAGAACATGTGTGGTATTGATGCTGCAGTTTTATGTGAATTAACGTCAGAAATTCAATATTGTGAAATACGGATTAACCACCACCAAGTCCTTAAACGTTTTGGGTGTCACCCATGAATACATATACAGCTTATTCAATTGTCACATTAAAGCCCTGTGCATTATTTATACATATGCTTCGTCTGTTACGTATGCGTACTTACAAATAACACTGAAACTGTGTGTAGGAAACTCGATGCGATTCTTATTTAAATCTAATGTTAGTGTAGACGAAATGTGCTGACATAGCAAATATCTATATATAAAGATACATCGTTGCCTTTCCTTAGTAACGCTACTATTTGGTACGTAGATAAACGGTTTCTGGACTTCTATATTGCAGAATCAACATGGACGCACAAACGGCCCGTTTCTTCCATTCGCCGGTACCTTGGTTGCAATCGTAACGGTGCTTTAATTAAACGATCCTCTTAGGAGTCCGTACAGAGCACTTTCCTTCCTATAATAACATGCAATTCACTTTAACAGTCGAGACGCTCACCTTGACAGGCTTGGGGAGAATGGCCCCAGTTGAGGTAGCCACAGCGTTTCGGCACTGCGGTGTATCCGGTCGTTTCGGTCCGGCACTGCGCGTCAGGATCGCGGCGTTGCGGAGCGCCGAGAGCCGGGAGAAACGACACACCACGGACGCCATGTTTTTCCACTGCGAGATGAGCGCAGCCGGAGCCGGTGCCGGAGCTGGAGTTGGGCGGGACCAGCGTCCGGTGCCGGCGGACGCTGATGTGAGCCCCCCCCCGGCTCATTTTTCTGCTTCCTAGAGTCGCAGCTCCGTACTGATCGTCAATATGCCAACATTGAATTATTGGTAGCTTTTCGTTTTGCATCTGCCCTATAACGCCCATTGAATAGAAGGGAAATCATTCAGCCAAGTAAGAGAACACATGCGTGTTAATAAATGGTCGTGTTGAACTATAAACTCTAAAACGTACACACGAAATGTAGTGGTTTTTAAACACGGTTTTATTTTGTGACATCATTCTGTAATCAGCACTATTTACAAATGGTATTTACATTACAAATAACCACATACAATCAATAGCAATAAGTCCGTAAGTAGGATACTGCGGTTTCTTAATACCTGGATTCAAGTCTAATTCCATTCAAGGTACATTCTTGTGAATAATCCTTGTAAACACATCAGTGCGCGACGTTGTATTACGGAGTTGTAGCGCCGGTGGGATGGGTCCGCATAGCGGAGCCAGTTAGCATTTATATAACCCCTGTGTCTTGTAAATTGTTGTTCTGTGTACCCGACTGTCGAGTGTGCTCTTGCTTGTGTCTTGCGTGAACCCTGTCCGATCCTCGCGTGTCTGTAGCCGTTGTGTGTGCATTACTATCCGGCTTCAGTGCTGTGAGCTGGATGAGGGGCGACTGTGGGAGGACCTGGAGAAGGGGCGCCATGACCCCGGAGAAGCTCGGCGAGCTGGTGTTCTGCTTGGAGTGTGAGTGTGGCCGCCTGGAGCAGGAGGTCGAGGTCGAGGCCGTGGAGGCTGCACTGCTTGACTGCAAGGGGGAGAACCGCACTCTGGAGGTCCAGCTGGCTGAGGAGTGCCCCGAGCTATAGGAGCAGCGTGGCCAATACCATCAGAACCTCAAGTGGCCACCTGATCTGGGGAGCAGGTTCCTGTCATGTTATCAAAAGTATCACATGCAAGTTCATTTGTTGAGATGATGTGAACTATTTATTGCGGTTCTTCTCCAGCCAAAAAACACGTGCCTCGCTTTTAAGGAATCCCCTGCTCCCGATTCCCGGTGCTGCCTTATGACATCATCGTGCAGTTGCCAGCAGTGCTTTTATAGCTACTGCTTAAAATGACAATGACATCACATCTCCCCTTTCTAGAACCAATGGGTGGGCTACCATTGATCCAACAGACCTTAGTTGATTATTCTACCTCTTTATGCTGGGAGGTCTGCCCCTGTCTGAGCCTGAACATACTAAACATTTTTTCTTTAACTCAATAACCATATAACAGTAACCATTTACCTTAACACTATATCTCTCTGGCTATTAATTACAAAGTTACTTAAGTTATTTTAAACATGTTTTAAACACATTCACAGCACCTCCCATTTTGCACCATTATATACATATTTTTTCTCACAAGTCCAGCCTACTTGGTTTCATCACAGTTCACCCAGACCTGGTTCTAGGAGTTGATGGTGTACACAGTTCACCCAGACCTGGTTCTAGGAGTTGATGGTGTACGCTATCTGGGGATGGCACATGAGTACCATCACTGCTCTGCTCAGGCAATGCTGGCACAGGAATGAGATGATGGCGATTTCGTCTCACCGTCCCATGACACCCGTGCACAAGGTATGAACGTGGAGTGGTGTGTTCCAGGTATTCTCTGGTCTGTCACCCATACTGATTGCCCTGGTGAGAGATCGCTGAGCTCTCTTGTGCTGTGATGCCTGTTGTACTGTTGTGTATCCCTCATTCTACTCTCACTTTCCTTCTGGGCAATCATTGGAAAGAGCAGGATCGAGCAAAGCCGGAAGCATTGGGTATGTCGTGTAAAGCCGCCTCCCTGTGAGGAGCTGAGCAGGGCTGTAACCAGTTTGCAGTGGGGTAGCTCTGTATGCCAACAAAGGGAGGTACAGGTCAGCTGCCTTTTGGAGGAGATCGTTCATGGTCTTTACTGCGTGTTCAGCTTTGTCATTACTTTGGGGAAATTTCGGACTGCTGTCAGAAGCCGTATGAGCAAATGCTGTGAAGGACGTTCCAGTGACCTGCAGCCCATTATCTGTCGTCAGTGTCTCAAAATACCATGCCGTGCAAAAATTGACTTCAGATGGACTTTAACATCTGTCGATCCTGAGAGAGTTAATAGAGCAATCTCTCCACATATCAAAGTCAAAATTAACTTTATTGTCATCTCTGCCACATACAATATCTTGATGCGTAGTCCACCACCAGTATGAACAAGTTCACCCCCAGCTTCTGCCATGGTTGCTCTGGGTATTCTGTGTGTATCAGTGATTCTTTGTGGTTCTGTCTTTTTTTGCAGCATATACGGAAATTTAGGGCCAATTCATTTAGCTGCTGACTCGGGCCTGGTCACCATACTGACTGTCGTGCACACTCTCTGCATCTCATCTCACCCTGGTGACCCTCATGCAGTTTGGCAAGTACGTCATTTCTCATGGTTGAGGGGATGACTAGTCAAGTTCCCTTCAGCAAAAGCCCATCTTTAACCTTGAGGTAGGTCTATTCTGCCCAGTACAGCCGAAGCACTGGCTCACTGTTGCAGTGTGCTGGCCAGCCTTGTTTACATAGCTGCATCACGTGTGCATACACCCTGTCTCTCTCCAGCTCCAGTTAAAGCTCATCCAGGTATGTGGTTTTTGCTGGCAAGTTTCCCATGACCATCTCCACATATATGTTTGTCTCTTCAAAGAATTTTTCATCAGGTGCCACCCTCATCTTCACCGGTGCATGTGACACTGTCTGCTGTCCACAAACATTTCCCCGGCACTTGAGCAATGAAGGAGTAGTGAACTACTGGATTGTAATCAGTTTCCAACAGGAAAACTTTGCCGATAAGGAAGTTCCTGAACCTCTTAGGCCCAGGTAAAGCCCAATGCCTCTTTCTCCATCTGTGCATATTTCTGCTCTGTCTGTGTGAGAGATCGTGACACATAAGCTACAGGCTTCCACGCTGCCTCCCATCTTTGCAGAAGCACACCACCTAAGCCTTACGACGATGCATCCGCTGACACCTTGTAGTCTTTGTTCGGGTCATACGTAGGTAACCTCAGGGGGAAACCAGTGCCTCTTTCAGCCCATTAAAGTTTTTGTACGTTCGCAGTCCCATAGCCAGCAGTTCTTCTTCGGCAGGAGATCTCGCAAAGGCTTGTCTTTCTCAGCAAGTTGTGGGATAAACTTCCCAAGCTGATTGACCACCCCAAGGAAGCTCCTCAGCTCGCTGAGATTTGTAGGCTCTTTCATTTTCCTGATGGTCTCTGTTTTCCCCGGGTCAGGACTAATGCCTCTGGCGGAAATCACATGACCCCAAAATGTCACCTCTTGTTTTGGTCGCACTTGTCAATGTTCAGGGTGATGCCCACCTTCTGGATCTTTCACAGTACTGCATGTAGTCAATCATTAACATGGCTGACAACCCCCTTGAGACACCCTGTGACCCAAGTCACCACCCTGTCTTGAAAATGCTCAGGCGCAGAAGCAATCCCGAACGGCAGATGTCTGAAGCAATATTAGCCAAAGGGTGTTATAAAGGTTGCGTTATTTGCCAGAACCCATCTGTTTTAGTTGTCTTTTCGGGCAGCCCTTTACCTCATCAGTTCCTCCCGAGAGGACTTTTGACACCATGTCGTGTTATCGAAAGTAACACACGTGAATTCATCGGTTGAGAAGACGTGAACTATTTATTGCAGTTCTTCTTCAGCCAAAAAACACGCACATCTGTTTTTTAAAGTCCTCTGCGCCCAATCCCCAGTCCTGCCTTATGAAATTTTACAGTTGTAGTTATTTTCAAGCTGCCATTTTAAATAATAATAACACCACAGTTCCCTCTAAGCCACATAAGGGGAAGGATCTGCACCTGGGGGGACCTGCAATGCCAGTGCCTGCCAGCAGCCCAGCGTTCGCCAGCCTCCCGGTCTCTTCAGCCTCACCAATGCTTACAAGTGGATGACTATCCCCATCATCAGATACACACCAGCGGCTGCCACCGGACCACTGGGACATGTTTCAAAGTTGAGGTGCGGAATGGGTGTGGTTGCCGGGACGGTCGAAGTTTGGGGGGGGGGGCCAGTATAGCACCGGTGAGATGGCTCCACATAGCAGAACCTATTAGCATTTCCCGGTATGCTCTTGAGCCTTCTATATAGTCCCTGTGTGTCTTGTTCTAAATAGCTGTTCTGTGGACCCAACTGTCATGTGTACCCTTGCCTGTGTCATGAGTGAATGCTGTCCGATCCTCGCATATCTTTAGCCATTGCATAAATTACCCACTGTGTGTGTACCTGTGTGTGTCTAGCATCAGACCTCCCTGTGTTGCCCAGTTATGTGTTGCCAGTGGTTGCTTGGTGTCTGTGTTAGTCCTTTTAAGGGCTTAATAAAAGGACATTCCTTCCCCTTAAATCAAAGCTCCTAGTTTCTTGCCTCCATCTCAATGCTTTGGTCTGCCAAACGCTACAGTATCATCAGCAGTTCTTTGGACACATATTGTTTATACCACATAGCACTGTAAATATGATCGAAGTGGTTAATTTGAGTAGCCAAAATCAGGTACTATGTTATGCCCTTGTTATTTGGGTGTTTGTACTTTGAGGTCATCGAATTTTCCAGTCACGTGACATTCTGTTATTACTCTAAGATGCTGTAAAATAATATGACAAAATAACGCCCTTAGAATAAATTTGATGACCAGTAAATATATAGTCATTCACATATCTATGTACTTGATCAGTAGCACACTTGCCTTGTACCACACAAGCCAGACCTACACAGAGCAGCAAAGAGAAATATAAGCAAACACATGCTTCTCAAGGAGAACATCACTGTTAATGTACTATATGAGTTACTTCAACCAAGTCTGTTACTAAAGTGTTGTTTAAAAAGCTTTTGACCAGTGTTGGAATGTGTCCCAAATGCGTTCAAACAGACATGCATTTTTTGTGCTGTCTGTCTAGTGAAATTGTAGTGGTGAAGCCTAACGTATCAGTGCTGTCTTTATAAATGATGAAATGATTTCATATGCTATTCAGAGACGGAGTATAAATAAATAAGACAAGTTCCTTACAAATAAAACCTTAACATTTCTAAGAACAGTTATCCCATCTCCAGTAGTCTGTACAAATAGCTAGGAATCAAAAAAAAGAAGAAAATCACATTTTCTGGGTGAGATTTGTGGTTGCTTAATCCAGTGAAAATGATACTCCACCCCTTCTGCGGTTCTCACACGCTGCTCCATGGTGACGCAGAGTGAGCCAAGGAACAGCCTCTGGTCACTGCATGTGGGTAGAAACGACACTGACACCGCTGCACTAAAACAATGCTCCCTCAGTATAGCACCACTCTTCCTGGCTCTGGTGACGTACAGCTACGTAACATAAAACCCTGCATGACCCTCCCATATTTCAACCTTTCAAAACCACAGATTTCCTTTGTCTTTACCTGATGTGGACGAAAAGAAAGCTGTCTGAAGAACTTGTTTATCTCGAAATCCCCAGGCCTGAGGGGCTGGCTGGCTCGCCGGGCCTCGCCCTGCCGCAGGATGCGGCCGTCTGTGATCAAGGCCTTTAGCCTCATGCGTTTGACCACCTGAGCGTCAGGCTTGGGGCCTGCTGGTGGGTGCCGTGAGGAGACTGTGACGTAGGACGCATCTTTCTGCTGCTCCTGGTAACTCACTGAGAAACAGAGAGAGAAATAAAGAGAGATCGATGTTTGTAGTGTCAGTATACACAGGGAGTAAAATAATATAGCTGTTAGAGAAAAGGAATTGAACGTGAGATCCTGTGGGAGATGGCACTGTGAAATTAACACTTCTTATGCTGGGCACACTGGCACCTTCGTTTTATGTAGTAACAAGAATAAACACTATCAGGCGATGTAATGTGTGAGGGTGTGGCCACAGTGGTCACAGTGCCATGCCAGCAATGAAGGGCAGTGCCTGGCATTGCCCCGCGGAAACCCTGATTGACCACAGCTGGCGGCTAATAATTCCGGCCCTCAGGCTGTACTTCAACTGAGGCCATGAAGGGAGGAAAAGAAAGGAAATATCTGGCTATGTTGGATTCCTGACAGCGAAAGACCAGTTTAATTAGTCCGTTTATCAGCATAGGCATGTAGTGCAATTCTGTGACCAGGTGCTTTAAATGCTGCATGGTGGAGGTGAATTTGTCACCTGCGGCAGTGAGAATGGCGTCTGTTGTACTCGTAAGCTCCACGAGGATTGTGGGATAGGCGGGGTGCAGCAGGTACAGTTTTCGGAGGACTGGATCAGCTGGGGACTCCGCCGGAGAGGGCTGCAGAACAGGAATCAAGATAAATATACGAATTCTCAGTTCCCATCGGGGGTGGTGCAGTAGTTAGCACTGTTGCTTCACACCTCTGGGACCAGGGATGAAGTCCCCGCCTCGTATCCATGTGTGTGGAGTTTGCATGTTCTCCCCACGTTGTTGTGGGGTTTCCTCTGGGTTCTCCAGTTTCCCCCCACAGTCCATAAACATGCTGAGGCTAGCTGGAGTTACCAAATTGCCCTTAGGTGTGCTTGTCAAGTCAAGTAGGTTTACTGTCATTTCAGCCATGCACACAATGAAATGCAACATTGTTCCTCCAGGACCACACAGGACTACACAAGTGCAGGTAGGACAGAACTATACAGAGTGCAAGGAGAGTGCAAGATAAACACAAGAGCAACAATACAATATTACCGGGCAATACAACATACACTGCAGTTGTCAAAAACAGTACTAGTTTGAAAGAATACAGTATTATGACAGACACTGTGTTCTAGCAGCAGAAGTGTACAAAAAATGCAAGATTGTAGTAGATAGCAATAAATAAATAACTGTGCTAATTATAGCAGCAGCGTGATGTGTCTGTGACAGAGGGGAGAGAGACCCCAATGATCATTTCTGCTGTCCCTAATATCCTCTGTAGGGTCTTGCACTCCAGTACAGAGCAATTCCTGTACCAAGCCGTGATGCAGCTACACAGGGTACTCTCAATAGTCCCTGTGTGGAACGTGATGAGAACTGGAGGGGGAAGGTGCGCTCTCCTTAGTTTCCGCAGGAAATATAAACGCTGCTTGGGTTTCTTGGCAATGGAGCTGGTGTTGAGGGTCCACGTGAGGTTCTCAGTGACGTGAACACCAAGGAACTTGGTGCTCTGGAAGATCTCCACTGAGGATCCATTGAAGGTCAGTGGAGAGTGGTCACAGTTGCCCTCTGAAGTCAACAACCATCTTTTTTGTGTTATCTATATTCAGAGGCAGGTTGTTGGTTCCATGCCAGTCCATTAGCCGTTGCACCTCCTCTCTGTATGCCATCTTGTTGTTCCCACTGATCAGACCCACCACAGTTGTGTCATCAGCTAACGTAATGGTTGTGCCTTGCTGCATAGTCATGGGTCAACAGCGTGAACAACAGAGGGCTGAGCACAAAGCCCTAGGGAGGTCCCTGTGGTGGTACTGGAGATGTTGCTCCCGATCCTGACTGACTGAGGTCTCCCAGTCAGGAAGTCCAGGATCCAGCTGCAGAGAGAGGCCCTGTAGTCTCCTATCAGATGCTGAGCAATGATTGTGTTGAACGGTGAACTGAAGTCTATGAACAGCATTCTCACATAAGTATCCTTTTTGTCCAGGTGGGTGTGGGCCAGGTGAAGGGTGGTGGTGATGGCATCATCCGCTGAGCGGTTGGGAAGATACACAAACTGCAGGGGGTCCAGTGAAGGGGGCAGCTGTGATATTATGTACCTCATGACGAGCCTCTCGAAGCACTTCTGATGATAGGTGTGAGTGAGATGGAATGGTAGTCATTGAGGCAGGATACTGAACACTTCTTTGGCACAGGGATGATTGTGCTGGCTTTGAATCAAGTTGGAACGACAGTGGTGCTCAGAGAGATATTGAAGATGTCCATGAGGACATCTGCCAGCTGGCCTGCACATCCCTAGAGCACACTACCAGTTGTTTGGTCCGGCAGCCTTCCGCGTGTTCATTGTGAGCAGAGTTCTCCTCACATCGGCCGTGGCCAGGCAGAGCACCTGGTCGTTGGGGGATGGAGTGGTCGTCCTCGCTGCCATGTCATTCTGTGCTTCAAACCATGCGTAGATGTGATTCAGCGCATCTGGAAGGGAGGCCTCATTATCACAGGCAGGTGGAGATGTACTGTAGTTGGTGATGGCCTGGATCCCCTGCCACATGCGTCATACATCCCCAGTGTCTTGGAAACAACTGTGGATTCTCTGAGCATGTGCACACCTTGCCACTCTGATGGCCCAGGACAGGTTGGCCCTTGCTCTTCTCACCTGACCTGGAGGCAGTGTCTCTGGTTCTCAGCAGCGTGCGCACCTCTGCAGTCATCCATGGTTTCTGGTTGGAACGTGTGATGATGGTCTTAGAGACAGTAACATCATCGATGCACTTGCTGATGTAGCCAGTCACCGACACCATAGGTTGCAGTTTCCCTAAACATGTCCCAGTCAGTGTCCTTAAAACAGTCCTGAAGTGCAGAGATGGCTCCTGGGGGCCAGGTTTTCGTCTGCTTCAGAACAGGTTTGACATTTTGACAAAGATGTGGTCTGAGTAGCCGAGGTGGGAGCGGGGCTCAGCATGGTATGTCCGGTATGTTTGCCCCCTAGTAGCAAAGTCCACATACTGATGACATTTAGGTAGAACTTACTTGCATGGTTGAAACAACGATAAACAATCCGTCTGGGTGGGCGTTTTGGAGCTCGCTGATGGCTCCTTAAAGTTCAGCCAGTGCCTTGTTGGCGTTAGCACTGGATGGGATATATACTGCAACTACGAGCATGGTGGTGAATTTGCGTGGTAAATAATATGGTCTACATCTAACAGTCACAAACACTGCAGTGGTGAGCAGTAGCTAAAGACCTGCACTGCATTCCTACACCATTCTGTGTTAATGTAGACACACAAGCCCCCCTCCTAGTGTCTCACCAGTCAGAGTGTGTTTCTGTCTAAACAAAGCGTTAGCAAGCCAGTTATCTGTATTCCGTTGTCTGTCATCACTGAGCCATGTCTCCATAAAAACAAAAACACAGTAATCTCTGAACTCTAGCTGGGTAATCCAGTTTATTGTCCAGTGAAAGAACACTGGCGAGTACGATGGACAGAATAGCTGGCCGGATAGTGTTAGTTTTTAGCCTAGCATGGACCCCTGCCCGCTTGCTGCAATTCCGCTTCCTCGCGCACCGCTTGGCCCAGCCAGTGGCATCAGACAACCCTGTGGTCTGAGGGCCTGGCCCTTCAAACAAACCAAGGTTACATAGCTTGTCCAGCACTCCATCCTCAAGGTTATTTTCTTGTTGCTATCTTAGTTTTAGCAGGGTCTGGTGGTGACAGACATGTGCACCAGTTGTTCTGATACACACGTGAGCAAATATGTGGTGTGAAAGTTGACTGAAACCACAGTTTTGCACCAAAGCGTTGGACCCAGAGAGGCCAATGTGACTTAGGGCGCTGCCATCTTGTTTGAGAAGAAGTTGTGTGTGTGAATGGTGTGTGTGTGTGTGTGTGTGCCCTGCGATGGGTTGGCACCCAGTTATTCCCTACTTGTTACTGACCCACCATGACCCTGAATAGGACAAGCAGATGCTAGAAGGATGGAGTCACATCATACACAGACTCAAAATAGAATGAGCTATAGACTTAAATACCATGGGGATAGCTACTGCACATATGAGATCTATTCATATCCTGACTTACATACTGATGGTCCTTCCTAAAATAGGCATACATACTGGTGATGCATCCGACCATTTGTCCAGTACAGGTTCTTGGTGGGGGGGGGGGGCAACATGCATCAACCCTGGAGGTGGGAGTTGACCATTATACCCACTAAATCACTGTGCCGTTGATTCGGATACATTCTGAATAAGTGTTATGGGACTGTGATGTTTATCTGTCTACTCACCGTTGCTCTAGAGAGGTTCTGAGGCCGCTGGATGTCACCGGCCCAGAACAGAAAAGCTGATTGGCCAGAGCTGGTCAAGAGCGAGGATCCCTCCAGGTGTATACGTGGACAAACAAACTCCGCCTCCCAAAGGTTCTGCCCGCTCGCACCGTCGATGACCTGCACCTGGGAGCCAAAAGCAGACAGTTGACTGTCACTCCACGGGCACACCTGGGAAAGATACCAGTTCTGTCATGCGGAGGGTCATGTGATACCTTTCTGACTCCTGGACCGGCAGACTGCTGGATCAGAAGGTCTGGTATACGATCTCCATTGAAGTAGCCTGGCGTTGGACGGCTAGAAGAGACAAAAATGGCCCCTTTAGGGAAATCGGACTCCCCTGAATTGCCTTCATACTCCCCAAGACCCTCTGCAGCCTCTTGTCCCTTCACTATGTTGTCCATCTGTTACCTGCCATCTTACCCACCTCTGTATGGCCGCGGTGATGACCGTCCACTCAGTTTGGGCATCCTGCTCCTTCAGCACTGACAGCCTGCTGGAACCGTAAACCACGACCCAGTTGCTGCTACTGGCGTTCATGTCAAACTGGAAGTACAGGTTGTTGTGGTTGCTACACAACCCTGCTGCCATAGGGAGGAAGAAGTCAACCTGATCGGGGCCGCTGAAAATACAGGACAGGTAGGAGGAAATACAGCAATGTAGCTTCATCTGAGAAGACAACCACTGTGTCAAATATAAGGTGTTTCTCAATACCAAGAACGCAAAGATCGTATTTGTGGTCTTGGCAAGAGTGGTCTTGCTCTCTTGCCTCCCAAGAACGAACTCGGGACGCAATGAATCATGGGATTGTTCTTGTTTGGTGAGGATGCAAACAATGCATCCTCACCAAACACCGTGGGGAAGGAAAGCATTACCTGGAGATGTGTATAAGGGAGGAGTTGGGCTTGTGCATCTTCTCCCAGCTGGGCTCCTTGACTCTCAGGGCAGGAGAGACTTTGATCCTGCTAGGTGCATTGCTGGTGGCTTGGGTGTAAATGTCTGTGAGCCACACTGCTTCCACGGTGCCTGGGGGTTGGCCAGACAGACCCTTCAAAACATACCCTGCTTGCTGCAAAAATGCCAAATTACGCATAACTGTCTGATGCAGGGAAAGTACTGTGTTGTTAAGAAATCTGAACTCATTTAAGGGAACAAAAGGATGTAGGAAATAATATACTCAGGAATGCACATAAGTGGCACAGAAGTACACATTCGCCGTATAAAGTGATACCCACGGCACGGTTTTGTCGTAGCAGAGCAAATGCATAATTATGTGCATTTGTGCTTTTATGACAAGAAATAACCGTGCATTTTAACCTTCATACAACTAACGCGTACTACATCTGCAGTATGAAGGTTAAAATGGACAGTAATTTCTTGACAGAACATGGCTGCTGCGTGGATTAGTAGCTTGGAGGCTGGTGTCTCTTTGGGGGCAGCGTGTGACTCAGTGGGCTAACCGCCTGTGATCAGAAGGTCACCAGTTCAAGCCCAGCATTCGCATGTCTGTACGTCCTTGAGCAAGGCGCTTAACCCCCCAGCTCCATGGGTACCACAACCAGTAGCTGCCCTTCATGGCCAACTTTCACCTACAGAGAGTAAGTTGGGGGAGCCATAAAGATAATTCCCCACTACAGAAATCAAGAAAGTACACTGCCCGGCCAAAAGAAAAGTCACCATTTGAATTTTTCGTTGAACCGCCTTTAGCTTTGATTATGGCGCACATTTGTCATGTCATTGTCTCCACAAGCTTATGCAACATCTGATCCTTTATTTTCATCCAGATTTGCATTCATTTCTCACCGAGGTCCTGTATTGACAAGTGAGTTGAACCTCCATAAAGCTCCTTCAGCACATCCCAAAGACCTTCAATGAGGTTAAGGTCACAACTCTGTGGTGACCAAGTCATGCATGAAAATG
>JAODLD010000051.1:1738680-1812326 GCA_026781065.1 Mormyrops boulengeri | reverse complement strand
GGGTGTAGATTACCTAAGTGGGTGAAAGAATAGTGTGAGTTTCACTGAGAGGCAAGGAGGCAGAAAGATTGGAAAGGGGAGAGAAGAATTATTAGAGAAGAATTTAATCTGGAAGGATGGTTTTAGTAGCTGAAAGGGGGGACAGAATACAGAGTGCTGGTAGTATATTTACAGAATAATGAGAGAGGGTAGGCAGGTGGACTTGTGTGATAAAATGTACATAAAGAAATTCTACCTAACCAGTTTTTTTTTTTTTAAGTGAACATTTTTTTTCTTATGATCATTATGATTGCTACAATTAAACAATTAAAGTTCTGATCCCCTAAAGACTGTTTGAAAACGAGATCTTTGCACTGAATGAAAATTCACCGGTATTTATGTTGGTACAATCACTTTTTTACGCATATGATTTATAAAATGACAAAAAGAAAAAAAAGGTAATCTTTGTATAAAGACTATATCCATCCATCTTTAAACTGGGAATTTTGGTCAGGTTGTGAGGAACCAAGAGCCTATTCCAGGGCACAACACTCCGGTACACCTTGGACGGGATGCCAGTATGTAGCATATGAGGTATAACTTCTACCAGAACCAAACTGTGGGCTCGCGGACATTTGATATCAATAATAAGCAGAGAGGGGCATCTTCTATATTGCTATTGATCCTGCACCAACAGATGATTGACCCGTCAACATTCATTTCCATCCACATAACGTGTGCTGGGAAAAAATGCAAACTCCAGTGGTAGGGATGGATTTTGAATACCACCAATACAACCCATTGAGTCGCTTCACCACCAAGAATTCTAGTTCTTCTTTGGGAAGGTGTGATTCATAGGTATTCCTGTACCTAAAAATATGTTACATTGAAATTATTTTATATTTACAGAGATGCAATGGTGATTAGGTGATGTTTTTAACAGATGAGATGATTAGAGTATTATTGTTAGGACTTAAGTATGACATACTGGCCAAAAAGCCATAGATGTGTGCCATGTATTGGAATGTAAATATGGGTAAATGTGAGAAGTGCAAAAAAAGGGTAGCTTACGAAAATCGCCATCTTATTTCTTCGTTTAACAAACAATAAAATAACCAAATATTTACGTATCTAACTTTAGCCATCTATTGGGAGACTTCATCAATATACTAAATAATTTTTCACGAAGTAGGTGAATCACCTTAAGCAGACCGGTACCCATTCAATCTCGCAGTATGAGCGAGGAGGCGGCATCCCGCATTATTGTCTTTAGTAATCGGTTTAAAGCTCGTCGATAGCGGCTTATTGAACGGTTCAATCCGTGTACTTGCTGTCGTTTGTGGTGGGAATACTGCTAACGTATATTTACATAATATAAAAGTTTCTGGTTTTGGCGTACTTCGCATCACTGCAATTAGCTAAATGCGTTTAATCAAGTTTAAAGAACGCAAATTTGTACATTTTCATTCTTTGCTAATTAGAATCGACCGCAAAGCTTTATGGGACGCCGGAAGTTATATGGAGAGATTTATCTTGGTCGGCTGGAAACAAATTAAATTCTAAAAGGAGTGACAGTCATTGAATAGAAATTAATCATAAAACTATGCAATAAAAGTTCAATGAACATATATTTCCGACAAAGATTAGGCCAGAAAATGCAAATGTATCTATATACAGTTGTGTGCTATGTTGTTCACTGAAATTACATTCATGTAAGTTCTAAGTTTCTGCTTTTCTGCTGGTTTCTGTTTTTCCGTTCGCTTCATCTATTTTGACCCAATTTGGACACCATCTCATTCAGCGTGACGTAACGCGTTGCGGATTGAATGAACCGGAACCACTAACAATTTACATATGTTTCCATGGACCCCAACCAAGAGAACTAAAAAACTAAAAAAACGAAAGCGGTACCGTTTTTATCCTTTATTTATATGTGAAATGCAGGTCTACTAAAATTGAAACAATGCTTTAGTAGCATGGCATTTATTAAATAGAGCTATCTATAAAACAACTGCAGCAATCCATTAAATAACAATAAAAATATGATGACAGATACGTGGTATATTCCTTCGTTATAGCCACCAATTTGATCTATCTACACATATTATTCCAAGGCTGGAATGAGCGTAGTACGTTCGCGCTTGTAAAGCGAGGCTCCTCCTCGTTACTCTAATTGCACCCCAGCGAGTCCGATGGTAACGCCGCTGCATCCTCCCAATTTCATTTCTGGTCATCCACAAACAAGATGGCAGACCTTCCCTTGGATGAGATGATGCGCCGGCGATTTTTTAGAAATAACATTCGTGGGACAAACAACAGGTAGCAGATATGTTTTGTATTACATATTATGTGTCTACTGCGATTATACCACTACTGTTTGTTAGTAGCCGAAGTGCATTACTTAATTATCTCATTTTATCGTACGTTGTCGGTATTGCTATGGATTTTTTGGCAGTGTTATATAGGAATTGTTATATAAATTATGTTTGTGGTTTAATCTTACGTGGTTTTGCACGCATCCTGTTTTCCCGACTATACTGGGCTTTAAAGTGTCCGTTTTCTGTGCAATAAAATTGTTCTTATGTCATATTAAACTGCAGGTAACTGGAACCGCACGATTTTTTTTTTCCATTTGTTTGTTAGGTGAATATTACCGTAACAGGAAAGTCATACGTTTGTTTTTCGGCCTTGCGGAAGGGCCTAATAATGGCTTTGTGTCCAAGCATGTCCATTATCGAAAGGGAAGTGCTGGTCTGGAGCTAAAGCCATAACAGCCTCAAAACTTGCATGATGGTGATGCACAGAAATCAATATGATACATTTTATGATGGCGAGCTTATGTTTTTTCCTCCTCAGACCTCTGGTAGGTCGAGGTGCAGGAGTTTTTGGGGGAACTTTTGACGCCCGACTAAAGATCGGAAATACCGATGTCAGGCAGAGACTTGGTGGATCAGGAACAGGTAATTAATTAAACCAATAAATGTTACGTTCCTCTATGACTACAGAAGTACGCGTTAAGTAATGATGAATTGAAATTCTTAACATCTTTATTCGTTCTGCTTTTATATTGAAAACTTTCAGTGCTGGATGCCTGCTTGGAAAAGCAGAAACATGTTTCTCATTGCAGCGTATTACCATTTTTTGTCATTACTGCAGTATTCCAGGTGAAAGATGCTAGAGAAAAACTTAGTCAAAAAGACCCCCGCTTTCAAGTTAGGGGCAGTAGTGCGGCAAAGACCATTCAAGACGCCAGACAGACAATAAACTCTCGCAAAAAACAGCACGGATTGAAACGGCTGCACAGCACGAGGACAGATGACCCATCAGAAGTAAACCAACAGGTTCACAATAACAGGAGTAATGTGAATAAAGCCTTTCTTAACGTGAGCCCTTCCCCGCAAGGATTAAATGTTAAAGTGGGCGTGGCATTGCAACAGGGGGGTGGGCCTAAGAGGGAGGTGGATGCTCGTGATAGGCTCCGGCTCAAGAGAAGCCCCGCACCGTCAAGTCCGTGGTCCATGGAAACGTTCAAGATCACAAAGACCATACAGGTAAGATCAAGCATTTTTTCGGGATTCCCATTTTGCCGACTCGTTGCCTGCTGCCCTTTGTGCCTGCTCACAGCTTCATATCGTTCCGTAGCAGAAGCCAGCTGTGGAACTGACCAGTGGGATCTGTGTTGGTGTAGCCAGTAGGAATAATCAAGTGGATGAAATGGAACCAGGAAGTGATGCAGAGGAGGTACACATTGTGTTTCCCATGTTTCTAAGTTGAGTCTGTTGGCACAACGTCTATGTATGTTGCGCTGATGGACAATGCCCTTATCCATTGCCCACTGGTGACAATCATTGAGACGTTGAGCCAGCATTGATTCTGGTCTATTTTTTTTATTGTCTTACTGTTAATTTTCACATGTTCTAATGTTTTTTTCTGAGCAAATATACACTTACTACCCTGATGAAGAGCCTTAAACTTTTTCTTTGACTGCCTAAGACTTCTGTGGAGTGCTATATTTCTTATTGTGGTTCTCCTTAGTTTGTCTTGAGCGAGGAAGACATCAACCCAGGCAAACAGATGAAGATCGTGACTTCCGGCAACGCACTGCACGAGCAAGTGAGTGGTATTGTGTGCAAAGGGCTTGGTGGAGCAGGCATGGGCCAAACTTTAGCCTGTGGGATGCTGCAGATTCAGTGTGACATGCTGCTGTATGGTATGGAATTCAGTACCCTGATGGTGAATAGGGGACATTGGGGATCCCTCAGTCTGTCACCCTCCCCATGACACATGCCTCGTGTTTCCCCCACCCAATGCTCTCCCGGCAGGCCGACTCCATTGGCTGCTCCTTTTCTTTCTCAAGCCCAATTACCAAAGTCGTCCAGAATGACAGCTACACAGCCAGTCCCCCTGTGCACATCCCGCCCAGCGCCAGCCCACCGGCTCCTGCCCTGCAGCCCGTGTCCCGGACCCTGGTCACTGGGCAGGCCCAGCAGCCCACCAGTGAGGATGCTGACCCTCTTACTGGAACACAGGTACAGGAGTTTAATCCGTCCAGTGTGTGTCCATTTAAAAACAACTTCATGTACTTTAACTTGAAAAGAAACAAGTGCATTGGACAAATTCAACAAACAAGAATGGACATTTTAATCCATAGCATATAATATATCCTTTATTTGCCATTTGGACAAGTAAAGTTCATTGGACAGCTTCTCTTCACCTGCCCCGTCTTGCTTTCCATCGGTTGGGGATCACAGTGCAGGCTCAGCACCCCTAGAATTGGGTTAAGGGTCTTGCTGAAGGGCGCATGGACATTTGACCGTCAAACCGAGGCCAGGGCTCAAACTGGCAACCTTCTGATCACTGCCCCATATTTTTGTCATTCTCTTGTATAGCCAGCTTTCAGTCCACTGGAAGGGACGAAGATGACGGTGAACAATCTCCATCCACGTGTCACAGAGGAAGACATTGTTGTAAGTGGTGGCGTTTTCTTTAAAACCTTTACTGCGTCTGTGTGACGTGGTCTGTGTGACGTGGTCTGTATAACTTACTGTCAATATGGCTGCATCTTCCACACCCACCCAGGAGCTGTTCTGCGTGTGTGGAGCCTTGAAACGCACACGGCTTGTGCAGGCGGGCGTAGTGGAGGTGGTGTTCGTCAAGAAGGAGGATGCCATCGCGGCCTACAGGAAGTACAATAACCGTTGCCTGGATGGTATGTCGGGGAGTGTGGAGTGGGCTGGGCTTACTAGGTTGTTTTATGTGATTTTTATGTGGGACTCTCCATAGTAACCAATGAGAAGAGGGTGATATCGGGGCCAGCTCTGTTCTTCGTGGAGTAAAATGCAAAGAAAATTTTATAAACTTTTTGCTGAATTTGCAGCTTCGGTCACCCCTCTCCATCCATCTCCTTTGCCTTCAGGCCAACCAATGAAGTGCAACCTTCACATCCAGGGAAACGTCATCACGTCAGACCAGCCCATTCTTCTGTAAGTGTCTGGGTGCCCTTTTTAGAGCCTAGCATTTTAAAGCCAGGAGGCCCAGCAGAGAGACCTGCCTTCTTTCGGTGGTTGGGTGTTGCTTAATGAGTTAGGCCTCTGTGTCTTTGATCGGAAGGTCGCCAGTTCGAGTCCCATTCTTGGCAAAATAGTCACATCTCCATGGGCCTTTGAGCAAGGCCCTTAATCCCCCGGGATGCTGTATAAAGGACTGAATGCATGCTTGGACCCCAAGTTTCACTCTCAACTGTGTGTGTGTGTGTGTGTGTCAAAGGAGAACTAGATGGGATATGCAAAAAGAAGCATTCCAGTGTACCTGCACTCATACTTGTGCAAAGATTTCATTTATTTAAAATGCATAAGCTTCTGGCCACAGATGATATAGATGAGCCTCCAAGCACCCCCACCTGTTGACCGCGACTGGGTCGTAAATCTCTCAGGACACTGCTTGTGTTCTTATCTATGTGTATTCCATGGCTGTGGGTAGGTTACTGTATTTGTTTATAGATGGCTAGATTTCTTCACTGGGGTGCATCTACTTCCTTGCTTCTTTTAGGAGGCTTAGTGACACCCCAGGTGTCAGTGACGCAAAGACAGAGGGGCTGCCCACCTCCCTGCCCCGCCTGGGGGGGCGGTCGGCTTCGTCTCAGCCCCCGGTGGAGGTGAATCCCCAGACCATCCTGAAAGCCTTGTTCAAGTCGTCTCTTCCGCCCTCCACGTCCTCAGACTCTTCTAGCTCCCAGGCCACAGCCTTTTGCATTAAGATCTAGCAACACGCATGCACTGCTGTTTGTCGGTTCTCTATCAGTGTCCTAAGGAGTTAGTTATACATGGCATGACTTTTTCTCGATTTAATTTGGCCAGAAACTGTTCATGCTACGATATTCAGCCACTATGTAGAAGACAAAGCCGCAAACAGACTCCTACCCCGTCCGCATGCATCTACCCACAGGAATTTGGGGATGATGACCTCTGTACCAGTGTCTTACCTGACTGTACATCTCCATTTACTAGGAAGAAATGTCTCATAAGGACAGACAGGATTTTAACAGTTGACTGATATTAATGTTGAAGTGATAATTTGACCTTTAAAATATTTTTATTGATTCCAATAGTAGCGGTAAGACGAACCTCATTTGTTGTTTGCATTTCAAGGGAGACAGTGGCTTACTTTATATATGTGCAGGTTGTTCACATTGAACACTACTTTTCTGTTGTTTCCCCTCAAAATCTAATAAAACTGTACATTGTCTCTTCCACATTTTCTTAAATAACATTCAAATGAAACGCGACATGTGTTTGTGTCCTTTTTCCTCTCTTTTTTGGCCTGTACCTTTCTTATTTTGGTTATCTGTGTCCCTGCAACCAGGGAACAGTGTCTATGGGAAGACTTAAGTACGATTTGTGTTCATAATTTACACCAATACAGTTACAGCTATTTCTGTGACATTTCTTGAATAAATTTGTTGCTTATTAAATTTTGGCTAAGTGAAAAATTATGAAATATTTTGTTGAACAGTATATACATATGGAAACTAATAAACTGATACACCCCAGCATGTATATTGCTTCTCGCCTTTGAGATACGTTGAGTAGGAAGCGGTATACGGAAATTTAATGGGTGTCGAAAATTGTAGTTAACATCCTCAACTGAACATGCCGACACTTAACATCCGATGCAGTAGGTGGCAGCAACGTGCTCGTGCAACAAAGATACTGTCGCATTGCCAGAAGAAGACGAGGAGAAACGCTGCGAAGATGGCGACGTCCACGAAGAAACATGCGAAAAAGCCGTGTATTATTCCGGGCGGTTTTACGGGTGTGTATATGGTTTGTTATGAGAACTAAAGGGTATATATATATAATCAGTGAAGGTGCACTAAACGTGTGCAGACAGGTTTAAATTATGTTATAGCTTTTTTATAATTTGCTAAATTACCGACGTGGCGGCACGTCGGACATGAACGTGAAACACGAAGCTTGTTTTGTTTACAACGATTTCGAAACCCCAACTACTTAAAAGCATTTTATTTGTAAAAAAAAAACTGCTTGGTCAAATAAAGTGTTAAGTAATTTAGTTACTTTCTCCACAGTCGCTCAGTATAATAATTAGATACTGTCCAATGTCCGACGATTAGTATTTTCAGTCAAAATTAACTAACAACAGTCAGTCTTGTTGCATAACATTTCAAATAGAATATGATTTTGCTAATTTGAAATTAGCTTCAGCATTTTATATTTCATCCAGGTATTCTAATTTGTTGGTGTCTACTGCGGTTGGAGCCATGATAATTCCTGTTCTGCTGTTCAGTCATTGTTGTGCTGTTTATTGAATACCTGCTGATCTCTTTGTTTATTAGTCCTGCCTCTTCAGTTCAGCGCAGACAGTATCAGTCAACACAGCATTTACGTTAAGGAACACAGAGTTCGGGCAGAAAAGACCTCCCACAGACCACTTGACAGGACGTTGTTTGCGATCAACATACCGCCTTACTGCACAGAGGTATGCAAAACATAACAATGATGCTGTTCTATCTATAAAAAATGTTCATTGGTAAACAAAACAAATAGTTGATAATTAGGAATTTCTGTCCCTGGTTTCCTAGGTGAAATGAGTACCTTTTCCAACGATTGTGTCTGATAAATAATTGATTGTGTTCTCTCAGTTTGGCTGTCACTTAACACTTGATTTGCATGTTTCAGGAAGTTGTTCATAATCTGTTTACATTGTTCGGCGAAATCCAGTCAGTGGAGCTGATGGAGAGGCCTGGTGCCACCGATCACTCAGAACTGCAGCTGTCTAAATATTTCAGACCAGCAAAGAAAGAGGTGGGGGCCTTGACAGGAGTGCATCACTATGTGTTTACAGCCTAGTCACGCCGCTTTGTTTGATTGAATCAGCCAATTATGACATGTCCGTTTTTTTGTTGTTGTTGCTTTCCAGGGATTTAGTGTGGCATATATTGTGTTTAAGAAAGCATCAAGCGTGAAGGCAGCAAAGTCACACCCCCATAACATCCCATTGGTCATTAGCACGGAACAACAACCAATTAAAGTTGGTCTGAAGAGTGAGTGACACAGTTGAACTTATTTTTTTATAATATTTTTTTAAAATTTTATTTACTTGGTCAGTGGATGCATGGAAACAGTGTACCTGTTGTCTTTTCCCAGAATGGATAGATCAGTACAGGCAGTCGGTAGCGTACCCAGACAAACTTCAAGAAGCAGTGGACACCTACATGCAGGAGTATGACAGGAGAAAAGAAGAGGTCAGTCTCAGTGATTGGTCATCTTTGTCTGTGTGTTTTGATTGTTTGTTAGAATGGTTCTGAAGGGAAGTGAGGCTTCGGGTTATATTTCCAACCTTGCAGTTTCTGAAGAGTGTGTTGATTCTTCTGGCCTTGTCTCTCAGGAATCCCAACAGTTGCAGAAAGAAGGGGATGGGGACGAGGAAGAGGATGATGAAGGGTGGGTGAAAGTCACGAGGGGCACCAAGGGAAGCAAGGCCCGGCCTCACACCGAGGCGGCCAACCAGAGGGCTCTCCAAAAGGAGGACAAGAAGCGGAAGAGGAAGGAGTTAATTAATTTCTACGCTTGGCAGCACAGACAGACGCAAAGAGAGCGTAAGTCACAATGTACCTTTTGATGAAAGACTAGGCTGCTTATCTTTTTATCACAGCCATTTTTTTTTATCAATTTCATTTGTATGAAACTTCCTTCTAGAGGTTACAGTTGTATGTACAGCCTAGTTAATACTCCTCGCGTCCACATGCTATTATGGTCTGCGCACAGTGCAAATGATGTGAATTTCCATTGTCAGGAGTGTCTGCTCGGGCTGCTTGTGTGCAGCCCAGGTGTTGGGTCTACTGTATCTGTTGTGCACCAGTGTGCATGGACTGTACATGCCCAAGGAATTGATAGTGTATTTCTAGGTATTTTCAATAGGTGGAATCTGCTGGACTCATGGAATATCCTTGCTGTATGCATGCACTGACTATGACCACTTGCGTAAATACGCAATGCCCAAAAATGTAGGATGTGCACAAAAGTTTGTGTGCTCAACCATGTGTGGTCTGTAGCAGCACACAGACAAGTGGAGTGTGTTCTAGATTTATTTCACCACAGTGTAGCGCAAACACCGTATTAACTAAAGATGTCTCATGACATAGAAGATAATTAAGTTTGTCTTTCAAGCATACAGTGTGTGCATCCAGTATTTCCTGACTTACAGATATTGCGGAGCTGCGGAAGAAGTTTGAGGAGGACAAGCAGAGGATTGCGCTAATGAGAGCACAGAGGAAATTCAGACCATACTGAGTCATCATCCAGACCATACTGAGTCGTCATCCAGACCATACTGAGTCGTCATCGTGTATACACCTTAATTGTTTTTTGTTTCATTCTTATCTTCCCATCTACCCATTTCCCATCCATTCCATTAAATAAATCTCACATTTATTGTTCCTCATTTGTATTGTTATTATATATCAGAACATATAAACAGCATTTGAAGCAAAAGCAAAATGAGATGGGTTGAAATGCATATGGAAAATGTAAGTGAGGTGAGCATTACTTGTTAATATATTAACAGACAGAGCTTTAAACCCTTGAGTCACATCGTTAGCAACCTGCTTGTGAATAATCTGACATTTTTTTTCTAATACCTGAGAACACCAAAAAGAAATTGGAGAAAAGTCATTTCGATGAAACAATGGAATAGAGATGGTGTGTAAAACGGAACAGTACATTTCACATTGCAACATATTGTTCCTTTAAAAACACTGCTCATGAATTTGAAAAATGAAATGACTTATGGACTCGTACGTATTACGTATTGTCACGTCATAAAATCCACGTTCTTATAACTATATAACAAAGCAAACGTTCATGGAATGTATACTATAGTACTTAAGTTAAAACATGATACTGTTAGAAAAACATGATTGTATTAAATGTCTTGGGGAAAGAACACAAAAGCGATACATTGAAATAATGTGTCCAAAGCTGGATAAAATAAAATGCAATGTGATGGGGGAACAAGCTGAAGTCGTCCAACTAGTGACGTAAGGACATCACGAGACGGCGACAAATAAAAGACGCTAGGTAGGGCGGTGACGTCACGACGAGTGAGGAAGCCAGAAGGGGGGGAGAGGGGAAGAACTAAGCTGATTTGGTTGTAGAGGATCTGTATGCCAGTGGAAAGAGGAGCGACACAAGCGGTGTTGGATCCTTAAGCTAGACAGACATGGCCCTGAATCGGAATCATTCGCACAACGGCGGCGTTTTGATCAACAACGGCGAGAGGTGAGGCGTCACGCGCGGCGAGCCTCGCTCGGGTCCGCGCGCTGCCCGCGGCCGTTAACCTGTCTAAACGGAAGATAAACTTTTATCGCGCCTCGATAACTAACCGGCGAAAGATGGTTTGGTGGCATCTTACTCACCGGAAAGCTGTCAGGAGCTGCACCGCCGGATTATTTCAGTTTATATACCAAGTTACACATGGAAGGCAACTACGCAGTTAGCTAGCTAACGAAACCAGTGGCTGTTACGTGTGTAGTCTGTCGTATGTCGATAACAGTAACTAAGATTATGAGTGACTATATTAGACCTACTGCAGTTTTGACGACGCTTATTTAAAGCTAAAAATGTCGACTCTTTAGCTGTCCTAGAAAGGCACCTAAATAACTTATTTAACATGGGCCGTCACAGCTGGATTACGCGTTTGACCCTTCGGATTGATACTGTGATCGAGCCAGTCGCGTTAAAAACAACTGAAAGTAAAATTCTTGGTCACTTTCGGCTGTCAGGGAAAATAAGTTATTTAGATTATTGCGTAACTTAATAATGTTAAGTCCCGCATATGTTCCTAGGTCGTTACCTGCTGGAACACGATACTTGTTTTGTCTTACGTCAGTAGATAATCAGGTCCCGGAAGTAAACAGAATTAATGTATGTATACAGTAACCATTCTGACAGCACTCACGGGGTTGGTGTTTATACTAATATCATCTCTAGTTTCACAGGTGTTCACTTTCTTGGCTAATGTATTCTAAATCAGGCATTTATTCCATGAATATTCACTGATTAATGGTTATAAGACTATGATGGCAAAATGCTAGAAGATTTCTAAACAAAAGAGAAGTATTGTCAAATTTCCATGTGAAGGACCAACATCCTGCAAGGTTGTACCCGAGCATTGTGCAGCTTCAGTTTATAAAGGAAGTGTTGCAGTGAAGAAGGAACCTGTGAAACTGGAGAGGATCTTTATTAGTGCATTTGTGAAATCACACAGTTGGCCCCACAGTGTGGTTAGAGTTTCTTGCCATTGCAGCTAGCTTGTAGTAATACAAGAAAATCCCATGTACTGTGTTTTCCTGTAATTGTATGAAATATAGCTGTATGTTTCCTCTGTAGTTACACTTAAGATGCTTAAATATGTGGAGCTGAGCTGATCTTCCTTTCTTCTAGTGTGCTAAGGCAGTGCAGAAATGTGGAGCTCACCTTCAGCGACGTCACTAGCAAGATGGACTTGCTCCGGGGTACGAAGAAAGGCGCTGTTTATCTGACACCATACAGGGTACGCCGGTGACACTCCTCATTGTTTTGAAGTGCATTCTGCTCTTGTCGTTCAGGCTGCATGCTCTTACACCTGCTTAATCTCTCCCTCACTGTCTAGATGCTGTTTGTGTCCAGCAATAGCAAAGACTGTCTGGGCTCCTTCATGTTTCCATATTACTTGATGAAGGGCTGCAGCATCGAGCAGCCAGTGTTCGCCGCCAACTACATTAAGGGCACAATCATGGCCGAAGCAGGCGGTAGGTGTTCTTTCATGCTTCTTAACTCACTAGGCACTTATTGCATTTTTTTCCCTTTTTGGAGCCTATTGTGTTTGTTCTTCTTGACGTAAGCTTGTACGGCTGTGTCTGTTTCAGCCAGCCTGCTTACACTTTTAGCACCAGCTTATACTATGTCTGTCTGGTAGGGGGTTGGGAAGGAAAAGCAAATTTCAAGATGTCATTCACCTCCGGTGGTGCGATAGAGCTGGGGCAGCATCTCTTTAAGCTGGCAACCAATGGTAAGTGTGTTCGGCCAACCTCTGCATTGTGGATTGTGTGCCTTCTGTGTTTGTTTCTGTACATATTATAATGAGATTTTTGAGTAAAAACCTCAAGGATTCAAAGGCTTTGTCATCTGCACAAGTACAAGTTCGTATGAGTGAAATAAGCTTTACCTAAAGTTCTGTGGCATCATTGCCAGGAGAAATCTCCCTATAATGAACTGGGATTATCGCAAGGTGCAGTTTTTGTACGTGTTTTAGTGTAGTTTAGTGAGATAGAAAACAAAACCACCTTCTGTAATTGGAGTTGAGGAAATGCATTGAATGCTAACTGGGTGAAAAGCAGCAAAGCTCTGGGCCGCAGACATTTGCTTGTTTGTGGATGGCATCGTGGGGCAAATGTTGTCAAGGAGTTGCTTTGCAAAACTGAAGCTAACGTTTCCTGTTTTTATCTTATTTATATGTAACTGGTAATGGGGACATTTTGAGGTGTAGTGGTCTGCTACATAGGATGGGCTGGAAAACAGAAAAGACAAAAACTTAGCAAACAACCAAGTAAACCCTGAACTGAAAACCCCATCCAGGCCCCAACAGTGCTGGCATTTGATACAGTGCTTTCTCTTTTATCTACAGTCTACCCAGATTGCTTGAGTTAAGGTTAATGATCAGATCAATCAAGGCAGTTGGTATGGGGCTTGTAGGATCTTACGGAAACATGCTTCATGACGTTGATCTGCATCCTGTTGCTTTAATAGTTGTAAAATCATTTTCATTGTGTCAACAGCTTCTCGTGCCCCTCCTGCTCAAAACGGAGGGCCTTCATTCGGGTACCCCTCCCCAGGAACTATGAGTGGTTATGGAGTGCCCCCAGCTCCCTACGGCTACCCATATGCCCCCCCGGCAAATGGCTATCCTCCAGTACCTCCTGCCAACATGGGCTATATGTACCCACCACCACCCCCTGCAGGTACACTAATGTCATTATCATATCGATAACATATGTTACTTTTTTTTTTTATGTGGTAACATTTTCATACAGCAATGAATTTGTCAGGAATGTTTTCCTTGTTATACTTCTGCGTTATTGTCATTAATGTAACTGTGTTTGCTTCAGGAATGTACCCATCAGCCCCCGTCTTCATGCCAGAGCCCCCACCTTATCCTGGCCCCCCCCAGAACTGGACTGCTCCCCCTACAGGTCAGTGTGCATCACTGCTCCTGTCTAATGACATCACTCTCTTTTCCATGAGCCTTGTGGGACCATGCTGTCTACAGTTATATGGTTTTATAGTCAGAAAGGATTCGTCCCTGACACTGTGTAAATTGGTGTGTGCCGATTTGCCATTTGGCATATGTGGGGTGTGGACTGACCATCAGAGCTGCATACTTTCTTCAATGACAATGACAATGACACAAAAAATGACCAAATGGTTAGTTTGAAAATCCCAGTGTTTTTTCCCGCATTGCTTGATAGCTTTGTTCCTTTTTTCCTCTGATGCTCTGGATAGGGGATGTGTTATTGTCATCTTATTTATTTTTCTCATTGTCCCTGCCTTTCCAGGAAATCCTAAGGCAATGGAAGCTGCTGGCAGCGCGTACTACGACCCCAACAAGCCACACAGTGTCTATATGCCCATGGTGAGATCACCAACCTCCCCCAGTTCCTGGCTTATTCTGTATTTATGTTTAAATATGTAGTGTAACATCTATCACTCACCTATTTTTTGTTATTCTTAAAGGACCAGCCTCCACCCTATTCCCCATACCCACCCCAGTCTGACAAGAAGAACAACTGAGACGAACAGGCAGTAGGTGGAAAGTGTTCCATGTCACTGTAAAATTACCAACATATTCTAATTTTGGGGAATGAGAAACCATTTAAATATTTTGCAATAATTATGCTGTACTCAAAGCTGTCATTCAGTCTTTTTCGTCTGTACACAATGAACCTTCTGACCCAGATTGTGCTAATCAGCTTTCAGTGTGATCATGTGATTTGTGTTGGTTTGACAGGGATACAGGCTTCGGTCTATAAGAATGACAGAATGGCTGGGTTCTGTGTTTGAGTAACAGGGAACCTGGGCCAACATGGCTTCTCTGTTTACCCCAGGTTGGTTTTGTTTTTAACCTGCAATGCCTCTTCTGCAGTGTGCAGGTCTTGAAGCAAATATATTTATACAAAATGCAACTGTTAATGATTTTTATAAAGTAGAAAACTCAGCTGCATTGTTTAGAAATTGGCGTCCTAAAGTCTAAGTACAGCAGTAGAATTCCTGTTTTTACTGATGATGTCAAAATGCAGTGAATATATTCAAGTAATAAATAGCTTTTTCCTCATGTAAATCAGGCTTCATAGTTATTTAATGACTGGAAAAATATTCTATGACTTTTTCTTCTTAATTGTTTCAGCTACTTGTCAATTAATTTATGATGACACAGTGTATGAACTGGTTTAGTTTATGCATTTAGAATAAATGTTAAATTCTGTATAGATCTGTTAAGGTTTCAAAAATCGTGAATTTCTACGACTTTTTCTCACTTAAAATTGTCTTTTTTACAATTTATTGGCAAATAAGGAAATACTTGTAGTAATTGTTAATAAATGTTTTACCCATGACGTGCCGTATTTGTAGCTGAATATTTTATATATATATATATATATATATATATATATATATTTGGCACCGTCCACCCCTAGTGTTTTTGATGTGTCATTGCATTTTTTTCATGGTAAATGGGAGGGACCACAGACCCCTGCAGTGTTTATGTGATTTTTATAACCTACCAACAGAAATCTGCAAAGCCTCATGCAGTGAGCAGGGGGGCAGTGAAGGTCATGCTTCATCTCGCTGTGTACTTCACTGTCTGTCAAACCCACGCTGCAGCAGCTGAATACTTGAGAGGCAGGGTGATCACTGCAGCTTGTGACTAATTCCTAGCTGTCGGCAGATGTTAGGGTTTTGCTGGGGTGTGAGGGTGGCCTGGATGACCTCATTTCTGTGCTTGTAACGATCTGGATAGTGGTATACTGAATAAGGTCTCAGTGTTAGTCTGTAAAACCCCACGGAACACTGCACTTTCCAAACTGCCTTTTCATTCGGACATACCTGCTTGTTTACACATAAGATCATAAGATCTTCGTTAGGAGATTCCAAGTACATTTGACGTGCAGTAATGTCTGCTGTCTGAGCTGGCTGGTCAGTTCATAATTACAGTGCATCAGGACAGTTTTGTTGATGCTGCCCATGTCACAGCATATTGGCCTAATGTGTTTTGTGATGCAAATTTCGCTGTGAGCTTCATTACCCTTGGGTGCCTGATGTTGACAACACCGATTGTAAACAGTGCCATCTGCGTTGCGTTAGAAGTTATAATCATTATGTGCGTCTAGCTGAGTGTGATTTTCTAGTGACTTCAGATAATAATGTGTAATTATTGTGGTGGTTCTAATAATAGTAAGTCATTTAACATTTGACTATTCGCTCTTTTTTTCCATCCCTTTGTCCATTAGTCATTTTCAGACAGACGTAATGAGTTAACATAAATGCTAGTATTAATTGACTAAAGATGAATGCTTCTCTGTCAAACTCCCATCTTGCACCTACATGCATACAATTACAATGATGGTGAGAGCAGAAACACACAAGCAGTCTGTGAATTTTCACTTATCTGTATTACATTCCTCCTTGGGTTGGGACGGCTTTTTGGGATTAGCTGTCTGGCATTGTATTTTGCTTCCTTGTGTGTGTGTGTGTGTGTGTGTGTGTGTGTGTGTGTATATAAGTACAGGTCTGGATGTGTGCACGTGTATGTATGTGTGCTCACAGGTGCACATTTCACGTGTCTCTGCCAGTGTGCAGTCTTACTCCAAGGCCAGTTCCTAAGTTCATACTCAAGGCAACATTAGTCACCAAGGTGTATCTAGAATAGAAGGGTCACTAGGCATTCTGTTGGGTTTTAGTGGGTCAGTGAGACAGGAAGACTGCAAACGAAAGAGTATGGAATAACAACAGTGTTAATGGTGTTCAAATGGAGAGGGTACTCTGTGTTAAGAAGCTTGGAAAAATGAGGAGGAGAGGTGATGGTTGGAGATAGATTAATGTTGATGGATCCCAGGAAGATTATGTTAGATTTACTGAGACATGCTATTAATAAAAGGCCCCTGCCATATGAAATGGTACAAAGTCAATTTAAACAACAGGGATCCAGAAGCTTTGCGGCTTGGACCCATAATAAAGAAAACTCATGATCAAAATGAAAATCTTTGGACTCTGGCCAACAGCATGTCTGTTCAAACATCCATCTTCTAGCTGCTTATCTTGGACAGAGTTGGGGTGGACGATGCCTGGAGCCTATCCCAGCCAGCACAGCGGACAAGGTTGGGGCCCGGGTACACCCTGGATGGAATACCAATACACCACAGGCCACATACATGCACACAAACAGCCAGGACTATTGTTAATAAGCAGACACATTTGTCTCAATGATACAGCCTTGAATAATTTTGGTAAATGGATTTTTAATTGTCCTAATGATATCGGCCAATGGCCATGAAGCGAGATGAATGCGAATGTTACACTGAAATGACATCATTCTGAGGAACCGCATACGCTGCCAAAAGAGTCCTTCCTAAAGATTGTTAGAATAATCTTCCAAAAATCCCATGATGGGCTTGTTTGCGTGTCTAATGATGTGTACGCCGTCAAAAATATATATATTTAGATGCCAACTATGGACAAAGCTTTGTTTTATGTGTAAACTGATTAATCCAGGAATGAAAACACTAATAATTATTGTGGTTCAATATATACTAGTCAAATACAATGGAATATTGAAAATAGAAGGGGGGTATTAAAGGAATTGTAGACAGCTTGCATGGAAAAGGTAAGATTTATTCAAAACACCAATTCTTTAACTGCTATGATTCCAGATATGTCACACACACTGTTTATATTTACACACACTGTACGGAATAATATTCATTCACAAGCACAGTGACGCTGTCAAAATTAAACTCAAAGGTCAAGGTCAAGGTCCTTCACATTGACCATAAGCAAAGATGTTCATAAACTTTGTACATCTTTTTCAAGATGGAAAAGGTGATGTACCACTATTGGCTGTGTGTCCTTAATACACACCATTTGCCTATCATCAGTCTTTATTCCCCTTGTAGGTTACATTATCTCATCTGCTGTTTGCATGATGAAAATTTGTTTATTTTGTACAGCAATCTTTATTTCACTTTCAGGTATTTTAATTACACCAGTTGACCAGCTTTTTAAAATAGTGAAAAAAAGCCAGGATCCACAGCCACCATCAGTTGTCGTGCCTCCGCCTTCATTTTTCCCATCCTTTCCCTCCTGGCTGTGTGGGCAGTTGGAGGCCCACTAATCTGGCCACCTGCTCTGGTTCTCGCTCCCCCTTGCCATGGAAGAGCTTGTGTAGGGTGAGGTGGTGCCGGGTCGATGCCAGAAGACACAGGTAGGAGTGGGAGGCATGAAGAGCTTCCCTCCGAGCGCGGCAGTGCCGTTCACTAGTGACCTGAATGTGAAATACAGGATGAAGTGTAAGTATTTCTGAACCAGTAAAGTTACTTTGTAAATTTTAATGTTAAATGTTATTAAACCATAAAAGTTACTTTAAGTTGTATTGTTAAATGTTTTTACGTTCATAAACAGTTGCAGTGGTGCTAATTAAATACTTAAGATTTATGGAACACGGTATGACAGTATAACCCACGGTGAATCTACTTTATTGTGAATTGTTCAATGTGAGGTAACCAGACTCCAGCTGAACAACGCAAGCCGGGTTTTCACAATTATAATCTTAATAAAGCATAGAATCTAAAATCTAATTAAAGCATGAAAATGAATCGAACAGCGTCTCCTTTAGATCAGGATTAAAAATCACTTTACAAAAGAACTGGCACAGATACAATATTTCTGGTTATAAAAAATTGGAGAAATGTTAACTTAAAAGTATAATGTTGTTGAATTCCCGACCAGCGAGGTGACACCAAATTTACGTTATTAAGCATAAAAAGAAAAGTATATTTCGTGTAATTTGTTGTGATTGCATTTACCAGCATTATCTGGTTACCCCTGTTTTTAGTGTCTGCAGTAATGTCCATTCCCGTCCTTGCAGTTATACGTGTGACTAGTTTTTAACACATGATATCGTGGGTCACCTTGAACCAATTCTCAAACATCGGCCGCTACACTAATAACCCACTGACGTGTCTTTCACGGTGTGCCATGCCATAGAAACAGTCCTTTTTCACGATTTCACTGAAAAACATCGTTTCTTCAATAAAAACATCCGCAGGCTCCTTAGCTAATACACCCGGTAAGGTAGCACATTGCCTCATGGCGCTGTCCCTTGAGTTACCTGGTTTTTACGAAATTGATCCAAAACAAAGTTATACGCTAGCGTTTGTTTATATTCCGGACCCTTAGACGCCCGCAACTCCTTCAGGATACCGCGACACACGCGTAGCGGTGAAGACAACGCTGCCATCTTGGAGGTCGGCTCACTCTGCTATCAAGGCAGTGCTATAGATTATCGAGCAAGCGATCGGCGCAGACTCTACTGGTCGATTCAGAACCCTTGGGTTGGACACAAATACGCTCTGCGTATCTCGGTTAAAGAACGACGAATGTAGATGTTCATAACCATGCATAGCCATTATGGAGCTTAATAGCGACGGAAATCCGCTGCTTGTCAAATGAATTAAGTTGGACAATGTAGCATACTTCTTTGGTAGATTTAATAAAACCGGTTCGACATGGTTTAAAACATACATATGAGTTAATTCTTGGTTTTCATACCTAGTGACGATTATTTGTTTAGAATATATGTTGTTGTTGTTGGAGTTTGAGGGGCTACAGATATGGAAATAGCAATCGGAAACAGGTGAGCCTCCTACTTCTAACTGCGATTTTTATGTGTTTTATTACAAAAAGTGATGCATGAAGCATACGCATTTAAAGTTATTTAAGTTGCATGTTGTACAACCCCGTTTCCAGATAAAATAAAAATGTGTCCAGAAATTTGTAAAACGTAAATAAAAACAGAATGCGGTGATTTACTTACGTATACATCCATGTTTAATTGAAAATAGAACAAAAGACAACGCATCATGTTGAAACCGATAAATGTTATTGTTTTAACAAATAAGCTCAATTTGAATTTGATGCCAGCAACACGTTTCAAAAAGGTTGAGATGTGCAGGCTGGCCACTGTGTTGCATCACCTCTTGTATCAACACTCTGTAGAGGAGACCAGTTGCTGAAGTTTTGAAAGTTAAATGTCCCATTCTTGCCTGATACACAATTTCAGCTGCTCAACAGTTTGGGGTCTCCTTTGTCGTATTTTTCTTTTCATGATGCACCTAATGTTTTCAGTGGTTGATAGGTCTGCACTGGCCAGTCTTGCACTCGGATTCTTCTACTCCTGAACCACGCTGTTGTAACACATGCAGAATGCGGTTTGGTATTGTGTTGACATATACAATTAAGGCCTTCTCTGTAAAAGACGTTTTCTGGATGGTAGCATATATTGCTCCAAAACATGTACATATCGTATATATCAGCATTAATGGGGCCTTAATTCCGACATGTGCAAGCTACCCAAGCCATATGGGCACTAATGCACCACCATACCATCACGGATTCTGGCTTTTCAACCTCCCGCTGATAAGCTGGATGGTCTCACCTCTGCTGGGAAGACGTGCCCATGATTTCCAAAAAGAAGACCAGCGACGTTTTTTTGATCGTGTTTAGATATGGTTTCTCTGCATGGTAGAGTTTCTTTCTGCATTTTGTGGATGCAGCGACGAACTGTGTTTACAGACAGTGGTTTTCGGAAGTGTTCCTGAGCCCATGCAGTGATTTCCACTATAGAATCGTGTCTGTTTTTAATGTAGTGCCGTCTGAGGACCCGAAGATCACGGCTATCCAAGCATTACACAACTTTTCCAGTCTTTTCTTGCCCCTGTCCCAACTTTTTTTTTAAACGTGTTCCTGGCATAAAATTCAAATTGAGCATGTGTTTGTAATGAAACAATAAAATTACTCAGTTTCAACATTTAATATGTTGTCTTTGTCATATTTTCAATTAAATGTGGGTTTATATGATTTGTAAGTCATTGCATTCAGTTTTTATCTACATTTTACGCAGCGTATCAACTTTTTTGAAAATCGGGTTGTGACAGAAAAAAAGTGTATTAAAAAATTTCATGTCATGAAAGGGATTAAATCTTCATGAAAATGATAACGCTTTAATTAAAGATATACATATTTATTACGTAGGTCATATTCAGTTGACCACATGCAGTGCCTTGTAACGCCATAACTATATAATTACACAAACTAAACTTTATAGTAAATGTATGTATACATGTTTTATATACTAATAATGTTCTTGATCACGGGGTGGCGCTATTGCGCCATTGTTAAGTCGAAAAAACCAAGAATTCTATGGCCCATGAGAGAATGAGACTTAAAAGAACAAAATGTCGTGACTGTGACACAAATTACATTTAACTGTTTGTTATATGCATCCACTTTTAAAAATGTATCATTGTCAGTCACAGTGTGGCAGTACAAGGTACAAGGCCGGGACACAACTGGGACGGGATGCCAGTCTATAGCAAGACACACACACCAACGCACACAGATTAGGGATCTATATTTTTGTGGGTAGACTTCATTCATCTCTATCCGCACAACCCTAATCCCAGGTATAACAATCCTAACCCCTACCCAGCCATAACCAGTGCCACCGTCATATGCATACAAAATGACATTTGATACCAAACATACTAAATTCGATAAAGAAAAAAATGTCAGCACACCTTATTAAATGTGACTATTAAAGTGTTGGCCACTGAGATATTTTATCCGAGTAAATCTGCAATATTTAATTTCAGAGTTTTATTTGTGTCATACACTTAGTATATACACTGAAATGCCGTATATTCGGGTTGTGTGCATAGTTTCCGCAACAGGGCATCATGTAAGCCTTTAATGTGCAATTATTTCAGGAACAAACCCTCGTGCCCGACCAGTACCAGACCTGCTGTCTCATACAGCAGTAGCCAGAAACACTATATCGCCACCTAATTACAGCTACGTTAGGACTGGTGTATAACAGTGCCGCCTTGCGTCGGTTCAGTCTGGTTTATACCGGTTTGAACTGGCTGCACGGAGTTTTTTTTGTTGTGCTTCCCTCCTTTCTTCTCAGAAAAGAATTTGGTAGAATGGCATTGTATTTTCACTAAATGGCGAATAATTAGGAAAAAGCAGTTGCACACGTGAGGTGAATGTAAACAGATTACGTAATTAAAAAATTATGATAGAAATAAGATTTGTAGTTTTATTCTTTGCTTATGTATCTCTTTTAGTCTGTGTAGTCAGATAGCTTTTATGGCACATTTGGTTCAAAACCAAGTTAACATTTATTAGTATGATATGCGAATTAAAGGTAGATAATCATCAGCGTTGATCGACATTCAGCACATCTTACTCGTTTGAGTGAAATATAAACATGACGCTAAAACAGTTCAATTGTATTTGCATGTTCAGACAGGTGACAGAGGCACAGGAACATTCCTGTCCTATCTAGGTCACAGGGGTTCTCAAACTTTTTGATCAAAGGTCCGCCCCAGTTTTTTGTTCGAAGTCAGAGGTCCGGAACAAATTCCAATAAGAAAGCAGCATTTCATGGACTTCAATGGATTAACAATAACCTTCGATATAGGCATAAATATATAGAACAAAATGGGAACATTTTAACCCTTGCTAAACATTGGGGGGGATTATGATGAGTTATGTGTGTGCGGAGTTCAATTGGTGGCTCTACATTGCATTTTGTACCGTACTTAAAATCACGTTAAGCTTTTTTACGTTAACTATTTCAATTTGTAAGGTCCATTATCGACTGGGTCCAGATTAACTTCTGCTTTGGTCCGGACTTTGAGATCCCCTGATCTAGACATTACCCCATGCTATCGATTTTACGGTGGTCATTCCAGCAGCTGATAATATGGTGGTCGGCAGCAAGCTGAAATTAATTGTGTCATTAAAAAACAAAAATCACACATAGGCCTAGCTAGCTGTAGGAGTGTCTTCACATTTGGCATTGACATGAAATACAACTGACAGCTATGATCTTCAAGCGGGAACCGGTTGGTTTCGAAATCACTATACCCGCTATTACGGAGCTTCTATCTATTTTACTGATATTTTATAGACATAATTTTTTCGAACATTCAAACATCTCAATCAGTGGTAACCATCTTCTCGTCATACCAGCAACAGGAATCATTGCCTATATGAATTACTTCTGCTAAAAAAGTACATTTGTCTCCAAATAGATCATTGACCAGTGACTCATACGCAGCTACTGAATGAGAAAACGACTCTTTAAGTGCCGAAACGGAAGGTAACATGCGACCATTCTTTTATTAGACGGTCAGAAAAGTAAGAAACATGGCCAGCAGTTAGGGTGTCGATCCCATAGCAGAATAGTGGTCGATGTAATCAGGGCTCAGTTCGAAATTGTAAAATAATTGTTGGGAGGTTTTTCACAGTGTAATGTTTCTCATTATCCGAGTAAATGTACAGTAGCTGAATAAAAAATATTAATTAGGTCTGCGAAATGAATGACGTTGTAATGCATTACAACACACCCATGTAAAGCGCCTTAGGGCGACTCTCGAATGTAAACGGCGGGATTCGCACCTCGCATGCGCACAAGGCAGCAGATCCGTTGCATTAGGTATTCGAATCATACCAGGTCAAGTCATTAAAAAGGTGGTAGACTTTATTAAAGCTCAGGAACTAGTATCAATTAATTAAAATTCAAGTAACGGAAATAACATATATTATATAAATTCTTAATACTACTAATACTATTCATTATTTGCTACTCGTTTTGTTTGTGAATTGCTTCCTAATCAACTTCAAATTGTAATTAATGTAAGGTGCCTTTTGAACTTGGATTCTCTTGTATGATTAGTTCTGGATAACATATTGGTCGACCCATTCCTACTGACCGGCGCTCTACTGGAGAAAGGCGTTTCAGATTAGGTATGTCTGGTTACTTTTCGGTAAAATTAGCCGTTTATGCAATAGACAAAAGTAGTTAGCTTTAAAAGAGTTCACTGCAGTTTTGTTTCCTTCCTCAAGATAGTCACATGAACGTCATCTCACTGCCAGACTGAAGATGCTATTCTTCATAAATCCCGCTTGTCCTATGTACGTTTACGAAAAAGTTCCAGTCACAAATTGCATAGCTGTAACCGTTCTAACTATCCAAGTTGCTAACGTTGTTAGCAGGTACGCTTTAGGGAAACGTACCCCCTGGATGGCGGGAAGTGTTCTAACTTGTGCTGGCAGTGTTGGTGGTCTAGTGGTTAGGACGCTTGTCTCCAGACCAAGCGATCGCATGTTCGAGTCCCACCTTTACTGTCATTGGGTCCCTGAGCAAGACCCCACCTTGCTCCAGGAGGACTGTCTTAGAAAAATGTAACTTGCTCTAGATAAGAGCGTCTACTAAATGTAATATATGTTTAAATTCTAGGAAGCTGGTTTAGTCCCGAGTTAAAAGCGTGAACCAGTGATTTCATGGATAGCTTGTTGGATTTAAAGTAGTCTGGGTTAAATCGATTTAATCTTACTTCGGTTATATTTAGCCCAGACTGCTTAGATCCGAACCGGCTAAGCGAGAAATCCTGCTTCGTGGAACACCACCCTGATCACTTTCCGTTCCAGAAACCGAGAGTAATCTGAGCGTCAGTCAATCATCCGTGACAAGTAATGCTCGGAATTAAACCTACTCAATAGGGGTTTCGCTGACAACTGTGTTTCCGTCAGGGGAGATCGGTACTTTTATTTGGCGTGTCTATTTTTTCAAGAGATGGTTGGGAAAGAAGCGGAAATTCTTTAATTCCATGGTGAATGTCTTCGCGAACGGTACCGTCTCTCATTTATTCAATAATGTTCTCACGGGATCAGTAAGGTTTTTTTCAGCTTATCATTTCTAAACATAACACCGTTGATTTGCATTCTCATCTTCACAAACTTTGTGTATTGCCATTCCTCTGTTACTGGAAGCCTTATATAGAACAGGAGAATCCAATGAAATTGGCAAAACAATGGTATGTTGAGCTTTCCGCAAAGTATCCTTAGCACTCAAAAAGTTATTGCATATTTTTGTCGTTATCTGGCTATGCAAGAAATCCTCCTTTGAGAAACAGGCCCCAGTTCTAGTCAGGTTCATTGTTAGTCACTGTTAGCAACACCAGCTGATAACAACACATTATGTACATAAAAACAGCGGAAAAACATGTCTATAGTATATAACTACAGCTGTCAGTCCTATTGATGGAAGGTGCAACCATCTTGGATTCTGAGATTCTGAGAACTGCAGAGGTTCTTTCGAATTTCTAAGTGAGTCCAGGGCAGTCTAGTTGAAATTTCTGACTAGTAACTCAGAAATTCTGACTTGCGAGTTCAAAGGGAATTGTTTATTATTATTATGTCCAAGAGAAATGGCCAGGCTCTGTCCATGACTCAAGGATTTATAGTCAATACACATTGTACAACAAATTTACAAAGGGTACATAACTTCCATAGTCATAGCTTAAGTTGCAGACGTCAGAGATAACATAGTTCTCATGGACATAATTGCAAATAACCATTTTTCTTAGTAATCACTCACAGCAACCACAGTAAATGAAATAAGGGCTATTTCATTAGTTTTATTCATGTGCTTTTTTTACCTGCACATATAATGATACAAAAACATTTTCTTGGCCATTTCACAGCAATTAAGAATCATTCTTCTTTTGACAACCACGAAATTCACTGTAACTATTAAAGCAGTTAAGTTTCTAAACTATTTTTTCTTTTTAAAAGACTAGTATGTTCCCTCTGGAGATAAAATTTACTGCAGTGTTTGCCTTTTTCTGTAAAATAAATCCATAATTGGCATACATAGACGATAATAGTTCCATTTCCAACTGAGTAAAGCACCGAGCAGTACACTTTTTGGCATCTACTTCCATGATGAATCCTTTTTTCATTCATCTGCTAATGATGGCTCTTTGTTGTTCTGGAAGACTGCACTTCAGTTATCATTAACATACACTTGAGAAAACTCAACCTCTGACGTCGTAATCAACGTTTCCGGAACCCAAAAATTGTGTTTACGTCGTTCAAGTCTGATTCAAGTTGGAATAAGGTTTAGGCCCCAACTCGTTTTCTGGAATACCCCTTAGGCAACTAAAAGCTTGACAGCCTGTCTAATTAAATTGACTATACAGGGCTTGCGCAGCGTTGTACATATATGTATGTATGTAGCCATATGTTACCATGCATTAGGCTTGTGCAGTTTGATGATATTTGGGGTTAGGGTTAGGGTACAATGAAGCTAGTTTTACGTACCCAGAGTTAACTCTCTAGATTCTATATTGGTAGAAACCAAGGGTTTGTATTACAAAGCTAGTTTAACAAAGTCAGGGTTAGAAGATAACTTTCAGCTTAACAAAACAAATGCAATCTGGGATAAATTATATCAACAATCTATGCTGAACCAAGTTTTCTTACTGAAACTGAGGCCCAATCCCATTGTGCCTCCTAAGGCCTAAGCTCTGAACCTAAACCCTAATACCCAAGTCTGTGCAATGATCAGCCAATCATTTAAGCATGGATTGCAACAGGGCAACATATTTCAATGCGGTGGAAGAGGGAATTTTTATAGAAAACTATAATAATGGCATAGACAACACTGTGACTGCCACCAAAGCTAGAAAGGCATGCTGTCAGCAGATCACTGACAGTGTAAATGCATACATACAGTTTAATTCTCGTTAGAAAATGCCATTTATTTTGTGAATTTCCAAACATGCGCTTCGTGGTTTCCATAATTATTCTTAGTCTTTTTATTCATATTCATAATCCCTTTTTATTATTCAGTATTAAATAAATTGCTGCCCCTCAAAACCAATTCAGTATTCCTTTATCCATCATACACACACACAAATATCGGTATCGGGATAAAAACATTTCACTTATGTCGGTTTGGATAGAGCAGCTTTTATATAGGTAATTTTTTGGTGAGAGGGCAGTACATGTATATGGTTTTGGTGAAAGGGTGGTACTTATGCTTGTTTTAAGTTGAAAGCCTGCCCTTAAAGCTGAGTCATGTATCACAAAGCAAGATTTGTTGGTTAGCTAGGTAACTTGTCGGATTTAAGGTACCACAGTTATAATAGACTGTCGGTGTGTGACAGTAACTGACCTTCCATTATCGCCTTTGTTGGATGTGGGCTTAGACTGCACACAAAGACATAACAGAAAAAAATTATCATATGGTTTGCAGTTCTGCCTTGTATTCTACATTTCCGATGCAGTTAAAAAAAACAGGGCTATTATTTTTTTTTACTCGCCTACTAGATAAAATAGACTTCTATCAGTGTATGTAAAGTTAGTCATAATAGTGGTAGGCCACTAAAAATTTTTCCACCTTCAAGTGTTGCAACATGATACCCTGGAATCTGATACTGAAATTCAGATCATGTATTTCTTTGACAGTCCACATCATGTGTTCTGCTTTTTGAATGGTGGGAATGAATTCATATGAAAGAATTATTTCCCCAGGGTTTTGGTTTCTTATTCTCTCTCCAAGCTTGAGCAACAAAGAAGGCAGCTCTCTGCCAACAACTGGCAACTATGACATCGTATCTCTTTAGTGTCAGTATTTGCTTGTGGGCGACCTGTAATTACGGCTGTGGAAATGAGCTCCATGATCCAGATTAGCTTAGCCCCCAGGGCCTTCAGGCTGTTCTGCAGAGTCTAGTTTGTGCTGAATGATGAAGAATGTAAAAGACAGACATCAGTCTGTGAAAATGCACAAGAATGTCAAGGGGTTCTCAGTCCACGTGTTAGCCAGTGTTTGGGTGTTGAACCAATTCAGTCAGTGAAGGCCCAATGTCTGAAGGTGTAATTCAATGAAGTTAGCATAGTGATGTTCAAGACATTTAAGTCCTCCTTCAAGCCTGGCTGCTTAACCTCTGTTTTGGATTTTGCCAGTCTCTCAGGTGGGATATTGTAAAAATTTGTTTTTATCATTTTAATAGAGTTCATATTATGTATGAAAGAGCTCATGTGTATTGGGTGTAGGTAAAATTGTGCCTTTTTTATTGTGATTTGGTCTGGCGTAAATAGTTTGCATTTCTGGAGGTTTTTTTTTTACTGGTAGTCAGGGGAACCCTAAAGGGGAGATATTAGGATAATTCCAAGGGCTTCTGGATGACAGATAATAATTGGATTGATCTGAGTTGGCAGCCCAATATGATATGCTTCCATGGGGCCTCAAATCTCTAAGGGTACCCCTGCTAGTAGTGGTTGTGATGTAATGATAATTTGTCATGTCGCAACTGTATCCACGATAAGCATTTCAGAGTTATTGCAAGAATCGTGATACAGCATTACTCAACACAATTATTATAATGACAGAACAAACCAGTAAGCGCCTGTCACACGATGCCTGCATGTTCGGAGGCTGCAACAGTACTAGAGCAAAGACAGTCTGATTTGAAACAAAGCAATTTCCGCCTGCTTAACGTTTCAGTGCTCTTCGTATCTCACTTCTCTGTCTCACTGCAAGTAACGCAGGAACAGGATAATAATAGTGCCAAGCCATATGTGTCTTATGTACATTTGCGCTGTTATGACAAGAAATGACAGCACATGTGAATATGTACCTTATTCAGTGTATAAAGGTTTAAATGTGGAGTAATGTCATGTCATGACAGCACATAATTATGCATTTGCCCCATTACAATAAAAAACAGCCACACGTATCATTTTATGTCGAATGTGTACTTGTGTACGAGTTATATCAATCCCTGATTATAATGCTATAAGCAAAGTTTCTTGTAAGGATAGAATTGCTATTTAAATGGTTAGCTGGTTAATTTACATTGCTACATATATTCCAATTTGGTTAGTTTGTAAACAAACAAAAAAAATCATGATATATATCTTGGGTTGTGATTTTAACCAAAAATATTGTGATATGAGATTTTGCCTATATCCCCCACCTCTAGATGACTGTACAGGTCTTGGCTGTGTATGTTACATAATTACACTTGGGCAAGACATGTTACTCAAACCAAGTCACATGTTCTAGTTGTTTGTGTACTAGTACTAGCTGTAATAGGTAAGTTGGTTCATGGCAATAACATTTGGTATCATTAGTTTGGGGGCAGGGTGTGACTCTACCAGTTCAAGTTTTAGCAGGAATGGTTGAGTTCCAAGATTTCAATCGAGGTACAAGTAAAAAAAAAATTCAACAGACCCATTCGATGTCCAAGTTGGTCAAGTTAAGAGGTGTTCGAGTTCCAAGGTTCTACTGTACAAGTAATTTGCTAATAAAAGAGCAGTTTCAAGTATATAATAATTCTTCAAAATCTTCTAAACAGAAGAGAAAACAACATATCATTACTTTTGAGTTAATTAGGATCTATTCTTAATTCCATGTAGGGCTGCAATGATATGGAAAATTCACGGTATGATAATTGTATCCCAATATCACTGTTTTCGATATACCACAGTTTCAGCTCCATCTGCAATTCAATAAATATATAATAATAATAATCATCATCACTTTATTAATCCCCGTGGGGAAATTGTCTTTACGCCTCCCTCAACTTGCTCTTCGTAGAGTAAGCTGTCCACGACAACATAAACATGCGGGCTGTCACAGTTAACACGTTAACAATTATTTTAAAATCATAATGCATCACTATTTTTTTTATTTGTTTAACAAATGCAGTATTTTTATACCCAAAGGGGAAAGTAGTATGAGTACAGATTTTTATTAGAGACCTTTTAGTTTTTCATTCTGGTTTTAAACAAGAGCTTCAATCATGACAGTCCACAGAATCCCAGAATTAACAGTTAAAATAAAAACAGTCAGTTAGCATGTTACATGGAAGCTGATGGAGGGGAAAAGCGAAGAAACATTGTTATTTAGTTCATTTCATTTTATGAAATTGCCAGATGGCTCAGAGGATAAATCGTAATTTGCAACATTAGTCTTATTTTATCCCCACAGTCCAAAACCATGCTGAGGTTTATTGGAGTTACTAAACCACCCATAGGTGTGCATTTGTGAGTGAATGGTGTGTGAGTGTATCCTGTGTCCCATCCTGGATTGTTCCCTGCCTTGTGCCTGCAGCCTCTGGGATAGGCTCCAGAATCCCCATGACCTCAATAGGACAAGTAGTTTCAGAAAATGGATGGATGGATGTGTTTTATTTATTGAAGGCTAATACCTTAAAATGAGGATATTTTCAGTTATTAGGTGCACTTTCAGTGGTTGTCAGGCTTCTGTTTTTAGGGGCATTTTGTCACGGCATGAAAATTAAGGACTCAAGGGCAGGCAAAGAGAGAACTATAAGCGGCCTTATTCAGTCAAAACAAACAGGAGCAGGGAACAAACTGGGACCACGAGGGGTCCAAACAGGAAGACTAGCACTGGGAAGGGCACAGGCAACAGGAGGATAGACGTTAATGACCAGACTGGGGAATACAGGACTGGGAAACACCTCTATACGAGATTAATGAGGGAGATAACAAGAGGCAGCCTGGAGTGATTTCCACATGAGGATTAGGAATGAGAGGCAAGACAAGAGGGATTAACAGGTAGCAGGTGTGGCTTGTTAGGAACATGACAGGGAGGAGACAGGCAGGGATATGACACATTTGAGAAATAGGTTTTAGATTTAAATAGGTTTTTGTCCATAAGCATTCACCTTCTGTTTTGAGAGCAATGTCATAAACTAAAAAAAGAGTCTGATGGTGGAAATAGTGGATCACAAATATATTATGTCATAGCTGCTGTATTTGATCTATGCATAACTGAAATAGGCATAATTGATGTTTGTCTTCATTTATTCTCACATGATGTAAGGTAGAAGCTGTCCCTGGAAGATAGAGATGCACTGATTGCCATTTTCTTGGCCGATTCCTATTTCTGATTTTTTGCAGGTGTGACTGGCCGATACCGATTTTTACCGATTCCGATTTTCTTTCTAAGAACTATAATTGACAGCAAATCAACTTTTCTTCAATGCAAAATTTTATTTTCATAGTAAAAGAAAACTTTACACTTTAAACTTTACAATATCCCCCAAACTGCATTTTTTTATAGTTATAGGATCTCTTCTCACTTAAAGAAATCTCAAAATAAAGTGTTCTGTGATTGGAAAGAGGTACAAATAACAATTAACTGAAAATTAGGTGCTGTACACCCAACTTTATCTGACATATTTTACTTTACCAAACAAGAGCATGTGCAACAGATTTAACCAAGGAATCAGACAACTTGCTTAGATTAGGGATACCAGGGCCTCACCCTGGAGGCAAACTTTTGGGGGTGGAACTTGTCTGCAAATGCCTGGTGGTTGGGCCTTCACCCATGGGGCCTGGCCAGGTATGGCCCAAATGGGCCACATGGGACTCCACCGACAGGAGGAGCCATAATGATCCAGCAGTCAAAGGCAGAGGCCTCGGTGGACTGATCCCTGGCTACCAAAACTGGCTGTAAGGACCCTGAGTCCATTTTGGTTCCCTTGTTCTGTCCCAGTGCAGTCTTTCCCATTCCCTAGGTTTTGTTGATGGTTCATGATTGTCCTGCCCTGTTCTTGTGTCTTGTTTCCTGTCCAGTATGCCCTCTCTTGGCAGTACCTCTTGCGCCCAGAGTGCATACATTAGGAGGGGGTACTGTCAGGATCCTGCCCTGTTGTTTCCCTGCCTGGCCAGCAGGTGTTGCTGGTCATCCTTTTCCTAGTGTTTGAGTCTTCTGGGATTTGTGAATTGACCTACACCTCCTTCTTGTTGCCTGTAGTCTTTAGTTTTTGTTTGGTTGTCATTGGCCCAGACTTGTCCCTCGTCTTACCCTCATTATCTGTGTATACATGTGCCTGCCCTTGCTCTTGTTCCTCAGTTGTTCATTGTGTGTTTGTAGCTGTTGTTGCTCCATGTTTGCTGCTGTTCTGCATTGGTTCTTCCTGTGTTGTTCCATTCTTATTCTTGTGTTCCTCCTTGCCTTGGTTTTTGTCATTTACCTGCTTTGTTTTTAATTCCTTGTGGTCCTTCTGTTTCTTGTGTGTTTTTTTAGCTTAATAAAGTCCCTTTTTGTAAGCCACAACATGGACTGTCCATCCTTCCATATGCCCATCTATAACAGAATGACTAACTCAACCAGATGGTCCTGCAGCTTACCCAGGGAACTTCTTGCCATATACTGGTTAGCCTTGTACACTTTCGCCAGCTCCTGGATAACACATGCAAGGCTCCAGCCAAGATGGCTCTCCAGGATGTGCTTTGAAGTCCACTGGGAACCTGAAAGATGCTACTCCTTAGGTCCACAGACTCATGAACAGGGTAGGGTGTTCTCCAGTTTCCAGCCCAGCAGAGAAGCCCACATCTCCTGTGTCCGGCCTAGCAGAGGAGGCCACTGCCTCACCAGAGCCCCGAGTCCCAGGCCCAGAGGAGGCTGCATTGCCTGTCCCAGGTCCAGAGGAGGCTGATGTGCCTCCTATACTTTTCATGAGTGCCACATCGGGTTCCAGGGCCAGGAAAAAGAAGCAGACCGCTTCTGCTCACCCATGTGTTCAGCTCCCTGCCCAGATCAGCACCTGGCCCAGGGCGTGCCACTCAGCCTGGGCCTCCAACCAAACCCAGAAGGTGCCACTCAGTTCGAGTCTTCAGCAACCAGCCCAGAGGGGGGCTTGTAGCCTGAGCTTCCAGAGCTCAGCTCAGAGGGGGGCATTCAGCCCAAGTCTCCTTTGCCCAGCCGAGAGGGAGCCACCTACATCGAGCCTCGAGCATCGAGTCTGGCATTGAAGGGGCCGCCCCAACCAAGTCTTTAGCACCCAGCTCAGAGGAGGCTGCCCTGCTCAACTCTTCATTGCCTGGCCCAGAGGGGACCACCTAGCCCGAGCCTCCAGAGCCTGACCCAGAGGGGGGTGCACAGCCCAAGCCTCCAGAGCCTGGTCCAGAGGGGGCCACCCAACCCCAGCCTCCAGAGCCCAGCCTAGAAGGGGCCTCCCTATCCGAGTTTTCACCACCCGGCCCAGAGGGGGCCACCCAGCTCAAGCCTCTGGACCCTGGCCCAGAAGATAGTGCTCAGCCCAAGCCTCCAGAGCAAGGCCCAGATGGGGGTACTCAGGCTGAGACTTCAGCGCCCAGTCCAGAGGGGGCTGCCCAACCTGAGCCTCCAAAGCCCAGCCCAGAGGGGGCCACCTACACCGAGCCTCCAAAGTCTGGCATTGAAGGGGCCGCCCCAACTGAGTCTTTAGCACCCAGCCCAGAGGAGGCTGCTCTGCTCAAGTCTTCAGTGTCTGGCCCAGAGGGGACCACCTAGCCCAAGCCTCCGGAGCCTGACCCAGTGGAGGGTGCACAGCCCGAGCCTCCAGAGCCCGGTCCAGAGGGGGCCACCCAACCCCAGCCTCCCAAGCCCAGTCTAGAAGGGACCGCTCCCCCCCGAGTTTTCACCACCCCAGCCCAGAAGGGTCCACCCAGCCCAAGTCTCTGGACCCTGGCCCAGAGGGGGTCACCCAGCCCAATTCTTCAGTGCCCAGCCTAGAGGGGGCCACCCAAGCCTCCAGAGCCCGGCCCAGGGGGAGCCACCCTACCTGAATCTTCAGCATTCAGCCCAGAGAAGGCCACCCTGCCAAAGTCTCCAGTGCCCAGCCCAGAAGGGGCTGCTTAGCCTGAGTCTTCAGTGCCCGGCCCAGAGGAGGCCACTGAATCTGAGCCTCCAGGGCCTGGCATAAAAGGGGCTGCCCCACCTGAGTCTTTAGCACCAAGCCCAGAGGAGATTGCCCTGCCAAAGTCTTCAGCGCCTGGCCCAGAGGGGGCCACCCAGCCCCCAAGAGCCTGGCCCATAAGATGGTGCTCAGCCCAAGCCTCCAGAGCCAGGCCCAGAGGGGGGTACTCAGCCTGAGTCTTCGGCGCCTGGTCCAGAGGGGGCTGCCCAACCTGAGCCTCCAGAGCCCGGCCCGGAGGAGGCCGTTTGTGTCACACCCCCAGTCTGTCAGATCTCCAGTGTCCTGTCAATGGTCTTTCCCAAAGCCTCCCAAATTCATTCCCCTCATTTGCTCCTTTGCCTCCTGGTCCTGTTCCTTTTGGTCTTCCGTTCATGAACCCCCATGCTCAGGCAGGTCCCTGTATCATTTTGCAGGTCCTTTTCCTCGTTATGTGTTATGTCCTATCCCTAGTCTCTGTGTCTCATATTTCCTGTTCCTGTTCCCTGTGGTGTTCCCCATTCTGTATTCCCCATTCTTTTGACCTGGACCCAGTTCCTTCTGTTCCACCTGTCTGTCTATTTTTTTTCATTAGGTTAATGAAGGCCCTTTTTGTGAGCCATGGTGTGGACCATCTGTCCTTCTACAATGCCTGTTTGTACCAAAGCAAGGAATGTGTGGGAGAAGTTTGGTGAGGCTATGGAAAATGACTTTCATTCAACCTTGCAGAGATTCTGGCAAACCATCAAGGCGAAACAGGCTTTGCCCATATTCTTTGTAGTAGGGATGGAGTGCTCTTGATTTCAACTGGGAATATAGTCGGGCAGTGGATGGAGTACTTTGAGGACCTCCTGAATCCCACTGACACACTTTCCTTGGATGAAGTACAGTCAGAGAATTCAGAAAAGGACTTGGATATCACTAGGGCTGAAGTCACTGAGGTAGTCAAAAAACTCTTCAGTGGTAAGGCTCCTGGGGTGGATGATTCACCCTCAGTTCCTGAAGTCTTGATGTTGTTAGGATGTCTTAGCTGACATGTCTCTTCCACATTACGTTGAAGTCAGAGACAATGCCTCTGGATTGGCAGACTGAAGTCAGACTGGTAGTCAGAGTCTTTAAGAAAGGGGACCAGAGGGTGTACTTCATGGGGGTCATACTCCTCAGCCTTCCTGGGAAGGTCTATGTCAGGGTACTGGAGAGGAGGGTCCATCCTTTAGTCAAACCTTGGATCCAGAAGGATTAATGTGGATTCTGTTCTGGCCATGGAACACAGGGTCAACTCTTTACCTTCACAAGAGCCCATACTGGAGGGTTGTTGTGAGTTTGCCCAACCAGTCTATGTGTGTTTTGTGAACTTGAAAAGGCATGTGATCATGTCCCTGTGGCTGGTACTTCAGGAATATGGGGTGCTGGCCCACTGCTACAGGCTATTAGGTCCCTGTACAACTAGAGCACAAGCTTGTTTCACATTGCCAGTATTAAGTCAGATTCGTCCCTGGTGGGTGTTTGACTCTGCTAGGGCTGTCCTTTGTCGTCGATTTTGTTAATTTTTATGGACAGAATTTCTAGGGGCAGCCAAGTGGTGGAAGGTGTCCATTGACCTCAGCAACATATCTTTGCAGATGATGTCCTGTTGACTTCATCGAGCTGTGACCTATGGTGTGCACTGGGGGGGAAGAGGGTTTGCAACCAAGTGTGTAGCAGCTGGGATGAAGATCAACACCTCCAAATCTGAGGCCATGGTTCTCAACCAGAAAAAGGTGGATTGCCCCCTCCTGGTTGGGGATGAGTTATTGCCTCAAGCAGGAGGAGTTCAAGTATCTTGGGTTCTTGTTCACAAGCGAGTGAAAGAATAGAACAAGAGATTGACTGGTGGATCAGTGCAGTGTCTGCTGTTATGTGGACATTATACTGCTTGATGAAGAGAGAGCTGAGCTGAAAGGTGAAGCCAGTTGATTTACCAGTCAATATATGTTCCTACCTTTACCTATGCTGGCTCTGGGTAGTGACTGAAAAAATGAGATCACAGATACAAGTGGCAAAAATGAGCTTCCTTGGCAGGGTGTCTGGACTCAACCTTAGAGATAAGGCAAGGAGCTTGGACAGAGCCATTGGGTAGAGCCATTGCTCTTCAGCATTGTAAGGAGCTGGTTGCGGTGGTTCAGGCATCTAGGATAACTCCAGGATGTCTTGGAAAGTGCTTTGCGCATGTCCAACCAGAAGGAGACCCGGGGCAGACCCAGGAGTAACAGGAGAGATTGTATTTTTTGGCTGGCCTGGGAACACCTTAGTGTTACCCCAGAAGAGCTGGAAGAGGTGGTTGGGAAAAGGGAGGTCTGGGAATCTCTGCTCAGACTGCTGCCCCTGTGACCTGGGCCCAGATTACCAGTACACAATGGATGGATGGTTCTCAACAATAAATCCATCTTTTTTCTAAATCAAAAATTGTGTGTGTAGCTGAATGAGCTTTTGGGCTAATTTTGTTAACGTTACTTGCACCCTCTATTTCCTCAGAAAATGTCAATACCTTTTGACTGCACTAGCTACCTAACCAGCTAAGCGAAGGATATTGTTTTTCTTTATGGGAATTTGTTGCGCCTGCATTTTGGTTATGGAAAATCACAGTAGATTGTCACAGCCTTAGCAATTAAAATCGAATGAATGTGGATGGGGAACGTTAAACATAATGGATATTTCATGTGATTATAACACATTATTAGCATATTTGTGTATGGCATGAATATTAAAGTCTTGTGACATCATCATTTAAACCAGCTATAGAACAGCGCCAGAGGTATATCTACGCATATTTCAGATTTTCTAACATGGTATACTGTTGTACCGTTGCACCACTAATTCCATGTTTCTGTTCTGTGTGTTTGCATGCATATACTGTAAGTATGTTAAAGCCCTGAGCCAGAAGGTAGGTACAGTGAGCACTGTTGTCTCACTATTCATCGTCTCATGTGTCCAGGTGGACATAACATCACTTTGTCTTTTCAGATGCAAAATGATTTTAACTGAAATGTGTTCCTGCACTCTCTCAAACCATGTCTCTGGGGGAAGGGTGCTATTTTGAGTTAGTTAAGACATACAGGCTGCAAGAATTTTTTCAAAAGAAGAGTTTTTTTTTGTTTTTAGTACCTTTATGTGTAGTTTTTACTTCTGTGTAGCATACTCTTCATAGTTCTGAATTGCTTGGCATCCTGTGCAGGGTGTTCCTGTGCCCGCTGAGATAGGCTCCAGGTTCACTGTGACCTAACACCGGATAAGCGGGTGGATGATTTAGTGCTTTTTAAAATAAGGATTTTATCTGTCGACTAAGGTCACTCAAGTTTATCGTATCTGTAGATCGTCTTTTTTTTGCAAAAATATTTTGGTGCCTCTTCTCATTTGTTGGCTTAATTAGGGAAAAGGCACTTTAGCGGCTGACATTTCACAGCAAAGCACTCTTTTCTTTTTATATGCACTGTGAAATAGCACTTCTTTGTCTAATTTGACTAAATTATGCTCTATTTTGCATAATTCATTTCAGAACACGACTGCAGTAGCTGAAGCCGAATGCACCATATTGTTGATCTGGCTTTCTTGAATGCCTTGAGTCGTATTTTCTGCAGTAACCATGAGACTTGCTGGTGCTTCAGATCTATTAGTGTTTCTTCATTACAGTTTGCAGGAATGACTCTTTATTCTAGGTTTTTTTTTAAATAATGCAATAAAGCCTTGTCAAAGAAGGGAGGGCTTAATATCTAATTATTGCTAGCACCCGCCAGCTAGTCAGCAATTTAAGTTTCAGCCCGCTTCCCCTGCTGCTGTTTGTATGGCTGGGGGGCGTCGATTCTTTGCTAATACTGGAGCTATATTTGCTGTATGTTTTTCCTGCAGAGAGTGAGCTGTGTGTAGCCTTGTTTGTATCTTATCATGAGGCACTCTTCACTTCTGGTATTCTGTTTTGTCTACATGCCAGCAATAAAAGCAGTCATTGAATCTGCAGCAATGGCGCAACAGTCCCCTGAGTGGGGTGACAGTTCATTGCTTCCCACATTAAAGGGAAATACCATGTGATCAAATAATGAGCAGCTTGAAGCTCTTTGCTTCAGGATGTGGGGGGTTATCTATTTCTGTGTACATGCAGGTGTATCATCATGATTATTTTGCTGCTTTCTTTATAAGGGGACCTCTGTAGTTCTAGGGAGGAACTGCACAGGAACAAGGGACGTTTTCGGTGTGGAGAGAATGCTTTGAGTTAGCTGGAATTGACTCCAAATGCAAATGGCTTCCCAGTATCCCACAATACCACTCACCGTCTTTTACACTGTACCGTGATAGCAGTTTCTAAAACACCGATATCTATCTGCTGTCTTTCCTCAAGAAACCCCAGTGTATTACATACACAAAATAGAGTATTTCTAATTTTCCAGAAATGTATAAAGTGATAGGAAGTATATTTTAATTTTATTGTAACAAATTATTGTATACAAAACTGTATATATGGCGTGCAAGGACATTGTGGCATATGCTGTAATTCCCTCCTGTCTGTGGCGTAAGACAGGTCCTGTGGGCTGCGCTTGTTGGCTGAAGGAAGCGATTGAGAGAACTGGGTTGCTTGTGCAGTGCAAAGGCTCCGCCCCTTCGTCTGTGCCTCACGGCCAACCCTCCCCCATCTCTTGCACAGCTCTGTTGACTTACTCTGTGTGCTCCTCCTCCCCCACTCCCCTTCCCACTCTGTCTCACGCTGCCCAGTCCTCACACCTTCCTGTCTCACTCCTGTTCACTCCCTCAGTCACAGCACGCAGTTAGATTAACATACGGATTCAGGAGTCTATTATCTCTGAACAGGGAGAAAATGTGAAGCTCTTCACTGCTGTGTGTCTGCAGTGTATAATCCCTTTTGATTCTTGTAGCAGGGAAAACAACCATTTCCATTTTACCTGCGTTTTATAGTCCACCAAACAGGATACAGGATGTATAGGCAGGAAAAAGGAAGAGCTGTGCGAAAATACACATTGTGTTTCTTGTGTATTTATTGTGCATGCTGGAGCAAATCAAAATTGAGGCTCATTTGGCATAGTGCCTTTCACTGGGGTTTTGAAAGCTGTGCTGGCTTTGATGGCATGCTTGATGATGTAAACAACTGGCCTTCTGGATGAACAAGAACATGTTCAAATGATATTTATATATAATATACATTATATGTATCTTTTGTTTTTTGTGTGTGTCTGCTCGAAGGACCTCTATGGGTGAGTGCTGGTACTGCAGAATCACTAGCAGACATTTTAGGTGCAGTATAGCTTGCTTCTGACTAGCAGCAGCAAGCTGAGACAGGAGCACAAAATGGCTGACTGGGGTGGGTCTTGAATAATGACCTGGTGTGAGGTTTTCCATTTCTGGGTTTTAAGACTAAATTTTTGGCAAATTTGTGCAAATGTGATTTTTGCCCCTTTTTGACAAAACTGACAGAATTATTAGAATTCTCGGCCAGGAGAATGGATCACAAAGGCGTCATAACGCACATCGACCAGTCCAGAAGTTAGTTTTGTCACTGATTGGTCATTCAGATTCACATATTATAGCTGACATGAAAATCTGCTGCATGGAAGAATCATGAGGATTAAGTTATGCACAGATAGTGAAATTAAGTTGTAACCAAAAGCTGCAGGTTGAAATCCCAAAACTGCTGTAACCTAGAGGAACACATAATGCCTCGATTACTCAAGGTTAACAAACAGGTTACGGTGTAAAACTTAAAGCTTTCTGTGTTGTTTTTAATACAAATCTGGTGTGACAGTATAGATGGTGTCACCAACTGGATACTTAGGGAGAAGCGAGTGTGCTACAGGAATTTATTGATGAGGAATGCAGGGGAAGAGACTGAATGGTGCAGCTCACGTGGCATATTTTAAGGTGTAAGGACTGCTACTCAGAGTCGTAAGGAACAATAGCGCATAGCACTGTTCATGTCTCTTGGGGATTTCAGTAGTCTGGCATGTGCCATAGCGCTGCATTGGCTCCTCCCACTGTTTTTTCTCTACCCCTCCCCCCCGCCTTCCTGTACCCTAGAGCTTTGGTGCACTCACTCACCATATCCTAACACGCACCACCCCGCCCTTCCCGGTTGCTTTTGTGCTGTGTTGTATTTTTTCACCTTTCGGTTCCTCTTCTCCATGAGCATTTTCACCAGTCTTCACAAAATTGTGGGGGCGGGGGGGGGGGAGACTCACTGGAGTGTCTGAAGGGAGAGTGAAAATCATTTGTGAAATGAATATTACAGAATATATATTTTTTGAACTGGCAAAAGAATTGCTATGGTGGATAAGGTCTGGACACATTTATGTAACAGTGTGTGGACACATGGCAAATCTGCGCAATACTTCATCTCAGAAAGTCGCTTTTTAAAAATGCGATTATAATGTATAATTGAATAAGGGTTGGAAGGCTTGGAGATATAATGCATATATACAGATCTATAGACGTTGACACGCACTCACAGAATGTGCTCACAGGCGTGCTGTTAACACTGAAGGCTGTGTGCTTGGTTGCATTGGGAGGAGTCTGTTAACAGACTTGAAAACAGGAAGCGGTATGTAGCTGAATAGAAGATTCGAACAGTCACACCGCCAAATCTGTTGAAGATCAAGTAAGATTTTATATTTATCTGTGACTTTTAATACAATGTAACATTTGAGCTTAAATAGTAATTATCACATTTTTGACAGGGGCTAGCCATTTCTTCGAGAATGTTCATTTGAATCCGTTTTATAATTCGACTGAACTGATCTTTAAAATGATACATATTTGCGCTCTATTTATATTTTAAACAGATGTGTAAGCGATATGTATTGTGTAAAGTTTCGCGTTTTTCAGAACGTCTATCTGCTACGGGGTTTTTGCCCCCCCCCTTTTTGCTCCTCCCCTAGCCCCGCCCCCTTCCGCTTTACTGCTTGGTGCGGGAGCGCGAGGGAGTGTGAGTGTGACTGTTGGCTGCCTGACACAGGAGTGCGCTCACAGACGGGGCCTGCTCGCGCTGTACTCCCGGTACGTGTGATTGTGCGGAGCTCCTCGTGTCACCCTCGGGTCATTGTCTACGCAGTCAACTGACTTGAGTAACAGACTGATTAACTGATCAAGTTACCGACCGAATAACCGACATAGCAGGCGGCCTAATGGCTGACTGAAAGCACAAATGCACAAACTCTAAACAGCTAATTTTGGCAAAACATTTGTACAGCGTTTTACGATTTAACAGCTGGATTATTCACACTTTTCGGCTTTGGGAATCTGAAAGGAAAGGTAAGTTTTTCCCGTTTGTTTCTTTTGTTTTGTATGATCGATTACAATAACATTTTTGGCAGCTTATGTGTAAATGTCAATGATGTTATTGACAATTTAATTTTCGGGATAGTTGAATGTTTTTGTCACTATGTTTTAGTGTGCTTTTGAGGGCTTCTGTTGATTATTCTGTTTCGCTGTTTGTATCAGTGTGCGAAGGCTTTATTGAAGGAAATAATTGAATCACTTTATAATATATATGGTTATAAGTTAAACGAGGGTTTAAATGCTTCAGGCCTAGTGTTAGAAAGTTTGATGTGGTTAATTTTCATTGTTCTTTTGTCACAATAAGAATTTATTGTGCATTAATTTAAGTTTTGAAGAAGTATTCTGGTATTATACTATGTGAAGTTGTGCATTAATATTTGTGTTTCATCACTTTATCACATCACGTCTTTTTTGCCTCGTATAAAGATTATTGTAAGGGTATACAAAGCATTTGCAGAAGTTGTGGGAAGACTACTTGTTCAAACGTTATTGAAGTAAATGAATGGAAGTAGTTAGGAAAGTCCATTGCAACCAGACATTAATGTCATTCTTGATCGTTTTATCTCATTTTCAGTCATTTATGTCTGATATAACGTGTGACTTCATCCAGCTATTTAGAAAGCAATGGCCATCTGGCATGCCTGAATTTTACTTAGACATTACATAGAAAAAATTTTACTCTATAAGGAAAAAGAAATTACAAGGGTGCAGGCATCAGAATGTACACCTGTAATTGTACTGTAGGGGGAAATCACACGCTCAACATCAATCTGTACCCAATCACTTAGTTTCAAATTCAGGTACAGCTGTTGGTAATAGTTCTGTTTGGGGGAGCCTTCAAGTTAGGTTTACAGCCATTTGTCTGTTGTTACCTACAAATAACTTTCTGTGCAGTTTTACATATCACACACATGTAATTGTGCAGGTTCAACATGAATATTGGTGAAGAAGTGTTTGCAGCCTTTCATTTACATTTACTTTACATTTGGTTTGTTTACCGGATGCTTTTACAAGTGAGGCAAATGACACATTACAAACACATGACTGTCAAGCAGCTATATTGAGCTTCCAATCACTGCCCAATTATACATGTAGTAGGAATCCTGTAATAATACAGAATCCCAGACAACCCACCAGATAAATTCAGTTCCCACCCTTTTAAGCCTCAGAACGGTTTGGTCAGTGTTCGGTTTCGCTGGAAATGCCAAACTCTGGAGACTGTTGAGTTCTGTAATTATTAACGTTAATGTATGATGTATGAAACTGGAGAGGTATGAAAGAAAAAGATTATGAGAAGGTATGCACGCTTGGATCTGTGAGAGGTATACATGTTCATGTTTGTGAAGCCTGGTGTTTAGGTGATGACAGGAAAAGTAGCGGAGTAGGTGAGGTGTTTCATAGCTGGGGATGATTTGACCCCTATGGCTGATTTATTCTTCTGCATAGAATCTGTGACCTCAGTACTATGCAGCTGCATACTCTGCAGTATGGCCTGATGCGCACCTCCCCAGAAACAAAACTACAGGGGTCAGGCTACAGTGTAGGGTACATCATTACTGACAGTGTAGATTCTAAGGGCCTCTAAACAGCCCTAGTGGCGCCTGTGTGCATGGCAGAGTAGGTCAGTGGCGGTGTCATGGTGTGGATTTGTCAGACTGAAGTAAACTGCTTGTCTTGCTGTAATCTTCTAGGTTAACACAGTGAAAAATAAGCTGGTATCTGTTCAGTGTAAGTGGTGAGCGGACCTTGTCTCTCCTTGTGCATTCTATCTCTTTGGTGGTACTTCACAACAGCTCTTGACAGCGCCTGTACGTCAGAGCCCAGAAGTCGCTTGTGAGAGCCCTGCCCTCCATGGAAATGTTTATGGATCTTAGCTTTACTTCTGGGTTCCATCTACCTAACATGTTTGGCAAAATTTATTGTTGCCCATAACAGACTAGACCTCCAGCATCAGGAATGGCAGGAAGCCCTGGTTCCACACTTCACCCACATAACAAAAGTCACCTATGCCAGGGTCCAGGGGACCATCAGTACTATACACTTTATGAAATGGACAGCAAGTGATCGGATGCTATATAAGGAAAGAATGAATCTTTTGTGGATGGAAAATGACAACATGGTCATTTTCACATGTTATTTTCTTTTTTGTCAGGCAAACAAGGACACATCCTAACACTTAATTAGTTCATTTTTTTAGCTTGACGGCATTCTGTGATTTTTTTTTTTTGTGGACATCATTTAAATATCTGGGCGAGCTAGGAAGGTCAGATATCAAAAAGTTACATGTTGTCTCACAGAAGACAAAGGCGGTTTTCTAGAAAAATACTGAAGTGTATGCTTAGTTGTAGCACCTGAGGATGTCTTATCTTTGTGGAGGGGCCTCAGGTTTTGCTTCTACCGTTTTATCTGTCATGCAGTAAAGTTAATTGCTATGGAACTCGAACATCTCCAGAGTTAGTAATTTCCAGCAAAAGCAAACATATATGTGGTCTTTTGCATTGGTGTGATATTTAGGACACTGAATATGTTACCAGAATGCGGAGGGTTCACGTTCTCATGTAGACGCATGGAGGCACCCTTGACATGGTACTCCAGCTGATTGTCTATGAAGGCATGTCTGGGGTGCAACTTGTACAAGGTTCCTTTAGGATGCAGAGATGCATCCACTTACAAACCCCATGTTGCTGTTGACTGGCGATGGCACAAGATTTTTTGGGAGGTACTCAGTGGCACGCTGACTAGTTTATCGCACGCGTCTTGACACCCTTCTCTGGCAGATATCTGTCAGGCAGATGTTGGAACTGTCACACTTTTATCAGCAGTAATGTAAATGAATCCTAGGGTGGGCAGTGCATACAATCTGCAGTGAAAATCGTTTCAGAAAACGGCACTGTAGTGCAGCCAAGGTTGTCGTCGGTGAGGGTCATGATTACGCAGCTCAGTGCGCTGTACCACTGAAAGAATTCCAGACATTTTTAGGAAGTGCTAGATAAAGATGGAGGGGCAACTGGCTGCTTTATTTGTGTGGTGCTGCAGTGGCAGATATTTGTGGATTAATATATATTTGTAAACACAGATGGCATTTCCGTGATTGATTAGCTAATTATATCTAAATAATCAAAATATTTGTGTCTTTTTCTATTTTTTAGACATGTAAAGTTATATGCACGTTATAAGCCAACAACTAAGGATACTAATACCCTTTTTTGGCGGTTTGTTAGCTGTTGAGTACAAGAAACAGATGTATTATTTAATATCTTAGCATTGATTTTGGTTGGATGGCTATTTAAAGAATATAATAATAATACCACTGCTCATAATTTGACTGCAAGTCTGTATTCAATTTCAGAGTAATTAGATTTGTTTTAAATTGGTAGCTGAGTTGTGTCAGTTCTTGACCTCACAAAAATCTGGGTCACTGCTGGAATTCCAGAAAGTTCTGAAGGTCAGCGCATTTGCCCAAGTATGGCAGTTGGGTAAAATTTTAAGTTGCACTTGAAGTTAATAAAGAAAATCAAATTTCAATAGGATCAATGAGCCTTGTGTTTTCATTAGTTGACTGGACAGGAGGACTGGATGTTGCAAATGGTAGGAGATGTGAATTGGAGTTTTCAAAATCAGTAACGGCAAGTGGGTCTCCTATAAGAGTAAAGAATAAATGAAATGATGTTTAAGCATCCATCCATCCAAAAATTGTTACTGAACACTTAAAGGTGTTCTGCGGGAAGTCTATCCTGCTATTAATGAGTATGTGTTTTACTGTAATCTGTGATGTGAATTGAACGTTTTACCTTATCTTATATTTGTACTAAGTGGTCGCCTTAACCTAATCCAAAAGATGAGCAGGTCATGAGAAATTCAACATATCTTCACATGTGTGGAATGTCAGGATGGTGTGTAAGTAGCCAGTGGAAACTAAGCGGAATGACCAAGGAGCTTTTTGGAGAAGGCCACCACCTGGCGAATGCAGGAGAGTCTTTTGTCGTTAGTGCGTATTAGACAGGGAGCGCCCTTCTCTTATTTGAAGACGCTTGATGACTGTCTGATAGTGCTCCCTTTTGCTGCAGCATCATTAATAAAGGAGCAGAACCTCTCACCCGTGTAACACTCGTGTCTTTAAGTTTGACACCTGCTTATTGCATGTTTACCAGTAGAAAAACAGATTTTTAAGTTTTATTTGATAACTCTTCCTTTTTTTTTGCTCAATAAACACCCTACTATTCTTTGCTCGGTAGAAAGGTTTGGTGAAGCTCGGTTGATCCTAATTAGTTACTTAATTGATTGCGAGGTTCCCTCCCTCTGGTTTCAGTGTCTCCCCCCCCCCCCAGTCTGCTCAGCTTTCACAGTGGTACAGTCCATACTCTGTAATTTTCCACTCTGTCTCCCTGACTGTTTGTCTGACTGTTGAGGTGGGGGAGGGGTGTGCAGCACTTTCTACTCGCATTACAGGAATCGGTCTGGACTCGGATGTTGAATGCTTACTGGAGATGGAAGAATTCTTGTTGACTGTAAACATTTTGTGCGTAGAAGTGTACGTCATTACCATATACAGAGGAAAGTGTTTTTAATGCAAGAGATGAGTCTGTTTCTGTATATGTGGATCATATTTCTATGGTCGTGTTGCTTCATGTTTAGATTGTCTCTGATTTATTCATCATTATAGTTCTGATTTGCCTTTGAAAATCAGTTGGATCACCCAAGAGCATCGCTATGCCACTTCACATTGCATCTTGCAGCTGGATTGCACAACTTGGGGCAACGTTGCAGGGGTTGTGAACAAAGGCAAGCATTAACATGTTAACAGTGCCTTTATCTCAAGCTGTTGGGGAGGGGGAAGTGATCTGCAGCCAGATCAGCACCATTGCAGCAGCCCTCTGACTTTGTAATGCCCCCAGTAGCCGCGCAGCACCAGTGCAGCTGTCTGCAGGAATTTTTGCAGCACAGTTAGTTTCCAGGCATAATTCTTTGCATGCCTTTGGAGTCTGGTGTTTATGGTTAGATTTACTGTATGCACAAATATCAATAAACTAGATGTTTGCAGTTTCATTAGGTTCCAGATCTTTCTGGAAAATCTGGGTCATACTGAAGGTCTACAATATTCACGACTCCGTATTAGGTCATGGAAAAGACCAGTGCCGAGAATATTAATCCCGTGCCATAACGTGTCAGTATCTTAAGTCAAGTCTGAACTGGTTCGAACTGGTTTCCGTTAACTTCCTAAGGCCAATCGGCCCAAACAAAGTGCAGAATTTAAAGTGGAAGTCTTGGAAGTTTCCCTATCACATTGTGTTTCTAAAACAAGACCCCAAGTAAGTGTCTCTGAGTGAACGAAGGACAAAAAAGAGCAAAAGATGCTTTGGTGAGAACTTCCAGTGAAATGTTTCCATGGTTACAGCAACATGCTTCCCAGACTGTTGCAGTTGTTTTCTCATGTCTTCGTCTTTACAAATAAATTCAGTCTGCTCATGTATGTGCAGTGCCCTTTAAATTATTACAGGGTTCTAAAACAGTCAAATCAATGTACAGCAAGCTCACTAAACACGAATCACAGATAAGGGGTACCATTACAACTTTACAAATCAGAACATTTCTTTTTGCTTATAATACTGAATTGTGTATATGGCGAAATTGACTTTGGTGTCAGTAAGTGTGAATTGCAGCTTGGAGCTTGGCTGCTTCGTATTCTTGTCAGTAGACTTAAAAATTCTCCACCCCCATGATTCGTTCAGATCTCACAGTGGTACATTCTGCGGTCAGCTGTAATTTTCCACTCTGTCTCTCTGTTCTTGTCTGATTGTAAGTGTGGGGGAGGGGTTGAATACATTGCACGTTTGCATAAGTGTGTCAGCAGATTGTGTGTCTCTTGGGAGGTGTTGTAGTGGTGTTTTGTTTGTAATTGTGGCACGCTTGTTCCCGTTGTAACGGATGTATGATAATTGTGGCCTTAAAGGTGCCGCTTTCAGTTTGCTGATCTATTTCTTTTGTGGCCATGTAAATGCATTATTGTAATCTGCTAAGGTGTTTCTGTATTTGTCTAACTTTTTTTGTTCCGAGTTTGGGTGTGTGCCCATGGACCATTCTTTTTGCACTAAAATCAAAGACCTTTTGTGTTCCTCTCCCCTCCTTGAAGCTCTTTGGTACAGCCTGCATTCCACTCTGCTTTCCTCATGTTCCTGTCTTGATCTTCAGCTGTTGTTCACTCTCACACAGACGACAACAACAGTATTTGCTGTTGCTCTTTTAATGCTGTTGTACATGAAAAATATTAATAGCGACCAAATGGAGATATTCTGAGGTTGATCACAGAAGCAGATAGAAATTCTTGACTCATTCTATGAGTAAAAAGGACATATCAGATCCTTATAGGGAGTCTACCGGTTCACAACAACAAATTAAATGGGCAGAATCTGTCCTTTTTTTTTGTAATTTCTTCAGAATCCAGTTTTCCAGTTGTAGGTGTTTGCATGCCAGTGGTTAAATTGCTCTAGACGACAAGGTCTAACGTAATCGTTTGAGAAGGGTCTGTAAAACTGGGGGTAACTAATCTATTAGTAGTGTACAATGTACAAGTCGGCTAGTTGAATTCAAATTCCTGTATGCTCCAGTAAATTGGTATCGGTTATGGACCACCCTTTACACACTGATTATGCAGGTTGTTTCTGTGAACTTTCACCCACAATGCTTGGAAGAGGTGACTCGTCAGACATCATCTTCCTTGTTTTCCCCTGAGTAGGTGTTTGTTTATGACTTTGGTGCCACTAGGACATATTGCAGCTTGGTTCTGGGGCATTTTCCTTGCTGAAATCTCTCTGCAGAGCTGCACTGGCACCGTCATTTGGGCCACAAGGTCCCACAAGAACCAGAACCGCTTCTCAAAACCAGCTGAAACATGTATCAGCATAGAAATGGTTTCAGCTGGGCTGCTATCTGTCTAATGGCGACTTACACATTCTTCTTTAGGTCCAGCACATTTTCCCTCCTTGAACCCATGAGCAGAGTCATCCTACATTCACACAGGTAGGAAGACTGGTGAAATAGACATTTTGATCAATCGTGTCGATTTTATGCCATTTGAGTAGCACGGTTAGTGATGGTGTAATGTAATATGTATATGTAATAACTCACACTTCGTAAAGCATCATGTTGTCTTAGTTGTTGTTAAACACAATTTTTAACACGGTGAGTGTCATATCCACTGTGGATCTGGAGTTCAGGAGCCCAGAAAGGAGTATTAAAAGGTGTCGCTTATTGTCGCAAAACAGTATGCACATATTAGAATAGCTAAACATCTCTATCAATGGAAAATTTGGTTAATCGTTATCTTTGTTACTGAGCAGACTTGGTAGTTATGTTCAGTGATTGGCTCTACAGAGAACCAATGAGAGTGTTGTGGGAGGAGTCAGACTATTACTGCGCCCCAGCAGTTTTGTGCAATGGAAAATTTTTGTTTGTTCATATCAGTTAAATTTGATTATCTATCCTCCTTCATTAAAAATCCAAGAGATGCTTTTCAGCTTTGTCTAATTTACTGTTCACAATTTTCATCGAATCAACTGGATCCTCTTATTAAATACACTGTCATTAACTGGGCTGAATGGAACAATCAATGGATAGTATCTATTTTAAGAACGATATATATAACTATGGTTTTTATCTGAAATATACACTGGAAATGGAATGAATTTGAGTAGACTTGTTTTACTTTAAAACAAAGTTGTAGAATGGAAGACATTATCAGTAAGAGATCGCCCCCTGGTGCAAGTACATATCAACTACACCTCACCTCTCTTGCTGATTCATCGTCCCCTCTGGAGTGTGTGCTAAATCGGTGGTGGTGAACCTTTTCTTCTCCCCTCAAGGTGAAGCATGAATGTGGCCATAGCAGAAGAACCCCAGAAGAAAGTCTTCAGGGCCAGAAAAACGATGAAATTAAGCGACCGGCAGCAACTGGAGTCCCTCCACAACATTCGGTCGTCTCCTTCCAACACACCCCCACCAGTGAACAGCAAGCACCCCGAGGGAGCTCAGACAGAGGCCGAGAATGACAAGGAGAACCGGGAAGCCGTGGCCTCCTGCTCGGACTCCTCTGTCTCCGTGGCCCTGACTTCAGCACCGTCCCCGATGGCCGGGGCTGAAGGAAAAACGGAGGATGCTGAAGGAGAGACTGTGGGGGTTGGTGGGAAGGAGAATGACGCGTCGAAGGAAAAGAGCGACACTGAAAATGAGGTGTGTTGGGAGGGATGAGATGTCAGAATAACACTGTCAGAGAGTTGAGATGAGTTCTGAATGTGGACTGCAAACGTTTGTTCACTGCCTAAATGTTGGCATTTCTTTCCAGAATGATGGTTCCAAGACAGAAACCAGTCCCCCGCTGGCTGACGAGCTCGAACAAGCTGGCAGTGATGCACCCCTCAAGATCTCTGAGGACGTCTGTGGGGTAGCAGGGGGAACGGCAGGGAGCGACACCAGGCTTAAGCCGACAGGCAGCATGGAAACAGATTTGGACAGTGGCGCCCCCATGCTGGCCACCTCGCAGCCGCAGTCCCCGCTCGCCTCTGGAAACATCACCTCCTCCTCCCCTTCTCTGTCTCCATCCCATGCCCCTGAGTCTGACCAGGAGGTAAAGGAAGGGTTTCTTGTCCTGAGTGAAGAGGAGGAGAGCCAGGGAGAGAAGGAAGATGGAGATAAAGGGGAACAAGATGAAGAAAAGATGGAGATGGACAGTAAGGGAGTTGAAGGGGAAAATTCAGAAGTTTCTGCCAAGTCTTCTCTGGCCCCCAGTACAGCATCCCCACTTGGGGAGAGAGGTAATTGTCATGAGGGATCTGTCTAGCCAGTGAGCTGCTTTGGTGCGCTGGGAGTTGGCTTACTTTGGTTCTTCATGGTGAACTATAAAAGTGAGAATAAAAGACACATGAAGTAAACTGTAAGCACACATAATCAGAATGGGTCCTCATTTATTCCAGTTATTAATGATAATCATACATAAGATGTAGCCATTTTGGTATGTTTCCTGCCATCCAACTGATAAAAGATGTAACTGTTAAGGGACTGTGAGCTAAATGTACACGTGATCTGTGAGTAAAGCAGCGATTGTGTTGTAAAGGCTGCCGTCGGCTGATCATTAATAGTAGAGCTGGATGTGATGTCATGTGACTCGTCAGACGGAGAGGAGAGCACAAGCTCTGCGCGGAAGCGAGCGTGGTCCACGGAGAGTGGAGGAGAGCGGGGTGGAGGGGATGTGGCAGAGGAGAGTGAGGAGAAAAGAGCCCGGGTAGAGGGGGAGGAGCTGGAGGCCCAGCTGGAGCTGAAGATCAGCGGGAAGCCGGGAAGCCGGCAGCGCCTGGAGAAGGTGAGCGTGAGCACAGCGCCTGGAAGGGGTCACTAGAGGGCGAGGCAATGAAGAGGTTTTCCATGTTCAGTCTTCCATATGACAGTCTCCCTCTTCTACGTCCTTTTTCGTTTGCTTATCACTTACGCCAATCGAGTCGGGTCATGACAGCACCCCCTTACTCCTCCTCTATGCTGCCCCACCTGTCCACAGGTGGTACAGCACCTGGTGGCGGAGCAGCTCCGAGTTCTGCAGCTCACCGTCTTCGACCGGAGCCTGCAGGAGCTACGAGAGCGGGTGGAGCGCATCGACTGTGCCACCAAGCACCAGCACTCTCTCAACACTCTGCAGGTATACTCCCACGCAACACCTGAACCCCACCCCACTACGGTGAGCCTTGTAAAGTAAGCCTGCGTCTGCATTCTTCTTCCAGGCCAAGATTGCGAGACTAACCAAGAAATTCGGAGCTGCCAACCAAGTGAAGGACAGCACCAGTAAATCTCAGGAGGTGAGTGGGTGCGAAGGTCCCAGATGCTGGCATTCCACCTAGGGAGCTATAAAACACACAGAGGGTCCTGTAAATAAAATATATCTGTGATATAATTTTTGTAATGCTTCACTGGAGAGCTGTGTGGCATTTTTACTGCGTACACCAAACATATTTTAGTGAGTTAGTTTTTTTTCCTCAGTTCACAAGTCACATGTTTTCATGAGATTTCAGACCCGAGCTTCACGCTCTTGTCGGCAGATCTTGCGTATAAGGTTCCATTCAAACAGACCTCCATCCTTTTTTCTCAGGCGGCCCCTCCTGCGGCTACTGCTACCATGGCAACCACACCCACCTCCAGCACGGCCCCCACCTGCCGGTAAGGACCCCTTTTCTCCTTTCGCAAAATGATGTCTGGATAATATATGATTAATACATTAAGGGAACCAGGCACCTGTTTGTTAGTTAGTTTTATTTTTAACTAGTTAATTGTTAAGTTGGTCATCCAGGGTGTTGAAGAAACAAAGGGCCTAATATCTGACTACTAGGACTGAGAAGCAGCTTAGACTTTGTGCTTTTTAAAGCTGATCTTTTTTTTGGTGGGGCACAGCAGCTTTGTTGGTAACACTGTCAGATCACACCTCCAGGGTTGAGGAGGACAATTCCTGCCTCCGCTGTGTGTGTGTATGTGTGTGTGTGCGCGCGTTTTTGTGTTTTTATATTTCTATCATTGAGGTCCAACTTACGAAATACACCTTCAGAGTGAGGTCCGTTTGCAAAGTGAGGTCCTAACCCCGGCTCTCAAAAAGTAAATTGTGTCTAGAAGCTACTGACAATTTCTCACTGACTTTCACCTTGTCTGTAATGACCAGATGTCTGCCATTTGATCTGATTTTTACTCAAGTAAGTCTGCAACTGGATTTATCTTATTACTGTCACAGTAAAGGAAATCTAGAGAAAAAAACATAGTAAAGTATATAGTAAACATTTGAAAATCATATTCTTAAACATATTTCAGTTATTGAAATGATATCTTTCGGATTATGCAGGCTAAATTTACTTATCTAATAAGTAATCAAACATACTACTATTGTGGTAAATCAGTATTATTATTACTAATTGGTATTATTACTTGTAATGTAAAGCAGTGGTGTCCATTTAAAGTATGAAAATACAGGTTTTGAAATGAACACTCTCAAACTTGAAGAGGCATAAAGGCCCCTTAACTGACTGCACCTCTCAAATCATACATTGTATGGCCGTTGCTAAGAAACAGGGTGGAGCGTGGGGCCAGGGTAGAAGTAAATGCCTGCAGCTTTACTGAACGTGCATGTATGCCGTTAAGACCAGAAACTTCACAACTTCATCATCAAAAACTGCGGCAGGTGAGCTTTTACATTTTTCTTTGCCTTGTGAGTTAAATGTGTTCATGTGTACTATATATTAATATACTAAATATGGGTGTGTTTGTCTGTATGTCCTGGTGTGTATGTGTGTGTGTGTAATTTAATTTAATATATAGCTGTATGGTTGTCCCCTGACTTGCTCCCTAGGCTACCTAGGATAGGCTGCAGGCCACTCGTGACTACGCGGTTGGGGAGTGGAGGGATTTGTATATTTTTCTATATAAAATAGGGTTGTCAATTGCAATTAATAAAAAATATTTAACGCATTAAAATAAATTAACAGAATTATCACAGCTGACCTGTGACATGGATGCCACAAAACTTGTCCAAGCCAGAGACAATAGAGCTTGGCAACCAACGTCATCGCACAGTGCAATGTGGGGCAACCAACGTCATCGCACAGTGCGTTATGGGGCAAAACCACCATAATATGTAGCCATGAACCAAAATAAACTGGCTAACTCATCTCCATACTATTCATTGTGCCGTGCGATGTTTGTAAGCATGTTTAAAATTTTAGAAAGAAAAAGGATTGTATAGAGACAAACTCGTACCAGAAGCAAAGAGATGCTATATTGAACAATATCAGAAGCATGGACCCTTTTGAAATCCCAAAAGAGTAATTGATTTGTGACGTCGAAGCCTTACCTCCTCTCACGTTTCTCGATATTTTTAGTTATCTTGTGTGTGGTGTGAGTGCCTATACCGCTGCACAATTGCATAATTTTAAATCATTGGCAGAAAATATGCTGAAAAAAGATTAAAGTAACTGTAAGCACACCTAACTAGTCTTGACATGTAACCTGGATGATGTCATCTGAAAGAAGAGTAAGCATTATTACACCATATTAAGCTGTTGCATTAACTTTTAAAAAAATTATTTTTACACTTTCTTGATTTATACTTTGTACCCGATTCATATGCGATTAATCGTGATTAATTTGTTGCAAAATGTGTGATTGATTAGTCTTTTTAATCGATTGACAGCCCCAACGTGTAATACAAAACTGGAATATATAGCAAGCCATGTAAACACTTACTGACATTTTGAGCTAGACATCTATCCATAATCCAGTTTTTCCATCCGGGGTTACGGGTGGCCTATCTCCGGCAGCCTAGGGCACAATGCTGGGGACAGTCCCATTGCAGCTAACATATTTTCGAAATGGTTAAAATTCCAGTCAAAGTAGTCAGTAGATGCCCATCATATTGATCACTAACCATCACTAATGTAAAAAGGTGTTTTTCATATCAGTAACTGAGTTACTTTAGAAATACCTGTTTTGCCATCAAAATTTGACATTCTTGATGTTAAGCCAGATAGTTAAAAATTGTTTTAAAACTTAAATGTGTGTAACTTTATGTATTCATTCAGTCCAAATGCTTACTGAATGTGTTTGTCACTTTAGGTCAATGTCATAAAAAAATCTGAATCTGAAATGGGATGTGGAGTTGCTAATATTTTAGATGAAAACGCACACAGAAATTCATCAGATACCAGGGACACATCAGAGCATGGTGCAGATCATGATTTGGCGGAAGAATTTGAAGAGTCAGTCTCCAGCATGTCTGAATACCAAGCATCCGACGATAAGTCTGACTCCTCATCAGAATATTTTGATCGTGACTGTACTACTTTGAACTCTCCCCCACCTAGAGCTGGACGTAGTCAAAAATCAGTGTATCTACAACGAAGTAGCGCAACAAAGAAATTGGACAAAAGGCACTATTGTGTTTATTGTCATAAATCAAATACAAAAATAGCTCGTCATCTTGAAAGACGGCACTCAAAAGAGGCAGACGTAGCGCATGCTTTGAGCTTTAGAAAAGGTTCAAACTCTAGAAGGAAATTGCTTGAACAGATTCGTAGCAAGGGTGACTACTGCCATAACATCAGAGTTCTCAAAGAGGGTTGTGGTGAATTTGTCACTTGGAAACAGCCTTCAGCCAGTACATCTGCTAATGATTACCTTCCCTGTCAGTACTGTCTTGGTTTTATCTTGAAGAAGGACCTTTGGAAACATGAATGTTCATGCCAATTTAAGGTAGAGTCCGTGTCTTGTATAAGAAAGCAAGTCCAGGCAGCATCTGTGTATCTTCTTCCTTTACAAGATGATGAAGATGACGAAGAGTACAAAAAAATACTACTGAAGATGCAACCTGATGATATTTCTAAGCATGCCAAAAGTGATGCGTTAATATGTAAATATGGGAAAATGCTTTATATGCATAGTCAAGATGCACAGCGTGCATACATTGGTCAAAAAATGCGACAACTTGCAAGGTTAGTCATGGCAGTAGGTCAGCTTGAAAGTAGAGTGAAAAAACTTCAGGATTTAATTGTGCCATCCAGATTCAGACTTGTCATTCAAGGTGTCAAAAGAGTGAGTGGGTTTAATGCTGCTAAAAAGAAGTTTACAATACCATCTTTGGTGCGCAAAGTTGGATATTCCTTGAAGAAATGTGCTGAGATTGTAGTCAGTGAAGCTTTACTGGCAGAAGACAAAGAAACAGAAGAAAGAGCAAAGAATTTTATCAAGCTTTACGACGCACAGTGGAGGGCTTGTCTGTCTAGCCGCGCCATCTCCTCCCTTCATCAGAATAAGTGGAAAAAGCTGGATGTCATCCCTCTTACGGAAGATGTCTCACCTCCAGAAATTTCTAGAGAAAGACTGAGGAAAATGCAAAGCAGGAGCTAGAAAAGGACCCTAGACCATCAGCCTGGAGGAGCTTATATGAGACACTGCTGGTTGAAGTCATGCTTCATAGTCAGAGAAGAGAAGGTGAAGATGCCGAAATGCTACTCAAAATGTACGAAACTCGAAGCACTGCCCCAGTAAACGCAGATGTGTACAACAGCCTTACGAAACTGGAACAGAAACGCAAATGCAAAAAAGTCTGGATGAAATTAATCTTTCAGCTGAAGGTAATGCATAAGAATAGTATTTAAGATGCAACAGTCATTTCCATAATATGCAAATGTGAATGATAGTGTAACTCAGTTAATGTCTTCGTTGACTGGCTGTCATTTTTGATTCGTTATCCAAGTCACAGTTCTATGTGTACCCTAGGGTTTAGAGTAAGAAACTATAATGATCAGATCCTAGACAAGTGCTTGCTACTGATTTGAAAAATGTTTACAGCTGTGTAATGAAAATGCAATTTGTTGATTGTAGCTTTACAATGTTGGACAATGTTGAAAAACACTAACCATAAAGTCTGTCATTTTACATTAAGAAACGTCTATTTTATTACTTCCCCTATGTACTTTTTAAAATTAATTTCCCTGTGCAGAAGATAGTGACAGTGATGATGAGACTACAGCATTAAAGTCTGGATTACATAAGGAGACGGTTTTTGATGTTCATTTCACTCAGTGTCCAGTCCACCCACCAGTCAGGTAATAATAATGGTCTGCAGGAGAACAGCCTTCTGCATCCTAAGGGGCTGCACCCTCCCTGCACGTGCTCTGTGCGTCCCCTAATCCAGCAGGAGGATAAGCAGCATCAGGACTAAAACCTCTAGGCTGAGGAACAGCTTCTAAGCCCCCCCCCACCCCAACACCAACATGGACATCACCACTATGCACAGCCCAACTTTGCACTCATTGTCACACAGCTTTCCTGCTGCCCTCCTAATATATCTGACTGCACTGTCACTTTTAGCCCACATTCTACTTTTAGTGTATATTTACTGTATTTTTATATTTTGCTGTATTTTTCTTCATCTGTATTTTTTTTCCATTCCGTTCTTCTGCTTTTGTACTGTGTACCGGGACCCGCGGAAACCATATCTTGTTCCATTATGTTGCACAGTGTGCTGATGTGTAGGAATGACAATAAACCTTTTAAATCTTGAATCTGAATCTTAAAAAGCCATCATTGAATGCAGTTTTTACCAGCTTTTTGATCTCCTTTCAGGAAAAAAAATGTTTGTCTGTGTGTGTGTGTGTGTGTGTGTGTATATGTGACTATGTATACATATATACCTAGCCATATACCTATATATACCTAGTCGTGCTGTCCTTGAAATTATATATATATATATATATATATATATGTGTGTGTGTGTGTGTGTGTGTGTTTGTATTCGTTGTGCGTTAAGACACAGAAGGTCTGATGTGTGTCCAATCGCCAAGGAATGAAGTCTTTCAGCCAATCCTCTGTAGTTTTGGCACTGCAAACATTGAATAATGAAGCAAAATCATTTTCATATTAGGGCATTTTTGCTCCCAGATTACAATTTGTGTTCTGTCACCAATGTAGACTAGAAAAAACAGATAGGACCATATTTTATTTTGAGATATTTTGATGCATTTTTGGTTCTAAAATGAAATGTGTGCTAAATATCACTAGATTGAAAGAACACAGGCTATTTCACAAACGCTGCAGCAGTTGCCGTTATTGGAGAATGTTATCAATATAACACAGCATTTCATTTTGGCTTTTTAGAAAAACAAAAAGGCCGTGAACAACTGAGGATCAGTTAAACACCTGAGCAAATTTGTTTCTGTTTTGAGAGTGCCAGAGTGAGCGTGATGCTTGTAGTCAGAATTTATATAGCACATTTAAAAACAGTCCCAGCTGACCAAAGTGCATGTCAAATAGACGTAACATGGTACCATGAAACAAAAACAAATCTAATACTTCTTTTTTAAAAGTAGTTTAAAAAGTATATATTTTTATTAATGGCTTGGCTTGTTCTCGGAGACCTAAACAGATTCAGAAATGCATGCCGATTCAGTGAATTGTTTTTGTATCTATGTTGTTTTGCTGTTTGTCTTGAAACGTCATAAAATTTACTCTGTGTACCACGTTTCGGAAGCCTGTTGAAGTGCCATTCTTGAGCGTTAATTTCATAGTTGATGCTAATGTTTGCACAAATTAAATATTAGCACTTCATTGTGTGTGTGATTTTTATGACGGACCTCAGTTCTTACATAGCAACCACATGGCCCTTACTTGGATAGTTCATGACGCAGACTTGTGTTGCCATTAATTTGCTAATTGAAGTTGCAAGTTCGAAATTGGAGCCCTCTAGAGGTAAAAAGCCTCTTGATCCATTTTGAAAACCTGGGCCCTCCCTTTGTCAGCAGTTAATCACAGTCATCATAATGACAGAAATACAAACGTGTGTGTGTGTGTGTGTGTGTGTGTGTGTGTGTTTGTTCTCTTTGTATTGCACAGGTTTCCTCATGCAGTCAAAAGACAAAGTGTTAGGCTAACTAGTCTGTAAACTGCCTATAAAGGAATGTATGTGTGTATGGATGCTCCTGTGACAGATGGGCATCTCATCATGGGTATAGCCCAGCCTCATGCCCTATAATGGACTGGCATCCCATCCAGGGTGTAGCCCAGCCTTGTGCCAAGTGCTGCCTGGGATTAGCTCCAGGCCAAGGTTAGAACCAGGCAGGTTTTTATATGGGCCACTGGGTTTCCGCTGCGTGCCACTCAGTGCCTGATTCGTGCCCCGTGTGAGCTGACTTACCTCCCTGCAGCCCTGAGAACGGGCCCGGCTCCTCCCCGTATAAGGGCAGTGCCGTCCAGTGTTCATGTCCCAGAGAGTTCTTTCATCACTCTCCCTACTTCCCTTACTCCTCCCCGCCTCCTATAACCAACCTCGCGTCTCCCCCCCATCATCAGCACCACTGTCCGGATGATGCTGGAGTCTCAGAGAGGCGAGCCGCAGAACTCTGTCCCGGGTCCCGTAGGCTATGCAGGTGAGTGTCTGTGTGTATGTGAGAGAGAATCTCAGTCACCTGGCTCTTTCCTGAGGGAGCCTCTGGCCAGCCATCTCCCCAGCACACAAACACCTTGTATCTCATTCTTCAACACCCTCAGGTTCCCCAAACCAGCGCAAGCTGCTCCCTTCTGTTACGACCCCCACTTCCCTGGTCCGAGGCCCTGGTTGCTCCACCACGACGGCCTCCAGCATCTCCACCCCCTCTACCCCTGTCACCAGCACGGCGTTACCCCCCGCTCAGAATCGGCCTGCGCCACCTCCCGTGCCCAGACCTGCCCCCACCAACCCCACAATGCCCTCAGGGATACCCAGCTCCACCCCTCAGTCTGTGTCCCTGCAGCCGCTACTCATCCAGCTCCCTCTGGCTGTGAGCGGATCCCAGGCTGGGCCGATACCAGCTGGCCACAGCCCCGGCGTGGAGTTGATCTCCATGTCGACCCTCAGTGGGGCCAACGCACTTGGCAAGGCCAAAACCAGCAGTCCTGGCACCACCTATATCCTCCAGAAGACCACAGCAGCCGCCTCTTCCTCCTCGTCCGCCTTGTCGGCCACCCCCACTGCCTCATTGCCGCAGATCTCTGTGGCGCGGGCGGCCGTCTACACAGGCGGCAGCGGTCTGATCGGCATGCCCAGCCCCGGGGTATCTGTCTCCACCGCCCGCACGCCTGCTCAATGCGCCCCTGTGGTCGGAGTCACGTCCGCATCGTCGCTGCCGCCCTCCTCGGCCCCCGCGGCAACAGGAGGCCAGACTCCCGGGCTGGCAGCTGGGGGCCCCGTCTCGGTAGCCATGATGGCCTCTAAAACAGGTAAACGCACCTCAGAATTCCAGCCTCCCTCCTCCATCTTAACGGGTTTCTCCCCCCCACCGTGCCTTGTGGTTGCCCCTGAGCGCCCCTCATGTTGTGTCCGTTTTTGTTATCTGCATCAGACAGTCAAACCACAAGCCGCACCGCCGATCCTGCCGCTGCAAAGACGCCTGCACAGGTGCAGTACCACGTTGCTCCTCCGCCTCCCCGACCCTTTCTGCATCTTTAAAATCCCTGCTGACGTCATGCTGCTGACCATGTGACTGTAGGAGGCGTACATCTGCCTCAAGCTGAATCTCGTGTTCTGTGCCTCTCTCCCCACAGGTGCCTCGAGCGAGCAGCTCCGGTGCAGTTATAGACCTGACGGAGGATGATGACGACGTCCAAGGTGAGTCTACTTCTCCTAGCGCTCCAGCCACGTTTTCTGGGTCCATCCACCGAGCTTCGCTTATAACGGTCCCGTCTTTTTGCCAGTGACCGGAGTGAAGAGGGCCCCCGTGCAGCCGGGACACCCCCCCATGACGTCACCGGTTGCCCACCGGGCTCCCGTGGCCCTATCCAGCCTGAGTGGCGGTGCCCACTTACAGCAAGCTGGTACGCCCATCCAGTCAAATGCTGGGAAAATGGGAGGGGGGGGGGCACTGTACTGAAATGGCACTAAGTTGACTGGGTGAGAGTTAGGGGGTTGGGGGGGGGGGGGGGGGGGGGGGGGGGGGTGTTTTGTTTTTGTTGTTTCTTGGGGGGGGGGGGGGGGGGGGGGGTGAAGAGAAAAAAATCAAAGCTACGGATTGTGGTTTTAATGTTAGAGGGTATTTAAAGATCATAGAGGCCCTCCTCCGCTGCTGTGTAGCCCTGCATCGCATTGTTGCTGGCTGCTGGTTTTTTGTTCACCGCTTCTGAGTGGACTGATGTCAGCCTGCCCCCGGGAAAGACGATATGTCACGTCCAAAATATTCAGCTACCTACATATGTGCTGATTGATCACTAACTTCTTTTGTGCGTTTGCGTGATTCCATGCTTTATTGTATTTATATGGACGATATTTATGTTACGCAAACGAACCGCAATGCCTAAAAACGAAGTCATCGTGCACCCAAGAAGGGGCTAATTTGACCGCAATGGGGGACTGGCAGGTGACTCCCGGAAGACCTCCTACACCAGTTTCCAGAAAACCTGTTGTGTGTCAGTGCTTATCGCTATCGCACACAATTCCATCTTTAAAGCATCATCCGATCGAAGCAATTACCAACGTCTCCATTCAGCGTTTAATTTGGAACTATTCATGTGTTTTATTAACTGTGTTATTTACTTCCAAAATCACAGGGCTTTAACAGGGATATAATACATGCTCTTTTATATTACACATTTTGTGTCAATTAGACCTTTTATTTTTGTAAGGATTTATAATTCATTTTTATAATTTAATAGTAGCAGAGCGTCAAATTAATGACAATAACTAGTTCATAAATGATCATTTTTAGAACATGCATATCAAAATAATTATTGTTTTACAATTCTCATTTGAATTTTAAGTAGTATTGTCCCAGGAATTAGAACTTAATTATTATAAATGTTTTCAGTTACAAAATTAAGCTACAGTTAATGTTCTGAACAAATTAAAAAAAAATAGCTAGTTTCATTTTTCGTATTGCATTGTTGTCTTTTTAATCTATTTCATAGATTAATATGTATCACCTTTTTTTCTTTAAATGGTTTGATTTGAGAAAGTCCTTTTTCTGGTGAATAAAATGTATTTGTATTTGAAAATGTTCTGAACATGGTTTCACTTCACAGTGCTTTGATTGATTACAATATATAATTTTTTCATGTTTTGTACATAACGCTGTGCACTTTTAACCATACAGCTAAAAAGATAAGATCTATGTGATAATTAAATCAAATGCAACTAGAGTGGTGAGTAGGTGTCATTTTTATTTTAAATAAATTTTATCAATCTGTTTTCAATTTGGGTTACTATGTTAGGATGCATTGGCTGTAAGGAAGGGTACGTGCCTGCACATCACTTTAGACACGGCAATATATATGAACTACCTGTAACTGGACGATGGGAAGAAACTGGAATAGCCACAGGAAGCCCACATGAACGAGCAGGTCTAGCAGCAGGGCCCAAAGCCACATCCCTGGTGGTGTATATTAGTATTGCATAAGAGTGGTGGAGGTGAACCATAGTCCATTTTCAAATGAGTAGTTAAATGAGTAGTTATTAATTTATTAGCATGCATATATACAGCATATATGTAATATATAGAAAAAGAGAATTCGCTGAGATGTATTCTATATTTATAATGCTAACTACATTGTTACAAGCTCAAATTAGCTTCAATAACTACACCATTAGTACACAGTCAATCAATACCTAGGTTAAATGGGCCAACATATTGTAAATGGAAGAAACCACAAAACCTTGCTTAGCAGCAGACCGGAACACTTTGGCTTTTGAGGAGACAATCAGTCTCTGTGATGACACACCTGCCCGTATTCTGAGCAGTGTCACTGCGTCCTACGTAGGCCCAGATAGTGTCATTCTGTCACACATGTCCCTGCTTCACAGGTCACACACACCCACGAGTCAGGATGTTTGTGGAGAGATCGTGGCCTTAATTTGCATACGTGCTATTTTATAAACCATCAGGCACCATATGCTGCAAATGTACTACTGTGTTGCTTTGATTAAAACCACGAAAGGCCACCCAGAAAACTCCATTTATAAAATCAACCAGCCGTTGAATCTTAAAAATTCTAGCCTGCCAGCAGATACTAACGAGAGAGAGGTGTTCACTGAGAAATTTCCTCTGTAGGAAAACAAGACACCAGGCAGAAAATCAGATCCTTCGGGCTCAAATGTCCACCAACTCCTGCAGGTACTGCTCGGCCTTTGAACGATTTGCTGGGATCAATCCAAGAGCTGTACTGCTCGTAATTGCAAAAAGCTAAAACAACCACTTGTTCCCTTGATCCCATACCTACATGTTTATTTAAATCATGCTCAACATCTCTCCTAGATTGTTACAAATCGAATTAACGAGTCCCTTAAAACTGGAATGGTGCCATCACATTTCAAAATAGATGCGTTTGCCCCTTTCCTGTAGAACACTAATCTCAACATGGAAGGTCTCTGTGAATATTAACTCATTTAGACTTTTTAATTTCTGTCAGACAAAGAGGTAAGAGCTGCCCACTGGAAGTAATATCTAGCATATGTTTGGTTTGGTCACAATAAAGCACTCAGACAGTGCGTAAGCACCATTAATGACACACCAAGCTTCTCTTTAAAATCCTCTGAAAGATGACCAGCATCTCTGATGTTGGGCATGATGACCGTTTTTCATGGGGTAGCCATGGTTAGAACTGTTGCCTCACACCTCTTGAGCTGTGGTTTGAGTCTCCACCCCAGCTCCGTGTGTGTGGAGCTTGCATGTTCTCACTCTGTCATTGTGGGGTTTCCTCCAGGTACACAACAGTCCAAAAACATGCTAAGGTGAATTGGGGTTTCCAAATTGTCTGTAAGTGTGAAGAGTATGTGTGCCCTGTGATGGGTTGGGGCCCAATCCTGGGTTATTCCCCACCTCATGTCCATAGGCTGCAGACCACCACATCCTGGCATTGGACAAGTGGGTATGGAAAATGGATAGACTGTTTTCATATTAGTGAATATACTGAGAATTCCCAAAAAGAACTATTTTCAAATGGTCTCCTACATCCTCTCAGGCAGATAATGGAGAGAAGTTCCAATTCAGCACTATTTCCTGTTAATGTGTTGCCTCTTGGAAATGTACACAATTCATTCATTTGATCCAGGCTTTTTGCTGGATGAAGGTGAATTTGTGTCTGAGAACAGTAAAACAGGGAAAGTTGATGAGACACCATCATATCACCATCTCTGGTAATAACATCTCCGGTGCAGAGGAGATAATTCCACTCTTCACTCTAGTCGTTTCAGTCTCTAGTGCAAGGTTTGACCCCACCCTGCATTCTGACCCACACATTTGCAAAATTTTTAAATGTCATTCTTTTCAGGTAATGAACGTTATTGAGACAGACTAATGTAAGAAAGGCACCAGAGTTACTGTAAGCTGTTGTTGCCTGGGCTTTGCAGCACTGGAAAGGTGTGAATGGTTGCACTTTCGGACAAAGGAGACTCCCTCATCAAGCTGGTCTTTAATATATATAGACACACACACACACACACACACACACACACACGTACATATGTACATATGTATACATATATACACACACATTTTTCAGTCCATGGGACATGCCTGCACACCATGGTGCCCCGGCCATCTCTGGAATGCCTCACTCAAACATCTGCAAAGTTCTCCATCGATCACAGCTTTCACATATGACCTTAAGACAGAGACTCCCATAAGTCTGCCTTTATGTAGCACATTATCTCTATGTGGTCATTAGTCTCCTTTTTGTTGCCTGGTATTACGGTCTTCACTGTATCATTTACCTTGATTTATCAGCACGACAGACTTTTAATGTTTCTGTTTAAGGTTCTGTGGGAAGAGTGCAGTCAAAATTTTTTATGATGATAACAAAAACATCAATTATAATCAAGGGTAGTCACAATAAAAGTACTAATTAATTGTTTTTCCTAAATGAAATTTCTGTCGGAAACAGAATTCCTCAAAATTCCCGGTTACTAGGTTGGGGACACACTAGAGTTTTGAGTGCTTAAAACTGGGACTGTATCACAGATAAAATAAATAGACAGGTTGGTGAATGAAGGAAAGACATAATCGTAACAAAAAACAGACTAGAAGTTAACAGTGATCCTTACTAACCGAACACAGTGTGAATTCACACTCCACTCTTAATGAACATTAGATTGCATGTAATATCATGTCTGCATTAAAGGCACCTTAACGAAGAATGATCAGAGTGCGCAGCTCAATAGCACAGCCATCCTCAGTTGTGTTCAGCTGCCGGGGGGGGGGGCTTTCTGAGTCCTGCACAGACAGCCAGGCAGCCGTGGTTACTTTTGTCCATGTGAACCAGAGAGCTTCCTGCTGTGCCTGGCGTAGTGCCAAGGCGCAAACCCCAACCCCGCCACTCACACCCCTCCCATCCTAGATTGGGCTGAAACACACAACGGAAATTTCCAGCCCCCCCCCCCCCCCCCCCACACCCCAGCAAACTTCACCATCCCCCATTGCTTCCCCTCCCCAGCCCAAAGGGGACAGACAGCAGCTGGAAGGTGAAGTGTGGCCCAGTGGAGACAGAGAGCCTGCGGCTCGCCAGGGCACCCCCTGCAGCCATTGAATTTGATCTTCAGCCAGCTTTTCTCCGCCTCTCTGTGTTGCTGAATTGTCTTTTCCCATTTTTAATCCCCACCCCCCTCCCTATCTTAAATCCAAGAGTCGTCAGCACAGGGTCCGCCATAGCTACTGATTAGCACAGTTCTCTTAATTATTACATAATTGCTTAAGTGACTTTAAGTGTACTCCTCTGATTTGACCTTTTTCATGAAAAATAGATAATACTCCTAGTTTATTGGTGAGTCAGGTAATGGCTGGCACTAACTGCAGTAACCTGCCAATTAAATCCTTTTGTGCGTATTCTGCTGACAAGATGGAGGATAGTCTCTCTAAAATATTAATGATAATAAGACACCTGTTTTGACTTCTGAAGTCTCCAGTCTTTCATTTCCTATGTCCAATGAAAGGTAAACTGACACTCTTGTGTCTGGAGAGCACATGTTGGCCGTGAACTCACACCTCGCTCTGGTACCATATGGGGTTTGCCATCCTCTCTATGTAAATAATCATCTTCAATGGAGGTTGTGCAACTAATCATCAACGGCCCCTCACTGCCTTCCAGGGCCAATGGTCTCTCAAGCAGGGCCGAGCCCTCCAGTGCAGAAGCAGTCCCATTGCGTGACGGTCTCCAGTTTCCAGTATGCTGTTGTGTTGATCCTTCCTGTGACATGTCCGACTCCATCTTCGCAGAGACCCAGAGCAGTGTGGGGTGCCGCTATGGCCCACAATAGGACCGGAAGGGGGTCCAGCGTGGAATAAAAACACAGCAGAATGTCTAGATAAGGCCAGAGATGAGAAGTCCATTAGCTAAGAGAGACACGCCACCGAAGTTGGCTTGCCACCGGCTGATCAGGAGGAAGAGCTTGGAATTTAGTGACACCAGGTCATGCCACTGGCCGACTGCTGGTCTTTTCCCCCAACCTTGCCTTTTGACTCTCCACCCCTGCTCAAACGTGGACCAGAGGGAGGTGTCAACAAGAGGCAAATGGTCTTGGTGAAGATGCATGTGTGTTTGTCGTACACAGAGTGCAATTCATGCATGTTTAACGATTTTCCACATACTGAGTTTTAAACACTGTAACAAAGCTTTCTAGCACAAATAAACCCAAGTTCCTGTCCTTTCTGCTCCCCGGTTCTTCTTCATTACATGTCAGTAAACTCATTGTTCAGAGACATTTGTGAATTCTTTTATTCATTCCTTAAGGTTGTTTTTCTCGTTTACCTGGTAGAAAAGGATAGCCTTCAACTGCCAGTCCTAGGTCACTTTCTTACTTTACCTGTCTTTCTCTGCTGAACCGCTGTCTTTTCTGCTCAGTCTTGTTCACAGACAGTGACTTAGTGAAAGACAGCTTATTTTGTCAGGTTTAATCTCCTGTGTGCTGGAATTGGCATGGCTCAGTAGAAGCTGGGGCTTACTGGTGCTTAGTGGACCAATCTGACAGCAATTCATAAGTCTGTAACATTGTAACATCCCAGAAAATGAAAGGTTTTTTTTGGCTTTGATGAAAGTCCAGCAATCGCATTCCAGACTTGGTACATTTCTCCCAGACTTTCCACTCTGGTTGATATGAGCACTGCAAGCGACGTCCGGCACGTGGCTTTGGGCTTAGAAGTCCCAGCCGCCTTTGCTGTCATGGGGGGTGACGGTGGCACAGGTCAATGATGCGGAACCCACCGGTGATTCTGCTGCACCTCCGTGATGTCGCCAGAGACAGGGTGAGTCACATAGAGTTTCGTCCCACTGCAGCGTCTGACTGTTTTTCTGGAGTAGATCTCACACAGCGAGCCTGCTCTCTCAGTATTTTGGGTGCCTGTCAGACTCTTTTTAAAATGAACCAGCAAGATTTCTTACCTGCGAGGCCTGAACATTACTGCCTGTGCAAAACCTTCACGTTACAGTCCTTAGCGTTACTATGACCAGAATCCATCCATCCATCCAATGCACCCTCTTCTCCTATTTAGGGTCATATAGCTCTAACCCTAACCCAACCCAACCCATCACAGGACATGATCACCCACCATTCACACCTACAGGCAATTTGGAAACTTCAATTCGCCTTTGCCTGTTTTTGGACTGTGGGGGGAAAACAGAGTACTCAGAGGAAACACAATGATATGGGGAGAACATCCAGACTCCACACACATGGAACCATGGCAGATATTCAAACCCTGGTCCCCAAGATGTGAGGCAATATTGCAAACCACTGCACCATCATATGACTGGAATTTAAATAATAAATTAAAAAGTCTTTAATTCATTAATTAATTTATCTTCTATGCCGTTTGTTAATACATCGAAAAAATAATATCCACCTTGTCTGACTAGTCAGTGTTAACTGCGGTCTAAAAGTTTTTCTTTTCTGGAAAATTCTTGCATAATTGGAAAAGATACCCATTATCTAACTTGTTCTTGTATGAATTTAGGGTCAACCACTGCTCAAATGAAAAACTACTTTCAGTTGTAAGGAGGGCTGCAGTCAGCCACGAGGTCACCAAGGTCCGGACCTCAGTCATTTTTTAAGAGCTAAAAATATAATTTTAACCTCAATTTTCACCTGAATAAAAATTAGACTAAGTAACATTTCACATAACTAATTACTTAAAAAAAATAAACAGCTTATGGGGGGGACGGTATCAATAATGTGATTGACGAGAGCCAGCCCCCACCCCTAAGTCCTGGACCTCTCTATTTTACATACCGTGGCTACTGGCCTGGTTGGTAGTTAATTCGAAACTTCTTGCATCTGTGAATCCGAGAGATACATATGAAATATTCTAAGATGACAAAATAATGCCCAAAATTTTCCCAGGTACTGGTTCATTCATTGGCGGATTACTCTAAATGCATGTCTCCCCCCCTGTGCCCACTGGACAGACGTGGGGGGGAATTTGAAGCCGAACAGAGTGCAGTTTGTGAGCTTCAGTCTTCAGAAAATTGACCCCTGGGAAATTATTTCACACGTTTTCATTTGCTATCTCTCTTTCACGTTTGGGTTACACCGACTCTAGAGGGGCCCTATAGAGCAATGACCAAGAAGCATCTTTGCTCAAGGTGAGTGCCTAATTATGGTAGTTTTCAATAGGTTCTGCCATTTTTGCTCATTCAAACGGTTGACCAGAATGGGACGTAAATGAACAAAATTTTCCACAGCGAGATAGGAAGCCTCCGGGAACACCTTAAGGCGGTGACAGAGGAGCGCTCACCGCGGTGCGGTATATGAAGCGTCAGCCACGGTTTTCTTCATGGCAGGCTGTGCTGAGGCAGCCTGACACCAAAACGCGTTAATAATGGATAATATTCTCCGCCCCTCTGTAACGCAGGCTAGCAGTATACCCAGTGAGGCATGCATACCACAATAAACTGAAATAAAAATGCATATTGTATCATTTTCACACTGTTACTTATTTATTATTGCGATGAAAATAAAAGCGATACATGATGATGCTTATTAACTAGTTAAATTATTTAATTATAATCATCATCTTAATATGTGATTGAGGGTGGTGATCGTTATAATTAGTTCACAATTAGCCATCATAATAAGTGATTACTGAATATTAAGTAATTAATTTGAAACATCATCGTTATCATCAACTTTCCATTAGACCCCCTTTATGTACCACCGTCCCAGTTAAGGTACAGGGTATATAGGTATGAGAGCTGTGGAGGTGCCTGAAGGTGCCCAGTACATTAGTGTGTAGGAGAGGCCCAGTGGTGAGTTTTTAAATCATGACAGACAGCTACAAATATTTGGGCTCGGTTTTTGATAATAGGTTCTGCTTTCAGAATAATGTTGACACTATTTCGAAGAAGGTACAACAACATCTTTATTTTTTGAGAATTCTTTTAATGTGTGAATCAAAATGACCACGTTTCATTGAAAATTTATTGAATAATTTCTCTGTTTTTGCATGGTGGCGTGGTTTGGGAACCTGAGTCAGGCCATTGAGGATAGGCTTGGTTGCATCAGGTGCATGAGGTGCATCAGTCTCAGCTCTCTGACCTTTACAATCGGCAAGTCATAAGGAAGCCGTTTTACCATGTTGGATTGTACTGACCACTCCCTGCAGACAATTAGTGCTTCTACCTTCAGGTGAAATGTGTAGTGTCATAGTATTTAAAGATTTAAAGACTCTTTTCTCGGTATAGAAGATAGTAGGGTAAATTCACACAAATGATGGCACCAAGCACCTTTTGCACTCTGCAACTTGGCTCATTTTTATCTTCACAAGGAGTGATCTTGTCTTGTACTCTAATGTAATGTTGCCCTCATGGTCTGTCTGTTTATGTTGTATTTACAGTGGGTTGTTCAGATTTGAAACACTTGGCTGTGTAACTAATTTTCCCCTAGTGGCATAATAAATTTGACTAGAAACTTGACTAGAAACTTTACTTTCTTAAACATTAAAATTAATACGTGTTTTTCAGAATATCTGCCATATTGTCCATTTATGTGCATTAAAAATTATTTCCGGTTTCTGTCTAGAGTCTGGTATAAAAGTTTCTCTGTGAATATTGTCTTCTCCAGCTGGGATTCATGACTATCAGTCACTCATCTAGTGGGTCACATCAAGGCACACGAGCTGGACAGGGAAGCATGCAGTGAAATGCATTTGGTTTGCATGCTGCACAGAGCGACATCTCTGGAGAGGTGAGGGGTCCTCTCTGACTGCACTGCACTCAGTATGTGCAAACTCTCCCCCCTCCAGCTGTCAGCCAGCCTTCCATCTCATGGTGGGTTGCTACGGTGACAGGAGGCCACATGTCTTGGGGGCGTCGTCTTGGTCAAAGAACCCTATTGTTCTCCCGCTACGCCGTCTTCACTGTGCCCGTCTGTTTTGGGGAGAGTAGTCACACTTTTACACACTCAAACATGAGACACGCTGCTCACATTTACAACGGCACAGCCCCCGAGAGAAATTTTTCCTTAATGTTCATTATAAAAAACCAAGCTCGTGTGGTACAAATATATCAAGGCACAGAGAAATAGATTTATATTATTAATAGATTAACTTCAGGTGGAAGCATTGAAAAGCACCAAGTTTTGGTATACGGTGTATAATCTTACAATTTCCACCAGATGGCGACATAGTTCCACAATCAACGAATCGAAGAACAATGGCGGTGGTTATGACAAGAAGTTTTGACTGATCGTACCAGGTGTTTCCAGCTTTTTAAGAGGAACAGTTTAATATCTCATTGCTGTCACATTTTCCATTTCACCTCAAAATTAGATTTAAAAATCAAGAAAAAATTGGCAGTCGATACCCCTGATATACTGTAATTGTATCTGGAGAATTTATTAATATCTGAAATGCAACTAGAGGACAAATATTAGGTCTGTATACTGTGAATGAGATAAAACACTGTTAATTCATCTTTAATTAATAAAACGAAATTTCACATTAAGTATCTAATATCTTAAAGCAGTAATTTTTCTATAATGGAAAGGTTGTAATGGTAGCGTGTAATAAGGGCAGAGGAAAGTGCAGTTACAAAATATCTATGTAGTTTATCTACTTAAACATTTTAATTCAGACTTTAAATCACCTCCCTCCCTAGACAGTCATTTATATTCGGCATTATGCTAACTTGTACCCAACTTTTCCACATGGCCACCAGAGGGCGTCAAAAGCAGTGTGCGAAATGGAAGTTGATCGGGAGAATAACGTTTTGAGAAAGAGAGCAGCAGGCGACTGGCAAGCTCCTTACTGACCCCTAGGAGGCGCTGTTGCACCACACAATTAACTATTACTCCCAGAGTTATTAAGACATAGATTTTCCAACAGGTTATCCTTGGTTGGGGATGGGAGAGGGCTGGAGCATATAGAAGGCAAGGTAGTGAAGAATGCAGGGGTACTCCCTGAATGCCAGTCCATCAGGACAGGGACACACACACATACACACACACACACACACACGCACAGTTTAGATGTGGAAAACAGAGTATTGAGAGGAACCCCTCACAAGACAGGGAGAGCAGACCAGAACCCTAAAAGTACCGCCCCTTAATCATTAGTGATATTAAGAGTTTATAACAGTACTGTGTCATGTAGATCCAGCTCCATGATGCATGGGGTTAAATTTAAGAAGACATGAACTTATTGGTTGTTTTTTTCTCAAAACAACAAATATCCCGTTTCCCAGCTGTCAGAGCTGTCACACACATTGTCAAATAAATTTCACAGTTGCTGCATTAGTGTGGTGTAAGGTCTGTCCGGAAGCTGAATCTTAGATTCAAAGTCGAAACTCACAATTGATTCCGAGTCCGAATCATGATGCTGAACAGAAAATGAGTCTCAGGCCCGTATCCACGAGACTGGAGCATTTTCTTTTTAATTAACTATATCGAGCGACTGCTGGGATTACCTTTTGCTGCCAGAACACGTGTAATGCTGTCTGCCTGCTTGAACTGGGATTGATTTGTCTCCATTTGCATTTAATGGAGCAGAGAAAACACACAAATAACATAGAGAAGGATAAACACATGACAACAGGAGACAGTAAATACATCTGGTAAGCCTGCACCAAAGGTTACCATCACCACACAATGAAGTTCTGCTGTAAGGGCTTTATAATTGTTTTGTCAAATGTAGCATGACTACAGAAAGGAATCATCTTTAAAAGAAACATTACAAAACTGTTACAGAATCCTGGGAGACACATATATACCCATTTTAAAATGCATGGGCTCAGCACTGGTCTATATTGACCATGTTTTATAATTCTAATGCTATTGTCTCCAAAGTGCAATGCCTGGAGACACAGAGATTCACTTACATGCATAATACTCAGAGGTTCAGGATGTGTGACCAAAGCAGTGACTCACAGGAAATATGGCTGCTGCCATGAATATGACAGCCGTGTTTGTGTCAGAAGGGTTTGCTTCTCACTGACATGACATCCTCAGTGCTGCTCATTCTGGCGTATCATGCATAAGTAATTAACATCAAGTTAATTCTCAAAACAGGAGCAATCCCATCATCGCTGCACACAGCTTGAATTATTTCTGGATTATTTCAGAATTATTATTCTGGATGAGTATTTATTTATCTTTCTTTTTTGGTTGTGCTACCATCCACCCTGCAGTGCCTTCCTGTCAGGCCTTTCAGCTAATAAATCTTTTGAAAAAGTCGGTTACTGTTGAAAAAGGAACAGGATGCTAGTAGGTACAAGCAACAAAGCATTGTTTATTTTTCCTGAAAACATACAACTAACGGATCCATAAATGTTTTCTGTTTTGATGCGAGCAGTTTGTTTAACACCATCAATTAAAGTAAAACAGCAGAAAACAAAGAAAGTGGAAAAGCGCGTAATGTAGCCAAGTTTCTTGTTTATCTGTATGTTTGTCTATTTATCACAGCCTGGTACTATTTTTACTACTTGCAGGCAAAGTGTGAGTAGTAGCACAACAGTTTCAAAATGGTAAAACTTTAATGAACATTCATATTTCTTTTTGAATTTAGCAGTAAGTTACATTGTTGATCTAGATTTTTTTTTGCAACGACAGTGATGACAAATACACTGATAACAGTGAGTTGAAGTATCAAAGATTATAGGTTGGTGGATCCCTTACTGATATAACTGACTCTCCGACCTACACAATCACATGGACTAACCCAAGGACTTCATGCACATCTATCAATGTTCATCCCTCCTTGCCTTTAAAGATCAGCCTTTCCAGAAACACAGAATAAATATTTAAATATTCAGAAGAAATATTCTTTTCGAGTGTTGAAGGACGACAGTTTTTGCAGCTCTAGTCGGGGGTCCATGATGGCATTTTGTCAGGGGCCCAGAATTCCTAGCTTTAATTAACCATTTATTCACTTAATAAAACACACAGCAATTCAAAAGCATGTGAAACAAAACAAGAGTGTTTTATAAGGAAAATGCATTCCAGCAACACAAAGTAGCTTAATATTAGGAATCAATGTTAAAATGTACTTAACACAAAATACTAATGAATAAAAGGCAGCGATAATTAAGCACAGCTGAGGAGTCTGACTGGTTTCCACAGCGCTGACTCATCTCCAGGGGGTAGCGTCCAGATTGCCTCCGATGAAAAGGAGCAACTGGCAATGAAAGAAATAAACGCAAACTAGATTAATCATAAAAAATAACAAGCCAGCGAGGGAGAGCAGAGGACTTCAAATAAGCAGCAGTGGGTTGTTTAAGGGCGTGTATCGTAAGTGTGAACCCACCGCTTGCTTTGATAATGCCATCTCCCCAGACGTCCTTGGACTCAGTTCTTTTTTTTCCTCCATTTTTCTGAAATGTCAGTCAAAGCGCGGTCAGAATTCAATAGTCAGTCCTCAGGTTGGTGGATTTCACAGCGGTTTGGAAAACCACAGGGGTGGAAGTTATCAATATAAAAGTTCTCAGAGAAAACACAAGACAAAGGAATGCAGCGAGTCTGCGCTCAAATGGCATCTTCGCATTCAAGACTCTCTCTGCGTGGGCTCCGTGTGACCTGCAGGATTTATGCGGTGTTCCTCCAAAACCAAACAGAAATCGATCCATGAGGGAAAGCAGCTGAAGTAGTGAGAACTCCAGGGCTGTAAGGAAAACTGATTTTTACTACAGCTCAGCCCTGGATTGCTTACAAAAGCCATTGTTTGCTCAGTGGGTCACTTCACCTGGTATCTTGTAAAGCAGTGTTTCTCAAACCGGTCCGCAGGGATCCCCAGACAGTCTGGGAGCTGGCAGGGAGCAAAAATGTGGACCGTCTGAGGGTCCCTGAGGACCGGTTTTAGAAAGACTGATGTAGAGCAGGTAGTAATCACTTCTGAAAGAGACCAGGCAGCAGGTTCCAGCCATCCAGTGTGTATTCACTCACCTCCTCACCCGTGATATTGTGCCAGTACTTGAACCAGTCCAAAACCTAAATTGGAGGGGAGGTGTGTCACAATATGGTTCTCATCTTGACTACATCTGAAACAGAATTCACACCAAGGTGTGAAACTATCTGTGAGGTCCAGCATTTGTATTCTTCACCCTTTTCCATCCCATCCTAGACAGGACGCGAACCCTGTCACATACACTCCAGAGCACAACTTATGTTTGTTTCCTCAGTGTTACATGTAAATGTTAACACACATAGCTCCTACAGGGATTGGACAATGAAACTGCAACACCTGGCCATTAGTGTTTGAGGTGTCACGCCTACATATATGTGGCCTGATGGCCAGTCTTCACCAACTGCACATTCCATCAGTAAGAGCAAAGTCTGAAGGTTGAATTAGCAGAGCAATAGCACAACTGTACATAAAATATTGCAACTCACAATATAATGAGCAACATATCAGTTCAAAAGAGGACAAATTGTTGGTGCACATCTTGCTGGCGCATCTGTAACCAGGACAGCAAGTCTTTGTGCTGTATCGAGAGCCACGGTGTCCAGGGTAAAATGTTGGCATACCACCACAAACGACAGACCACATCCAACAGGAGTAACTGTGGATGCATGAGGAAGCTGTCTGAAAGGGATGCCCGGGCACTAGGGCTGGGCGATATCATGTCGATATTACATCGTGCATGCTCAATTATCAGCAGGGCTTCAGACGATGGGCGAAACATTGGGCCGGACACTAGCTTTTCGGTGCTATATGGGTGTATATTTAGCCCAAAATTTGGTAAGCAGATCAGTAGTATGGCTAAAATATTTATGAGATGCATTTTGTTACAGCCAAAAGTTAGTAATCAGTATAAACTTGGCATATCTTTATGTTTATTAAATTCAGTTAGCGGAGCACACTGCGTAATACTGTTGTGGTATACTATGGTTTGGTATACTTCACTGTGATATGCACTGTAGTGGGGCACACAGTATAATACTGATGTGGTATACTTCACTGTGATATGCACTGTAGTGGGGCACACAGTATAATACTGTTGTGGTATACTATGGTTTGGTATA
>JAODLD010000051.1:1720313-1738580 GCA_026781065.1 Mormyrops boulengeri | reverse complement strand
AATACTGTTGTGGTATACTATGGTTTGGTATACTTCACTGTGATATGCACTGTAGTGGGGCACACAGTATAATACTGTTGTGGTATACTATGGTTTGGTATACTTCAGTGCAATATGCACTAAAGTGACAGTGAAGAAATGAACAGCTCAGCAGCCACGACGTCTTAAAAGAGGAGATCTTGTGGATAAACAAGGTAAAAAGACAGTGGGGTGGTGGTACTTTTTGCATTGTAAAGTCTGACATCTACAGTCATGTAAAAAAATTAGGACACCCCATTAAATATTTAGTTCTTTGTTAAGGAATATCAACATAACAGTATTAAATCTTCTTTCAAATGATATCTGTAAATAAAGATGATGTAATTGTATCACCTATGCAAAAACAAGAAACAAATTCACTTATTTAACAGAAGAAATTAAATATGATGCCAATTTCCACTGAGGAAAAAGTTAGGATACTCTCACATCCATTACTATTTAAATGCCTAGAATTAGATTCAGGTGCACCATATCAGGTGAAAATGATTAGAACATCGTTACAGAGCATTTTGGCGCAGCTTGTCTTATTTAAACTAAAAACATTTAGTTTGGTTTGCTCTGATTATTGAAATGAGTGGTATCACTATGGTGAGATCCAAAGAGCTCTCTGAGGCCTTCGGAAAGAAGATTGTAGATGCATATGAGTCTGGGAAGGATATAAAAAGATCTCAAAGGAGTTTGGAATCAGTCATTTCGCTGTCCAGAAAACCATTTACAAGTGGAGAACATTTAAAACAACTGCCAACATGGCCAGGTCAGGCTGTCCTAGCAAGTTCAGCCCAAGAGCAGATGCTGAAAGAAGTCTCCAAAAATCCTAAAATGTCATCATGGGTCATACAAGAAGCTCTTGCCACAGTTGATGTCAAGGTACATGCATCTTACCATCAGAAAGAGACTGCAAAAGTTTGATTTACATGGGAGCTGTGCAAGGAGGAAACCCTTTATTTTATTTACCTTTATTTAACCAGGCAAGACAGATTAAGAACAGGTTTCTTATTTACAACTGTGGCCTGACACTTGCTGTCAAAAAAAACATCTGGAAGACACTGAGCTTTGCCAGAGACCACCTAGACAAAGACCGGGACTTCTGGAACAATGTGCTTTGGACAGATGAATCAAATTGAATTATTTGGGCACAGTACGTTTGGCGTAAACCAAATACAGCTTTTGAGCAATAGAAGCTCATACCAACTATGAAGCATGGGGGTAGAAATGTCATGGTTTGGGGCAGCTTTGCTGCAGCAGAACCTGACCAGCTCACCAGCATAGTAGCCACTATGAATTCTTCATTATATTCATATAAGAAATGGAGAGTTCTGGAATGGTCAAGTCATAGCCCGGATCTGAATCCTATTGGGATGCTGTGGGGTGATTTGAAGCGGAAGTGCATGCAACACACCCTTCAAACATCACACAGCTTAAGGAATTCTGCGTTGGAGAGTGGAAAACTATCTGCCAGTCGATGTCAGAGATTGATAGATGGTTAAAGGAAATATCTCATTGAGGTTATTTCAGCCAAAGGGGGACATACTAGCTATTAGGGCACAGGGTGTCCTAACTTTTTCCTCAGTAGGAACTGACATCTTAGTCAATTTACTTTAAGTGAATTTGTTTCTTGTTTTTGCATAGATGATGCAATTACATCACCTTTATCTACAGATAATCTGAAAGATGATTTAATATTTATTTCTTAATACAGAATTAAATATTTTTTTTCACGACTATTAAACTAAGATATGTCATTTATACTGATTACTCACTCATGGGCATCAGAAAATGCCTCATGAATATCTTAGGCGTACTACTACTCTGCATAGCAAGCCGTAGGTGGAAATAAACATTTGTATAATACGGAAAAGCTGGGATTCAGCCAAATTTTTCACCCGTCATCGGAAGCCCAGGTGATTATTGTGCATGGGCAATATAATGTCACTATATCGATCAGCACTACTGGTCACGAACCTAGATCGTATCCAAAAGACATAAACCCAGTTGCCCAACTCACTGCAGAATTCGTACATTCACAACTCAACTCTCCTGTTTCCACCAAAACTATTTGCCTTAAGCTCCACTGGGTCAATATTCATGTTCAGGCTGCTAATGCCTTTGGTCACTCATGCCAATGTCAAACGTTGGTTTCAATAGTGCCGGCAGTGCAAATCTTGGGCTGTGGACAATGTGAAACATGTATCATTCTCTGATGAGTCCTCCTTCAAGGTCTTCCCCACATCCGAGAGCGTTATGGAGCAGAGAGGCCCTAAAGAGGCTTACCACCTGGACTGTTGCGTACCCAAAGTGCGGTATAAGAATGGATCAGTGACGGTTTGGGCTGCAATAACATGGCATTCCTTAGGCCCACTACTTGTTCTAGATGGGCATGTCACTAGCAAGGACTGCCAAACCATTCTGCAGGTTCAAAAATTGTACCCTGAAGGTGTCATGTGTCAGGGTGATAATGTACCAATACACACAGTATCTCTGGTGACAAAGGGGTTTCATGAACAGGAAAGTGAAGCTGAACATCTCCCATGGCCCACACAGTCTAAATATGATTGAGCCACTTTGGGGTGTTTTGAAGGAGAGTCTCAAGAAATGTTTTCCTCCACCAGCATCATGTAGCAACCTGGCCACCGTTCTGCAGGAGGAATGGCTCAAAATCCCTCTGGCCACAATGCAGGACTTGTATCTATCATTCTGAAGTTGAAGTGGTGCAGTATTGACCACAAAAGGAGGCCCCACATCATGCTAATAAATTATTGTGGTCTAAAACCAGGTGTTCTGGTTTCATTGTCCAACCCCTGTATAATCCTATTATGGTGTGGAGTCTCCAATAATTTCCATGGGCATAAATCTAATCTCAACTATGATAATCTCAACTCCTACCCAGCCCTAGCTTTAACCGTAAGAAACCAAACAAAATACAAGACTTTTGACAATTTCAGTTTTTTGATTGCATTCAGAGATTAATAAAATTATATTTTGGGGACCTTAAAAGTATCCCAAGCTATAAAGTAGCAAGTTTTACCTCATTACGGGGACATACAAACAAACACACACACTTTGGCATGGAATGCATGAACACCATGCATTCATTCACATCACTGACTATGTGGTTGAGCCAGTCCTGCTACAACAGGACTAATGAATTCCTGAGAAACCTCATGTTCACCAATATCACATACTCCCCCACTCTGTTCTAAAATGGCACAAAGCAAACCAAAAGCACCACCTAGTGGGGTCAGAAAACACAGCAAATGGTTCATGAAGCATTATTTTAGCCATCAGTCAGGAGTTTTGAACTACAACCACCATGCAGCTGGGCATACACTGAGCACAAATACAATATATTACAGTATACAGAGGGCCACTGAAGGCAACATGGCTACAGTCTACAAAAAATAAATGTAAATGAATTAAAGCCTGCTGTGTGTTCTACATGAATGTCAAAGTATTTTAAGAATCTAAGATTTTCACCTATACAATGCATGAACAAAATGTTCTTTTGGATTGGAAAACCAGTTCAATCGATTCATTGATACAAACAGATTCAAAAGAACGATACATTCATGAATTGGATATTAGTATCGTTCACTGAGAACTGTTTTTGCGTGCAAGTAGTGTTTCTTGCCAAGAGCATATCCCGTCGTAGTTCACAGTGCTTCTGTCGTACTGAAAATCAAGCAAATACAAATGTGATTCTGCGTTGTATTGGACTTGGGAACTAATAAATCAATTGTGAGAGAACAGATTCGCAGTGTGATATCATGCATTGTAGCAGGAATGGCTTTACATTGAACAGTTTTGGGTAGCAAATCAATTAGCACACTTATCTCCTCTCCAGATGAAGAAAGTTTTATTTACGAACAATAAAACTGCTCTCTTGGACACTACTTTTGAAAATCTTTTAAATCAGAAGACCATTTATCTGAACTCCTAGATGCATCTTCAAAGGCCTGCTTCCTCTGGCAGTGTAGGTCTGGTCCAGCGTTTGCTTCCCCTGCGTAGTGACCTGTTCACAGAGAGGTCGGGAGAGGTGTTGAGAACCCAAACCAGCCCACCCTCAGAAGGTTCCATATTGGTCTGGTTCCGCAGGCTCCTACGGACAGAGCGACAGCACCTCAAGGGATGCTGCAGGACATCCTCAATGCTGAAGTCCGGCAGCTGCCAGGGCAGCCCCTGATCAGTCCTGCCAGCTCCCTGGCTGACCTCTGGTGAATCAGCTGACGGAACCCCCATCAGAGCGTCACCCTCCCATCTCGCCTCCTCACGTGCTCCTGATACTGAGGGATCGGGCACCTGCTGGGCTGGCATCTGCTCCTCAACAAGCATGTGCACCTGGCTGTCCTGCACCCGGCAGCTCCTCCGACAACTGTTCCCACCCCGCCCCTTCCTCTTTCTGCTTCTCTTTATCTTATTCACGCCCACTTGTGGAGGAGCTGCTGTATCTGAATCAGCTCTCAGTTCACTATATTCTTGCTGCATGTGCCAATCAGCATCACCGCCCTCTTTATGTGGATCAGAGTTCACCTGTGTGGATTCCTCCAGAGGAGGATCCCCAGGACCACTAGAGTGAGTGGGGGAGCTGGAAAGGGCCCCATCTGTCCCATCAGCTGGCTCCATCTCAATGGCAACCATGCAGCCAACACCTGGCCTCCTTCTACCCCCCCTGCTACCCCGCTGGTCCAGGGCAGCGAAGGGACCCTCCTCTTCCAACATGCCCCCTGCCATGTCATCTGAGTGGTCCTTCGTGGGACCCTTGGGCCGTTGGCAGAACCTCTTTCGCCACATGGCAGCTGCAGAGATGACACTGGCAGTGAGGTCTGGACCCCTGGGGCCAGCATCAGGCACATCCAAGGCAGCCCTCTCCATCTCTCCTAGGTGAACGAGCTATGGTGAGATGGCGGCAATGTCATCTTTGGCATTCACATATGCGCCTCTGCAGAGACCATTTTACCTGAAGGCTGCTCTCTGGAGTGGTCAGGCAGAGGGGCAGGCGAGCTGCTGGCAGACAGCACAGTCTCACTGATGGGGCTCAATGTGGGGTTCTTCGACGCATAGTCCCTCTTCCCATAGAGCGAGCGGTCCACCTCTTTGCCGCCCCAATGCTTCTTACGCGAGGAACCCTGCAGGAAGACAACCTTTAACTATCTGTACAGAGCCGGAAGAGGAATCTGCCACAACAGCTGGTGGCTCTTGCCCATACTGCTGTGGATGCCCCCATGCTCCAACCACTATGTTCTGAAGAGCAGGGAGGGTGAAGGCCAGGCAGCACTTTGCAGCAGTGAGAGCTGTCACTGAGAGGACACACAATGATGGTGACCCTGGGGCAGATCTACAAGGGAGCAGCTGCCCCGCCTACTGTATGTCTTGCCCCCCCAAACTTTTCAGTTGCTAAATCATCATAATGCAATCGCCACTGTGTCCATAAGCTGCTCAAATCACCGAAACAAATAGAACCTGGAAAGAAATCTAACTGCAAGTGCAATCTTAGGTCCTGCAAAAATTCAGTTACAGCATTGCACTAGAAGGTGCACAGTGTAGAGCTGGCAGCACAAGCTTTCTTGCATACAGGTGTAGGGAAGATGAGCTACTGAGTTGCGCTGCCTTTTAAGGGGAAGTCCGAGCTTCGGCGGCTGAAATTTAACCAAACTCAAATTTTATTTAGGCTAAAGCCGCTTGCTAAATGGAGTTCAGATGCGATTTCTAGGAGCATTTTAGATTTAATGGGCTAGCTTTTGTGTCAGTAAAGACAAAAAGAGCTGCAAAACGCTGGCATGTTTGGATCCATAATGCTGAAGCAGAGGGTTGCCAGTGGAGACTGTAGGGTCTGAGTGCAGCTTTTCAGCTTTGAATCTTGGAAAAAAGGAAAAAGCCATAAAGCCAGGGCAGATGACCACCTGAGAAATCTAGCTGTTCTTAGAACCAGCGTGGAAGAATACTTAATTTGAATATTTTTGTGAAACATTCTGCTGCACAGAACAACCATAGCCTTAAACTGTCCTAAAAAGAAAAATGTGGTCAGACATAATCAGATGGGTAGTGCAGTGTCAGCAAGAGCTGCAAGATTTTTTGCAATGTTCTGTTCCTCGTATCGTCCATTAAGATAAACTTGGGGAAGTGCAATTCTTGATTGCTTTAGCACATTTTATAAAACATACCTAACATTCTCAAGACTGTATGAGCATCTCTCAAAACTAGGGCTGTCAATAGATTAAAATATTTAATCGTGATTAATCACACAACTGTCCATAGTTCATCACAAATTAAATCATGAATTTATTCAACATTTACCATTAATATATACACACACACACACACAAGTATTAATATATAATATTAGAGTTGGCAAGGCATGATTGCTTTATGCAAATTTATGCATTTATTATTTGAAATAATAGGCGTGGTGATTTACTGCAAAAAGTATATTATTAGGAAGAATTAGGAAACCCAATAAACTTAATAAGCCTACATCCAGTCTCGGACACTGAAGAAAACTCCAGAAAGCATACCATTTGACTGGAGACATACTCTCGTAGAGAATGACTTTGAGGAAGATAAATTATGCAGTTAAGAGATGACAGAAGCGCCCGACGGAGCGCCTCATTCACATATAGCTAAAGAAATATCTAAACTAAAAATAATATTAACCCATAAATAAACTATTTATATTTATGAAAAGCATAATCATAATTCGTTAAGACATGAAAATGCGAATGCATTTATCGTTCCGAGAAGACCCACAGCCTGGTATGGTATTTAAGACTAGATGTGCTTCGGTGGTGACTCATTTCACATCGACAGTATCTGCAAATAACTTTGGCCTTGTCGACGTACCCATCTAACAGTTTTGAAGCTGAACCTGCCATTCAAAATACCTTTTTCTTTGTTCATTATTTTTCCCAAGCTGCCATCCGACTCAACACGAATGAATGGCATCAAAAAAATTAGTCACGTTATAATGAATTCCCGTTGACGCGCGATTATTGCGTTAACTTTGACAGCCCGACTCAAAACAACTCACGCATAGCTGCAAAAGCCTGTAACTTACCCAAAACAATTAACTCATGTGTCAAAAGCTAATAATGCCAATGAATTAGTCAGCGCCACCAAAATGAAAAGTACAATCAGCATCATTTTAACCATGAGTGTCAAAATGCTTAGATATATTGTCAGTGTAAGTCTGCTCCTGAGCTCCATAATTCTGAATGATAGTCGGTTCCCATTTTCTCATTGTCAGTGACTGGTCATTTTTCTGCTTCTCTCTCTCTCATGTCAAACACAGCAGTTTCAACATCGCATACTGTAATGTGGAACCTTGCAAAGTTCACCGGCAAGAGAAAGCAGTCGCATGTCCATGAACTGTGTTTTGGCATCTGAAGAAGTTACAATAGCAGACCAAAATGTCACATAGTAAAAGAAAATGTAAATGCAGGAAAAACAAAACAAAAAATCATATACTGTGGGAACCAAAAATACAACAAGGTATATCACTTAAATTTGTAGAATATATTTTTAAATCATTATGAAATATTGGTTAACTGTTTTGCATGTGGTGGCTAACACAATGATCACACACACACACACACACACACACACACACACACACACACACATATATATATATATATATATAGAGATACACACATATAGTGTCCTGGGTGTCAAATTATTACAATAGAAACATCTATTTTGACGAACTAGACTATAGCAACTGAAAATTATGCCAAATTATGACGAACAAAACCATTTGCATGTCTGCACTAAAATATTTGAAAATCTGTATCAAGCAATGTGATATGATGTTCTGCTGGGTAGAAGTGACATTATGGTGTAGGGATTACATTTGTTGTTTTGCAAATGTTAACTATCATGTGAGAAATACTCCAAAGTAATAAAGAAAAACTAACATTGTTAAAATAAATATTGTAAAAATGTTTTTGTGGATCTTTTGTGGAGTACATTTAGCTAAAGAAGTATAACTGTATTTCTCCCACATACTGCCCTCCATGCCACCCTGCCAAAATCTCTTGCCATCCCTTTGCCACCCCATATGAAATTTTCTAGATCCCCCACTGCCCTACGGGGACACGCGAGTACAGCAGGCAAAATAGTAGGATGACGTGAACAGGGCCTGTCCTTCTGCTTTGCCCGTGAACAAGGCATCCAAAATAAACTTTTCCAGCAAAGCACGGCAGATAAGCAGCAAGTGGACCGGAAGCCATATCAGTTAATTACATAGGGAGGCATATCATCACATTGTGATGTTAAATTTCCACAAGTAACTGCGATATGTATAAAACACAAAAGGAGGTGAAATTACCTGAAATAAACTATAGCCATACAGAACATATTATACACCAAGAGTGTCAAAGGAGTGCCGACAAATGCGATGCGATTATTGTGGCTGCACACTAAGACGATGCTGACACGATGCATTATGTAGCCCTAGTATTACGGCAATATGGTATACTGTGGTTCTTTGGGTATACCACAATATTTTGAAATCTTGAGAACAATATATCCCACCAATAAAACCCACCAGACTTCTTAGACAACTGAGTTTCCACAGCAGAGGGGACACAACTGAGCAGCCACCTCGCTACATGCAGCCAGTCTTCCCTAAATGTATACATTAGAGATACCCAAGAGTAGGGCTGTAACGTACATATATGTCGTGTGCTGTTTAGTTGCATCATTTTGGGTTCAAAATGCACAATGAAATGAATTAATACAATTCTTGACACGGATGGAACACTAATTGAGAAGTAGATGTTCAACACAGAAAACATTTTAATTTTGGGTGTAAGTTGGTTACGCCTAATGCTGCTTACGCTGATTCAAAATCCGTAGTTTGGGAACATTTTGGTTTCCCAATAAATTATATCAACACTGGGGAGAAAGTAGTTAGTACCAAGACTGATGATTCTGTTATAGCACGCTCTGATATGTTGCTGGCGACGCATTTAACATGCTAACTCCGTGTTTCCCAAACCAGTCCTCGGAGCACACTGGATAGGTCCACGTTTTTGTTTTATCCCAGTTCCCAAAAGACCTCACCCAAGTAATCAGAAACTAACTACCTCACAGGTGTGCTGGGATCTGGAATAAAACAAAAATGTGGATCCGTCCAGTGTGCCCTAAGAACTGGCTTGGGAAACATTGTGCCAACTCATTTGAGACATCATAATCCAAATGTATGTATGACCAGAGCAAGACAGTAACCGCCAGGAAATTCAGACTATTGGGATATTTATTGCTAGACATACAAGCATACTCTGTAGCAGAAGACAAAAGATTACAATCATTATGGATTGTTATGATGCAATTTTACTTATTTATTTTTACAACATGCAAATAAATGTGTTGTTTGGTCGTATTATTCAGAGTACAGGCATTGCACTTGGTTGGCAACTGTTTCTAATAGTGTTTGTAATTTTAATAATCATTTCAAAACAAATTCCTTTTCTCTGCTGTACTGAAATTGCGCTGACCCATGAATCCAAAACAGATTGGTACCAAACTGCAAATGTTTATTGTTGCACCCCTACCCAAGAGCAGTGTGAGCGAACTGTCAATACGGCTGAAGTGTGTTCGACACCACTCAGCAGACCCAGCTACAACCACACGTTTAACATTAGGAACACCCCCCCCCTCCAATTAATGTCAGATTTATTGCAGAGAATTTGTTTATGTAATAGTTCTGCATTACAGGCGTGTGACTCCTGGGCAGAACGAATAAAAATGGTTTCCAAGCAACAGAAACCAATGCTCACTGGAAGTTTCTAACGAAGGACAGAAGATAACCTGAGTTAGGATCCAACACCAGCACTGTCAGCTGTGAATGGTATTTATATTCCATTTGGCTGCCCACTCTGTCATCGGTGAGAAGGTCACCCTAGTACTTCCTCTCCAATCACAGACCCCGGATCCTCCCTGTACAGGCTCCTACAGAAAGGCACTGACCTTAATCTTCTGCGATGCGCAAACCGCAGCAGTACGGCTCGCCCTTTTCCTGGTCGTGAGGCTCTCGCTCATCTGCTGCGAGCGAGAACATAATCAGCAGCTGACACTGGTCCAAAGTTCACCACTACGACAAGGCCAGGGTGAGGACGTCACAGGGTCCCTCACCCCATATCCACGCCGAAACCTGGCTCACCTTCCGCTTCCTGCCTCGAGAGCAAGCTGGGGTGGTGTCAATGGGGGGCTCCTCCGTGGGGGGCTCCGACTCTGAAACGACCAAAACTCGGACGTCAGATAGAAGGCTGCAAAGATGGTGAAGGAAGAGGCAACCAGTGAGGAGAGGACAGGGTCACACACCAGGGTGAGTCCCAGTGAGGGAGTCCTGCAGCAGCACAGGGGGGATCATCTCAGACTCAGGCTGACACGAGGCAATCTGTGCTAGGGCCATGTCTGCAACAAACACGAGGGATCGGGAACGTGACGTGACTGCAACACTGACACGGGCAGCGTGCCCAGCAGCGAGAAGAACTGGGATAAATAAGAGGGCTGAGCAACAAACAAGTGCATCACGCTTTTATCTTTGGTAAAACGTGGAACTGCACAATATGGGGATTGGGTGATTTTCTGCAAAAGTTACACTGAATAAAAATAAATAAATATGAAATTGATTTTTGAAGTACATTTACAGATTGGAGTTTACATCTTGGATGTTAGCAACAGCTAGAGGAAAAATCTCAGGCACTCAACAGGAGTACTCAGCTGGCTGCACGTACCAGTGGCGCTCAGGGTGGATTCGCCGTCTTCGGTCACATCCAGCAGGGACACCTGTGAACACTGGAGAAGGCACCAAATCAGTTCCCCATGCTCACAGTCAGGCAGGGAGCTTGAGGGCCAACACAGCCAACAGGGGCCTGTAAGTATCTGCACCTCATCATCCTCCCTGTTGTGTTCCACCTGGTCAAACTGCGTCTCAGCTAGTGTGCCTCGGGTCGCAGGAGGACTGCCGAAGTCCGGCTGAGGGAAATGCTGGGGTGATCTATGTGGCGTCTTCAGTAGCGAACGGAGCTGAGGCCCCGCCGATGCTACCAAGCGAGCAGGCGTGCCCCCCTTCTGCAGCGGGGTGCTGGGGGGTAGCGTGATGTCGAATAACTCCGGGGTCAGCGGCGCCCCAAATCGTACCTGCTTCTTGGTGCTCAGCGGAGCACCTACTGCGCCGGTCACCTCACCTGCAGCTTACACAGAAGGCCATCATCAGACAGGACCAACCGAATTGTTGCTTAAACAGCTCAGCTCCTTTGCAAAGGGACACTGGAATACCCCCCCCCCCACACTGTGCACACAGCCATCATCAGCCCACAGGACGCTACTCTCTGCTTTCCACCCACAGCCCCACGGGCACCCAGCTGAGAGCAAACTCTGCCGCAGAGTGGAGAGACAGGGGGAGGGGGCTGGGCCACTACCCAGACAGACAGAAGCAAGTTTCATGTTCAGTGGACCTCCTCAGCGCAGACTGCTAATGCGGCCTTGTGGGAAATCGACCCCGGATCTGTGGTACAGAGCACTCCTACCCCCAGACTGACAGAAGGCTGGCGTTCAGACTATTACTCAGAGTTTTCAGCTCATATGCGTCTCAGCACCGGCAAGCGTGATTGAGAATGCAGGGAGGGAACAGCAAGGTCACTGATAGCATTCTTACACGTGGAGTGTTCAGCGGGAGGTGACAGGAACATCAGGGAGTCACTGCGGGGAGCTCTTGGCTCATCAGGCAGATGAAGACCATTAGAATTTGGCCGTGTGGGTCCAGTAGAGCAAACCTGCGATATGGAAAAACGCACCATGAAGGTCATCAGAAAGCAGGCAGAATCCTGCAGGTTAGGCCATGTAAAGACAATGATACCTGCTGAGCCTCTGCAGGAGGGAGCTGTTCCGGGTTGGAGCCTCCAGGATTGGCAGCACTGCAGGACAGTGGAGACTCACATATGGCATACTCCAGCTCAGGGCAATGTGGCACCACAGCGTCCAGCGGGGGCTACGACACGGGGTATATGCATGCATAGCAGGTCATTCAGGGAACATCAGCAGCACCCGTGGTGCACAAAAACCACAACACGGGCAAAGATACAAAAGGTGGATGCCCTGAAAGGCTGTCCCCCTCACTTACTCCCGGATGTTGCACTGGGGCACAGGGCGCAGGGCGCGAGCTGAGCATCAGGAAGTGGGGGCTGACTTGCATACACTCCATGCGGGGCTTCTTATATGAGGGAGGCGTAGCAGACACCAGGCAGCCCTGGGGGTCTATGTTCTCCTTTGCAGTCAGACCACTGCTCTCATCTGAAAGTTCCATGCAACTTTAATTAGAAGCCTTGCAGATGGCATCGAGGTAAAATCCAATAGTAAACAACTAAAAAAGGCATCTTAGTGTAGTCATGGCATATTGATAGTTTATATTAATTACAACCAGCAATGGGGACACACAAGGCTTTATGTTTATGACTAAGGACCAAAGTGACGCCGACAAGCCCAGAAGCCCGGCTCTTACTGGAGACGTCTTTCCACTCCACTCCTGGCAGCAACTGTGCTTTCGGAACCTCGTCCATTTCCAGCAGGCTCTGGAAGGATGCCATTTTCTGCCTCAGAGTGGAGAAGCCACGGGCAGTGAAGGGGCTGGGCGGGAGACTCTAGAGAGGCGCAGAAATGACAGGGCCACAGGCTGAAAGGCAGCAGGGCAGCCCTGCTGTACCGACATCATACGTCTGTGGGAGCATGCAGACCAGAGACGCAGGCCTTACTGGGGGCGTCCGGCATTTCTGCTGGGCCATGTAGCGGATCAGCGAGTTGGTTTCGGGAGACCCTCGCACACCAACACTGGATCTGCGTCGTGCTTTCAGCTGTGATAATCGGGACTTATCTAAGGAAATGGAGAAGAGACGACTTCAGAAATCAATAAAAGCACAAGCATCAAAGGAGGCGGCCACTGCCTACAGGTTCATGGCGATACATTCAAGGCATAAAGTAAGATGCTGCTGAATGAAGTCAAGGACAGCTGCCCCCTGTCCCTTCTGCTTAGTGTTTTTGGTCCTTTTTTCACATCCCTTCACAGCAACCATATAGAACAACCCAATACAAGCACTATGGTGAGTCGGATGCGTGCTGACCTGAACCATAACACAGAGAAGCCCTCATGGGTCAGCAAACTGCAGCATCGTTTATTAACCCTCTGGGGACGACGGCATCGTCGGCGATGCCACGTATCTTTCTCTTATTTCCGTTTATATCTCGCTGAAATCCTCATTTAGAATCATGAAAAAAAACACTGGCTAAATCCGTAATCCGTCTTCTTTTCAAAACGTCCATTGTGGAAAGTATTTAAAGTTTTTAAAATTAGGTTAAAATCGGCAAAAAGTAAACCATGTCACCTTTCTTTGTTTTACCTGCATCAGGGGTGTGTAGTACCGCCCTCACCTGAAGATCGCTACTCACATTCTAAAAAGCCGCACTTCCGCGTATTGAAATCGCATTCGCATGGTAATCTGATGAACAACACAACGGTGAAACGCAATCCAGATACATCCCCATCAGCGGCATAAAGGCGGGGGGGGGCTCCTAAATATTCAATGGAAGGAGACCAGAAATAGTGACATGAGTTAGCTTTTTCTTATTTGTTTATCCACCTCAATGTTGCAACTACATCATTTAGTCATCTTCAGACTTTGGTGATCAGATATCTGGGATCAAAACAAACTGCCACCATTGCTTACTAGGTACTTTTATAATGTTTCTGCAAGTGTTCCAAACTGCTTTTTGCAATGTCTATACTTTGATGTCAAACTACAAACTTAACAAAAATCTGACATTTACAATATACATTAAAATAAAGATGAGTGTAATGGCAAAACAATATATAAGAAATAACTTATTTGCCATGAATTAAGTTTATGATATTTGAAGAAAATGTGTGATCATGCCCCAGTCAGTGAAAGTGTGTTTCCTACCCCTAGTGCCCAGAGGGTTAACTCAACATCCACCTCCCACACACAACCTCACAGTATCATCATTCAGACACACAGGAGCAGCTGTAAACTCAAGGATCTTTCCAGAAACGGCTGCTGCTCTGACCAAGAGCTCTGCATTTTGTGATTCAATTAATTTTCAATTCAATTTATTTTTATATAGCGCCTTTCACAACAAAGTTGTCCCAAAGCACTTTACAGGGTTGTGTTGTGATACATACAACATAAGTAGAGGGAGATACAGAACGGGAAAGGAAGGAAAGAAATTGAATAAAGAAAGAAGAAAGCCAGAAGACAACAGAGGAGAGGAACTAAAAACTCCCAAGTAGGGAGAAAAAAAAACCTCTGGGGGTCCAATGTCAACTGGCCACCCAACCCCCCTAGGCATACTAACATCACCCAAAACAGATAGTCAAACCTTGAAAAACACTCACCCATCTCACCTTTGTTTCGACTAGAAGGGATGAAGCTTTCTGTGGAAATACCAAACTGGGAGGGGGTGACCTGTGAAAAATCCAGCGGTGGGTTCTTCTCGGGTGACCCAGCCATCGCCTGCCCTAGCACGTCGGCGTCCTCCATGCCGGCCTCCTGGCAACCCGGACTACGAAACAAGCGTTTTTACAGCCAAGCCGGAGCGACACAGGAGACCTCAAAAGCCACCGAGATTCAGCTTCTCGGACACCAGGAGGCACAGTAGAAAGTCTGTAAAGTTCAACTGAATTTCCTTCCCGAGGGATTAATAAAGTTTTCTACCTACCTACAGACAGACGCAACCTCCGGCATGCTGCTCACTTTATTGACTAAGACTGACAGCATACAATAACAGTCCCCATAGCTTCTGCCAACGCTGTAAATTGAGCCGGACACCTAGCTGACACTTATGTATCCTGCAAACGAGCTGAGAGTATCACCCGGCGGAAAGCTGACTGTTTGGGGTGGGAGAGAGTACGTTTTTAAAGAAGGCCAGGAAAAGAGCGACCAAAATGCCCCGGGGAAGTTTTGGGATGGCTGGGTGTCTATCTTCGCCCGGGGAGCTATCATGCTAAGCTGCCCAAGCACGAGGACTGCCGCCGGGCCGACATACTAACAGGACGCTACATTTATCTTATCTAAAACTTTAACTACGCCTTGACACTAAATTACGACTTTACACGAGATATGTTTACTGATGATGTTATTAAACCAGTTAACAGAACAAATCGGACTGGCTAAAGTAAGCCACGCAACAAGCTAAACACCTTAAATCTTTAACGAAAGGGTCTTACCTGCGAGCGAAGTCGTTATCGATTAATAATAATAATAAAAAAAAAAACCGCCAAGGGCCACTAAAAAGCGGATATATACGACGGACCCCCGTAAATATACATATAACAAACAGTACAGCAGGCCAAGCTGAGCCGCCGAGCGCAGCGGAGCGACTCAAACTGCGCGCCACACGGCCGTGCCGTATTCCTCCGCCGCCGAAACGCGCGTGATCGTCTTAAATTTACTTGGCAAAGTAATAAAAACTAACACACACATGTACCATTATGTGTAAGTCCTCGTTTGATGTTCAGACCACACATTTGTTATTTACATTTGCGTTACACTGAATAGGGGGAACTATTTCTTGGCCTCTGGTCATCTACAACACCCCCATTCTGCTACTGATGTATTTTTATATGAATGAACCAATAAGAGACGACACAGCGAATCACGTGTTTCATGGTGTCCAATGTATCTTCAGTTAGTCCCCCCCCCCCCAGCACTAGATTTAATACTATTGTGATATTTCAGAAAAGAATATAACTCACAACTGAGTCTGTAAAGTTCATAATTATTATTCGACATATTGTCCATTAAAAAGCTAGTGCTAAAAATAATAGAAATCGTCGCCTGTAATAAAGAGCTGATAATTATTCAAAACATAAACCATTAATATTCGTACTTTAACAATATCAGTTAATAATAAAATATGATCATATTGTAATATGCTAAATGGTTAGCAGTGTCATCGTTCTATTGTTACTGATATTTTAAACAGTATTGAAATCTATAAAGAATTACACTTTTTTAGATGCACAACACTACTGTAAATAGTTTACATAGTTTACGCTTGTCAGAGTTAGCGAGCTGGTGCCTAACTAAGGCTGTAGAGGGGACAAGGCTGGGATACAGCCACAACTGTACACTGGGCAATTTAAAGACATCAATTAGCCTGACAGGTCATTTTTTGGACTGGGAGGAAACACACTCGACAAGGGGGTGAACATGCAAATTCCACACACACACAAAGTGGAGGCGAGATTCGAGATGAGCCATCATGCCTTTCTCCTTTAAGTGACACACGCTCAGTGGCCACTTTATTAGGTACCCCTGCAGAATATCTAGTACAGAATATCTAGACTTTTCTCCCCAAAACCCCATCAAGGGTTCATGAGTTGTGCATTTGGAGATGTATTTCTGTTTTTTTATCTTTACACCACCTCTGTGTAAACTCCAGACATTGCAGCACATAAAAATCCCAGGACAGTGTCTATTCCTGCAATGCTGGAACCACCACATCTGACACCAGCAATAATATCACGCTTAACAGGTCTCAGATCAGATCTTAGCTGCTCCATTGAGGAGTTGAGCGGTTAGTGGACCTCTTGTGAGATTCTGTATGTATTATGTTTCAAGTGCATTGCTCACTGTTTAGAGGTGTGGGATGTATGTACTTAATAAGGAGGTGTAATGAATAAAATGGCCACTGACCATATATGAGTAATACATTATATTATTAAACTTAATATAACTTACACTTGACACCAATCCATTTTATAGGGAGCAAACTTGGACAAGTGTGTAGAAGACATTACCCTACGGAGGTCAGTCAGTCTGGGTGCTGCACAAGCAGGCTGGGGTGCCTATCAGCTGGACCAGTGAGCACCATGTCCCCAACGAAGATACTCTGCATGCAAAGGAACCTGGACCAGATGTGCTAGAAGTAGGTGCTGGTCTATTCTGTCATCACCGGGGCCATACTGACCTCATTAAAATCCCATACAAACAGGGAAGCAGGTCACTCCACACCTGCTTAAATGACTGAAAGCCAAGAAGTAACCAGGTGGCCAACAGCCACTGACACGTCTCCAGAAAAGGGCTTGGAGGGTGGCCTTTATTGAAACTCACCGGGAGATGTGATTTCAAAACACCAACGCAGACTTTTATTATCCCAAAAGGCAGCAGGCTGTTCTTAATCGTTAAAAAAAGTACTGACTTGTCTCTCTGTATTCCCATTTTCCCAAGATGCATTTTTCAAACATTGAACTTAGATTTTGTTTGCATTGCTAAAAGGCACATTTCCATATGAAACATTATCATCCTAATTATGATAAACATTGAAAAAGTGTAAACATTTACTTAGCAGCCACTGTCTACCCTCCAGCACGGGTCCTTGGCCAGTGGCATTGATATGACCTGCTGTTCCCTGGTGTGAATCGCAGTGACATAATCCCTCCATTAAAGCCCCAGGGCCCTGAGTTTGCAGCAGGATTGTCTATTGCCCCAAGTCACTTTTGGGAGGCATGATCTCATCCCAAGACAGGGAGGGAAGGTGGTGAAATCCAGCTTGGCGGATTGAGGGGGTGGGAAGGTTCTCATGGAAGATCAACGTCAAAAGAAAGGGATCTTTGGGATTTAAAAAAAAGAAAAAGACATTTGTTTTCATTTCACTGGCCCGTTCTACTGCAGGGTGGTGAATTAACAATAAAACTTGTCTTCTGGATTTCAACCCTCTACGTGTTCAGAAAACAGTGACGGTCCCAGGATACTGTAACCACATGCTTTGTGTATGCGTTGAACTACAATGATGTAAGTTTTACCAGAAACTGAGAAACCGTGTTTTGCAACATTGAAAAGAGCAATATCTCAGAAAGACCCAGATTCAAACAAACACACAGACACACCCCCTTACACGCACACCACGCATACAGACACACCCCCTGACGCGCACATCACACATACAGACACACCCCCTTACGCGCACATCACACATACAGACACACTCCCTTACGCGCAAATCACACATACAGACACACCCCCTCACGCGCACATCACACACACAGACACACACCCTCACGCGCACATCACACACACAGACACACCCCCTCACGCGCATATCACACACACAGACACACCCCCTCACGCGCACATCACACATACAGACACACCCCCTCACGCGCACATCACACAAACAGCCACACCCCCGCACGCGCCCCGCACACCACCCGCCCCA
>JAODLD010000051.1:1679867-1710903 GCA_026781065.1 Mormyrops boulengeri | reverse complement strand
CCCCCCCCCCCCCCCCCCCCCCCCCCCCCCCCCCCCCCCCCCCCCCCCCCCCCCCCCCCCCCCCCCCCCCACTTTTGATTTCGCTGTTTTAGATAGAAATCGTGTCTCTTGCCCTCATCATCCTCATTCCTGGACTCGCCTCTCTCTCTACTCCTCTCACTTTTAACCCCCCCTCCCCCCCCCCACTTTCCCACACCCCTATCTAAATGCAGCCCATTTAAACTGACTTGCCTTTTTTTTTTTTTTAAACGCCCACCCCTCCATTGGTGTCACCCGCATCCTGGCTTTCAGTCTCTGCTCATCTCCCTCCGTTCCCTGCCTCACTCATTCTGCAATCCTTTATTAGCCTTTTAGGTAGGCTCGTTCGCACTCTATTTTCCATCTGTCACTCCCGTGTGCGCTTCTGTGTGTGCGGCACATTTGCGTCAGACGCTCGCCAGCGAGCTCTGAAGTATGGCTGAGAGAAGTTCTGGTTTGCCCAGCTCAGCCGGTCCATGTGTCGCCGTTTTCCATGATAAATTCCACCCCCTCCCTCCTATCGCTCTATCCAGCTCCTCTCTGACATGCAACAAAAAAACTACCTCTCGTGCTGTGACTTTAAGAGTAGACACTTGTTCCTTTCTGTCTTGCTGGTGTTTTCATTAAAGTCTGCCCGCCATGTGCCTCATTTCCTCCCCCCTCTCCATCTCTTTCTCTCTTTCTTTCAACCGTTCCCGCTCAGTCAGACTCTCCATCAAAGTCCCGGAGGCCTTCGCTGCCGCGATCTCAGCATGACCAAAGTGCCATTTCAAAGGCTTTTCACATGACACATGCCAGCCGGTCCTTCCAGGATGGTGTCCATGTTGGCGTTCCGTGGTCACTAACCTGTAATCTGCTTCTTGAGCTGCACTCTTTAATGACGGCCTCTTAGCATCTGCTGCAGCACCATTTTCCCCGGTGTCTCTCTGTCTGTTCTCTTACTCTACTGGTCCGTCACCTGTGCCCCCCTCTCTCTCTCTCTCTCTCCCTCCCTCTCTCTCCCTCCCCTTCTCTCCCTCGCGCTCTCTCTCTCTCTCTCTCTCTCTCTCTTTCTTGCGCTCTCTCACTCTTCCTCTGACACACACGCACAAGCACTGAAATAGAATGGACTAAAACCCTCGCTGAATTTTTTTTTACCTTTTTAAAGGATTTTTTTTCTTTTCTCCCCTCATACTTTCGCTCTGCCACCCGTTTTTCATCCCTTCATCTCTATACAGCCATTTCTTTCCTCCATCGACTTTCACCGGTTCATCCGTTGATTTGTTTTTGTTTTATTTATTATTTTATTTTTTTTTTTTACATTAGATAATCATAAATGGGCATTGTGGTCTCCACCTCCATGAAACTCCATTCATTTCACAGTTTCATTTGGGTTCATTTAAAAGGGGGGAATGCTTTTGTGTCTGAGTAACTGTTTTTAAAAAAATCATTTTTTAGCAATACGAGGATAGGCGGGTGGGGGTTTCGCAGAAAATTCTAACTGGATTACCAGCCGACCAAAAACTTGTACCAGAATTAGTGTGTGTGAGGCAGAATTTTGGACGTAGCTGGATAAGTGCAGAAATTCATAGTTTCATATTTTCTATGCTGGTGGTTCGCCTCCTGTGCTAAGAATAAATGTTCAACCTCAGCTGGGTTTGAAGTTCGCCGGAGAGGTTTTATAAAGCTTGGTTTAATAACTGTGATTAAATGAATTTTGGATTGTCTTTTTTTTTATTTGTATGTTTCATTTTTTGAGGACTATATGTATGACTGGGAACGAATTCCTATTTGAAACGGTCATTATCTTTTCAATTCTGGACTGTATTTTTCTCTACTGGACTAAAAACTGATTTTAATACTTTTTTCTACTATTAATTTTGAATGGAATTTTCCCATCCAGGAATAAGGACCACATTTTCAGTTTTTAGCATTAGTATCGATACAAATATGATGTAATACTTTTCTCTCTTGAGACATCTGAAATGCAAGCAGTGCATGGAAGGGGTTAATTAGGTGAGTACCGATTCCCTCCTTCCTATACATCTGCTGTATGCAGTGTGTGTGTGAGTCTATGTGCGCTTGCTCAAGTGCTGTATGTGTGTGTTCATGGTGTAATGATCTTTTTATATATTGCACTCCATAGCATCACTGAGTGTATTTAGTATGCAGGTGTGTGTGTCTGTTTTTAATGGTACCCTTAGCGTTAGTGTGCCAGTACATTAGTGCTGTGTTTTTTTTTTTGTGTGGGTCAGTATATTACTTTTGGTATATGTTAGGGTATGGCTGTGTGTGTGTGTGCTTGTACCAGGGTGGAATTGAATGTAGGTGGGCTGTTGAATCACAGCCTCCTTTCTCTAAACACTTCCCCTTTTCTTCCCTGCTGACCCCTTCTTTTCATATCTCCCTGTTACTAAAAATGCGCCTGTCAGATAGCTGGGCTCCAGATGCCCGTCTCCCCCTGTCTTTCATGCGCTTATGTAACCTGCATCTTCATATGTCATACCGAAGCGTCCTTCCCTTACGCTGTTCTCCCACACCTATTCTGGCTCTCCGTGCAGCTGTTGGATACATTGTTAATTCAGAGCAGTGTGTGTGTGTGTGTGTGTGTGTGTGTGTGTGTGTGTGTGTGTGTGTGTGTAAGTAAATGTCTGCTTTCAGGCTTCTGCCTTCCCTTCCGGCATCCTGCCTGTCACACTCTAGCCTGCGGAGCTCGACGCAAATCTCACCGTCGCCCCACGATCTGCGTTCCCGGGAAGTGCTCGCGTGCGGCCAATTCCCCCCGCCCCCCCCTTCACACTTCTGCTGTGGCTCAGTCGTCCAGCCTCAGCATGTTCGCCAATTAACCTAGCAGTCATTTTGGCAAGGCGGCGGATTGAGGGTGGGTGGGTAATCGCTCCTCTGCTGTCGTTGCGGTCAAGGTTACGCTCGTGGTTTACTCAGGAGCTGCTTGGATTCCCTGCGATCCCCATCGTCCGGCCCGGTCCGACATGTGCTCCCCAGGTCTGTGTGGCTTCAGATGACCTGTCGCCGTGTCCCATTTTCCAGCCGGCTGTGTGATGCGGTCATGTGACTAAATACTTAAATTTTGGGGGGGGGGGGGAATTGGGTGATGGAGCATCTCTTACCAAATCCGCCCACGTACGTTATCCCCGGCAGGGGGAAGGCGAGGGGCTCTGGAATTGGCTCAGGGGACGGTTGCCGCTCTGCCTCGTTAGTGACTTGCTATGCCTGCCAGCTCCTGAACAGACTGAGGAGTGGACACCTTCGGAGCGTGGAGCCGTCAAAAGCCCCAGTGGTTAATGGGATGGATCGGGATGCGGCGCTCAGGCGGCGAGAGTCCGCCGGTGTCCGCTGGGGCGGAGTTAAAACGAGCCAAACGCCTTAAAGCAGAGACCTTAGTGGCCAAGTTAGAGTCCACTGATGATGGACGAGCCTTCAGGTGCGAATGCTGCACGTGGAGCCAGAATTAAAGCGAATCCATCACTTATAATCAGTGTTTAATTAGACTGTCCAACATGACGTGATTAATTAATTTCAGAGGTTAATTCTTACAGTGCTGTCGCGTTCCGCTGCCCGCCGAAGGGGTTGAATTGTCATAAGCGGTTTGCTGTTCTGTTAGTGAATCGTGCGGACAGGCCGCGCAGAAATAGCGGTGATGCCGAGCACTGCTAGGGGAGGGGCTTAGACCACATGACTGCTCTTTGGAATTCTGGGTAGAACTCTGACCCTTTCAGTTAACATTCGCTTGAGTAAGTAGGTGGTATTGGATGAGTTTATCTTTCTGATATAGCAATAAATTAAAGGTGCTTCCATTCAGTGATTTAAATCATCATAATTATCCTCTGTTATGGAACTTCTGGAAGAGTTACGGTATATATCAGACACACGGCCCTGCTGTGTATAGCATTAAGACATTGTGTGAAAAGGCTGCTTTCGAGTCCTGAGGCCTAACATCTCAAAGATCAGTGTAAGGATTCGTGGAATATAATGCCCTCCCTGTCTTCCCCGCCAAAACCGACCGTCATCCTTTCCTTTCCAGCTCTCGTGCTGCACCTTCACAAATGTGAATTACGAACCGGAACCAAGCCCTCATTCTCTGAAGATGCCGTTTATCTCCGTGGCTGACGGGACCGTATCGCAGTCTGATAATTCATTCTTGGAGGATAACGCTGACAGAGTGACAACCTCAGCACTTGTCATTCGGAGCCTGTGGGCTGACCGTCATTCCCGTAACCTTCCTTCTCCCTATGCTGTGTTTCTTGTGGTTTCGGCCTTATGTGAGCCGTTTACCCGTGTTTGAAAACTTAATGTGTGTGTGTGTGATAGAGAAAGATCTTATCAATTTATAAAATATAGAAACCACAATCTGCTGCCTTGAGGCCAGTGTTCATTATTAATCTGCATTTTTAATTTATCACTTATTTACCTAGAGTGCTGTCTTTTCCAGTAGGATCTAGATCAGTCCCACCACCTGCTCAGACCATTTTAGGGACGGGACCCTATAAACAGATGTGCGTGTAATTAACGGTACTAGAAGTTAATCACACCACCACTGAACTAGTTTTGGATAATTAGAGCGAGCAGGAGAGGGAATTTTATACATAAATCTGGGTAGAATACATAATTTATCACATCGCCTGGCTGGATCAAAATTATTCTCACACAGCCTTGATCTCCTCTGTCTGTTCCAAGAAAAGGAGGGGGGGCAGGGAAAGACAGAAAGAGGTGGACGCCCACTTTGGGACAGAGAGGAGGGAAACAAGTGGCCGGGTTTTTTTTTTTTTTTCCGGTTCCTAAGAGCTTGCGACTACGATGATGCATTCTCGATGTTAATCACCGAAACAAACGGACGGTGTCTGTGCAGAACGCGCATTTCAAGAAGCATTTCTGTAACGTGTCGGTTTGACTCAGTCTGAGTCACGCCGGACTCTTGACAGAAGCGTGATTTGAGTTTGCTGACCTTTTTCATATAAACTTTTTTTTTTCTTTAATTTTCATTTAATGTTATGCGGTGGATGATGAGTAATGGCAACTGTTGTTTCCTACAGACTGCCGCAGTGAAGCACCGAGCTGAACAACACGACAGATTCGGCGGCGATGAAATAAAGCAGTGAGGAGGGGACACAGGGCAGCAGAAGAAAGAGAAAACAGCCAGTCTGTTCCACCCACTTCTTTGGACCTTCCGGAAACTTCCCCCATACGTCAGTTTCCTTCAGCTGCTGTGAGTTTGGGGACGAGGGAGGAGCTAAGAAACTTGAATCCCCAGTGAGAAAAGATTTGAGGAGTAATGACTGAAAAGGAACAGCCCAAATGATTGTGTGTCCTCTATGTCTCTCTTTGAGTCCACAGTTACATGATTTCAATGACTCATAAGTAAATCACTACTCGCAGATATTAATACTCTGATGTCTATGTTCTTTGACCTTCCACTGTTATTTTTTACCTTGCACTTCCATTTAAAAAATACATGAACCAGAATGGCAAACCAACTACGTTATTAACTGTGGAACAGCCACTTATTTGAATACAGTGAAGAAAAGTGTAATTTTGTTGTATTTTTTGGGGGGTCCTTCCTGTCTTCTCCTTTTCACACACGTGGCACTCTGCAGTTTGTGCAGTTCAGCCCCCTCACTCTTCTTTTTTCTCCTTGCTATTGTCTTGTCTCCAGCTGTTATCAGTTCACCCTCCCTTTGTCTGGGGCTATGAGAGGGAAAGCGGAGTTCCTGCTCACTCCATCATGCCAGTTCTGAGAAGCAGGGATGAGATCCGGGCTGGCAGTTCACAAGGTGAGGCAGTCAGAGGCAATCTGTGCCCCCCCTCCAAACACCCCTGCCCCTCTAATTTCCTCCGATGCTACTCTTGAATGTGCCTCCGTATCCATGTGTGCCCTTAGACCCTGCAAAGAGGGGATCACTGTTTGCCCTTGCGGTTGGGGATATCGCTGTCCACCCAGAGTTCCCTGGGATTGTGCAGTCCCGGCTTCCCTGTTTAACAGGTCGCTGATGGATCGATGGACAGCACGGCCGTGTGGGGGACTGGAGAAGATGTCAAGGCCCAGTCTGTATCAAGTATCGGGCTCATTTGCATGGCTTTACAAATATCGACTAATCAGTTAAAGCAGTGTTTCCCAATCCGGCACCTCGAGGACCCACACACAGTCCATGTTTTTGCTCCCTCCCACCTCTGGGAGCTGGGAGGGAGCGAAAATGTGGACTGTCTGTGGGTGCCTAAGGACCGGATTGAGAGACACTGAATTAAAGGATTCGGTTGTTCTTCATCTGTGGGATCTCTGCGCATTTCTGGACCAGTGAGATGGCGGAGCAGACGGGACAGCCCCTGAGTGGATGTGTATCCCGTATCTTTATCTCGTGGTATAGCTTATTTCGGCACATTTGGTGAAAATCGGTCATGTGACACTCGGAGACATAACGCCCACCGCCGGCGGGCCTCCCCGCCAGCCGGTTCTCATTCTTGCTGGTTGATAATTTCCTGTTTTTCCCCCTGGTGCTCACTGAAGCTACTGTTACACCCCCTCGCTGTTTTAATTCTACAGTCAGTTGGCCAAGCAGAGATTTTTAAGTGGCAAAGCAGAGGCACTGTATGGGGTCGCAGAATAAATACCCCCATTAGTTCCTCTAATGCTTCATTGCCGTTTCTGTCCTCATTCCTGTCATGGCCTCCAGGAGGTGTATGACTTACAACACCAGGAAACCATTTGCTGTTTCAAATACTGGGGATAACCTGAAGATTACTCCATCCGCCGCCCGTATCTGTTTGAAATATTCAAGGTTTATTTTTGACTTTGTCAAGATGGTGGCGGATTTCTGCTCCATGCTGGCTTTCCGAAGGTGACAGCAGAAGGGGTTGATTTCGGGGGCCCTCAGCTTCTTCGCCACCTTGGGTGGGGTGGCGCTTGGGACTCTCTGATGTTCGGGAAGAGCGCGATTGAGGAGTAGCAACATGGCTGGGAGCTTGAGTCAGCTTGAGATGGAGACAAAGACTGGGAGAAGGAAGGCAGGTCGCCCATGTGTGTGGGAAGAAGGAACAAGCTGTGCGGTGATGCGTTTGAGGCGGAATGGCGTGATCGTCTTATTTAAAGGCGAACGCCATATAAGTCAAATAATCCTTTGTCGTATTCCACCGTGGACACGGTTGGTGCCAAATAACGGCATGTCGTGGTGCAAAATGACATTTTGCCATTCTGTCCTTTGAGTCTTCGGCCTAGGATCGCGCTCCGAGAGTACGGCACCAGCTGTCCGTCCGTGAATCAGCCTGCGTGCCAGACACTCGAATTGTCGATAACCAACCACAGATTAAAGAGTGAAACTGTAGATTTTTAAGACCGTTTCTCATAAAAACTCAGCAGCAGTCACAGAAATGACAGATTAACATGACCCCGCTGCGATTCCACTCCTTCGATCTCCTGTATGTATAACTCGTCGAGGCCTTTGTTTATGTCCTTAGTAAGGTCAGAAACGCCATAAACGTGGATTTGATTGTGTTGTAATGGAATCGATGTCATCAGTTTAACTGGATCTCACGGTAACATTTAATGACATGGAGGCAGAACACCTGCAAATAGGGACAATTAATTGATTTGGTTTGTGTGCGCTTTGAGGAAAAGACGCTGCCTTATGGCGGATTAGCTTGCTGTCAAAAGTGGCAATGCAGCTACTTAAAGACTTTTCTCTCTGGAACAAAACATTTGGAACAGCAAAACGGCTCTGAAATATAGAAGGCGGCCAAATCAGCCGCATGTTAAACGGGAAGTTTTGGTGTAGAAAATGGATGGATGGATGGATGGATGGATGTACTTGCCAGTAGTACATTTAATTTCCTAAATGAAAATAAATTATATGCAGTATCGATTCACAAAACCTCTGCGCATGGAAGGGTTAAAAACACCATCTGGTCACATATATGGGCATAAACAGGAGTTATGCCGTGACATTTCTTGTAAATTTAGTCTTTTTTTTTAGGTAGGGTAGAGAAATTATTCACCTTTTTTGTGCCTTAAGCTGGTGTTTCTCAAAGCATATCTCTACCGGGAGTATGGGGGTCCCTGTGGACCGGATTGAGAGACACTGCCTTAAGCGTGGAGGAACAGGGGGGGACTGGGGTGCGTGTCCGAGTTCGGCCCAGACTGGAATCCGGCCCGGCGGGAACCCTGCAGGAAGCGTCAGGAGCCGGGTATGTGCTGAACCTGAAGACATTGCGGGCCTTCAGCTGGCGCTAACTGGGAACAGCTGGCTTATTAATTAACAATGACCGGAGAGGGTCAAAAAGGGGCTGTTAAAGACAGTGGTAAGGTAAGTGGGGGGGCGATGGTTCCCAGGGGGGGCTGGAGGGGGCAGGCGGCAGCAACAGCTCAAGAACTCTCCCCCGAGGCAAATGAGACAATTAAGATAAGTCCATGCACAGCCCCCAATGCGCGCCTTTATCTCTGAATCAGCTCTGCCTTAACTGTAAGGATCAGTGTCGCGACAATGAAGCAGAAATCCAAAGTAACAACACGGTGAATCCTTGAGAAAACGGCAGGGTTGCTTCGGCGCCGCGGAAGCAGGCCGGCGACCCAAGCTCTCGACCTCGGCGCCCACATTAAGCTGCCCGTCACCCAGTGATTGATTTCGCTTTTTGGAGAAATTATGGCTCATGAAGGAGTGAGAAGCTGATTTCCCAGCAGCTCTACTGGGCTGTGGCGGCTGGACGGCAGTTTCACTGCGGTGGGTGTATATGTGCCCCCCCCCCCCCTTGACAGTGAACTCCGTGCATCCTGTTCGGCAGTCACTTGTCACCTGCGGAAAAGCGCTATAGACAGAATACGCAGGGCGGGCAATCGATTGAGCCATTTCCATGTTTGTGTGTGTGTGGTGCGTATGTGTGTGTATATGAGCGGGAACATATATCTGAGTGTTGATTTATATGATTGTTCCTGTCTATGTTTTATCTGTAATTTACGTGTAAATGTCATGATGATTGAATATTTATGTCAGGCGTGGAGGTGACTCTACTTATCATGTAATACATAAGCGTGTGTTAAATATCAGAGCTGGAAAATGCCCTGTGTGCTTTTATAATGGCGAAAAATCAATCCGGTAGAATGACACAGAGAGAGAGGGAGAGGGAGAGGAAAGGCCACATTGCTTTTACATGTGGAAAATGGAAGATGACAATAAAGAAATGTAATGAACTACCTACAGAGGTGATGCAGGCCTGTAGTTCAATTCAATTTACTTTTATATAGCGCCTTTCGCAACAGAGTTGCCCCAAGGCACTTTACACGGGTAATAGAGAAGAATTCAAAATCGTCATCAGAGCATTTGTCTGACCTTTTGACCCCTTTTCCTTCTCTCTGCTGCTCTCCTTCCATAAGCCCCTACCCTCTCCCCCCCTCTTCTGTGGTACCACTTTCCACCACATTCCCCTTCTATATCGCTCCCCCCCCCCCCCCGCTTTCCTTCTCCCTCTCTTGCTGACTTTCCGCTGTCTCTTTAATTAAAATCGCTCAGCACCGGCGGGGCCTCGGTGTAGCTGTGATTTAAACAGGAGAGCCACAAGCGTTTGATGTCGCCGTCAGGCGCAAACCGCGTCATGTTGGCCATAGACAGGTACCACCGCGTCGACCTTTCTCGCAGCATGCGGGCGTCATTTACAGTCATTTCCCGATTCTTCTCATGGGGGGCCAGGCAGCTACGCTTTGTGTTTTTTTTTTTTTCCTTCCTCAAAAGCGGATAGCTTTAAGTCCCAGCAATGGCTGAAGCTGAGGGAGGCCATCGGCACGATGGTAGAGTCTGTTTGACCAGCATACAAGCACTTTTAGGGAGTCAGTCCAAATACAGGAACTAGCATCCGCTCAAGATCATGACGAGAGAAGAGAAGCATGATTAACAGACATATGTAAGCAGGGGCGGGGCTTCAGGGCCACCAGCCCTAGCTGAAAAATGATTGGCCTCCGTGTTGGCCCCACCCAATCACTCACCGATTCAAAACATACAATTGGCTAATGATAAGGTTGGCCCCTCTGAATGAATTATGGCCCCTGTTTTGCGCCACATCATAAAATGATCCTAGAATTCCTCCTGAGCGTTATGAAAGTTATAAGCCGTGTTATTCTTTCCTGAGGTAGAAGGTCATATTATGAGAGCAATAACAGTAACACTGCCAGCATAATTATAATTATGATAATCCTGCTGCTACTAATAATGATAACAACAATTAAAATTGTATTGTGTGTAAAACAATCAGCGGTTTGGTCTGACCCTCTATACGTCGCGTGGGTCGCGAGGGAGCGTCTTGGTTGCGAGCTCCCGAAATCACTCAGGCGACGGCCGCTGCATAAGCGGTTAGGGGAGCTGGTTATCCGTCTGCCTCATCACCGAAATCCACACCGGTGTTGTCAGTCACCTGACAGCGAACTCTGTGCATCCCGTTGAGCACTTGCTTGTCACCTGTGGAAAGGTGCTATAGACAGAATACGCAGGCGGGCGGCTGATCTGGTCGTTGTCAGCGGTTTGTGCTGCGGCCACAGATGGTGCCGGGGGCCTGCATCCTAAACGGGCTTAGAGCATGTGCCGCAGTGAAGCGCTGCTTCTGGGTGGAGCTTTCTAGTGAAGAACACAGCAGAAGGAGAAGCGCACAGCCAGTAAGGTCAGGTGCGTCGCTGGAAGGAATCGACATTAATTCTGCTGATGGCGCCCGGGGTCACGGGGCTGGCGAGCTCGTCAGACACGTGTTCCAGAAAAACCGAATGACATGTCCTACACGGCACCGCGCGTGCCTTAGGGCGGGGGCCGCCATCGCGTTCAGGTCCTGCTGCCAGGAGCCAGGGTGTATGCGCAAAGGTGCGCAGCCCTGACTCACCGACAGAATGTGGTTCGGAGAGACCGCAGAGGAAGTGCTCATGAGCGCCCCCTGCCTTTAAAGATGGGTGCACTATAGCTCATCGAAGAAATGGAGAATTAAATAAGACCAGCGAAAAAAACACAATTTATTTGGCATTCAGATGAACAAAGCCTGATGGCCTTTGTGTAAATATGGCTGTTTACTTAGAATAAGGAGCACTCCTTTTCAAATGGATACCAAGGCGAATCCCTTTCCTCTCTGCAGTGCAGTAACCTCAGTTGTTCCACAGAATCATTTTGCACTTTCAAAAAATGTAGTTTCTCGTTTGCTGTTGACATTCAGATTATTGTATTTCAGTGGAAGGAGCATCACAACAATTTCGGAATTTTTACAAGAGTTTGAATTCACCGATTTTATGTTATTCGACTCTTTCCATAACAGATTTTGTTGAGTTTTTACCCATTGTGTACCTCTGCTGCAGCGTAGAGAGGAGTAAACCTTCATCCGTCTGTTAGAGAAACACAGACGCTGCAGAAGATGACAGCTTATCCGCCCGCTTTCTAATGTTTGCTGCTGGGAGCAGTACGGACAGCAGCACTGATGGCTCCGTCTTCGTAATTAGTGATCAGCCAAGGAGGTCGAAGTTCGCGGTAAAGTCCCGCTTGCGTCCTGACGACTACTTCCTGTCCATGCGCTGGGAGCTCGTGCGTTGCCTCTCACGCTGAAATGTACCCGTTAATCCCAGGCTGGCCGAGCCAGAGTCCTAAAAATAACAGTTTGGAATGAGATGGACCAAACGGGAGAGATTAGCACGGTGCTAATCTGCGAAAAGCTGTCAATAAAACACATTTCGTGCGATTAGAGGAAGGCTGTTCACGAGGGGTCATTTTGGTTTCTTTGTCATGTCTTGGCTCGTCGAGCTCGGTCTCTGTATATGAACGGAGTGGCATGTGTCCAGGCCCTAATGGGACAAAACAAATGACCTTTTTAGACAGTAATGGATATGAACCAGTTATCACAATCCGAGACGTGAGACAGTGATTGAATATGTTTTCTTTTTGGCAAAAATAAAAGAGGAGGGTGAAGAAGAATAAATGAATTCTAAGCTGAATGAATTCTGTGAGCGTTGTCTGGGCCAGACCAGGAGGTGCTGAGATTTAGCGTGTGGCCCTGTGGGGCTGTGCAGTTATGAAGAATGCTGAATAGATCTTGGTTCCTTGTTTAAACTACCGCACCTACAGTACAGTCATTCAGGACCCCAGATCTTACTCCCCATCCCACCCCCCACCCCCAGCTTCTAGAAAGCTGAGTCCAGCTCAGATGGCGTAACTGTGGAGCGGCTTCTCTGTAACGTCCCTCTACCACCAAGGCCACCACCCAGCTTCCCTTTCGGTCACCTTGCCGTCGCACGGTGGCACTCTGGTTGGTGCTGTTGCCTCAGACCTCTGGGATCAGGGTTAAAGTCTTTGCCAGGGTTCCATGTGTGTGGGGTTTGCATGGTCTCCCCCATGTCGTCGTGGGGTTTCCTACGGGTTCTCCGGTTTCCCCCCACAGTCCAAAAACGCGCGGAGGTTAATTGGAATCACTAAATTGCCCATAGGTGTGCATGTGTGAGTGTGTCCTGTGATGGGTTGGTGCCCCATCCTGGGTTATTCCCTGCCTTGCTCCTGTAGACTCGTGGGCAGGCTCCCAACCTCTGTGACCCTACATAGTGGGTATAGAAATAGTTGGACGGATGGATATTTACATTTCAGGCTCTCATCATCAAATGTTCTCCCGGGTGCTTCGCTGGTACTTACACTGTCTTAAAAAAAGGTGGAGAGGTAAAGGTCTCTGTGATGTAATTATCCCTGCCGCTTGGCCCTGGTTTCGCGTTGTCCCTGCGGCCTCTAAGGGCAGCAAGCGTCCCGGAGAGATTGCTCACTTTGTGGGACGGCCGCCGTGGCCAGCTCCGCACATAATCCATTCACTTCAAAAGCTGGTATTCGCATGGGGGTGGGACGCCAGCGACGCTGGGATCGAAGCAGCTTACGACAAGCATCTTATACTTCACACCTCCTCATGTACTCTATAATAGCACTTTGAATGCTGCATGAAAACGCTTATAAGATTGTAACCCCCCACCCCCATCCCCGGGTGAGTTCTTCAGGTTGTGAATCAGACGTGCCATTCACGGCAGAGGAAGCGTCGCGGTATGCCATGCGGCCAGCTGCCGCTCGTTCCCCGTCCGGCGTTTCGCTGAGGCAGCGTCTCCGCTAGCTGAGCACCTATATTTCCTGCTCCTTTCCATCCTTCGGTATTATTTGGTCCGTTTGAGGACAGTCACACTTGTTCAGCCCTCTGAGGAGAGCCACACTGCTTCTGTCTGCTTTGCTTGCTGTATATGTATCCCTAAATCCTCACAATGAAGCTGCTGAGGCTGAACTGCCCTGTAGTTTGCCCCAGGCCAGACTCTGCTGCTAAGGGGGTCCATTTCGGTTGCCAGGGAGCTCACGGGCGTGTGAAACGGATCTGGACACAGTCGCCACATCCCGCCCCCCCCAGGCAGGTCAGGAGAGGCTCTCCCCTCCCCGTAAGCGTGCCAGTGGCGGGAGGGCGCCATATGTGCCGAGTTATCGGCTCTGCTAAGAGAAGCTGGCCCCGTGTTCCCCAAGTGTGGTGCTCGCCGGCGCCCTCCAGTGGGTGGGCGGATGAGCGGGTGAGACTTCCGGATTTGTTTGTGTCGGGGAACGCTGGTGCGTGTGGGGTACCGGCGTGTATCTCTGTGTCCATCATCAGCGTTACACTGAGAGGGCCTATTTTAACGGTTGCTATGGAAACTGAGTGCTGTTGGAGAAGTACGGATTCAAATGGTGCATCTCTCTCCGTCTCTCTCTCCATCTCCCTCTTGCCCTGTACCTCCCTCCTTTCCTCAGCCCTCTTTCTGCTGCTCCATCTATCTGTTGCTGATCTTCTCTTCCCTCTTTCTCTCATTCTCTCACCCTGTCTTTAATTCCCCTTTTTCCCTGAATCCGAATCCCCATCTTGGTTCTGCTTTCCATCCTCTTCCTTCTACCCATTCTTTACATATCCCCCCCCCACCCCCCCTTGGACTTACACTCCCACCTCATTTTCCACCCTTAGGAAGAGTGTGCAGTTGACAATTAACACAGGGACCTGTAATTAACCCTGACGAACTTCTAGCAATTAGTTATCTTAAAGGAGCCCTTCTGCTCTCTCCAACCCCCCTGTTTCTGTCCCTGTTTATCTATTCTCTCTTTCCGTCTCTCTCACTCCATTATGCGGTGTGTTTATTGTGCGTTTCTATGTTTTCTCTATCTCTATCCCCCCTGTGTTTCAGGTTGGGAACCCCACCGGAAACACACACACACACACATATATGCACATGCACATGTACATACACATACACACACAAAACATGCCTGTCAGAACACAGGCTGTACATACTCTTTCGCTCCCCCTTTCTTTCGTTCACTCCCCCTCTTCCCTCTCCCTCTTCCTGCATCACTGTTAATGGAAAGGTCTATAAATAATAGTTAGAGATTTGTGGTCATTCAGAGAGATGGAGAAAGAGTGCAGCAGAATAGAGTGGGGTGTGGAGGCAGGGTCAGACAGTCTATCAGTCAGTCCCTGAATCTGTCTGTCTGTCAGTCTGATAGTCAGTTAATCAATCCTAGAGCTGCTCTGAGTCGCCCTCTCAGCACATCACTCAGCCCATGGGTCTGTCCTTTAGAGAGTCGATAAAATCCCTTTTTTCCCCCATCTCCCATCATATATCCTCTCTGTTCTTGTTCATCCTCCCCCCTTCATCTTCTTTACCTCCTTTCTCACATTTGGTGTCACATCATCTGTGCTTTTTCCAGCTCTCCGTCATTTGCGTGTTTGTGCGAATGCTGTCAGTCCGTCTGTCTGCCTGTCAGTTTGTCCATCAGTTTGTCTGTCAAATTGCCCATCAGTGTGCCTGTGTGTCTGCTTGTCAGTTTTCCTGTTCATCATATTGTCCACTTCTCTTTCATACTTCCCATCAGCCTGTCTGTTAGTCTGTTTGCTAGTCTGTCCATCCACTTGTCTGCCGGTCAGTTTGCCTGTCTGTTATACTGTTCATCAGTCTTTCTGTCAGTCCGTCCATCAGTTTGTCTGCCTCTCATTTTTCCTGTCTGTCATACTGTTTATCAGTCTGAGGCTCTATCCAGCAGTCTGTTTGTCTGCCTGTTGGTTTGTCTGTCTGTCGTACTGTCCATCTGTCTGTTGTATTTTTCTGTCTGTCATACTGTCCGTCAGTCTGTGTGTCAATCTGTCCATCAATCTGTCTGTCTCCCTGTCAGGTCGCCTGTCTGTCACCTTGCACTTCGCCCTGCAGTGGCCCAGTTTCTCCGGCTCTGTTATGTGCCGACGTGTGTGATGGAGGCACTGCTGTCTGCTGTGGTTAATTAGCGCTGATCACACAGCTCCTTCTGCACTAACTGCTTCTGCTCGCCTTTCCTTCTGTTCCCTCTGCCCAGGGATTAAGTCTCCACTCCTCCGTCATGCCTGTGTGCCACGGTCGTCCGTCCTCCGCCTCCCAGGACCGCCGTGTCTTCCCCAGGGGCTCCCTGCATCTCTCCCTGCATTTCTTCCTCCTCTTCCTGTACGTCCTGTCACTGGCCACCCCAGGCACGTGTCGGCGGGACAAGGGCGGACCCGGTGGACAGGAGAGGGGCGGACCGCACTACATCCCTGTGGCACCACCCCCCCCGCCGCCCAACAAACTGACACAGGGCCTGAGCATTGCTGTGGTGCTGGTGGGCAACTCCAGCGAACTGGCGCTGGCTGAGGGCCGCGAGAAGGACGATTTCCAGCACATGCCACTGCCGCCCAACGTGGAGCTGGTCACCATGAATGAGACGGACCCCAAGAGCATTATCACGCGCATTTGCGATCTGATGACCAAGCACTGGCTGCAGGGTGTGGTGTTCGGTGATGATACCGACCAAGAGGCCATCGCCCAGATCCTGGACTTCATCTCGGCCCAGACGCACATCCCCATCCTGGGCATCCGTGGCGGCTCATCCATGATCATGGCGGCCAAGGTAGGCCGGCTTCGTGAGGGGTCGATTGAGGGGCCAGCGGGCACGGAGACCACTGGAGGACATTGGATTAAGTCGCAGAACTGCTGAGAGAGGGACGAGTGACAGGGATTGCGTGGGGGGGCGGTGATGGGTAGGATGCACAGAGCAGTGACTTGGAAACGTGTCCTCGGTGTCATGGCGTGGCGGAGAGACCTGGCTGAGTGACGGGGGGCACCTTTTTTATCCAGCCTCTGCAAACAAAACTGCGAGAACAGATAACTTTCCATACCACAGAGTGTCCCCACTGGCTGTAACACGCATTCACACCTGCACCCACATACTCAGAGTATCCTTACTGGCTTACACACACACACACACACATATCCATGTACATTTGGTAATTACTGATCATTTCCGATGATGGTTTGCAACTCATATTGACTATGCTAGCCTTTAGCCCGGTTCATGCTGGGTAGCAAAGAAAAGCCAAAGGGGAGGCCAGGTATGAAAAGTTCACTTCCGTTTACATCTGCGAACAGAGTACGTGGGCTGACATGGGGGGGGGTGGTGGCGTCAGACTGGGGCCGTAAGCAGAACGGTACATTGCCTTCACTTTGACTGAGGTAGTTAACAGCCTGGAATAATTTGAAGGAATTAACTCAGTATGCATCACGCCTGCTGCTCCCGGCTGCCAGATCCAGGCGGGATCACTGAGACGCTCCGCGTTCTTCGTTTAACCGATTACCTGCACCGGCACACTAGTAACACCAGAGCGGGACCATAACTGGGAAATGTGCTGATGGGGGTAATGGTAAACAAGTAGGAGGTGAGGGAGGCGCAGTGTGGAGGGGAGGAGGACGAGGAGGAGGTTGTGCGGGAGGAGCGACACACTCCTCAGTCACTCACCTAGCTGTTATTACCCCCCCCCCCCCGACATGAGGCCAAATACTCTTGCCGTGGTTGGCATGGCAACGGCTTGCACATCTACACACGTAGAACCTGGGTGCATGGGGGGGGGGGGGAGTTCCTCATTCTCCCGCCGATGGATAGGGATAAATGGAATGACTGGGAGGGAGGAAGGAGGAAGCTGACCGCGACTCAGGGCAGAAGAGAGAGAGGAGGAGGCAGGAAGTGTGGCGGAATTCGTGCGTGATGGCAAGAGCAGGGATAGACAAATGGGGCCATAAAGGTGGTGCGGGCAGCACAGGTGAGGCTCAGATTAATTAGGGGGAGATGGAGACGGAGATGGATAAGCAGGAGAGCGACACACTCCTTTAATCTGGTGGCTGGGGGGGCTGTGCCGCTGTGCTGTGAGAGGCCTGCTGGGGGGAACGTGATTTCGATTTATTCTGTAAAATGCTGAAGGGCACCGGAAGCGCGTGCTTGTGGGGGGGCGGCCGTGCCAGGGCATGATGGGATGTGTGTGCGGCAACATTTTTTGAAGCCACTGAATATTTATTTATTTCACCAGCACTTTTATCCAACTCATTGTATAATTAAGAAAGCATGGTCACTTCCCTGGTGTTAGGGGTCTGGCTCAGGGACCCAGCAGCGAAATCACTCTGCCGACCTGGGGATTTGAACCGACAAGCTTCCGATCACAGGCGTGGAGTCCTGACCCACTGAGCTGCACAGTGTCCCCTAGCATATATGTGTGGTGTTTCGTGTTTCTCTGCATGCAGTGCATTTCGGCACCTGATCGCCCATGACAGCGAGCAGATCTCCATGTGCTCCCCTGGACACCGGGCACTGGGTTTTGTGTTTGTTTGTTTTAATCCCACCACTGAATGATGTCAGTGGAAGGCTGCAACAAAACTCAAGAGGCAGTTTAACGCTCAAGAGTGCCCCGCGTTCCCGCTTTGGACCCCCACGCAGCCCCTGCACCATGTTCATGGCGTAACGCAACACTTCATCGGTCCAGAACTGCCCGGCCCTCAGAGGTGTGACTGAGGTGATTAATTTATTCCTGAAACGGTTTCGTGGCAGTCGGGAATGAGATGTACCGGACCTGAATGCTGATGGATGCGACCTGTGTCTGGCACATATTCCCATTTGGGGGGGGAGGGAGTAATGAAACTGTTTTGCTGGGGCTAGCCCTGCTACGAGCTTAATTCAGAGGGGAGCTGTTTTTTGGGGTCACCTCGCCTGAGGCAGGGTTGGGGGTCATCTTGGCTAGCTGTCACCGTTGGCAACGCCCAGTCAGCGGGGTTTTAATCAGCCCAGCCGATCCTATCCATCTGTAAATGCGATCAATCACCGGCCGGCTTGTTTTACGGCAGCGGTTAATGAGGTCTAGCACCGTTTCACTGTGATACACTCTCCTGCTCTCTGAAAAACACGAGCGGTTGGGCAGCCCCCTCAAGACGCCCAAGCTGCCCAGCCTCTCCCATTCCACTGTCACGCGCTGCTTCTCCTCAGTCACAGACCTCTGTGTTATAATATTCCCTTTCTGTTTTTTTCCCTTCCCCCTATCAATACTCTCTCTCGTTCTGTCCTGATTTCGAGATGTGGCTGTCCAGCTAGTATGCTTTTAAGAAAGAGAGAGAGTCCTAAATATGTGTCCTATTTTTCCTGCCTCTTTTCGTCCATTTCAAACGTGAATGTTGAGACTTACTTATAATTTTTCTCGCTTCATAGGACATGTGTTTTGTGAACAATCTGTAGAAAGCATGTCCTGTGCCCCACAGACAGTGTGCCCTGTGTCCTACAGACAGTGTGCCCTGTGTCCTACAGACAGCGTTTCCTGTTCCCTGTAGAAAGCATGTCCTGTGCCCCACAGACAGTGTGCCCTGTGTCCTACAGACAGTGTGCCCTGTGTCCTACAGACAGCGTTTCCTGTTCCCTGTAGAAAGCATGTCCTGTGCCCCACAGTGTGCCCTGTGTCCTACAGACAGCGTTTCCTGTTCCCTGTAGAAAGCATGTCCTGTGTCCTGTAGAAAGCATGTCCTGTGCCCCACAGTGTGTACTGTGGCCTACAGACAGTGTGTCCTGTGCCCTACAGACAGTGTGTCCTGTGCCCTACAGACAGTGTGTCCTGTGCCCTACTGACAACGTTTCCTGTGTCCTGTGCCTTATTGACAGTGTATCTTGTGCCCTATAGACAGTGTGTCCTGTACACTATGGGCAGCATGTCCTGTGTCCTACAGACAGTGTGTCCTGTGCCTTATAGATAGCATATCCTATACCTTGTAGACAGTGTGTCCTGTGTCCTACAGACAGCGTGTTCTGTGCCCTATTGACAGGATAGCTTATGTTCTGTAGATGGATTATCCAGTATCCTTTAATTTAAACGGGATACTTGTGCCCTGTAGATGGGATGTCTTGTCCCTTGTGGACAGGGTGTCCTGCGCTCTGTAGATCAGATGCCATGTGCCTCTGTAACAGAGCGTACATGTGATCCATTGGGTTATTTGTGGAGAAATGTTTTATCAGGGACGATCATAAGCACAGGCAATTTTCACGGCTTTAAAGAGCATTTTATTGGCAGTATCACCCTGAACTCCTGACTGCTGCAGATGCAGAACAAACTCGCCCACCTCAGAAGCAGCACAAAGCATTCTGGTTTACAGTGTTTAGGGTGGCCAGGTGGACATGTCATCGGCAGGGTTTTAATTCATCTTTGGGTTTTCACTAATTTTGCACTGACCAGGCTGTTGTGGGGAGGTGCCTGATTCCTTCTATGATTTATGTATTTGTCTTGTCTGTGGTTAAAAGCTAGCAGTAGTAATTGGAGGATTTAATAGCATATTGATAATGTATGGTACTGTCTGTGGATGCTTTATTCTTGATGGAATGGAACTGCCCATGGCTGGCAGGGAGACTATCCTCCTATTTAGGGAGTATGACTCACTTGGGCCCGGATGGCTGTGGGTACAGACTGAACCCCACCGCACCGTTTGCCCCACTGCCCTATCAATCTTGGCTCTCCTCTTAATAATTTTCATCTATTTTTCACATTCCTTTCTTTTTCTTTCTTTCTCTGAGGCCTGTGTGATGCCAGTCTGTTTCAGGCCATTTTCTTCTTCCTGTGAAGTTCTGCTGCACAGTATGTTTTATTGCCCCCCCCCCCCCACACACTGTGAAGTCTCATGTGATATAAACATTCACCATGACTCTATCAGGGCTGATAGCCCCACCCATGCCCCACTCACTCATCAGTCTCCTTCTTCCTCCTTTATCTCTCATCTTTCACCCCCTTTTCTTTCTTTTTATTTCCATCACTTTCTCATTATGGCCCCCCGGTCCTTCCTTTTTTGTTTCCTTTCTGTTGCTCTGTCATTTTGTTCCGGCTGCTGCGCTGCTTCTCGTTCTCCATCCCCTTACACCCACGTTTGCCCTTCGCTCGTCCTGCATCCACCCCCCCGCCTCTGGCCTTCCCCTGTGATGCAGTAAGTGCTGAGTACTGCGTGTTGGACAGTCTGGATCAGAGATCACAGGCTTCGTATCCCCTGGAGGGCAGCCGAGTGGCAGGGGGGGGAACGTAAAGACAAAGAGGGAACGGGTGACGGTGAGACGAGTGACACCCAGTCAGTTGGGATGTCGACTTCATATCAGATTGACATGTGCAGCGACAAATGCACACGCAGTGTCACGTGACTTGCATTTGCACGGCACGTCAAATGTGGTATGCACCGCAATGCTATCCTGTCAACTAGGCACACATGTCGCAGCGTCCCACTGTCCTTGGACCCTTGGCGGGCGGCTGCAGCCTCTGCTCTCCGGCGTCCCATCGCCTGAGCCACCCTCTGGCAGGTCCAGCAGGCTCCTTTCTGGTTAAGATCACGGAGCCATGATGGAGACCCGAAGGAGAAGCAGCGGGTCGCGGCCCCCTGTCACATCTCCACGTCGATTGACCCCCCACCCCCCCACCAAATCTTGCTCCAATGGCTGCCTGGCAATACCACCGTGGAAGTGACTATTCCCATTAACGGGAGTGATAAATGGGGGCGTGACATCAGATGGGGGGTGGGGTGGGAACACTGCTCATCCCGCACTACCTGCATACGTGGCGTGACGTGGCATAGGTCCGGAGGCGCGCGGTTCCGATCAGCCCGTGGCTGCCTCGCCGCCATGTGCCTGTGTGTGCTTGTGTGCGCTAGTGTCTGCGTACAGGGCCAACGGTGGGTGAGTAGATATTTTCGTTCGCACTAATGGCATCTTTAACGAGACCGTTTCGATGGAAACCATGTTGCCATGGAGACATAGCCTGTCTCTTTGAATTAGAAATATTCCTCCATCTCCCCCTTTTCTCTCTCTCTTGCTCTCTCTCTCTCTTCGTCTACCCAGCTGAATGTACAGCTGTCAGTCCAGAGGTGTACAGATAAAAAAGTGGGGGGGACAAAGGGGTTCAATAGAGTCCAAGGAATAATGTTTTGGAGCTTGGGTGCCACAGGACCTTTTGATACAGTGGGAGAAAGATGTGAGAAGGAATAAGGTAATAAGGCAGTGTGTGTGTGCATGCATGTCTGCGTGCGTGTGTGTGTGTGTGTGTGAGTGAGAGAGAGCGAGAGATTGATTATGTTCCCCTAAGTGCTTCTGGCAGCCTTGAGACCGTGTTGTACTCCCATCTAGCCGATCTGAATGAACATAGCAGAGAGTGATGGGGATGCTTCACCGCAGGGGTGGGGGCACAGGTGAAACATGGAGGCAACTTACGTCATGGATTTGGGGGGAGAGGGACTGAGATGGTAGGGAGAAAGAGACCGAGAGGAAGGGGGAGGCCGGGAAGAGAGAGGCAGAGATGAGCAGGGGCAGGACTGACAAGGCCATGACCTTTTCATCTGCTGGCATCAATCATAGTTAAATCATCCACCCCTCTCTCCCTTTATTTAAGGACCCAGTAGTTTTGCTAAGGGTACAGGAGTGATAAAACACACACACACACACACACACACACACTCACTCACTCACTCACTCACACATACACACACACACAGATTAGGTACGTATCTATACTTGTCTTAGTATCCTCGTGGGGACTCTCCATTCATGTCTATTAGCATAACCGTAATCCCAACTATGACAACCCACGCGCACACACACACATACACACACACACACTCACACATACACATACAGGCCTACCTTCATCTCAGGGTTATCTGGTCCATATATCAGAGTCGCGTGTGTCCACGATGAAGGTATCAGTATGTCCCAAAGTGAATAATCAATGTTAATTAACTCCTGCTGACACACAAGATAATAGCCTTGAATGGCGAAATGGTTTTGCCACCCCCACCCCCCCCCAAGTAATTTTGCCTAAATACTGGCACGTCAAACAGGCAGACGTACTGTTAATCACTTATTAATTATGATGAGATATTGGCTGTGGGGGAATGGTGGCTAGGATACTGAAGCCACTGACGCCCCCACTGACATCATTACACCCGAACGGGCCCCCCCAAGCACGATGTCACTCCTGGCGGTTTCTTCCCAGGGCACCGCCCTTCAAAGTGAATTAACATGCACTGGGAGCATCCACGCTGTTCTGCTGCTGCATTAGTGTGCATCTGCAGCAGAGCGATGCCTCACCTGCGGTGGCGTGTGGAGATAGAGCATCGTTGCAGCTTGTGTGAGGCTGTGCAAGTGTAGTGCAGGCAGGCTTGCATATCTCTGGTGTCAGTTTGTGAGTTTGTAGTGTCAATTTGTGTTTGTATGTCTGTGGAGTCAGTTTGTGGCGTTAGCTTCTCTGTGTCACTGGTATCAGTTTGTGTCTGATTGTGGTATCAGTTTGTGTGTTTGCCCGCGGTATCAATTTACATGTGTGTGTCTATTATCTATTTGTGTCTGTGGTGTCAGTTTCAGATGTTAGTATGTGGTGTATCAGTCTGTGAGTGTAGCACAAGCTAGTGGGGGGGGGGGGTGTCTGTGGTATCGGTTTGTGTATGTTGTTCCTCTCTGCTATCAGAGTGTTCCTGGTAATTTTAGGAATTGCTGAAAAATTGATGCTCTTGAGTAGATAACCAACAGGGGCCAGAGAAGGTGTTCAGGATGGAAACTGAGATGGGGGGAGGGGGGGCAAGTGAAGAGAATGTGTATGAGGAAGGGCAGCCCCAGGAATCAAAAACGTCAGTTGAGGGAGAGTCGTTAAGTTTTAAAGGGTTTCTCTGGGGTGCAACCATCTCGCTGTAAAGCTCAGTGTTAATCAGAGTGTGAGAGCGGCATGAGGGATTTATGTTTTATCCAGTAACAGATTTCAGCGCACAGCTCTTAACAGCTGGTGTCTGTTTAAAAAAAAAATAAAAATCAACCAAAAAGTCCATAGCACTCAAGCTGCCCACGGACCGGCGTTTTTCTGAGTGACACAGGACGGAAGCATGGCAATGGACACCAACGGCTGCACTGAGTCACCGTGTGAGGCGAGTGGCGCCAGAAAGTGTCCCAGCTGCAGCGGGTCACGGGTTGGATGGGGGGGGGGGTGGGTTAGAAATGTCTGTCCTGCCTTCTGTGTCTACATTTTTCCCAGCTTCTGCCAACAAAATCCCCTTTTTTTCGTTCATGGAGGCGATAAGGATCCTATGAAAGCTTTACTTTGGACATCTGTGGTTTCTTTAGTTGTCAATTTGCTTCTCTCTGTCAACCCTGACAAATGGCGAGCCAGCCGCCTGTGCTGTTCGTCGTTTTCTTCCGGGATCCTTCAGCTCAGAAGCCTGGTGCTGTCTGGTGCTGTATGACACAGAGAGCCGGGGAAAGGGGGTCCCTCCAGGCATGCAGGTGACACAAGTCACACTGCTAGGCAAATGGGTCAGTCTTGGGTGTGGAAGCTGCAGGACGCATCTACAGTTACATTCATTTAGCAGATGCTTGTGTCCAAAGTGAGGCAGATACAGCTTAAAAGAGGCAACATAGGTACATGTGCAGCTGTGCCAAGCTTCCAGTGAGTGGCCATGAGAATTGGAAATTAGCACTGGAGCTCGAGTTGCACCAGAGATTGTTAGAACCCAACATCAAAAAAACTAGTCAAATTCATACACCATGAGGACGAGTTGGTAAAAGAGCATCCAGTGTTGCCAAGGATAGCTAGTGAAGGTCAGTAAGTGGGAGAGTTAGTTGAGTTAATCCTAGAAAAGGTGGTTCTTGAGACAGTTCTTGGAGGTTGAGAGTGACTCTTGACGTGGATGGTTGGCCCATTCTTCCACCAAGGAACCGCGCACGAGTTATATCTAGAGTTATTATCATGTAATGAAGGGAACACTAGGTAGAGTTGACTTGCTCACTGATGAGGTTGAGATGGGATGTTGAAACGGGATGCTGGTCCGTTTAGTGTAGGTAGGTGCTGTTCCATTAACAGCTCTGAAAGCAAGGACCTCGAACTTGAACTTGATGCAAATGCCTAAAGGAAGCCGATGAAAAGAGATGGAGCACATAAAACAGATAACACGAGAGCATTTCGGCTGATTGAATACATGCTGCTGCATTTTCAATAATCTGTGGTGGTTTCACAGCACACGCTGGCAGCCCTGTTGGTAAAGTGTTACAGTAGTCCAGTCGAGAGATGGCAAGTACCTGGATTAGGTGCTGAGCTGCATATTCTGATAAATAAGGTCTACGCTTCTTGATATTATACAGAGTGAGTCTGTGACCAGGAGATAGCTGCTATGTGATCAGTAAGGATAGTTGGTCATTTATCATTATCCCAAGGTTCCTGGCAGACCTTGATGGAGACGGCATCAGATCCAAGTTGTGCAGTGTTGTCATGGTGATTGGTAGGCTTGGCAGGGTAGAAAAGAAACTCTGTCTTTGAAAGGGTCAGATGGAGATGGGGATTCCTCATTAGGGCTGTGATGTCAGCGAGGCGTGTGGATATCTGAGGAAAGAATAGGCAGAGCTGGTTGTCATCCACAGAGTTGTGTTAGGAGAAGCCATGTGATTGTGAAGTGGAGGGGGCAGAGACTGGCAGCTCTGTACATTGGGGTCCTGTCTTGAATGGGGATACTAACTGTTTTGTGTGCAAACACAAGAAGGATGTGGATGGTGGTCAGAATAGTGGGTTCTGGAGCACAGCTGGGGTCTTCGTTTATGGTTCCTTTGTGATGCCTGTGTAATGCCAGTGTGGGTTTCCCGTTCCCACGTGATGACTGTGTGGGTTTCCCGTTCCCGCGTGATGACTGTGTGGGTTTCCCGTTCCCGCGTGATGACTGTGTGAGTTTCCCGTTCCCGCGTGATGACTGTGTGGATTTCTTGTTCCTGTGTGATGACTGTGTGGATTTCTTGTTCCTGTGTGATGACTGTGTGGGTTTCCTGTTCCTGTGTGATGACTATGTGGGTCTCCTGTTCCTGTGTAGTGACTGCGTGGGTTTGCCGTTCCTGTGTGATGACTGTGTGGGTTTCCTATTCCTGTATAATTATTGTGTGGGTTTGCATCCTTGTGGGACGAATGAGTGATGACTGAAACTACATAAATGAAACCAGCTTGCTATGATGAGTTGCAGCTGATGCACAATCCTTAGCATTAGCCATTAGCTTTATTGCCACCTAAAACACTGACGACCCAGGCAGGGTATAACCAGCACAGAGAAGGGGAGACTGGGATATGGCGGCATGAGGGGGTGTCGCAGGATTCTAGTGCTTGATGGGCCGAATGGCCTCCTCTCGTTTGTAAATTTCTTATGTTCTTATGTAGTGCTTTCTGAAGCAGCTGGACTCTTCTTGGTGGTAACAGCAATAAGAGTATAAAACAACAACCGTTTAGAAAGGAGACACCTTCACCTGCTTTGTGGCTGGGGGCAGTCATGCAGGGAGCGGGTGAAAAGTCCCGCACTCACTAGAAAAGCCATCACCTGCTTTATGATCTGCTCATGATAATCAAGTTAGGCGCTAAATTGACCAAATATTTTAATTATGGACCAGGATTTTAAATTTATCTTTTAAATGTGAAATAAGGTCACTGCTAATTAGATGATGACCTGACAAATTTGTGAACTAATTACGTCTGTGTGTATTTGATTAAAGGTTAGTTTTTTTTCTTAATGGCACTTAAAAATGAGGCAGGAAGCAGAAGCAGGAAATAGACAGATGGATAGATAGATAGATAGATGGATAGTTTTCTTGTGTTCACTTGTTGGTGTTTTATTGTGCTCTGTTGAGTAATGACTGACATGTTTGATGTTTCACAAATTGGTTTCTAAATTTGACTCTCATTGTGTCTTTATTGCACCCATTTGTGTTTTGTACGTGCACGTCAATATCCCATGTATGTGTGTTGTGTCCTGCTGCCACTCCCTTTCCCTGCCCCTCCCACTCCCCTTTCCCCACCCCCCCACTCCCCCCTCCCTCGCAGCACAGCGCCCTCCTTCTGACCTCCTCCCATCCCACGCCACGGGCCTCTGTGTGCCACACCACCCGCTTCCTTCTCGTGTATGCGGGTTCCAGACAAGCCTGCTTGGCACGGGAAATGTACGCAATGCCAAAATGTTTCTGAAATTGCTTACATTCCCAAGTGCAGAAGAAGCAGGGGGTGCGTTGCAGGGGACGAATCGGGTGGGAGGATAAGAATTGGTCCTTCGCGGCCTTTCCGTGTTTTATGTTTTTGAGGTCATCACTGAAATCATGGCCTGCTTGTTTGGTCCTAGTGCAAAAGCCCTATGTGTCATGAGCCCCGACATCGGAACCAAGCCGCAGTCACTGGACCAGCTCTCAGCCGCTGTTCCTGCCTTTCCTTTCCAACGCCTCTTTCATACCTCTCTGGGTTTGGGTCGCACGGTGCACTGGCTTCATGAGGCCTCACATCTGCGCCATCCATGGGCCGTCACTCTGCTAAGGGGTCACAGCAGCTTAAAAAAAGCTGCTAGAATGTTTCCAGGATGCGGGTGGCACTCGTACATGAGGTCCCGCCACTCTCGATCGATGGCGCCGGTCTTTGGGACGCCCCGGCGCCCCGGCGAGGGATTACAGGGACGGGAACTGGACACAGGGCTTCGGCCGTGCTGCTGTTTGTGTTTTAATTAGATAATGGAGATGTCGAGCTCACAAAGTGACCGGGCCGAGCAGAACACCTCAGCTCTGCTCCTTTTGGGGGGGGGCAGGGCAGACCTGGGAATTCAATTATATTTGTGTCCTGGCAGTAATTTCAGTAGAATAAATAGGCCAGGGACAGGGAGTGGAGTGCTGCGAGAGGCAGAGGCAGGGAGAAGAACTCCAGGCAGACCTGGAGTCAAAGGGGCGGGCGTGGAGGTTAAGGGGGAGAAATGAGGGCATCCATGAGAGAGAGGAAATGAGACTTAACTTACAGGCTCAGACAGAGAAGTAAGGCTGTGAAGGCCAGAGCTAATGTGCATTAATGTGTCACACTAACCTGTGCCACTCCCCCACCCATGCCATTTAATTGGTATCTCCCAGCCTCATTAATGCGGGAACAAGGTAACAGATCGACCCAACCCTGTCCCCAGTGGGGAACATCTTTGATGTCAAACGAGGCACATAGTCCTAAGCTAAAGACGTTCTGGTCCTTTCCCTGGCTGTCAGAAGCGCAGTCTGATACACCAATAGACTAATTCTCACCCAAAATAAACTCGAAGCTTCTGTGCAGGTGCTGGTTTGCCAGGGTGTGCAGTCTTTGCCCCGCCGCTTCCAACGTCCAGGCCGAGCAGGCGGGGCTCACGTCGCTAACCCGAACGTTCCTGTCTTGTCTCCTTTCCCTTTTCCATCTCAGGATGACAACTCCATGTTCTTCCAGTTCGGTCCGTCCATCGAGCAGCAGGCGTCGGTCATGTTGAACATCATGGAAGAGTACGACTGGTACATTTTTTCAATCGTCACCACCTACTATCCTGGCTATAAAGACTTTGTGAACAAGGTAACCCGTTTACTAACTGCTCAGAACCGGCTGCTCACAAGACATGTGTATGTGTGTGGTCCAGGTATACCAAATGTCGCTACCATGTGATGAACACCATTTTTTTTGTTTTTTACCTCATGCAGACCAGGAAAACTCAATTTTCTAGAAATCCATGACTGCACTCAAAAAGTTAAAAATGCAAAAACACTTGTATTTTATTTTGTTACTTATGGTTATGGTTAGGGTTGGGTAGGGGTTAAGGTTGTCATAGTTACCATTAACATTTTTCCCTTAGAAATGAATGGAGAGTCCTGACTCCTGGCAAAGATATGATTACAGGTCTGTATGTGTGTGTATGTGTGTGTGTGTGTGCGCGCGTGTGAGTGTGTGTGTATGTGTTGTCGTTCTTTCCCTCCTGCCTCAGAGGGCCCCTCAGTCCCCATGAGATAGAGCCTCCTCTGAAGCTCTTCCCCTGGGCCGTTCAGTACAGGCAGCTGGTTGCATTCCCCAGCACGCCCCCCCCGCTCCTGCTTTTGAAGCGTGCTGACCTGCGGGGTTTCCGGGCCGCGGCTGGTCTCCATCGCTGCCGGCGTGACGTAGAGTGGGCTCCTTTGGGCCGGGGCTCAAACAGCTGCTACCTCCCCTTCCCCCACAGATCCGCAGCACCATCGAGAACAGCTTCGTGGGCTGGGAGCTGGAGGAGGTGCTGCTGCTGGACATGTCGGTGGACGACGGCGACTCAAAGATCCAGAACCAGCTGAAGAAGCTGCAGAGCCCCGTCATCCTGCTCTACTGCACCAAGGAGGAGGCAACCACCATTTTCGGGGTTGCCCACTCCGTGGGCCTCACGGGATATGGCTACACCTGGATCGTGCCGTCGCTGGTAGCCGGGGATGCCGACAACGTGCCTGCGGAGTTCCCCACGGGTACACCAGGGTCCTGGGGAGGGTGACCTGGCTGATACTTTATGGTCTCCTGCGTGGCTGAACGTGGGATTCAGGGACTTGCTTTTTTGTCCCCCATAAATACGGGATTTGGTTCGATCCGGTTGGGGGAAGAGTCGACTCTGGGGGGGGAGGGGGTTTCTGGCTATTAAACAGGATCTGGGTTCAGGAACATAATGTATCATGGCTGGGGGAGGGGGGGTGGTTGTGGGGGAGTATTGTGATGAGTGTGAGCTGGGGGCGGAGCAGAGGTCCCGCTTCCACGCTGTAGTGCGACACAGTAGTCAGATTTACAGCTTTCGAGCCTCTAGGTAATTCTCCTGATTCATCTCTTGAATTACATAAAGCAGCTGTGCACCAGCATGCCCCCCCTCCTCTCCCCCCTCCATGTTTTATCACGCTGTGAGACGCAGAACCGCAGAGCAGATCCATCTGGGTGTCGGCCGCTCGCATCTCCCATCCCGCCTGGTAATAATGGCGGAGTTCTTATTTGATTGCTTAGCGGAGGCTTTGTGTTCAAAGCGACGGTGCTGTTGCCCTCTGACTCTCCGCTGATGGCGATTGTCGTCCGCGCCCAACGAGTTGGGCAACCTTTCCGTTCACATTCCTTTGTCGTGCGGGTTTGTACCAAACACACTACACTGCATGATGGGAGGAGACTCCGTACCCGCGAAATGTGGCGTCTTGCAGAGACTGTTGTTGTAAACAAGGTGGCCTGTCACGTGACATCTGTCACATGATGACATTTTCCAGCTTGTAGTGGTCTCTGCCTGTTTTAGTCTCTCAGTTCTGCATTTCAAATTTCAAAGCTCAAATAGGATGTGTATGTAGTTCTGATAGAACCCTCACTATTTGAAGGGTCCTGTGTTTTCTAAACTGTTATTTTCTCTGTGCTGCTATTCAATCCATTTCTAACATCAACTGTATAACATCACTGCTCCCTCTGACTCCATCTCTCCACAGGTCTGATCTCTGTGTCATACGATGAGTGGGACTACACCCTAGAGGCCCGGGTTCGTGACGGGGTGGCTGTCATCGCCATGGCGACCTCCACCATGATGCTCGACAGGGGGCCACACACCCTTCTGAAGTCCGAGTGCCACGGAGCCCCAGACAAGAAGGGAACCGGCAACCCTAACGAAGTGCTCAGGTGATGCGATCACGACGCGTTTCCCGGGCAACCCTAGCGAGACACAAAAAGCTGCTGACGCTGGTGATGTGCCGCGATGCTCAGCGTTTTAATCGGTCCTGTCGGCATTGGAGACAGAGGACGTCGCCACTGTGGACCTGACTGGCATATTTGGTTTTCTGTGCCTGAGCCGTTTTGGTATGAAAGCCGCAGGTACCTAGGAAGACTGAAGTTCCATTCGTGGATGTTCATCTAAAAGATTCTCTTTCATGGCTTCTTTTCTAGGCCCTTACTGTAATGATGCCTCGTATGAGTAGTAGGAGCCTATGTGGGCCTCCCTCCTTGACCGTTTCCTGCAGTTCCACCTGGTAGCGGAAGGGAGGCGCTAAAGAGCCACATTGCTGGGCTGTACTTTTAAACTAATTTCACCCTGTGTTTCTCCACCTGTTTCTGTATGTTTTGCTTTGCTTTCCCTGTATTTGATTCTGTTTCTGTCATTTAGGTGTCATGTTTCTTAGGTTAATGCAACTGATTCTTAATTAAATTCATGCATGTATGCATTGGACCTCTTACATGGTGCCCTGCAATTAAACACGTTTGCAGTCTCAGGAAGGCAGTTAAGTGTAGTTTAGCACTTAATGTAATTAGCCTCCAGTGTTTTGTAGCCTTATCACACTAACCTTTACGTTTTTCTTATTGGCCCGTATAAAAACATATTTTTGAAGTGAACCAACAAATAAACAAAAATATACAGATGTAGAAAAACAGCAGTCAAATAAGAATTTTATTGTCGTGATTTTAAAATACATTTTATATATATATAAAAACATAATGTGTTTTCAGAATAGCAGTATCTGTTTTCAGGCCGTCATGACTAACCTGTTAGGAACATAAAATACTGTCTAGCTACTTTGTCTTAATTTGGGCTTTTGTCGCCTGTAAACACTCACCCCCAAACAGCAGACGTAAGCGGTACTGTGCGTGTCCAGGTGTAAAATAAATTTCCTAAGGCAGTGAGTAATCACTGCTAAAGGCAGTAAGCACACAGTGGACTGTCATCGTTGAAGGTGCCCGCAGATGGCTCTGTTCTGGGCCCTGAATCCTGTTCTCGTCTTAGATTCGTTATTGACTGTGACACATCTGTTACTCCCAGTCCTCACTCATACTTAGACGTTCCTACAGAGCAGCACAAACAGCCCACAGGTCCCAGGCCCCTAATAACCCCGCCGGGGGGGGGGGGGGGGGGGGGGGGGGGGGGGGGGGGGGGGGGGGGGGGGGGGGGGGGGGGGGGGGGGGG
>JAODLD010000051.1:1653062-1663597 GCA_026781065.1 Mormyrops boulengeri | reverse complement strand
GGGGAGAGGATAGCTGCACAGTAACCACCACCGTCAAAAAAGCAGAAGAGTGAGAATCATGGGGTGGGGGAGGGGAGCAGGATAGAGTGAGTGTGAAGAAAAGCAGGAGAATGAGAAGAGAGAGCAGTCTGTTGCATAGGGGCCAGGATGTCTTACCTTCCGACGTGGGATCAGCTGAATGAGAGAAAAACCGGAACATGGACGGCTGTGATTTCTGCCTCCAGTGTGGCTTGGCGTCCGCTTCCCGTCATGACAGAAGAGTCTCAAGTGTAGCCATCCAGAAGAACGACAACGAAAAAGGGCTGTATGAACAACACACGGAGAAACGGGGGCTTCAGTGTCTTACCGCTGAATTCAAAGCCAGACAGTAGATAAAAAGTGCGGAAATCAAGGGGGGCACATGATCAAAATGGTTTCTCAGGCAGAAGTTAACAGCTCTGGAGAAATTTGTTTAATCCGCATATCCATCCATAGCTCTCTTCTTTTTCCTTTACACCAAAACAAGTGTCATTGGTCCTTGTTATAAAAATTACAATCATTAATGGAAATAATTCTTACTAATTCATGCTGAAGCGACAGGGTAAAAGCAACATTAATGCTAATTGTGAATAATGACGATAGTACTGATGTTCATAATAATGCTTAAGGTTGATTTTGAATACTTTACGCTGTTTAGTATTTGTTGCTGTTTATTAGCTGACTGCTGCAGGAAGCTCAATGTCGAATTAAATGAACAAACTGGAAGACAGAGAAAGCTCTTAAGTTTTCTGCTTTGTTTTTATGATATCCATGCTCATCTCTTTGAAGTTTTCGAACAGTGTGAAAGGTGAAAGATTTGCACAGTGCAAATAGTACATGGACGCTATGGTTGGGACATTCCTTTTCTGGCATTTTGACATATATTTTGACATATCTGTGAAATGCTTAAAGGGGTGTCTTGCTAAAGGATCTTTGAGTAGGATGTGCCTTATGGTGTCAAAGAGTTGAACAGCTGAGTGGCATGATGATCATTGTAATTGTGAAACATCTTGTCTGAGAGTATTTGGCTGAATGGGTTTGCAGTATTCCGTGTATGCCATAGGTTTACGGTATTTTTTGGTTGTATGTGCCATAGGTTTGCAATATTCTATGGTATATGTTGTGGGTTTGCAGCAGTTTATGGTATATTCTGTGGCTTTGTGGTGTTCTATGGTATATACCTTAGGTTTGCGGAATTCTGTGTTATATGGCATAAGTTAGCAGTATTCTATGGTAGGGGCTCCCAACCTTTTGGTGTCAGTGGAGCGGTTTACGTTGTACAAAAACGTCAAGGGCTGCTAAAACGCCAGGGGGCAGGGGGTGATTGTGGGTGGAGCAGTCACTGATTTTATAAGTTGGACAGTTTCCTTTAACTAACCTCTCCACAAAACCCCCAGATTTCCATGGAGCGATGGAATACTGGCAATGGACTGATTCCGTTAGGTTGGGAGCCCCTATCCTATGGTATATGCCATAGGTTTGCAGTTTTCTATGGTATATGCCATAGGTTTGCAGTTTTCTATGGTATATGCCATAGGTTTGCAGTATTTGGTGGTAAATGCCATAGGTTTGCAGTATTCTATGGTACATGCTATAGGTTTGCAGTATCCTATGGAATATGCCATAAATTTGCAGCATTCTATGGTACACACTGTAGGTTTGCAGTATTCTATGGTTCATGCTGTAGCTTTGCAGCATTCTGTGGTAAATGCCATAGGTTTGCAGTATCCTATGGTATATGGCATAAGTTTGCAGCATTCTATGGTACACGCTGTAGGTTTGCAGTATTTCATGGTATATGCTCCATATATATTGCAGTACAGCCCAGACTGCTATTTGAGAAACACCAGCTGTGTGGATAAGAAAGATGGAACCCTTAAAGCAGACTGACTCACACGTCTTAAAACATTATACTTTCCTTTAGATTCATAAAGCCTGGCTGTTTACACAAGCTCTTCTGGCTAAGTGTGTCACCCAAGGGTACAACTGCAGCATCCGTGCTGGAATTACATCCCAGAACTTTCTGGTCACATGTTAAAGTCAGAGCAGGTCATACAGTGTTTTGGAAGTTACCAAAAATGAACATGCTGATGTTTAGAGGAAAGTTCTTTTCTGCGTCAGGTGGTTGAAAATGGTAGACGAGGGTATTGAAAATTATCATATCTGAAGTGTCGGGTAGTTTAAATATAAATATACTGATAAATAGATTTCAGACTGAACAGAGCATATATTATCTGTTGGTTAAATATGAAGTGTGTCCTCAAGGTGTGTCTGAATTTTAAGGGCTGCAGGAGGAAGAGTTAAAGGGCTGAATGGAAAATAAAAGTGCGAAAAGGATGTTTTGTTGAAAGACTGTGTGACCAAGACAATTTCCAGGTTGAGAGTGGTCTGAAATGCTCATTAACACATTACATTGGGAGCCGGTGGAAGATGGCTAGTTACTTAGTAGTGTTTGTATAAACCTACTGACAGAAGAACTGATTATTTCACTTTTCCTCCCATCTCTAAATAGCTCTATAAATATCTTTTGCATTTTGTATGAAGTCTTTTAAACAGTTTTCCAAAAGGATGAAGTTTTGGAAAGGAATAAAGGAAGGTTGTTAGAATTGGTGGGCGTCAGCTAAAGTATGTTAATTTTTTCTTCACTGTAAATACATTTAAAAAGACTGTCTTCACGCTGTACAGTTAGATGACAGCCAGGACGTAAGATGTATGTTTTAAGAAATGAAGCAGAATTAAAAAAAATTAAAAATCATAAAAATGGAAAAGAAAAATATGCAAATGACATAAAAATATTTACAATTATGGAAATAAGTTACTATTTTGTTTTTAAATATCATGCTTATTACTTAATTGTTCATTACTGTTGTTATTATTTTAAGAATATACTTTTGCTTATTTTTATCAAGGTATTGAAAACAGGATGTAATAAATATAGAAGTTCAGTGTGAAAAGAAAAATGTAGTTTAGGGGTAACTGCAGAAATTCCCTCATTTTAGTGTCATTAATGCATAAGGAACACATTCATCGAAAACATATTACGTCTATACATGCATGTAATATATAGTATTATGTGTATGTATGGGGACTCCTGAAGTGTCGTAATCCTTCATGTATACAGTAATTCTTCATCTTAAATAGCACTCTATAGTTGTGGGAAACTACCGTAATTACAGGCATTGGCTGCTGAGCCGATTTTGATGAGTAAAAAAACTGGCTCAATGTCTGCAACTGAAGGTACCAGCAAGTTCTCTAAATACAAAGTTAGATACTCTGCAGTAGCATACAGTATAGTTAACCTTTTCTATACACTTCTGACAGTAAGCTGTCTAAAACTACAGTGCGCAAAATTCGTTTGTTACCTGCATTACGATACAAATTTGTCCGTTTTTTTATTAATTCGAAGTAGAAATATTATTTTGGAAACATCACAAAACATTCAAATGTCAGACATATCTATATATAGTATATAGTAATGTAGTTAAAAACACACACGTGGATATTGCCATATATAAAACTGAATTTTTTACAGGAACCATTTGCTGACCATAGATAAAAGAAATGTCGCTTATAAGCTACATATACTGAGGAAGTTATATGGTTTTTATTTTATAGATTCTTTTCATTCACGTCGGCATTAAAATGAGGATTATTGGTGTGTTTGTTGTCAGAATTCCTAGTATAGCCCGCAGTCCCGTTTTTTTTTTATCTATTTTCCGTCTGGGAGGAATATGGAGGGAACTTGGAACGAGCGACAACATCGACGTGAAACATTTTAGACAAATGTTTTGGTGGCTGGTCTGTTAAGATGCATTCATGTCTACTGGGTGTCTGCGTGCCGAAAATTGGAGTGGTGACTGCACAGGCTATGAGCTTTTATCGATGAAAAGTTTGTTTTTGTTACCCGACTTGATTAATTGATAGCTATTCAGTTGCAATAAACCACATGGCCTCTTAGAGCAATTCATTCTGAACAGTTTCTATCCATTAATCTCAAGCTAACTAATTCCTGCTGGTAGGATCGAAATGTGTGATTGGGATTGATAGTGGTGCCCCAGAAATATACGTCTTTAGTACATTACTGGCCAACATATTTTAGAACTTCTTTTAATTTCTGAGAAATTGCTTTGACAATATGCTCGTGATTCGGGTGTAATTACTTTAACAATTCCGCCATCTACAAAGTGCAGCTAAACATTCATAATCGATATCTATATTTATTCTGTCTGGAATGACCAGGCTTGTAAGTGGTCCAAATTAAGCGGCCGATCTCCTTCAATGACGTCAGCGGAGTACAAAGCAACAACTGCAGGTTCGGCTGGAAGCTGGGTGGGCACAGGCATAAATAAAGGATGGAGCCGTGTGGCGGGCCTACACTCAGTGGGAACTTGCCGAAATGTCTGCTGTTAAAAATAGCAGTATTACATATAGGCACACCTACAGATGTTACCCAGGAATTATGTGAAACCGACACCATATACGGAATATGTGCATTTACAGTTTCAGATATTTATATAAAAAATTTTTCATAGTAATGACGATTTATAACAATAACGGTCCTGTTAATATTAACCATAATAGCCGTGTACATTGTAGTGATTTGTTCTGTTGTTAAATTTTAAGCCTATTGAAATTTATTTGCCCTCATTTGGGGTGAATTAGATTTTGAATATATCAATCAAAACGGCAGTGATAGGGACGATTAAAAACATAGTCACAGGATGTAGAATATGCCTACACGACGTTGTCTTCTTCTTCTTTTTAATTTTCTATGAAGACGCCCGCCATACTCACGTGAGCGGCGCACGGCCGAGCGCGGCTTTAGTCGTCCTCAGATGTACACGTGCTGTCCGCGTTCCGCCGCCGCCCCCCCCCCCCTTCGTTATTACGGTTGATGCTCTCGGTGTGCGCGCGCGGTCGCTCGTGCCAGACTAAACGTCCGCGAAAAGTGCGTGTGTGTGAGTGTGTGTGAACAAGGCTGTGCGTATACGCTTTGCCCCGATTCTTTCTGTAAATAATAATTTCCATTACAGTTCGTGTCCTGATGTCTTTGCATAATAAAAAAAAAAATCAAAAATGTGTTTTTTTTTTAACAGAAGTCATTTTAAAAGGGTAACATTTTGGGGTTTAGGGTTGACTGGAGGAGTATTTTCTAAAAAAGGAAAAATAACACGAAAAATGGATGGTGAGTCTTCAGAGAGCGCAATCGCTGGTGGTCTAAAAATACCTGCCCACTGAATATGACCAATTAACCATTGGGCCTTTCTCTGTATATGCTCCTACCTTAATCACGCCTGTCACTGGCAGAGGCACGTGACAGGATCATGTACTCTCCACTTAATACTTTTTATTCAGTCTATTTTTTGTTCTTTATTTGGTCGTCCCTTCAAAATGTTACCAAAATTTTCACTACGTAAAATGAAAACCGATCAAAAAATTAATATCTGTACAGATTGTGTAAATATGAATATGGGAAAATTACATTTATTCCTTCATTTTTTGTATTGAAGTAAATAAACCACAATAATAATTAATTGCAAAAAAGCAAAATGTATTCAGAATGGTACTTATAATATCGACAATACTGACATGTACGACAATAAGTGCTAAAATATGATTCTTCTGTCTCTTTGTACAAAATAAACAAATTAAAAGTGTTGAGTATTAAAAAATACATTTTGGTGTTTTTGTCAGTCCCTATTTGCTTCTTTTATTACCTTTAACTTTTGTCAATATTCTACTAATGATGTATTTAAAATGTGAAAGACTGTTTTGCGCATTTTTTTGTGTATTTCAAATGCTTAAATCTTTTTACTGGGCCTATCTTTTTAGTTTTGAGATTTATTCTGTTATAATTGAGTCCAGATATGACTCACCCGTATTCAGACACTTAATTCACATGACAAACACATTTGTGTTGCCAGTTTTGAGCATGACAAACAAATGGCACAATCAAACAATAAATGCTAATTAAGATGAGTACCAAAAAATAATGCACCGACAAACTACAATGGAAAAAAACAAGGATTAGAAACCACAACCAATGATGGGTCAGTCTTTGACGGATCTAATGATGTACATGAGAAGTTAATGTGAAGTTCAATATAAAATCCTAGAGATTTAACACTGTGCTTCTGTGTCAATGTGGTGAGAATGAAAAAACAGTCAACAGCACTTTTGTGCCAAGTACTGTCCTTTGGGGTGGGGCTAGTGGATGTTCACCTGACCAGGGTGATGACCCTGTATTTCGTGACGTCTTTGGTATTGACGCAGCATTCTGTATCCGTGTGTCACTAAGCGCTGCGTGGAGCACCGAGGCCAGATGTGACCCTTATCTGTGACCAGGCGGGCTACGGTGGTTCAGAGCTGTGTGCGTCAAAGGCAATCTTGCTATCGTGCAGAACTGCCCTCCAACAGCAGAGCTATCTTGCGCAAGCCTAGAGTAGTTCTCTATAATTTTCCTCTTTCACATCATGCCTCACTACAGCCGATAGTCTGTGCGGGGTTAGGGGCCGTTTGGCGTTTGCATAGCACCTCGCTGACATCGAGGTACAATGGGTCGCCGGAGCCAAGGCACAGTATCAAGGTGACGAGAAAACAGGTGGGGACAATAATTTAACCCTCCCTACCTCATGGCCTTCACTCTCCTTCCCAAGGTGCACTTGTGTAATGTGTCAGCATGAATTACTGTGAAGCAGGAAGGCGGGGGAGGTCATGTGACTCGGGAGGCAAGGAATTATTTATGGGAACGAGGGATGAGCCATAGGTGTGAGACTGAAGCATGACGAAAGCAGGAAATAAAGCAAAAGAGGGGATAATCAACAGCTTAGTTTTGTTGTTCATCATGCAAACAGCCAGATCTATTTATTTTATTCCCATTTCTTTATCCTTCAGATCAACCGATGCTTCAGTGAAAAATCTCTTTCCCCCCCCCCTTGTATTCCCTTTTATTATGCTGTCTTTTCTCTCCTTCAGCCACCCTTCCTACATCACTCACCCCCACAGTCCAAAGATCCATTGCAACACACACTTTTTGACAATTAGCTGTTACTTAGCAACAGAATGTTTGAGAGGGGAAAATGCAGAATAGCGCAATGCAAACCAGCCGGCGTTTCTCGAGAAAATGCGCTTCACATCTTTAGGTGCACGGGCTTTGATGAACGGTACACTCTTATATGGATGGCAAAAAAACGAAATGCTAGTAAGAATACGGTCTTTAATTGTGAAACTAGGTGTTAGTGCTTGGGAAACAATGGTGTGGTAGCATCATAATGCAGTGCGTTATGCCAAAAGTGTCAATCTCTGCCTCCTTGGGTGGGGGGGGGGTGCGGGTGTAATTACTGTATTTTTGGCAAGCTCAGTTCCCTCTAGCTCACTCCTACATAAGCATATATATAAATAAAAAGTACTGAAAATTTCAATGAAAATCACCTACGATGTTTGTGATACGTAATGCCAAAAAATGGTTATAAAGAAAATAGATTTAAGAAAAAAGGTGTTATGTAACGTTTAAAGAGACGTTAGATGTGAATGAGAAAACAGACGACTGGAGAGGAAACAGGAAAGGAGTGAGAGGTTAATAGGCTGTAATATGCGCTTAACAGGACTTATCACGGTTAAGGAGTTAATAGGGTAAAGACCAGCATGGAAACGAAAAAGCCTTAAGGTGAAGGAGAGAAGGTCAAAAAGAGAAGAGGTGGAGAGAAAGGAAGAGGAGGAGAATGATACAGTTACCATGGCAACCGGGCCTAGTTTTTTTAAAAATATAATTATGGTTGTGAAGGGTACAGGAAAAGTGTTAAAATTTGTAAGTAACATATTTGTTTTGGGATGATGTATGTTCTTATTCTCACGAAAAAAAAAAAATCTGAATGGGAATCAGTGCGATATTCATATTGGCATAATTGATTCAGACAAGCAGCAAACCATGTTTGCCTTCTCACCACTTTATGAAAATAATCTTATTTTCTAGCAGTATAAGATTCATTCACACTGTTACCAACAGAGTACCCAGAAAACCTGGCGTTTCTGTGCCCTGTGATGGTGAGAATGCAGGTTTTACAGTGACTTTCTCTCCGTCTCTTCATCACTCCGCCCCTCACAGAGGGTGTCGCCCACAAAGGGGCTTGCTGATCAATACCTGCTCCCTCTGGATCAGCTACATATCTGAGAGTGGAAAGAAAAAATCTATGGAAACCGGTTTCCATTCAGAATGTTTGCTCTATGAACATTTGTTTCCTGTGCTGTGGGAATTATTATTTTTTTGAGCGCTACGCTGTCTGTTCAAAGTGGCACATGTTTCGAGTGTTACTGCAGTGGACACCCTCTTGGGAGCGATACGCTGATCTGCAAGAACCGCAACTGGATCTACTGACACCAGGTGGTCAATATTAAATATTACAACCATAGTCTTTTTGACTGAATGATACATTTAATTACAAAATGCATTTACCATCCTGCCCTTGGCAAAGATCTTCTTAAAAATAGCTTTCATAATTAATTTATAATCCGTATAAATTTCAGAATCCTTGTTCCCTAATCCATTCTTTCTCTTTTTCAGTAGACCATTCAATTCTATGTCTCTCTCATACATATTTTTACCCCTCATAAGATCATAGTACACTCACTGGATCTATCAATTCTGTTCTGCACTAAATCAAGAGGTATTTATATAGAACAGTGATTTTAATGCCATCCCTTCCTCCTTTCCCTCTATTTTGCTACAACCCTGTTTCCAAAACAGTTGGGATGATGTGTAAAATGTAAATAAAACCAGAATGCAATGATTTGCAAATCATATAAACCCATGAGTATTTGAAAAGAGAACAAGGAAAATATATCAGATGTTGAAACTGAGAAATTTTATTGTTTTATGACACATATATGCTCAGCTTGAAGTTGATGCCTGCAACACGTTTCAGAAAAGCTGGAACAGGGGCAACAAAAGACTAGAAAAGTTGTGTGATACTAAAACAAAACACCCGGTTGAATATCTCACAAGTAATTAGGTTAATTGGCAGCAGGTCAGTATGATGATTGGGTATAAAAAGAGCCTCCCAGAGAGGCAGAGTCTCTGTGCAGTGAAGTTCACCTCTGCGAAAGATTGCAGGGGCAAATAGTGCAACAATTTAAGAATAATGTTCCTCAACATAGTTTGGCAAAGAAATTGGGAATTTCATCGCCTGTGGTGCATAATATCATGAAAATATTCAGAGAATCCAGAGAACTCTCTCTAGGCAAGGGACAAGACCGAAAACCAATATTGGATAGCCGTGATCTTCGGGTCCTCAGACGGCACTACATTAAAAACAGACACGATTCTATAGTGGAAATCACTGCATGCGCTCAGGAACACTTCCGAAAACCATTGTCTGTAAACACAGTTTGTCGCTGCATCCACAAATGCAGGATGAAACTCTACCATGCAAAGAAGAAACCAGATCTAAACATGATCCAGAAATGCCACCTACTTCTCTGGGCCTGAGCTCATCTAAGATGGATTGAGGCAAAATGGGAAACTGTCCTGTGGTCTGATGAATCAAAATTTCAAATTCTTTTTAGAAATCATTGACACTGCCTCTTGCTGGCTAAAGAGCACAGAGACCATCCAGCTTGTTATCAGAGGACAGTTGAAAAGCCAGTATCTGTGATGGTATGGGGTTGCATTAGTGCCCATGGCTTGGGTAGCTTGCATATGTCGGAAGGCCCTATTAATGCTGAAGGATATATATGGGTTTTGGAGCAACATATGCTGTCATCCAGACGTCTTTGTCAGAGAAGGCCTTGTATGTTTCAGTAAGACAGTGTGAAACTACATTCTGCGTGTGTTACAACAACATAGCTTTGTAGTAGAAGAGTCCAGGTGCTAGACTGGCCTGCCTGCAGTCCAGACTTATCACCCGCTGAAAAATTTGGTGCGTCATCAAAGGAAAAATACGACAAAGGAGACCCCAAACTGTTGTGCAGTTGAAATCCTATATTGGGCAGGAAAGAGACAACATTTCACTTTCAAAACTCCTGCAGCTGGTCCTCTCAGTTCCCAAATGTTTACAGATTGTTGTTAAAAGAAAAGGTGATGCAACACAGTGGTCAACATGCCCCTGTCCCAACTTTTTTGAAACGTGTTGCTGGTGTGAAATTCAAATTTCTGTTTTCCACATTTTATATTTTGTATTGGTTCTTTTTTCAATTAAATATGGGTTTATATGATTTGTAAATCATTCCATTCTGTTTTTATTTACATTTTACACAGTGTCCCAACTTTTTTGGAAATGGGGTTGTTTCTCCTGTGTAGCAATTGGCACACTTTGGTGGAGGTCATCTTCTCGCTAAAGGTTAGTTTCAGGATCACCTCATCCCCAGTGAACAGTATGGCACCAAACTAAGCCCATGTCTTAGCATCAGTGTGCGAAATACCCGTCAATATTCGGGGGGGTGGGGGGGGGTCCCCATCTCCCTATTGAATACTGATCTTGAGACCCCCTTAAAATTTTGCTTTTGAGGCTTTCGGGGGGTCT
>JAODLD010000051.1:1638993-1653055 GCA_026781065.1 Mormyrops boulengeri | reverse complement strand
TCTTGAGACCCCCTTAAAATTTTGCTTTTGAGGCTTTCGGGGGGTCTCATGGGTTAATCGGGGGTGTTGGACCCCCCAGACCCCCCCGTATTTCGCACACTGCTTAGCACCCCTAGGGCCAATGGCGAGGAATAAAAATGGTTTCACTTGCGTTCTGATGTTTTGTGTGATCACAGTCTGGTAGCATACCTGGTCACCAGGACCCTTGAAGGGACCTCTAAGACCCCAGAAGGGCAACAGTAGCAGACTGGAAAAGATTTTTGATAAATGCACATGTCTGTGTGCCCAATAATTTGTGATTGGTGGAAAGCAAAGGAATATCTCTAAAAGCACTGGGTGAAGAGCATACATATACCAGCTTCCGGTTCCAAACCTGCTCATCCACTAATGGTTGCAGTGATACTGATCCTATCCCAACAATAAAAGATCATATGCTGGTGTGCACTGTACACTGAAGACAGAAGATTAACACACAAAAGGCAGGACTGGATCACTTTGGAAACCACTCCCAGCCCTGGAGAAAAGGCACAAAATCATGAAATTACCATTTAATCTGCATATACACCAGAAATCAGGACCAATTTCATACTCACCACGATAGCAATGGGCAACGTGCGCCAAAATGAATGAAACATAAACAAAACAGCTAATTCAGTACATGACTGGAATGTGTTCCAATGGATAATCATTAATGTATTGCATAATGCATTATGTATTGTCAATGTTTTGATAATCATTAATGGATTGCATGCATTGAAACATTGTGAAATTAACCATTAAGCGATTCCCCAGCTATCCGCTCCTAGATTTTTAATTTAAGCAGCAGGACACCTTTTTCTTGTCCAGTGTTAATCTGACCTCTCGTGTTCATATTTGGAATTACATGCTCTGGAAATATACGCAGTACTGTAAAATACCTCAGAAATTGAAGTGATTTTTTTTTTGCAGGGCTATTTTCAAACAACTATAAAATAAAATGTCAAAGATGTTATGGAGCAATCGCATTCATCAACCTCATGAAAAGACAGCAGAAAGCTTGTCAAAACGTCAGCAATATAAACTTTTGTACGAAAGTTTAGAGTTTTTATGGTAAACATAGGTACGTATTCCCTGAGATGGATGGCTGGTTCCTGAAGACAGACGAGATTTAGACCATTCCTAGGCAACCAGACATGAAAAACACTGTAATGAGCAGAAAACAAGTTACAGTAAATGTCACACACATAAAGGAATCTCAACATGTTTACATGTTAAAACACTGTCTCGTTCTAATTTTATATATAGGCTTTTACTAATAGAAACTCAAAAGTATCACACCATGAAAATATAAATATATGTGCAGTTAAGTTATCTACTGAGGCTTTTGTGTGGTCGCCATGGCAACAGTGATGAAAATAGACGTGAATCTGTATAGAAATGACTGAACAGTTTAAGAGACAGAAAGGAATCGAGCACTGACAGGCCAGCTAAGCACAGGAATGAAGAAATTTATCAAGGGCAATGATAGACAATATATCAACAAGGTTAAGCAGTACAAGTTCATAATTACGGACAATGCGAGACACTGCATCCGCGGCCTTAGTGTAAGTGTGCTAGTACAGTGCAAATGCTATAGCTAGACTCAGAATGAAAACCCAAGGATGAACGTTGTTGGTAAGGTAGACTCAAAGGGTGGAATAAGCATGGGTGACTAATTTATATTGCGGTATGTATTTGTAAAGCAGATGCAATCCAGTCAGACTCTCAGAATCAACAGCATGACAATTGTATATGCTAACGTTCAAGGCTTCGTCAATGAAGTGCAGTTGTTGACTATTACTGATACATAATCATGCATAAAAAAATATATTTCGTTTCAATATTGCTCTGATTAAGAAGTTACACAAATAGTTCCCCTATTAAACAGTTTCTCAGTTTCAGCTAGAGGTTAATAACTGTGTTCTCTGGAAAAGACCCAGATTTGGAAAACACGAAGTCATTGTTACTGAAGCTCTTACAGCACAAGTTAAGATCAAAAGTTGTTTACAGCCATTCTGGAAGAGATTTCCAGCGCCAGATTGTTTGTCAGTTAAACCTGTAAGATAAAAATGTATTTGAATATGTTGAATGCGCCTGTTTTGAATGATCGAGTTGCACCCTGAGTACATGTTGGTTCAGATGTTACCACGGCAGTGTTGCCTTCTTAAGGGAAAGGGGAGTTCATGCCAGACCAATTTGCAATAAGTTTATATACTGTCCTCTCTATATATACACACGATGACTCTGCTTCTCCATCGCTAAACGTATATAGAAGAACAATATGCTGAAGGATTGTTGAAAGTAATAGAGTAGAGAGATGAAACATGGTCTGAATTAAAATAAGGCTAAAATAGGCGAAGAGTGCCGAATATTCATTATAAAAGATTGCCTACATTTTTATGGTTTTAGCAGTTCGCAACGTTTTTTTTTTTTTTTTTTTGAAAAAGCAGAAAAGCAGTGATGGAGAAGGGGATTTGATGGAGAGAGATGTAGGAGGTAGGAAGGGAGGGGGTGTGTGCAATTCAAAGGCGGTCTTTCAGTTAAAATCTCAGAACGAATGTAGATAGCTATGTTAACTAATGTGTTCTGGGTGTAGCTGTGTAAATAACACACGTCTGTAATAGGTATTTGTCGACATTTTTCGAGAGGTTAGCTGCTGCAATAGCGAAGCGCTTAGTTTCAGCTTAGGTGGCTTTACCTAAGAGACGGTGTGTGAGGGAAAGAACAAGAGGGAGAACCGGGGGAGGGGACGAAGGGTGTACAGGCTGCTTACGGGACGAACAGGCACTCCGATTGTGCTGCCATAATTTAAGTGGCGGGGACCAAAAAATATTTTGGATCTTAAAAGGCCCAGGAATTGTGTATATGTGACGCCCCCCAACTCCACCGCGGCTGGCCGGGGTTGTCAAGACGAGAGAGGGAGAAGGGAAAGCGGCGGAGCGGTCTACCCAAGACCGGGGTTTCGTCCTTTTGCAGAGGAATTCAAAAAAGACAAATTACTCTCTCCACTGGGCCCTCTGCGTTACCAGGTAGGCATTGAAATGAAGCATTGGGCGTATGTTATTATTCTAGCTTTAAAATAATCCATAATGCTGGCACATTAGGTAAGGGTGATTATGCCATAGCTTGTTCTCAAGTTAGCTCGTTTGGTTTTGTATATGCATAAATCATAGCGTATAAATAAAAAACGAATATGTGACTAGCTTATTTGTTATAATGAGGCATGCAGTTGGCGAGAATAGATGGAAAGATATGTAATCGGCAATGCATTGCTGGCCGCGGTAATGTGGAGCGCGGTGTACCGTAGCTAGCTAGCGTAATTAGCGGCTAAATCTCAGCACTGGCGGCGCGAGCGTCCAGCTAAATACGCCAGAGAACGTGCCGACACTCCGCGCCCGGGAAAAGCGCACGGGCGCCGCGCGCGAGCGCGAGCGCCGGGTTCCGCAAAACTGCCGCCTTTCCACGCGCCGTCTGCCCACCGACACGTTTTTTTTTCCAGAACAGTCGTGCATAACCGTCGTGTTTATCGCACATAATTTCCCGCATCGGTAAGCGAGAGCTGTCATTTCTGTGCAGTTTACTTGGTTTGTGATTGGTCAGACTGTAAACGAAGGCTACACAGCTGACTTCAACCTCTGCCTACAAAATAACGTTTCCAGGGACCAACACCGCCCAACTCGGACCTGTACTGGCGTGACCCTGTCCTGTAACTGACAGTCCTCTATTGATACCCATTGTGCTGAGCCTTACAAGATTCAATACGATCTCTGCTGTTATACATTAGCCTCGGCTTACAATGCCGCTGTCCGGTATGCGGAGCCGTCAGACATGGTGAATTGTGCTGCACGTACCATGAAACACAGATGCTACAATATTGTTATTTGTTTTGGTCAGTTAGTGTACAGGTCTTCAGAGAACACTGCCCTCACCTAGGGCTCAACTAACCCTTTCATTGTTGTATAGGACATTTAAGAGTCTTAGTGCTGTTTTGCACGATTAGTTACTGTTGTGTTTACATCAAGTACCATTATACACTGCAGAGTGATGCAGACCTTTTTGATTTATATGTCATACATTCATTAATTTAGGTTTTATATAATTAATACCAAGTAATGGTAAATTAATTGTGAATCTATCTAAATTGTGCTGAATAATCTGTGTTGATTTTAAAATGTTCATTTTTGTTTCTTAAACAGAAGCAGTTCTATTAACCCCAATAATTTAAGGCCAATAAAATATCTACTCTTTATGTCACACTGCAAAATTGAGGCTGAATAGTTGCTTAACGTTTTGTTGTATTACCTTATAATAAGAACCAGTATGATCCAAAAGACATTTACTAAATTGAACGCATTACGTTCATGGAGGCTTTTCAGTTATATTTGTGAAGTCACAGGCTTTAAGTACAATTAAAGGATCGTAATTGTAAGAATTTAAACCATTGTGTCAGAATGTATTTTCCCCTTTTTATCATTTGGGGATATTTAATTCAGCAACTTATGTGAATGTTATACTGTAATGTATTTTGTTTTATTCCACCTATTCATCTAAACCAAAATGAATTGCAAGATCAAATGGACTTTGATGAAATTTACTGCCTTTGGACACTAACAGGAAACAAACAAGTAATGGTGTGTTAGTATAAGAGAGTGAATTTAATTTATTCATAAACCCAAAAGTGTTATTGTAGCAATTCATTTTAAATACCTAATTTGAAGCTGCTGCGGGTCCTCTCCCAGCGGTTGAGGGTTGAGCAGGTGGCTTTCATGTTGCAATATTGCATCCTTAACCACTGTTCTATATGTTGCTTAATAATGTAAATATGGAAATATACAGACAAAAACAAGTTAACAGAAATCACTAATATATATATGATATGATATGAACTACAATACAATTAATATTTAGAGGACGGAGAAAAACGAAGACATCTATTTGTTTCTGTGAGTGTTATAATTCTCATCATATTAGAGACTGTATTGTCGGGAGGTTAAACATTCTCATTAATGATGGAGAGCAAAGACTGTTTTTTTTCTGTACCTTGACTGAGAAATTCTGTTAATTATAAACTTCTGATTATAAATAAGATTGTCCTCGATATCACTCATCCACAAAGCTATTCTCAATGACTGCTTGTATAGCCAAGATTGCGTTGATCCAGAACAGATAAGCACGGGGTAGAGTATCCCCTGGATGGGATGCTAATCCACTGCAGAACACTTCACCCATTAAGGGCAATGAGTAATTTACTGCACGTCTTTAGTCTATGGGAGAAAACCCATGAGAGCTGAATTAAAATTTGAACCAGAAACCATTTTTACCCTCCTATCCATTGTGGCACTCACCCTCACTTTTGGATTCTGTAGATGCTGCTTCCTCCAAAACATACTCTTAACTGGTTACTGGAATCAGTCAGTAGAAAGTGAACAGATGTTAATTTATATTTTATCTTTAAACAAAGACGGAAAAACCGCTGGGGAAATTCAGTTTTTTTCCCCCACAATAACGTGAATTTTACTGCTGATATTACTGTAAAAAATGTGAGGTTCACTCCTATAAATTGAGTAACTTAACTGCATGGACATCCTTTACGAGGGTTGTAGTTCACAAAGTTCTTTTATTCCTTCTGTTTTTGTAGCAGCTCGCCGGAAACTTTGTGAAAGGCAGGTGTTTCTTAACAGCTCTCCCTCTCTTTCTTACTTCCTGGCTTTCCAGTGGAAGAGGTGGAGATAAAGGGAAGTTTTACGTACCCATGTCCGTCGAACTTGAGAGTTCATGAAGAATGCCTAACGAACATGCTGAGGTCCAACAGCAAACACCACGGAACACTCAAAACCAGCACCCTCACCACCAGATGTCCCTTCACTCCAGCCATGCTTCCCTCATGCAGGGTTATGGGGTTAGAAGCAGAGGCAGTGGAGTTGGGAAAGGGTTGCAAGGTAGTCACTTGAGTGAAAATCCTTACCAAAAAGAAACCATTGATTATTATATGTCAGTGAGTGGAAAAGAAAGGTCAAGGAGAGGGAGCCAAGGACTGGAATATGGGGTCAGTTTTGGATATTCGGATGTAGGTGGACAAGTGCCTCACCAATATCGACATGCTGGAAATGGTCCAGGGTCTTCTGTGATGTCTCACTATCAGCTGGACTACACTGTTTCAGCTGCCTCTGGTGGAAATAGCAGTAGCAACAGTAGTAAAAGTGGTACTGGAGCCTTTTCTCCTACACACCAGTATTGCTTAAGTCAAAACCCCTCAGTCCAATCAACTCCTGGACACCAGATGCACCCACGTCAACAGGGTCAAGATTACCCTTCCCATCAACCCTTTCCACAAAGGCAGCAGCACAGAGGTTATCCTCTTTCTGGACATAGACCACTTCCCCAGTTCTCCCGGTTCCCATTGTCTAATGCATCTACAGAGTCAGCTAGGGCATATAATTTTCCTCCACAGAGGTATCATAGTGGGGGTGCTACTAGCAATTTTGAGTGTGAAATTAGTAATTCAGGTAGTGGCAACTCAAAAACTGGCTCAAACCATGGTTCAGTTAAGCCAAGTAATATGGCACAGTTTGACAGCAGTCGGCTGAGCTATACCTCTTCAAATTACCCACCATATGATTTCCAAACTTCTCAGTCACCTCATAAACAATCTGTTTACCTACACCGTTACTCCCAGAATAATTTGAAACCAGATTATGATTCATCCAATAAAATTACTTCCTCCAGTTTAACTTCCTGCTCACCTTACCCTAAATTTCCTCAGACTTCCACTGCATCCTCAAACTCCCACAATTCTTCAATGCCTCAGTTCGTCTCCCAAGAAATACCCAAATCTGTAACTCAGAATCAGCAGCCACAGATCCATCCAAACTTCAGCCCAATTTCTAATCCATCTCCAGCTGCCTCAGGAATACAGTCACCCAACTGTAGCTCATCACCCTCTCCTCTGTTGGGTGCTTCTGAAGGTCCAGGAAACTCTTCTGTTAACCCCAGTGAATTGACATCAACTACTTCTATTCCAAATCGTCGAAACAGCCACAATCAGATATTGCGAGCAGCACCTCAGTTGAGTCCCACACCCAGCTCCAACAGCAGTGTTAGTAGTTTTGGAAGCAGCAGTGGTAATGTAAACACGATTGGCATAAATGCAAGTCCAAGTGGGAGTCATTCAGTATTGACTCAAAGCCAGTTGGGAAGAGGAAAGATATGTGATGAGAATTATTCTTCTCTGTACCCGTCTTCTGTTGACAAGCTGACTCGGGATCCAGGGATCAACAGTCTAAATGCATTAACATCACAAGTGGCTAATATACCTACTACTGTCCAACATGTGCTGCTTTCAGACTCTCTGATTTCAAAAAACAGAGGAAAAGATGAACCTGCATATGAAACTGTTGAACATTATCAAATGCTTCAGAATTCACATGGCTTGGCTGCCAATCAGGAAGGAAGTAAGGCTATAAGTAACAGTTGTAGTGATAGTGCAACAAGGACTATACGAATGGATAAAGGGGGCACTCAACTTGACAGTGGAATGAATGAGAGTACCAAAGTGGTGAAGCGGGAAGGAGAAGAAAGCATGACTCGGCAAACAAGTGGAACTAGTACTGAGTCTGGCTACAACCATTCATCCCAGAATCTGGCAAAACAGGGTTTACCATTAGAATTAGTAGTCGGAACATCCAAGATTAAGAGCCAGACTTTAGCTTTTCCAAGAGGAAATGAGCATAGTATTCATAGTACATCTCCTTCTTCTTCCCCATCTTCTCTACCTTCTTCAGTAGAACCCAGTCCAAATATACCTCCTCCCTGCACCCTTTCTTCTTTAACTTCTACTTCTGTCAGTCCATCTCTGACACTCAAGTCCCCTAAGGAGCCTATTGTAAGAAGTATTGATCGAAGAAATTGTAACAAACTCCAGGAAAATTATGATGCTAATGGCAGAAAAAAGAAAAATCAAGTAGACCAGGATATCACAGTGACACTGGAAGGATCGAGAAGTGACTTGCCGAGAATTGGGAATGACAGATCAGTGAGCCATGACAAGCGAAAAGCTGATGAAGCACAGAAGGGCTCGACAACCCTAAGCGGAAAAGTGGAAGATTGTGAAAAAATTGTAAAAACACAAAACTCGGACAATCCTCATAAAATTTTGAAATCTGGAGAAACTCAAAATACAGGAGGAGTAGGAGTGATTGTCTCTACTCGTTCTGAAATGACTGAACATAATACTTTATTGGAATCCCCTCAAGATGCTCCCTCTGCACCACAACATTTAGACAATGAATTGCAAAATTCACAAAATAGTACAGACAAGACTCATTCTTCCAATGTTTTCAAAGACGCCAGATGTGTCAATGGGCAAGGTGAGAGTAGTATTTGTACTCTCCCCTCAATGAATGGAACCAACATTCCCCCTGAACCCAGTTATGAGCAGTCACCATCATGCCACCATTCCAGAAACCAGAGGTCACAATATGGATACTCTGAACTTGTTGGCAGTATGATGGATTTAAAGAAGGCAGTAAGTATAGAAGCAAGTACAGGGAAGGAAGCAAATTTAAGATATGAAAGTCAGCAGCAGCCGGCACTCAGTTATATCCCAGGACAAAAAAAGGGAATGGGGCCAACAGGCATAATGAAACTGGGAAGAAGAGGAACAATAAGAGATCAAGATATTAATCCTCCAGTGCAACAGTCATCTGCCAGTATTTTACAAGAAGTACTTCAAGGCTACCACACAGAAAAAACCTATGACCATACTAAAAACTCAGTCCATGTGCCTGACACACATCTCCAGTCTCAAAATATGCCTCACAATCTTTCAAGACATTCCTATGGTGTGAATAAAAGCATGATGCCACGCAGTCTAGTCCCACAAACAGGGCTCAGTCAGGATCATCAAGCCTCGCTTCCAGCAGCAGTTCCTGTGAAGGATTACCCTCTAAACCTTAAGCAGGGCAGTACAACTGGTATTGGACAGGATCCTCCTCTGAAGTCTTGGGCTCCTGTTGGATTGGGAAGAGCACACGGTGAGTCTTCAGGGAAATCCAAAATGGCAACATCTCCAAATCGCCCTGCATCTATTTTACCAGAAACCACTGAATCTTCGCAACAGCCCCCACTAAAAAACATTAATTTAGCAGACTACCCGCTACCGCATAGAATACCCTTCACAAACCCACAAACTTCATCATCTGCTGTGCAGCAATTGCTGTTGCAGGATACTGAGCCAAAAGTGGGCAGTGACCTACCTTTAAAAAAGCCTCCAATGGCTCCATCCTCATCATCTTCAGAGCGTTGTTCGGTAATCTGCGATGTATCTTTCCAGAGCACACCTGAAAAGGAAAAGGATCGACACGAAGACGAGGTAAAAGAGACTTGCAAGAAAACTAGTTACACTGGTGCATCTGTAATTCAACAGTCACATTCCACTACTTTAGAAAGTCTGCAAGACAACAGTAAAGAGAACAAAAGTGAGGTGAAGATGGAAACTGAATGCAGTGCTTCTAAGGAGGTCTCAAATCAGAATGATAATCCTACCCTTTACTGTGCACAGTTACCAGAGAAGAAAAGTGCATTCCGACAGCAAAGCAGATCTCCATACACATCTGTGAACACAATCACTGACAATCATAGTTTGTCCTCTGGAGAGAATAGACATATAAATGTATCAAATGTCAACCCCTCTCATTTTCATCAAGCCCCCCATACTCTTTCCTCTAACCTTAATCTTCAGGCATCACCTTCAACAAGATGTCAGTCAAACTATCCAGGGATAGATGGATGCAGTAGTCATTCAGGATATGGGTTTGAAAACTTCAGAGAGAGAAGCCATTTTCCTCCTCAGATCCCTTCTCAGCACAATATACCTTCCAAATTTCAGTTTGGAAACTCTCAACCAAACAAAAAACTGCAAATGTATTCTCATTCTCACCCTCATCAGTACTCCCAGGATACAGACGACAAACGTGAATGGGAAGCCTTACACAAGAACAGGATATCAAAGGATATGATGGTGTCCAGCAGTACAGGATCAGGTAGCCAGCAGTATCATAGCCAACCAGGGATAAGCTCCCAAACCTCTCAAAGTGACCCAGCAGGTCAGCCGAAATTACTCCACCAGCAGTTCTCTCGGCAGGGTAGTTACTATGATATGAAAATGTGGAACCTCTCACAATCTGGAAGAGAGGGTGGAGGGAGCCTTGAATGCAACCAACCAATCTTTCAAACAAATCAGACTGGTGTAGTTACTCCTGGGTCCGATACCTCAAGAGGAGTTACAGAAAAGGTCAAATCATTTCCACCGGTGCCAAGTTCTCATAAACCATCTGCTCATGGTAGTTTTGCTGGTGGTACAGTTAACTTAGGGACACAGCAAGGTCGTAGCCCAGTGAAAACAGAGCGTACTGGAGAAACTAACCCTTTAATGATGAGAAGGAGGGTTCGTTCTTTCATATCCCCAATTCCAGCAAAGAGGCAGCATCAAGATTTACCACAGCAACAAAGGAGTACTCAGACCCTGTATCCTTCTCCTTTGAGTAACACTGCATCCAGACATCATGATACTGGTCCTTCAAGTCCTGATGTGCCCCATTCCGGAATGGCCATTCCAGATGCTAATTGTAATAAGCTAGCTCAGAATATGATGCTAACATCTCCATCTTCTCAGGGTAAAACCAACATTTTACCACCTAGGAAAGGTCGTGGCTTGAAACTGGAAGCGATAGTGCAGAAAATAACACCCAATGTTAAAAACAATAGGACTCTCACCGATTTTGCAAGTACTCCACTAACTGGATCTTCTCATACAGATCTAGTACATTACAACTCTGACAACCAAGAACAAGAGTCTTGCATTGGGGACAGTTTATCTGAATCTGTAACTGGACATGGAAGTTCTCATTCTTATCTGGATGAAGGTCTCTCCTTGGAGGAAATAATGTCCTACAAGGGTGTTGAGGAGATTGGCCCCTTGGCTCCCACTGCCTATCCTTGTGACCTCCAACAGAATCCCCCTATTGTAAAATTTGGGACCTCAGGGAATATTAACCGGAGTGTGGTTGAGGATTTGAAGCAAGAAACCCATTTTAGGATAGAAGGTCATGGTCCTCAATTTACAGAAAGAGACAGTTCAGGAGAAGGCAAAGAAGAATTAAGGTTGCCCACTGATTTCACTCTTTTGGGACCTTTGCCACCTGCACCACCATTACCTTGTCCTGTACAAGCTTCTCCACCGCCATCATCTTCTGTTTTGTCTGATATTCAACAATTCACTAATACATACCAGCAACTAGAGACACGGAGAGGAGAGGACTCTGCAGAAAGCTTTTTGAGAAAAAAGTTAACAGATTCTAGGATGGGATTAGGTTTAGATGATTATTCCAGCAGAGACTTCTTTGGACCCAGCTCATTTCACCATAACCAGCATCAAAGACAGTGCCTGTTACCCAGACACCCAAATAGTCATCAGATACACCAGCAAAATCCTTTTGGTCAAACCTTATCTTCAATGTCAAATTCATCACAATTAAATGAACTGAAACCCCTTGAGAATGTTGTTCCCAAAGGTTATTTTCCATCTGGCAAGAAAAAGGGGCGGCCTGTTGGTAGCGTGAATAAACAGAAGCGTGCGCAAGTTCTATCCCAGAATGCGTCCATTAATGCTTCTCCTGTTATATCTACACCTATACAAATACCTGACCCTACTGCTACCGCTGAGACTATTCCAAGTACCGTGACCACAACGCAAATTTCTGTAACCACTTCTGTAACGGACACTAAAGAATCATCTGAAGTGCCCTCTGATACTTCTCATATGTTGAATATGGATATAGAGAACAAGGAAGTTCACCCCAAGGTTGAATTTGAACAAACTGACCAAGGACTATGCAAGGAAGATGACAGTCAAAGAGGAAAGCTAGAGGAAAAGCAACAAAAGAGGAGAAGAAGAGTAGGTGGGCTGGTGGGAAAAGAGATCCTCCAAGCCAGTGCAGGAACTGAAGAAAAATGTGCAACTGCAATTTTTCAAGATCACAGGAAATCTGTATTTTCACCTTACATTCACGTCGAGAGAAAAGAGGAAATTGGTGCCGTGTGCACTATAGTAAATGAAGAACAAGAAAAGTCAAGGGGAGAAAAGAAAGAAGGTGTAAAGGCTGACAATCTCTTGAACTTACTTTCCTCTGAGATAAAAATGGATATAGATATTGAGGTAGTGAAGGAGAAAACAAAGATGGAACAAGTTGAATCTAGTCTTCTTCAGTCATGTGCAGCAGGAAAGACGATTCCATTGTCTGGGTATGTGCTTTCAGGACCTGTAAGTACTGAGACAGGTAATTCTGGTCAACTGCTGTGTTGTTTATGCAAGAAGTGGGCAAATTACAAGAATCTAGGGGATCTTTATGGACCCTATTACCCTCCTGAATATGTGGCAAGCCTTCCTAAGAACCACCCTCAGATTCGAAATAGTCTAGGGACTGCCAAGCTTGGTAATAAAGGAGCAGATTTAGGAACATGTACAACGGAAGCAACAAAACAGGATACACAACAAATAGAACCACAAATGTTAAAGCCTACATTAGATACTGTTTATACAGGAAACGAAGCAGAAAAACTGTCTACTGTTGCTATGACAAATGTAACCTCTGCAGTGGATGGGGGAAGAGTTTTGGAAAATATTGATAATGTGTACAACAATATGGACCTGACCCAAAAAAGTGATCAGTTTCCAGAGTTGACAGATGTTGTGAGTGCAGTGATGAAACAAGAACAACTGGAGCAACCACAAGAACAGCAAAATCAGGACCAGTTGACAGAAGACATCCAGCCAAGACCACAACACAGAAAGCTTACCTCCCATCCACGTTTTAAAAGGCGACACAGACCCGGTGACGATTTGCCCAAGGCTACCCAGAGTAATTTTAAAACCTCACTGCCATTCCAGCCGCCTCCTCAGCTACTTAACCAAGACCCCTCTGAGCCCTTGGCGCATCTGGCTCAGCTTCCTGAAGTCCCACTGGACCCTAATGAATTGTGGGTACATGAGGGATGCATAGCCTGGGCCAGTGGAGTGTTTCTGGTTAATGGACGTCTGTATGGCCTACTGGAGGCACTAGATGGCGCTATGGACACAGTGAGTTTTTCTGGTTTTTTTTTTTATCAAATTCCATTATAGTTTTAGTTCAGGTTTTACTGCTGGTAGAATATTAATGCATCATATAAAATGCCATTTTCAAAATGATCTCATATTCCTTTGCTTATATATTGTCCATTCATATGCCGTGTTAATTTTTAGTTTGTAATTTTAATCCAAGATTTTGATTTGTCCCTGCATATCCGTCTGTTTTTGCTCCTCCAGTTTCTGTGTAGATGCTTTCTAACTGCCTTTGTCTTCAACAGAGCTGCTCTTACTGTGAGCAAGTGGGTGCTCCACTTGGTTGCTATAGTAAGGGCTGTTCTCTAAGATACCACTATGTGTGCGCAATAGAAGCAGGTAAGAATCAGAAATGTAACAGAAATTTGTCTCAGCTGTGAAATCAATCTTGTATTTTGATCCAGAAAAAGGCTGTACTAAGCACATTGTAATAATAGTAATGATTATATATGTGTTGTACTAAATATTCGCTCTCATTCTAGACTGTTCCCTGAATGAAGAGAACTTTTCACTGCGATGTCCAAAGCACAAGGTATTTTGACACTTCACAAATGCGGCAAGCTGGGGGGAAAACTGCACTCTAAATGTAAATACTAGAGAATTTTGAAGAATATATTCCTATCACAATCGTAAGACAGACAAGAAAAATGCTGCATTGTTAAATAAGCATGTGTATGTACACATATGTGGTAAATTCAAAGAGTGGATGTCTGCTTCTTTAGTACATTCCCTGAAGCTTATTATAAAGCTGTATACTAGGAAGTGGAGCTATATCCCCCAAGTGGAGGAGTTTAAGTATCTCGGGGTCTTTTTCATGAGTGAGGGAAGGATGGAGCGGGAGATCGACAGGCGGATCGGTGCGGCGTCAGCAGTGATGCGGGCGCTGCA
>JAODLD010000051.1:1624107-1638893 GCA_026781065.1 Mormyrops boulengeri | reverse complement strand
GTCTCTCGGCTGGCCTGGGAACGCCTCGGGATCCCCCCAGAGGAGCTGGATGAAGTGGCCGGGGAGAGGGAAGTCTGAGTCTTCCTGCTGAGACTGCTGCCCCTGCGACCCGACCTCGGATGAAGCGGAAGATGATGGATGGATGGATGGATGGATGGATGGATGGATATACTAGGAAGGTCCACGCATGTAATTTGCCTGCCTCAGCATATTATGGGACTGTACTGTGTCTATTTTCCCTGGTTTCTCATTTGTCATTCCTGTCCAAATTATTGTGTGAAAACCTCTTATGTTCTCTGGATGCTGTCTTCTTATTTCTTAGTTTTCCCAAAAAAATGCAGTAGAGAAGGCTGTCCTTTCAGAGCAGTCAGAAATGGGCTGAGCCAGAGGCTGTGGGAGAGAGGCAGCCCAGCAACTGAGATGGGTGAGCAAAGACGGACTGTGGGTGGGGCCTCGAATTGTCAGATTTTAATGACGTCATTTCAACTGTGTCCAGTGATATCACTTTCTCTGGGGCACCGAGACACTGTTGGTAATTTGTTTTTCCACTAATATTGTTTGTTAGTGTTAAGCGCTGAAGTCCGATTTTTCCTATATTATTTTAAAATTATACAAGTAATATGTGACAATTAACAAATTATGCTATTTTTTGGAAGGTTCAAGAGAGAATCTTGTAACTGGTTGCAGTTTGTTTATGAAAACACCGTTATGCCTAGATTAGATATTTTGGTTTGAGTAATTTTTGTCGTTTGGGTTTCTCTTTATAGGCTGGCTGGACCTGAGAAAAAAGCCGCAGACCTTTAATTACACTGAAAAGTCTGTGGTTGAACTTAAGAGAACAATCAAAAAGAACTAACCAATCAAGAAAAGAGACCACAGAGGACAGTAATGCCTGTTTGTTAAAAACCGAAGTGAAAAAAATGAAAGCTCAGTGGATTAACGTTCAGACCTTCTCGGAGGATGAATTGACTGAAACATTACATGTAAGAAAGGATGAAAGAAAGGGAAGACTTTGTTCCTCTCTGGCAAACTTTGAATGTGAAATATTTTGGAAATGAATTACTTTCCTTATTGTCCTTTTAATGTTATTTGTTATTTTTCAAAGTCCAAAATGTATTATTAGATAGAGTTAGGTGCAAGTGGACCATTCAAAATGAACTGCTTCACGTAAAGGACTGAGGTTAACGCTTGGATTTTTACGTTACATGTGTTGCATCTATTACTCATTATTATTATTATTATTATTATTATTATTATTCCTATATACAGCATTATTATGATGCATATATTCATTTTTATGTTATCATCAGTATTTTGTAGTTGAATATAAATGAAAGCATTTAATTTTTATTGTTGTTTTTATCACATAAAAATGCCTTTTAAATAGAAATGACATTTCAGTATTGCCATACCACCTCTTTTCTGAAGAGGACACAAGCTTGGAGTTTCCACAGAGACATCAAAACCTTTGCTTTTGCATCTCTCACAATCTTCGCGCGTGTGCGTGTGCGTGCTTGCGTGTGCACATCTGTCTGTCTACCTTTTCCATCATTGGTAGTAGATTATTGCTTCTCATCTTTGGGATTCCGCAGTGCAAAATGGTGTACCTATGAATAAAATGAAAATAGTGTTATTTTTCAAGCAAGGCAGGACTAAGGAAGTCTTGTTCTCAGAAATAAGCCAGTGACAGTATCATCTTTGGCTTTAGTGAACGAGATACAATTTAGTGAAACGGTAAACAGCAGATGGATGTTCTAGAACGAGGTCTTTATTTTTCTGCTCTGAATGTATTTAAATTCCAAAAATACAGGGAGATGCTAAGAGACCGAGTGTGAAAGGATCCATATAAAATTGTTAAAAAGTAAATGGTATTATATTTAATACTATTTTTTCTACTCTGATTGAAAAAAGGGAAAATATTGACGTATCACATTACAAACCTGTCAATATGACTGATAAATACATAAGACGAAAACAATGTTCTTTTTTCTTTAAACATTTCTTTGTGTCCCGTTGTCTTTATTAAAAGATCATGTAGGTACTTGTGCTGCTACTGAAGTCCTGGCTATCTAACTTGTATCTGTAAGTTTTACATGCTGAAATATATGCTGATGACCTTCAAATGTGGTGCAGAAGAGAAAAAGTTTTGGTGGAGGCTGAGCGTGTTACAGATCATAGCAGACAGGCACTCTGTCTGGTTCTTTGTAGTGCAGACCTGTACGGTATTTTTATGCAGTGAAAAAAGACATTTCAACCAGCTTAGTGCCAATGTCACAAGAAAATGGCCGAAATATTTACTCTGCTGTGTTCTGCAAATTGGACACTGGTTTAACTTATTTGGTTACTTCGTCAGATTGGCTGCTGTCGCTGCTGATGTTCTGCATTAGTACATCTGCTGTTGGTACCCTTTTGTCTCATTCTGTTGACCGTGTTCTGTTCAAAATGGTGAGTCGTGCCTGTTGTACTGTTTTTCTTTCTGACATCGCTGCTTTATAAATGGTGACGCTTTGAGAACAGTGCAGTTTTACGTGTGTGGTGCTCTGCATTCCCGACGGCCGTGAGGTAAGGCTTCGTGTGTTTCAGCGGTTCTCCCTTGGACCATACCACTGTGATGGAGAGTGGGGGGGGATCTTGCAACTTATAACTGGTGGGAGCAGGATATGAACAGTCCATGAAGGCGTTTTAATATGTTGCATTGGATATTACTGTAAGATGCATTAGCACTGTGCTTTAACCTTAATCTTATCTTTACAGTCTTACCTTTGAAATAACAAGGGTTGGAAATTCAGATTGAGATTTCCGCACATTTCCCTCTGTTTTTTCGAATCACTGTCTGCCTTTCGACTTCCAGTTTTCTAATTACAGCTTTTTAATGTTATTTTTGTCTCCCTCTCGTGGTGTTTAGACGTCAGCAAAAAATGCTTCTGTGTTACTTTTTATCACCCTAGCTCTCTTTTGACTTATATAAAATATAATTGCGCTGTTTGTGTGTGTGTGTGTGTGTGTGTGTGTGTGTGTGTGTGTGTGTGCCCTGTGATGGACCTTGTGCCCTGTGATGGACCTTGTGCCCTGTGCTGCTTGGAATGGGCTCCAGGCCCCTTTTTGACCTCAACCAGGATAAACGGTTGGAGGGATTTCTTTCAAAAAATGTGGCCTTCTCTACATTCCTCTGTATATTTGTACAAAAAATAGCATTTGTATATACGTTTTTTTGTATATACATTTTAACAAATTGGAATAGTCAAATAGGTAACACTTTACTTGCGGGGGCACAAGTACCTTAGTAACTCATGTACAAATCAGCAACAAATATAGTAGCTCCATGAAATACATGAACTGATTAATGACTGATTAATGATGAACGAACATGGGATCAGTACATAACTAACACTTTTTTTTGATTAATTGATACATTAAGTATGAGTGTACTACTGCATTATTTGTGCCCCCTCAAGTTAAGTGTTACCGTGAAATACATTTAAATGTAATGAAAATGACAAAGTCATGTTTTTATTGATGATAAATTTGAAAGGAATAATTGAGTGAAATAACCATAAAACTTACGATCACGTAATGACAATTAAATTAGCCTGGACAGAAGGGAGGCTGGAGGATTAAAACACAGCCAACAGATTGAATGGAGTCGTTCAGCGTGGATTAAATTTCGAAGGATTAATGAGGATTTTAAAGAGGAGGGTTAATATTTAGTCTACAAAATAGACTACCCTCAAAGTGCCACCCAGACTGAGTGCATCTCAGATGCAGTTGCTGCAGGACGCGGTGGTCGTTTTTCTTAACAGAGACGCACCTCGTCTACTGTATCGAGTTCTTGAGCGGTCTGGTACCTCTGGCCAAGAGAACAATCTATTGGACGTCACAGCGCTGCAACGCCAAGAGGAAGTGGAAGTCGGATTATTCGGTAAAGATGTTTCAGGATTTAATCTGTGAAGTACAAAAAAGGTTTTGATGAGATTTGTTAACCACCAGATATGTTGCTATTGCTTATAGTTGAAATACATGAATGATGAGATGTTGCTGGTTGTAGCCATCGCTGTTAATGCTGCAGCTCAGCCGTCCATTAAGGCCGTACGTGGTGCCTGCCATCTTACCATGTGTGCACTCTGAGGCTGAGCATCGGCTATGACTAAACGGGAAAGACCCCCGACCCTCTGTTAACTCTCCTGCTTATAGTATTTTTTTCTGTGTATGGTGACATTCACCGGCATAATCACAATTATGGACACAGTACATACAAGAAAGCAAATCCTACGATCCATTAATTTGCACTAATGGTGAATTCATTTGCTCTCCCACCGCCCCCTCAGACCCTGATACTTCTTCTCACTCTTCCTCAATCCCAGTGACCCCTGCCCCCTCACCGATCCGGCCATGAGCCTCTTCACTGCAGTGCGCTCTCCCGCCATCACGTTTTGCCAGACGGGCGTGTCCCTGCTGCTGTCCGCCGTGGCCCTGCTCTCCTCCTACTGGTGCGTGGGCAAGCAGAAGATACCCAAGCCGCTGTGCTCGCTACTCAAGACCAGAGGCTGCATCCCCGTGCCAGGCAGGTCGTCCAACTCGAGCTCCGCCCAGTTCTCCTGGGAAACGGGCGACGACCGCTTTGTGTTCCCCTCCTTCCATTCCGGCCTGTGGACCAGCTGCCAGGAGAACATCTACCTGGATCAACAGGGTGAGCGGTGGGGCGGGGCATTTGGAGGTGTCATCATGACGACCCACAGGGGAGATGAGACAAATAAGAAAAGAGGAGGTGTGAGGACAGCTGCCCCTATGGAGGCCATGGGCTTGGTGCACACAAGGTACAGATGAATGTATAAGTCTCAGAAATGGTTGCTCCTTAAGGAGCAGACCTGGGCGGAAAAAGAACAGAGTGTCCCTTCTGCTCAATGAGGCAAAGCCAAGCCAGAACTTAAACACTTGACGTGGTGAGTGACTGCTGGGATTCAGGAAGGAGAAATTCCCAAGGATCCAGGATGCATCTTTGAGCGCTTGGCCATCATTGCAACCGTAGCCTATTTAAAACACGCCAGATAAGGGTGCTCGTCACGCACCATAATGGCACGTGTGCATAGCAAGTCAAGATAAGGCAAGGAGATGACTGACAGGGATAGATAAGATTACTATAGATGAGGCAAGTTACGAGATAAGACCGTCTTAAAAGATCAGAACTTAAAGGCTGAGGGTGTGTTTGCCTGGCGGGGAAAACTTTTTGCTCTTCTAAAATTTGAAGGCGAGATAATTTTAATTTGAACTCTGTGCCATACAGGTAGGAATAGTTCCTCCTTTTACAGTAGGTGGCGCTACAGTGGTTTTGGGAAACCACTTCTTTAGTCATTTGTCACATAAACTGTTAGAAGAGAGAACCAGCACAAGGCTCATGGGAGTTTTACTTACACAAAAATGTTCTGAGGGCAGAATGAAAAATGTTTGGTTCGGAGAGGATCCAAGCAACTAAAAGAGGTGGGACCAACCAATCAGATGTCTTGCTCCTGCCTCCTCTAGTTGCTTGGACCAATTTCCTCTACAATCCGATTGGTTACCTCTCTGAACCAATCATTTTTCGTTCTGCCCTCAGAACAGTTTTGTGTAAGTAAAACTTCCAAGAGTCAACATGACTGTGGAGAATATTATTTTGGACAGTAGTGGTCAGCAAAAGGACAGGCTAACGAGGATTAGTTTGGTGAGGTGGTAGTGTCGCCCCCTAAGGGTAGCCAGAGAAGTCTACAATGATTTCTGTTGAGCCTAACCCGGTTCTAAAGAGGATTATAATGGTTTGACCCAGGGGGATTTATGACCCAACAGCAGGACTGAATTAGAGACAGTAATTGAAAAGGGAGAAGGATTGACATTAAGCAAAGAATGCAGCTAACCGGACATATTTCCATTGTTCTGGGAGCTTTTGAGAAAGGGGCATTGTTAGGAGGTGGGAGGTCCACTGGCTTTCATAGAAATCCATGTTTTGTCAGAAAGTTATTAAGCAACTCCGACCTCATTGAATCACCAGGGCAGATTTTCGCTAGAAAGCACTGAGTGTTTTTTTGGCAAATGTGCTTTCCTGGAAAGAACCTTCCTCTATTTCCTATTTTATACCCTCGGAACCCACACCGGGATGTCCCAAATGCATCGGCTGTCATTTGCCCACCATTGTGTCGCGCCGAAGTGCAGTGGTGTGCAGGAAATAACACATTGTTCTGCAAATAATTTTCCCGATTTAATTTTAGAACCGGGGGTTGTTACCTGGGTGACGGAAATACCTGGTGGCGTCACGCTCACCTCCGCTGCCTGTGTGTTTTCTCCTCCAGAGGAAAAGTGCCGTAGCTTTATGGAGATCACGCCTCAGTCTGAGAAAGGTAGGCTGTTAGGGCCCAATGCTGCCTGACACCTCACACTTAGCCAGAAAACATAATCTCTACCACCTCCTTATACTCTTTCTTCTCCTCTTTGTGTCTCCTCCTCTCTTACTTTTTCTTTTTCATCCTGCCTGTTATCTTTCTGTTTTCTCCTTTCTTCATTTGCGTCTCACCCCCCCCCCTTCTCTGTCCATGTCTCTTTCCTTCCTCCCTTTCCTGAATCTCCCCACCTCATCCCATCTTCCGCTTCCTCTCACTGCCTGCCACCCCCCGCCCCACCGTTCCCTGACAGCAGTCATGCTCTGGCTGTCCCTGACCATGGAGCTGATGTACATGGGGCTGTTGACCACCAGCTCTCTGCTGCTCTGCCTGCAGCTCTGTGTCCGTGCCTGGCTGCCCTCAGCCGTCTGCTGGGGCCTGCTCCTCAATGCCTTCTCTGCCATCTTCACCGTGCTGGCAGGTAGGGGGGGGGATCACTCCTGCCATGACTGACTGTGCGGGTGGGTGTCACACACTATAGTGCTAATGAGAGATGCAGAGGTGAGTAGTTCAGGTCCAAAAAGTAGAAATCCAGACCAAGATTTTGTTCCAACCAACCAAGTGCTCTGTGACTGTAACTCCTTATACTCAACTGGCTGGTTGGAACAAAATCTTGGTCTGGATTTTTACTTTCTGGACATGAACTTCCCACCTATGATGAGATCCTCATGGATTCCCTGATGATTTGATATTATGAAGATGCCTTCCCCAACCATATAAGTGTGTGTCATACATTTATTTATTGTATTTGTATATATCTGTAGCACCAGAGGGGGCCAAAGGAAATGGTATTTTATTGCACTGTTTACTTGTACATGGATGCATTGACTATAAAGAACTCTTTTGTCTTGATATGTGCGGATCTGTAAAAGTTCATCTGAAAACTGCAGCTGCTCACGTTGCATATTCCAAGCAAGGATAAATGCACAGTTTTGTTCCACAGGACTGAGAACTGGGATTCCTGAGGTCCGTCATGCTCTGTTATTTGATCACACACAGTCGTTTGTCCGTGTTGCAATCTTTCCCGTTTTCTCACAGGCCTGCTGGGGATGGTGGGTCACATGATGTTCATGCAGGTCTTCCAGGTCACAGCTTCCATGGGGCCAGAGGATTTCAAGCCCCACAGTTACGGCTACTCCTGGGCTTTCTAGTGAGTCTCCGCACCACACGTCTCACCAAGTTTGTTGTTTTTGGGGCCCCTCCCCTTGTAGTGACTGTTTGTGGCCAGCAGAGGGCGTTACACCAAAGAATTATTTGCTAAGTGGTAAACACCGCAGCTGCAACCCATTACACACGACTCCCCGCAGGTGCATGCGATATCCCAGTTGCTGCGGTTGTTCCTTTGCGACTGTAAGACAGCGGAAGGTGGAGTCATTTTCTCTCTCTGCTTGGCTTCTCCCTCCCTACTCCTTCCCTCCCGCTCCGGTCTGTCCCACTCTGCCCACAGCGTGGCCTGGGTCGCCTTCTCTCTATGCATGTCGTCAGGCGTCTGCACACTCAACAGCTACACCAAAAGCGTGCTGATGCGCAGGCGCTCATGCGCACGCACAGCCGAACAGCCTGCCAAGCAGCCCCCGGCTCTTTTCTTCTATCCGCCTGCCCCCCCGCCCATCCCACCTCTCTCACCCTTATCCCCATACTACAGTCACCCAGCTGAGTCGCCTCCTCCACCCCCCCCCACTAGCTGTCCCCCTCCTCCCTGCTACCCCCCATCTGCACCGTATCCGTCTCCCTCCCCGTCCCGTTTCAACCTCGCCTACATTCCACAGTGTCCAGATGACAGTGACTCACTCTGAGGATGCCCTGCCGGTAACCATGGAGACACCCTGAACAACCTGACATCCTGTTTCCGAGCTCATCAAATTAATAACATAAAACCTGTACACTATAGCTCACCATTTTCATCAGTGATAATGCTGTTTTTATTGCTTGCACTTCCTTTCTACCACAACTTCCCAACTATTTGTGCGACGTCATTCTCAGCCTGTGGCTGAATGGCACCCTCATAAAATTAAAAAAAAAAAGACTCCTTGCATTTTCGCTTCTTTTTTCCAATGCCTCGGAGCAAGGAACAAACACACAGGCTATGTTTAGTCACTTTATTTTAAAAACAATTAATAAAGACTTTATTTTATGACACAATAAAGTCAAAGTTTTTCCTCAAACGTACGCCACCGGTTGGATACAGTCAAGGAATCACCAAAGTCTGCTCTGATGGCCGGACCGCCCCAACCCCCTTCGCTTGGCATGATGGTACGGCGCCGCACTCGGTCCCGCAGGATCTGATCGCCGTTCAGCGTCATTTGTTTGCGTTGGTTTGTACCGCAGTCCTGCGCAATCGCGCTCGGCGCTCGCAAAGCCAGGAAAAAAATAGTCATACAAAGACATAAAGTGATGCCTGAAAACAGATGTGAACAGTGCGCCACTCACGCGCAGTCGGAGAACCTTCTCGTTCCGGAACCCGCCGCGTGACGCATTCTGCGGAATTGTGTCCGGTAAAACTCCTCAATCAGGCAACACACACAAAGGCTTCACAGCACAGCGTTTTTCCAGAGGCATAGTCTGAACATAATGCTGTTAGTTGCAACCAATTTGTCATCCTCATGCAGCGTTTACTTTATTTCTTCAACAAGAACTCATTTGTTTATGAAGCGACAATACGTTCTAGACGTACAGTTAATAACAGTAACTATACAGAAGACGCGAGCCTATTAATGAAATGAATATTCTTCTCATATGCCTTATTTTGAGATATGTTCGTGTGTTTAATACATGTTTGTTTCTGCAACAACGTATAGCGGAGAATAAGATGAATCCAATACGTTAAACTGTTAATGAATTGTAATGTTGTTACTTACAGATTCATGCCTTTTAAAAAAATCTCCCATTAGAAATTAAAACATGACCCACAGAAGTAACTAAATAACAATTACTGTGGAATAGTAAAACTGTAGTAGCTGTCTTTGGACACAAAAGTAAAAAAAGAAATTATATTGACACCTTTAACCTCAACATACCGACTGATTTATTTCAAGGCAGTGCTGTGTCTCTCCGTCCGGACAGCCTGGATTTTGCACTCATGTCAACCACAGCAATGCAGAATTTGGCACCCTGCAGTACATGACTCAGAAGAGAATTTTCCTGAAACTGTGGAAATCACAAGATGTTTATACAATGCTTACAAATATAAAATATTCCACTTACTTTAATAATTTCTTCCTTTAAGTGTCCCTATAGCCCTCGTTTAACTTTCTACTAATTGTTTATAGTTTTTTAATCAGTTGTAGATTTATCAACTGGTAAAACTTTATAAACCAGAATAAGAACATGGTTAAATCTCAGAATACTCCTACACCATCACAAATACTACATAAAAAAAAAAAACGTATGGATTCTGTCAAGGACTTTTCCCTTATTTCGCCTTTTTACGAAGCACAAAATAAATGATGCTGGAGATGAAGGTTAGGCAGAAGGCGATCCAGGCAAGGATGTAGCAGTATCCATACTGGCCCGGGGCATCCTTGTGGAAGATGTCCGTGTAGATGGAGGCAGCAATCATTATGCACAAACCTGGGAGAAGGTGCAAAGGTCAGTGAGATATATGAATGCATCGGAGCCAACTTTATAATTTAACCTATGATAATCACATGCACACATACACTACCTGGCCAAAAGTATGTGGACACCCTACCATCATACCTACTTGGGCTTGTTGAACGTCCCATTCTTGGTCCCCCCCTGAGCAGCAATAACAACTGCCGCTCTTCTGGGAAGGCTTTCCACTAGATTTTGGAGTGTGTCTGTGGGTTTTTTTTGCCCATTCATCCAGAAGAGCATTTGTGAGGTCAGGCACTGATGTTGGATATGAAGGTCTGGCTCACAATCTCCTCGCAATCATTGGAAGGGGTGTCCACATAATTTTGGATAGTTATTGTGTCACTATTGTAGTATTTACAGGCAAATGAAGTTTCATGAACCAATTGCTTTATTTTATGACCCCACTAGATGGTGCTCTCTGTTCATGAAAGGACTCAACGCATGCCCAACGCATGCTCAAAGCAATCCAAGTGCACCATCTAGTGGGGTCAAAAAATACAGCAAATGGTTCATGAAGCTTCATTTGCCCATCACTATCTTTTAGACTGGATTTAACTTGTTATGATCTTAAGATAATAAGGTACGTAATGAAAGATGTAAGAACTACCAAATGATGCCTTTATTTCTACATTTTTATAAAATAAGTGATAATTTTTGGAAGTAGCTCCTATGGCGCCCTAATGGCTTGTAGCCTTCTGGGATGATTTTGTGTAAATTAAATGTATGTGTGATTCAGTTTTTTCCAACTGCTGCAGAACTTACAGGCGAGGAACTGGAAGACGCCCGAGAAGATGAACCTTTTTCCCTTTTCCAGGGTGAAGAGCTGAGCAATAAACACGAATAGACCGAGGATGGCAAATATGCAGGCCAGCACTGAAGTAGCCTGCACTGCCTGGAGATACTCTGCAGGGGGTGAGGGAGAGAAGCATGAAATAGGTCAAATGGTCCAAATCAACATAGTTATACACAATGTGGGCCAGCAGTTTACTGGCAGAAAAAACCTTTTAAGCTCATTTTATAGAGAAAGGTAAATGAATTGTTAAATAAGTGTTAAGAAGAGGAATTATGATATGTCACAACACTTATTCCTTTGTTATGTCTATCTGTACAGCATACGGATACCAGTTTTTAGGGCGTGAACAGATGATGTAACACCATTCAGACCAACAGATCTAACTGGACTTCAGCAAAGTCTTGTACATTGTCACTGGCTGAGATAATGCCTGAAGCGGCTTTACCTTGTGAGTTCGTAACAACGCTAGTGAGGTTCCAGTTTCCATTTTGGTTCACCCATGTCCCCCACAGGTCTGTGGTCGTCTGCTGTGTCACCCACCATGACTGTGACACAGAAAGGTTCAAATATTCTTAGCAGTCTGATTTTTGCAGGATTGTATTAGAGATTCTAAGCATATGGGTGAAGAGTTGCCTCACAGAGATCCATCCATACATTTTCTGTAACTACTTAACCTATCCACTCACAAAACCACACCCACGGACAATTTGGTAACTAGAATTAACTGGTTACAGGTGGAAACCGGAGTGCCTGAAGGAAACCCTGTGACATCATGGGGAAAACATGCAAACTTCACATAACAGAGGGTTAAGTTCCCCAATTTTGTAATTTATGTTTTGGTAAGACTTCTGTCAATAAATATACAACATGTCTACATGTATGCCAAAATGATATTTTGTGTATTTTTGCATATCATTAGGAGTTGTTAGAATTATGTCATTCAGATATACCGCTAATGAGACTTTGTTTCCAAGGTTTGGAAATGGGGGGCTATAACTTAATCATTTAAATGCAAAAGTCTATTTTTGGGAATGAAACCAAATTAAAAACTCGGGGGTACATATCTACCCACCCCCGGGTTCCTATGCTTGTTACTTTCCTATATTACACTGTTGAGTTGTTAATAAGTGTGTATTTTTTTTGGGGGGGGGGGGATACTCACGTTGTCGATGGTTGCCACAAGGAGCAAGACAATGGTGGCAATATGAAGGAGGAAGATTCCTGCCAGGAGAATCAACATGGTGACTGTAAAAAGAAGGTGAGTTGCTTTCCGTGAGACAACACAGAATGCGTCATCTGCTAGTTACAACATGCTGTAAGGAGCAGGTAAGGACACAGATTGCTACATTGAAGACCTAATATCCAAGGCTGTGGTAATCTCAAAAACATATATAATCTGAACTGCACCTGTAAAATGTCCTTATATGTACATAAACATTATTATAAGTAAGTTTGGAAAAAGAAAATCTTTTGAAAAGTGAGACGTACACGTATATGACTGCAGTAAGATAACCCGATGTTGAATAGTGGTTTAAGTAGGGAACACCAAGTAGTAACATAATAGCATCCAGAGTGAATGACATGGAATTAAGTTGTAAAGCCCACACAGTGAGACACGGCACACCTGCAGAAAAGAGAGTCCCTCACCATGTCCGGGTGAACAAGTTACTACAGGGTATAGCTTTGGGGAAATGGGAACTGTAGAGTCACAAAGGCAGCCATTCTTGACTCTCAAATGAGTCGAGACTTGCCCCCAGTGTTTCAAAAAAGTTTTTTTTAAAATGGCCACACCTTAAAATAGCCTCAGCAAATACCTGATTCGCAGTTAGCACTTCTTACCCCGGGAACACACCCTAACTTAGTCGCATACATACAAACATGGTGGCATTATTACGAACGGCTACCAACTATTCGTTGTTGTTGTTTCCTTGGTTCAAGTCCATGCTATTGAACTTCCTGCAAAATATGCACATCCTAAATGTGAGTTTATACCTTTTCTGCAGCTTAATATATGTACTCTGTAGTACTGTGACGCTAATTAAATATTAAAAGCTGCAAGAGGTTTCGAACTGGACAGCGGCTACTTACTGATAAAATACCAAAACCTGTTCTGTCATTTTTTGTTGTGTTTGAGATGAGACCTAAAGTCAAGCTTCCTCACATGCTAGAGGATTGGGAACCAAAACTCATTCGGTCTTCATGCAATGATTCAATCTCGAATTAGGTTTTTCATATGCATAAATAGTTTTTAAAACTAATGACGACAGAATGACGGACTTTCCATTTGGAAGGACAGATTTTAATTTGTGAAATGAGTGAGATAAATGAAAAATACTTAAAAATATAATCGACAAAGCAAAGTTAATGAGTTTCTCTTTTACGTACACGGCAATATTAGGTAATGAATTGAGAGAAGCTTTTTCAATTCCTTGCATTTATTGTTTAGTGCTGAACAGGCTGAACGTGCATGAGGTGTTTTCGATGTTCGATGGCTACGATCTGGCGGATCTGGACGCTAATCGGTGTCACAGCCGTACGTGACCGTCTTCATTTCAGGAGTCATAGTGCGGACTCGCTTATGAGGACACGCCTCTCGCTCATCCAGTCGGACGGCGCTGCCCCAGTACACACCCATGTCTGTTACACATCAACACCGAATGTATCAGAATACATCGTGGGATTTGCTTTTAATTAACTGTTTCCTATAACGCCAATTTCATCTTAATCTAATGTAGAAAAGCTAAGCAAATGAAAACAATCTTTAAAGTTTATGTATAAGTAGAGGAGTATAAAATGCAAAGCCGCGTTATACAATCTGTAAAGTTCTATAATTTGAAAAATATTATGAAAGATGCATAGAAAGTCCGCGTTTTTTACCTGTATATTTTTTAACGTTTCACTACATATTTGTGGAGTTTAAACCGTAAATTGCATAAATATAGCGTTCCCGCTTAGTTAGACGCATTCACTGCATTGCTGCAGTTAAATAGAATACTTAAGTTAGTCCTAAGTCAATGTAGTGCAAATAATAAAACATATTTTAAAGCTCTTTAATACTGGGTAAATATTTTCTCACCTTTTGATTGAGGGGAGCCGTCCGCTGAAGTTTTTCCGCTTCGAAGTGCAGTGGTGGTTTCTGCGTACCTGAAATGCCTTGGCCGGCAATGAAAGCGCGATATCCGTAAAGTTTTGACGTGTGTAAGTGTATCCGCGAACTTCTTCTGTATGCTATCTGTGCTAAAAGAAACAGTGTATCTTCTTAAATTCACTATGAAAGTGATGTTAGATGGAATCCGATCTTGATAAGCAGCCAGAGGAGTGTCCTTCTCTGTACGCCCTACGCATTTGCAACTTTCATCAACTCGCAAGAGCCTTTTCCTACAACCCAGCGCGTGCTCCTCCTCCTAATATATCTGTCGTCCCTCTCTCACTAACCTCACCACAACCCAAATCACGCCACCCATGCATCCTTGTATATTTCCTCTAAACAGCCACATGTCCATTTACGTTTACGCAAGAGTACCAACTATTACAAATCTTATATAAACACAAAGCAATACAGTGCTTTGCGAAACAGGCCGATAAATGCAGGCATTTCAATCAAATTCACAAGGTTATCAATTCGAATTTTTTTCCTGTTACCCGTCTGACCAACCCTAACCCTGTTACATCAGATTAGATTTTGTGTTCGGGGTCTGTATTATTTTAAAATCTTTGTCTTTTCCCTGTCTGTTTAAAGAGGGAGTAATGTTTCAGATGCCTCGCTCTGATTAGTCATCAAGTAATATTACGCTACCATGGTGTTCCCTGGGCAGTATGGCCCAAACGCTCAGACTTTTATGTTTTTCCTGCCCTCCACCCTCCACGAGTATAGTCAGGCTGAAGGAATGTAGTTGGCCTGGGAATGAGAGGGAAGCACGGTAGGATGAGTGCAAGTCACAGCCTGACTCCGGGGGGGGGGGGGGGGGGGGGGGTGGGTGTTGTAACCACCA
>JAODLD010000051.1:1547796-1565661 GCA_026781065.1 Mormyrops boulengeri | reverse complement strand
CCAAGTCGCACTGCTGGACCGTTCGGATCGCACCGATTAGAAAGGTGCGGGAGCGCTCAAGGGGCAGTACGACCGCCCCCATCCAGAGCAACCCAGACGGTGGCTTGTTAAGCGCCAGACCTGCGGGGGTCCGTCCTGCTTGGTCGGGCGTTTAGGGGTCTGCGCTGACCCCGGTCACACACTTACGTACTTTCGTTGAACAGTTTGTCATTGCTGCGGCCTGTCCTATGGATTTGCAATGAAACTGACAGTGTATTTTTGTTTACTATTATTATTCTTATTATAATAATTATTATTATTCTCCTTATTCCCATGCGCCATGTAATGCTTTGTTTTCTGTGTTTATTGAATGTGTATATATATATAAACAGTTTGTTTTGGTTTTTAATTTGCCTCTGTTCCCTTTTTACCCCGTCACCCTAGTGCTTAAATGACATTGTTCGGTAACTTTATTCGGAATTACAGTTGTGCTGTAGGGAGGTATCATTTAATGCTTCCTATACATAAGAGGATGTGCTGACGGGGGGAGGGGGGTGTGCATTTTCACAGATGATGTAAAAGGTATCCGTAGTGAGAAGGTCTCCGGTTCGAGTTAAAAAAAATAATAATAAAAACTGCGTTAATGCTAGCATCATGCCATTAGTGTATTATCCTATGGTAAAATTGGAAAGAATTTCGGTAATTCATAAGACCATTGATATGTGTCTGGAAGGTTGTGGGTTTGAAACCTGTGGCCAGTAGAGTTATCGCGTCCCAGCGAGGTCCCTGAGCAAAGCTCCTTAACTCCAACTGCTCAAGGGACCCTCCTGCCGACTGACCCTGTGTTGTGACCAACAGCAGGACAAAAGATGAGGCAAGCAAAAATCATAATGCCAGGCTGTGACATAAACAGAAGGCCATCAAGAAAAATCAAAGAACCTTTCATGCTTAAACCACACTTTTGACAGTAGCATGCCCTTTCCAAATTTGTTTAATTTCGCCTTACAAAGAACTTTTCCTGCTGTGGAAGGACGAATGTCTCTGGGGAATATGGATCCAACACAAGTGACCTTTTTGGGACTTGTAGTGACCCCTAAGGACCGGTAAGTTGTCTCGTCCAGTGGCACACGAGCTGCCCCCGTGTGGTGGGCTCAGGTATAGCTCTTCGTTCCCTATTGCAGCACCGGCTTGATCTTTGCGGCTGCGGGGGCGGTTCCGTTGAAAATAAGAAATGCTACCCTAGTAGAAATATTTCTAAAAACGGAGGAGTAAACTGCTGTGAATCTTCTGCTTTTTATGACTTCCCGATTATTCCTTGTCTGTATTACGAAGATATGAGAAATCGAAATTAAGAACGAAACTAATGTTTAATAAGAGAAACGTATCTCACATGCTGCAAAATTGTGAAAGAGGCAGTCAACAAAATTGTTCAAACATATGATGGTGTTTTGTTCAAACTGATTGTGTATTTTATACATCTGCACCAATATTTTTAGAAAAGAAAAACAGGTTAAAACAGTCTAGTAAAGCCAATTTCAAAGTCTGTGTCACAACCCCATGACTACAGATACTTTTTAAGTACTTACGGTATTTCAGTTTTTTCCGTTTGAAGTAGTTTAAACAAATGACAAGCGAAAATAAACTTGCTGCTAATGCGTTTCAGATAATGGTTAGAATTTTACATTGTTACGATGTCAAAATGTGCGCCGTTCAAGGACCATTAATGAAAAAATTGCGCGGATAGTTAAAAAGAGTGTTTTAGCATTTAAATTAATCATTTACAGAAAGTCATAGCTTTAGAGACTAAAAGTTGCACATAAAACAACCTGCAAACCAGGCTGGGATGTAAACAAACGTGGTTAGGGTTAAAGGATCTGTGAAGGTTCAAACGATGTTGGTTTCTAGTTGGACAGCCTGCGACCGTAGTAATCTTCGTAGGGCACGTTGGTGTTGGTGGTCTGTGGTCGCGGGATGCTGTAGTCTTTCCCAGGGTCTATGTCCTATAACGCAGCATCCGTGAAATTAAAGCGATAGGGTTCGCGTTGTAAAAAGGATAATAATTACATTATTATAGTCCTGATAGTGTGTATGCAGGGGTGGAAAATAAGCTCGCCCACTCGCGAGCAATTTAGACAAAGGGTGAACACAAAAAAACTTAACATTATAGCTGAGAAAATTGCTCTACATCTTCACTGAACTAGCTCAGTCGGTTATCCATTTTATATATATAATATATAGTGTGTGTGTCAGTGAGTGGCGATGTTATGGTAAGATCTTGTATAGAGCATGTTTATTTTGTTTTTATGGGTGTAATTACGCTGAACTCACCGACATGGAGAATCCCGAGTCGTACGGCGAGTGTATTGCCGCGTTGTTCCGTTTACCTGCAAAAATAAATACATCAGCATCCACCTGTCAGCTCCGGTCTCCATCCACCTGCGAGAGCACCGGCTGCCGGCTGCGTCACCGTCACACAGCCAGACTGTCAGCAGCCCCTGTTACCTGCCTCCGCTGATGTGTCTCATTTGGTTGGCAGTGTTAAGGAGTGTGTAGATTGGCTCCTACTTTTATTTTTTTTTTTACCATGGATATGCAGTTAAGGAAATATACTGGTCCTCTGCAATGCCTGCGGGATTCTCACCTCTCCGGTCCTGGCTGTCGCTTTCGAAGCTCCTGTTCTCTCGCCCTGCCTTTCTGACAGCTTGCAGCTCGGCCATCTCACCACTGGGGCTGGTCCAGCCCGTGAAGTCCAGTGGGGTCCCCTCCCCGCTCCGCAGCGTCTGCCGCAGAAAGGCCACCTGAGCCAGCCCGTGCCCGAGCAGCAGCACCCAGGCGTTGGACACCAGTGCCACACTCAGGACCGGGTCATCCCAAAGCGGCCTGCGGCCCATCTCCCAGTTTCCCCACGTCAGCAGTGTGATCCACACCACCCAGACGGCCACGGAGAGGGTGACGGTGAGGCAGAGCAGCAGCGCCTGGGCCCCAGCCCGGTTACGGGCTTCCTTTCTGGGGCACCCAAAGAGGCGGAGGCAGGATACGGAGCAGCACAAAGCTGCAGAGACGAGGCACAGCACATAGATGAGGAGCACGACGAACTCGGCCTGGGAGTAGAGGCATGGCTGCTGGTCACGGACGAGCACAGTGAGCAGCCACTCCGCGGCCACAACGGCCTGCACGGAGCTGAGGGCCAGCGTGAGGCCCGCCTCGGCCCAGCCCTGCACCAGGCCCCGCAGGGCCAGGCTGCGCGACACCAGCGCCGAGAAGCAGAGCGCCGACAGCACGCCGAAGAGGAAGACCCGGGTCGGGCACGTGGCCGGGCCGAGCCGGACCACAAAGGCGAAGGTCAGGCTGAACATGCCCGCCGTCCCCACCAAGAACAGCAGCAGGGACGTCGCAGTCCCCGCCACGGCCATTAGGGGACGATGTCGTAAGGATGTCCACATGGTCCAAGCTATGGTTGCGAAAAGCAGACTCAAGGTGACAAGCAGGCCCAGGGCTGCCAAGGTCTCCACCACTATTCCCCAGCCGGCCTCCGTGTCACAGAGCAAGGAGAAGCTCGGGTCCAGGCGGGTGCCGCACCCGGGCACCGTGTGGTGAGTGGGTGTGTATCCATTCGGTTTGGGGGCAGAGGTGGTGTTGGACTGATTGAAGTTCATTGCAGAGGGAGGCGAGATGCTGTCTGTATCTAGAGCGGTCAGGCTGTTGTTGGATGTTAGTGGTGTTTGGTCTCTGCTGGAGGGGGCTCCGGGGGGGGGCAAAGGAGTGATCTGTCTTATCGAAGAGTTTCTGTTAGGCTCTCATTCACGGTGCCTGATGACAAGTCGTTGGCTCATGGGCTTCTGCTCGCTTGTCTCCCATGGAAAATGCTGCTCTATCTGTAAGTTTAAAAGGAATGAAGGAGAACATTACTGCATGGTGTCCTGGATTGATATTGTAAGTGACAGTATGATATTGACATTTTACTAATGGTATCCCCAAGGACCCCCCCTTCAGACGGTCCATGTTTTTTCTAACCCTAACCCTACCAGTACCTGGAAGCGAGCAAAAATGTATCCCGTTTGGGGGGGTCCTTGGGGGCGGGGTTGGGAAACACTGGGGAGAAGCAAGCATGAAAGTTAGATAGGGTGCCTAAATTAGAGAATTGATCTATCAACATGAACTATGTACAGTTGAATCCTGTAGCTCAGATTGTCAGAGGGTTGGTCATGTTGTGTGTGGCACATGATAGAAGGTTCCAGCAATTCAGACTGAAGAGGACCTGAGCTTAAAGCAGAGGGATGGATTCCTTTGCAGGCATGTAACTGGTGTTTAGATGCTGGGACTTTGCTCCTTCAGATCTGCCCCAACATGTTGCCTCACCTCCACCTGAGTCATTTCCACGAACAAGATTTAGAAAAAAAACTTACAATGGACTACAGTGTTTTCTGTGTAGAGCAATTGATGGAGCCTTAGCTAAGTGTTTGGTATATGTAGGTATATTAAAATTGTTATTGTTGCACTGATTTAAAGATTTTTTTAAACCCCTTTTCCCCATATAGGTAGGCAGAAATCTGATTGCTGTAACAGTTTTAAGTTCAAATAATACTCAAAACTAGGTAAAATGTTTTTAAATCTTTCATCTTCATTTTATGTAACCCACAATAAACAAGCAATTATCAATGATGCATATTTTTTGCTCAACTTTTTTTCTCATCTCCATAACCCTTGCTTATTGCCTAAATAAACGGTAATAGAATAAAACTGATTAACTGCCCTAGAGGTAAAATTGGCAGTATAGACAATGGAGTAGCATAATTTGAGTCAAAATAATTTTAAGAATTCGAGAAAATTGATGTTACGGTAATGAGTTTGTGAGAATGACCCAGCTTGTATTTACCCGCTATCCAAGCAAGGGACTGAACTCAACCTAACCAGCTTCCGACAGAAATCTACCTAAAGTTATATCTTCGCGATGGTGGCATGAATGTGTGGGCGGTTAATGGCCGCAGTGATTTAGAGAGCACTGCTGAATTTGAGAGAGATGCACACGCTCGATAAGCGGTTTCTATTTCCTTCAGTTCACAATAGCGCTGCTGTCTGTGCATCAGAGATTAAAACGCTGACATTTATAATGTTATCTTTTAATATGGATTCCCATTGTGCTTTGCCACAAGCGAGCCACTGAACATTTATTCTGCGTGAGTCTAAAAAGCAGTTAGTCACACTTCAGCTCAGCCAGGCAAAAGATTTTACACCGTGATGCTGAAACACTCGCTCCTTATTGTGCCAGTAACCTTTGATGTTTAATCAGAGTAAATTCTGAGTTTGTTCATTTGAAATTAATTACCCAGAAGCAATTTTCTCAATTACATTTAGCGGACCTGAGGCACCAACTGTTATCAAATTATTTAACCAAGAGATACCAATTTCTCTTCAGTGGGTGTTGTCCGTCTCTCCATTACTGACTTGCCAGTGTTACTAACTTGTGTAGTACATTTTTTTTAGATACTTCGAAGTATTACCACGAGTATTTAAAGCAGGAAACAAGCTTACCTTTGATCCAGAGTTACTGTTCCTCTCTTGTCCTGCTTGTTGCAGCCATTTGCCGTCGTTATTGGTCGCCAATAGAGGCTGTTAGACCTCAGGTCAGTTCTGATCGGCATGTATCCCCATGTCTTTGCACCAAGTCGTGTAGCGAGGGGGAGGAGAGAGAGGAGGAAGAATGGGGGGGGCTGGGAGGGTGAGGCTTTGACACCAGAGATGAGATTGTTTGCTTAAATCCCTGATTTACATTGACAGGCAAGAGGGGGGGTAAAGACTCCCCTACAATCTCTGAAGGTGTGTTTCAACCAGGGGCTGTGAAACCTGTATGGACTCCCCTCCAACCCAAGCAGTCCTGACATGTTGGGACAGGCGCCCCCGCCAGCCACACGCTGCTGCCTTTCACGAGGCTCCCCACTGTTACCCTATCAGGGGACGCTCTCTTCGGCCCGTGGGGGCGAGAGGTGATCTGGCCTGCTCCGGCCGCCTCACTGACCGACGGAATCCGAAAAATTGGGAGCTGCGTTTCTGCTCGTCAGCGCATTGGCTGCTGTCTCTGGCGGCAACCGATCAGAGGCTGCCGAGAGCGCAGGCATGCGGCAGCGCATCTGCCGTAAATGGCCCGCATTCGGCACATGTCACCTGGGCCTAATGCCCAGTCATGCCTGTGCAGGCTGCGTGTGTGTGTGTGTGTGTGTGTGTATGTGTGTGCGAAGGAGCAATGAACTGATAACTGGGTCATTTGTTTAGACAGGGAGGGGGGGACAATGCATGCAAATTATCTTAAGTCCTTGTTAGCTTTTTCTTTTGCCAGCTAATGCTGTGGCGTTTAACATTCCAGCAGTTCACTGGATTCTGACTGAGCTGGAATGACTGTATCTGATATTTAGACCCATATTTTCTCTGCCCACTTGTCCTGTGCTGGATCATGAGCCTGTTCCAGAAGCAAAGGGTACAAGGTCAGGAGTAGAAAGGGGCACCAACAACCTTCAGCAACTCCAGCTCAATATAAGATGTTTTTTTGAGGGGGGAGGACCCAGAGGGCTCAGCGGTGTGAGCCAACAGTGCTAACCACTGCACCCCCATGCCACCCCATATTATCAAATCAACTTTTGAGTTCTTTTTGTGATAATTTGATATTTCAGATATCGAATAATTATTAATAATAATATGACTAAAATGAAAAATGTGCTTTGGAAATGTGTGTGTATATATATATGTATATATATATATATATATATATATATATAAAATAACAAATCTGCAGATTATTCTATCAGCAAACACTATTGTTCTGATGTTTAAAAATGAAACTAGGGCCTTAAGCTAACATGTCTACTGGCGACATGTTTGGATAGCAAAGATTTTTTGTTCAAACACAAGATTTGGACACTTTTCCAAAGACTCGAAAGACAAAGAACTTAAAATTGAATTTTATTGAATACGTTTTAAAGGCAATCTATGCTAGGCAGACATCACTAGAAAAAGTATATGAGCAAAAGCTTTATATTACAGAGCTGATCGGCGGCGAGGGCCATTCTGCTGCATTTTTACATGGTCATTTTATTTATAATTGTACTATTTGTCTCATTACTTACTCAGTAGGTGTCGCACCCCATTTACAAGTACAGTCCTTTCACAAGTACATTGCAGTGTTTAAAAATATCGCTTAACATCCACAGTAGCAGAAAAACCAGGCTGTGATGAGGTCAAAAGACCCTGCAGCAGTGAGTACGAATGCAGGAGTGAGTACGAATGCAGCAGTGAGTACGAATGCAGGAGTGAGTACGAATGCAGCAGTGAGTACGAATGCAGCAGTGAGTACGAATGCAGCAGTGAGTACGAATGCAGGAGTGAGTACGAATGCAGCAGTGAGTACCAGCTTTACTGATACTCCATTGCTATAAGCAAAGCACATGCTTGGGGGCGTGCTATACATGAGGCTATATATATGAAACAGTTACTGCACTGTTGTTGCCAGGAGACGGGAGGGTCACGCTGCAGGAAGCGCCCGTACACACACACACACACACACACACACACACACACACACACACACGGGAGCGTGGCGGCTGGAGGGAGGAGAGGTGGAGGTCGGGAGCCGGGCGTGGCTCTAGGGGCCATAGCGGAGCAGATGGTGAGCGAGGGGCCGCGGCGCTCAGATGATGCCGTATTTGGCGAGGTCACTGAGCTCCATGTCGCCAAAGGCCTCCCAGGGACAGACGACGGTGATGTCTGTGGGGGGGGGCAGTGAGAAAGTGAGAGCACGGCCACAGGCGCCCCCTGTTGGCAGGAGTGAGGGAGTCAGCGCGCGGCCCCCGAGGCCCCCTGGTGGCCAGAGTGAGGGAGTCGGCACGCAGTCGACGAGGCCTCCTGGTGGCCAGAGTTCCGCTAAGCGTCTGTACGGGCAGGACAAAGCAAAGTGATCCAGGGGTGTGTGCAAGTGGGGGTGCGGCATTTCACAAAACAAAGGTGTTCAAACCTGGATGGTTGGATCGACAGACAGATGCATGTTTCGATGGATGGATGGACAGATTGATGGATACAGACAGGTACATGGATGGATGGATGGATGGATATACAGGTTGATGGATAGATAGACAGTGGATGGATAGATGGACGGATGGATGGATGGATGGATGATGGACAGACAGAATGATAGACAGATGGATGGGTGGATCCCAGGGGATTTTTTTTGGAGAAGATCCAGTAATAGTTAGTTACTAATGGATATATAGAGATATATATAGTTACCTGTGCCAAGGCCCTCCATGCCCGGGATGTCGTCCCCAAACCTGCGGGAAGGCAGGAGCCGCTGTGATGTGCTGACAGAGTTTGTGTGACTTCCTCCCGATTCATATCTGTACAACAGGGCTGCGCAACCTGCTGACGTGACTCACCCTTTCTGTCCCGGCTTGGGGGCTTTGCTCTTGAATGTGCGTGTCTGCCTCTGTTTAAACTTGGGGGGGCCCTTCTTGGGTGTGGAGGGCCCCCCTGGGCCGGCCAGAGTGGCGAGAGCGCTTCCTGCGGGGGGCTGGCAGTTCATCTCCGCGGCTCACTGTGTGTGTGGGGGGGGAGATCTGCACAGAAACATCACCTTACCATGAAGGTCGCACTCGTTTCTCATCCTGTCTTTGTTTTCTGTTTGTCTTTTACGTGTTAAATCCCCCCTTCATATTCTGAACTCTTTAACCTCTTTTTAATCCTTTTAGCTCTCAGCTTCAGTTTCTGCCCCACTTATCTTCCCTTTCTCTTCTCGCTCCCCATCTCTCCACCCCTCCCTCTGTCTGTTGGCCTCTCCATAACCCCCCACGCCTCCTGCCCCCCCTCAATACGGTGGGTGAGAGTTATCAGCCTCGCTTCAGTCGTCTTGCAAATGTCGACGCAGCACAACCATGCAATTCGACACATGTGCATGCCGCATCCCGGGGGGCTAAAGAGAGACGCGCGCGAGTAGGAGATCCCTTCCTGCAGCCCGCTGTCTGCCAGGCCCGTTGCGAGAGACGCCATTCGGCGTAAATCTTGAAGCTTTGTCCCGTGCCTTTTGCCAGCTGGTGTTGAAGGCCTGAGCTGGAAATGCTGTTACAGGATCACAAACTGCTGGTAATGCTGGTTAATTCCAGTGACCTCGCAGTTCAGCGCCGACCTGCTAATCCCTCCTCAATCTGCTTGTTATGTCCTCATCCTCTTACCAGTTTTTCCAGCCATGTGTTTCCTTCCTCTTCTTCTTTGCACATATGAGTTGTGACTTCCCTCTGTCATCATCCTCTAGGCTTACAGCCAGTTTACCCTCCTCCCCACCCCAACCAAAATCATAAGCTGTCCTTAAGCTGGTTAATCTACCTGGGAGGGTATAAGTCATTACGTCATTTCTGTGTTATTTTGGGTCTGTTATTGTTGATTTCTTTGGATGGAATCGGGGCACCCAGCTGTCCCTGGACAGTAAGGGTCACAGCACACATCCTGAGGCCTGGAAAACAGCTCCAGTGCTCACTGCCTTTTGTGACGCCTGCCATCTTTCTCCTCTATGCCAAGAGCCACCCTGACCCACATTCCTGAGCTCTGTCTCTCCTCGTCTTGACTTGTCCCCCACCCCACTTTGCTGAGGGTCACCGTTATGGCAACACAACCTTAGGCCACTCTACACAGACGCACCATAATACTGCATGGAATTATACAGTAGGTACCTTCATCTCATGTATCTCTGCAGTGACAATCCACTCAGTTCACCCTAATCTTATAAAGGAAGGCATGCAGACATTAGCATAGAATTTCTGTACTGGAAATGTATTTACAAGTGCAATTCTGCATAGGTTGCAGCACAGTGCCCACTGTAAACTAGACAGGTAGCTACTGGGCCTGTGAATGTACCAGTGCCCCAATCCCTCCACGGGTGACAGGAAAGAAGCGGTTCTTACCTGCCTTATCCACGTATTCCAGGCAACCGCTGTCTCCTCTGAGGACGAGCGACGGAGGTGCAGGACAGAGACTCACTGGACACTGGGTAGAGATTAGTCAGAATCTCTGCTTTTTATAAGCCCAGCACTCTCTAATCCCCTGCATCCAGTTATCCAATCGTACGCCTCATCCTGACGATATGCCAGCCAGCTGGCCCCCCCCCCCACACACACATCTTGGCCCCCAGCCTGCAAGCGCTCGCTGCCAGTGGTTTTTGACTGAGGCCCTCTACAGTACAGTAATCGCTCAGTAATCACTCGGATTAAGTGAAACATAAATTGTAGGCCGGGGTCAAGAGGTTTGAAAGGGCACTATGTATAACAGTCTCAGAACCCAACCAAAACCCGCCGTTTTATCTTCATTTTTGGGGAGCGTTTGCTTTGTTTCCAACTTAAGGCGAAGATTTTCATTAGAGGACTGTGCAAGAACGGCAAACTGATAATGTAACTGACGCCTTAGCACATACCATTCTGTACACCATATTAATACAGAATGTACTCTATGTGTCATTTAGCATTAATACACAAATAAATATTACTTACTGATATATTTGAAAATTAAAGGATTAAATTGAAAATTAACAGGATAATTAGCAAGGATTAGCGTTAGCAAGGATATCGTATTAGAACAATACGTCATAACAATGCGCTGCGATCAGTGCAAACAAGTTCAGGACTAGGACTTTTGCAGTACAAGAAATCGAGTTGGAAGAGGGTTTAGTGCCTGGGGTTTCGATGCTGTCTTCATATCCCACGATTTTCCCGCGTTGGACTGAGCGTGTTAAATGGGATTCGCGCAGTGACCGCGAGCTCCCGCACATGTCCTCGCATCTTCGTATCGGAATCATTGCATGAAAACATGCTACCACCTGAAGAGGGCGCTGTAGATCTCATGACAACTGCCACCTTGCCCAGGTTCTGAGCGATTAAAAACTGGACGCCCAGTATGGATGGTCGATTATTTCCGGTGTTGTGATGGTAAATCTTAGCCGGTGTCTTTCCTGACCAATAGGGTGCGTTCTTAGAAAATGATGTGTGGAATAATTGGAATAATTTGCGCAAGTCCAAACCTGTGCGAATTTCTGTCATGCAGAAGGACCCCCGCCCACACACACCTGTGAAGTACCAGCATGTAGGATAGAATGACGGTGCACAAGCGTTATAGCCTAGGGCAGTGGTTCCCAAAGTAGGGGTCGCGACCCCCTGGGGGGGTCGCGAGATGATTTCCAAGAAATCAAATAATTTTTTTTAAACTATTAGAAATAACATTTTATCAACATTTTATATTAACATTTTATCCATAGCTAACAAAAGATAAAAACTAGTAGTTAATAGTTACATTTCAGAAAAACATGCAAATTAAAAAGCCATCAGCCTTTCACATTTCTTTCCGTTTGATCGCGACCCCCGAGGTGATTACGACCGATTAACGATCAATAGCGTCAGTTACAGCAGAATTTACAGCACCATGTTAAACACTCCGACATGTGCACGTAACGTGTAGGTCATTTTCATCTCTTTATGCTTAGGATATTATTTTTGTTGAAATTAAACGAATGAGTAAATAACAATTTAAAAAAAAGTTCTATGGTTGTTAGAGCGTTGTGTTCTTTCGTGTTGTCATGCTCTTGTTTGGACAGGATATTTTGTTGAAATTAAACAAATGAGTAAATTACTATTTAAAAAATTATATGGTTGTTAGACCGTTGTGTTCTTTTGTGTTGTCATGCTCATGTTTGGATAGGCCTATTTGCGCATGTGCACCGTTGCGCGCAACATTTGTATATTTTAACCACTTCCGAGGATAGTGGGGGTCACGAGTCACTGGCACGGTTATTTTGGGGGTCGTGAGCTGAAAAGTTTGGGAACCCCTGGCCTAGGGTATGGCTCAGGTGTCCGAACCCGGGTCTCCCTGAGGTCCAGATGTGAGACGTGACCTCTCCTCACGCTAGTTATAGCTGTTATGTCATATGACGTTGCTGATACGTGATGCTAACCTTCAGGGCTTAAACTCTGCTTGCACTGCAGTTTGTAATGTTATACCCCCAGATATAGCAAAGTGATTTAATATCGAAATTAATCTGTATAACGCTCATTGAGCTCCTCCTGCCTGTTCACAGCGGTCCTCACCCGGACGATGCTGTCGTATCACTCTTTCGCAGACCTTTAAATCGCCTGTAATAGTGTGAGGTCTTGTCGCCCGAACCACACCCACGACATCCTGCCAAGTCTGACGCCAAATCCTGCCGCTGCAGGGTAAGATGCTTTACTGTCGAAGTAATCTGTTCCGTCTGTCTATTCAAACCAAATGCATAAAAATTACAAATAATTATATTACAAATGACTGCTTATTAATACACAACGTACGTGCGTAATTAGTACATAAAGAATGGCTTGATTTGATAATATGATTATTGATTGTATTGTGATAATTGTTTCATTATGACCTGTCTGATATTTTATGTGAATTCTGTTGCTGCATAGCTCCAGGCATCTTACACTGTATCCGTACGTCACCTGAAACATCACACCAGAACAAGGAGCTGACTTCGAACACGAGAGAGTTATTTTAAATGTAAAAGATCTGATGCATTCGGGGCGCCTGTAGCGTTGCATCTGCTAACGGAGTTTCCCAGTCGCTAAACGGACACGTTGCCTTAATTCCATCTGGACTGAGGTTAGCATTAAGCACGTGGGCTAATGTTCATTTCCTCGCTGTCCCTCGGAGGTTGCCCTGGGTAACAGACAAACAGCAAATAACAGAACGTGAAATTATGAAAAGACGATAAGAATAACTCGTAGTATTGGACTTCATGTCTTTTCAGAGGCTGCCTAAAATGACAAGCTGGAGTTACTGAATCCAACTTTAATTTACAAAAAGTAGTTACTATGGGAATGGTACATATCATGGACAAAATAATTGGAAAGAGTACAATAAAATGACAACTTTAATTGATTCCCCTGCAGGGGGAAATATTTGTTGTGCAGTAGCATTAAAAATACCCTCCCCCCCCCAAAGAAGTAAATAAAAATGAAAACAAATTGTGAAGTATAGTGCAGGTGGTACAATTGATGCAGAAACACACCTTTTCAAGAATGGAAGGTTTGTAATTCAGTGCAGCTGAAAGAGTAGAGTGATGAGTCAAAGCCTGATTCAGCTTGTACACCATGTCTCTCTGCGTCAGCTCTGCCATGGAGTACAGACTCAGCCCTGTGACTGAGCTCCTCAGAAGATTGTTCAGCCTGCTGAATACCCTCCTACATCAGGGGTTCTCAAAGTCCGGACCGGATGTGGACCGAACTGCAAGTTTGTCCAGACCCAGTTGATAATGGCCCTTATGAATCAAAATGGTTAATGTAAATTAATGTGAAAAGGCTTCAAAAATACAATGTAGAACCTCCGACCTTTGAACACATAACTCATCAACCCCCCCATGACAGAGAATCACAACGATGAGCGAACATTAAAAGGTCCCCATTATTGTTATATATTAACGTCTGTATCGAAGGTTATTGTTAATTCATTAAAGTTCATTAAATGCTGTTTTCTTATTGAAATTGGTTCTGTATCTCTGACTTTGAAGAAAAATCTGACGCGGGTCTTTGACCAAACTGTCTGAGAATCCCTGTCCTACGTCTTGATGTTATCCCCCAGCACAAAGAACATGTCACTGCTTATAACCGACTGATCAATGTTTAGTGGCACCAAAGGACTTCAGAAAAGCAGCCCACTCTGCTTTTCCTTGGTTACTCGCTTCATGTTGTCGTGCCCATCCAGCCCACCGTTGGTGTAGGAGGTGCCTGTAACACTTTGCTGTTTCTACGCTCTCTCCTTGGATCCTGTCTAGTCAGCAGCTCACTGCTTCGCCTGCAGTCCACCACCAGCTCCTTCATCTTTCCACCATCAAGCTTTTGCTGGTCCTCCTTAGCCACTCCATCAGAACGCTCCACCGGGCTCCTACACCCTACAACCGCAAAATCACCATAGACCTTCTGAAGATGGCCGTACTGTCGCTGTCTTAGGGTGTCCGTGCAGCCTGTTTGCGAGTTAATCTGTGATCCAGAGAGCCATGGTTTAGCCTGCATCACATCGAGCTCCCTTCTCTGAAAGTAAGGCAGTACAGAAGTCAAAGAGAATCCTCACAATGTTACTCCACTGGTCCAGGTAGTGATGGACCAAATGAAGTCTCATGAACCATTTGCTGTATTTTCTGATACCACTAGATGGTGCTCTTGGTTTGAATTGGGGCATACTTTGTGCCCTTTTTTTGATCAGAGAGCACCTAGTGGAGTCAGAAAATACTGCAAATGCTTCATGAGGCTTCATTTGGCCATCACTAAGTCCATGAACTAGTTGATACTATGGAGCAGGTGTAGGATGGTATCTTCCACAATTATGTGTGCCTGGTTTGGAAACTGTGAGTACAGGGCGTCCTCCATGTCTGGCATGTTGGAGGAGCATATTCTTAAATATCTTTATTATATGGGAAGTCAGTGTCACTGGTCTATATTTATAAGGTGCACAGGGACTAAGTGATTCCAGAGGGGAACCTTTTGTGCACTAAAGACTGCAGAGCTACCCAAAAAGGTTTCTTGGTCATTAAATATAATGAATAGTGAGGCCAGGAATGGAATTTGACTTAATCCCGATGTCCATAAAACTGCTCTTGAATGGCAAAGAACTTATGGCTTGAAGGAATCTTTTGGCCGTTTCCATATCTAAACCTGCTGAAAGACCCTAAGATCTTAATACGGATTAAGTTACTTTGTCTGGGGTTTGTGCTCCATATAGCAGGGAATGTTTCTCTCTGCACTGGCCTTAGATACGAATAGACACGCCATGAATCACAGCTTTTGTTGACTCATTTTTTCAGTAAATCTTGAGACTGCTTTTCTGGTGTTTAGCAACTATATTATTGTGTCCATCTGTTCCTGTCAGGGAGCTTTGACTTGCAGTCGCTGTTCCTTTTCGCTGATACACTGTGTCCATATTTGGCATATATTTTCACATATATTAAGTGCGGATTTTCAGACCTCATTTGTAGCTCATGCATGTTGCCCGCCGGCATTGAGCCTGATGTGTCTCTCATTCCCAGCTAACAGGGAACCTTCCCAGAACTTTAGCTAACGTTATGTAAGAGTCTTTTCAAAGTTGGTAGAGAACATTCTTGCAGTAACATTAATGGAGTGCATTTCTGCGTTTTACATTTTAACAAAGGTTCTGTCATTATTAAATTATTAGCATGATGACATTATTACTTAGTAATGTTGAAAAATATAGTTTTTAAATAAAAAATACTGGTTTATAATAGTGCTGTATTTGTATTCTGTAAACACACCATCCAGCCTAAAACCCAGGACCTCTGAGGTGTAGAGGAACAGGGATACCTGCTGCACTACCATGGCATTTATTCATTTATGCTTTGTTATCCCATTGCTACAACTAATAATATTCTCGGAACATCAGGAACACTGGACACTTCGAAACTTTCCATAGCTTAATTGTAAGATTCGGTAAACGTTTCTGGAATTAAAAACTGTTCATTTTTGTTTGTAGCTATTTGTCACTGTTTTTGTTCCCTACTTCAAAGACCAATGTCTTGATGTGGGGTTTCTGTTCTTCTGTCCGCGCCATTTTAATTACCCTGTTTCTCAGCAGCAAGCGGCTGAGCCTCTCGGCTCCTGTGTGGAAGCCGTCCTGTCAGCTTCACCTGTTTCTGAAGGGCCTCTGGCTGTTGTCACATTCTCATAATAACACCGCTAACACATCCACCCGCGGATTTAACTGTGCGCTGACTCATTTTCTCTTTGACTCACCACACCACTGTTCCACCCGCACTAAATTATGCACGTGTCATGTTTACTAAGCATGTGTTACCTCATTCGTACCATGTTTTCCTGAATTCATGCACATGGTCCTTTTATTTATTTATCCGTTTGTTTATTTTCTTTGGTGGGAGACTGTTGTATTCTAATTTATCTTTGTAAGGTGGCTGGATGACAAAAACATCTCCCCAGGGATCGGTAAAATCCATCATGACTAATTGCCTCTGCGTAGATCTGCATCAGACGATACCCGTGCTTTACTGCAATTAGAAAAGTCTTTATGTGAAGTGAGCTGTTTGCATTCAGTAGCTGCATGTTTGTGTTGCCTCATTGTTGTTCAAACGGACAGGCTTAAATGGAGACAAGTGACAGCACTGGGCAATATTACCTTTAATTAATTATCCCTGGTGACCAACACTGGAAGAGCTCTCCATGATTCGGCCACGTGTGAACACGGCACAATCTCGATCCTGCTTTCCCGTGAGGGTAATTCACATAAAGTTCCAGAATGTTACAGAATGTTCTGGTGTGCAAGTGGTGAGCAGTCAGATGGCCAGTGTGGGGGTGGGGTTCAGGGGGGGGGGTGGGCCTGAAGAGATGAGGGTGGGAATTTATTATGTGGGTCATACGGCTGTCTCAGGAATTAAAGGTGACACCAGAGAGATTAGGTAAACCATTTTGTTTTCAGCGGAGACACTAATTGGATCCAACAGAATTAGAAAGTGACAGCAGAGTGACGTGGGAGTGGGGGCTTGACGTCCAAGCCTGGTGGGAACTGTCTAGAAAGAACCGCATACCATGGATGGCCTGAAAATGACTGACAGGAAGCGACGGCAGCTGATCGTCCACTTAAGGTGTACGTTGCCCCCCCCCCCCATGTGATTCTTGCTTGGCACCGAGGTCAGCAGTCACTCTCCTAACCACTCAGGACCTCAGCCTGAATGCATAACAAGCGCCGTTTGTCTCTCTGGGCATCTAGTGCCCACTCACAGGGGGACTGTGATCAAATGCTCTTTGGGTCACACTATACATGCCACTAGCCTGTTGCTTAAATGCTAACCAATTAGTTAGATATAAAGAGTCACAGTCATGGAGTTTTCAGCTGGTTAGTTGAAACAAAACCTTGGCATGGATTTGTACTTTCTGGACCTGAACTCTCCACCTCTGTCTGTAGTATATTACTTTTTTGAGCAACTTCCCCAGCGCTGGCTGCTACCTGCGCGTCTATTGGTTCAAATCCGGCCAATTACAGTGCTATCTTCCAAAAGGAATTCTATTGGTCTAAGGCAGCATTTGCCAATCCCGTCCTTGGGGCCCCCCCACATTTTTGCAGGAGCTGGAAGGTAGCTGGAAGGGAGCAAAAAAATGTAGATTGTCTGGGGGTCCTCGAGAACCGGGTTGGGAATAACTGGTCTGAGGAATGGGCGAAGAGTTCTTTCATCTCCTAAAATGTAGCAAGAATGCTATTATGTATAATTAATTTTAAGACATGATTATGCTTCCTGGCCTAATTAATAACACAGCAGGTCATTTCCATTTTCAAATGCATAGAAGTCGTTAGCAGGTTGACACATGCTGATCTTCTAAGCAGTGTGGTCCTTCTGGAGTTCGCTGGTATTTTCGCTGGGGTGACTTGGTGGCTCTGTGGGGTTTTGCTGTGCCTCACTCCTCCAGGTCTGGGTTGCAAGGAATAGGCTTCTTATTTGGAGTTTTGCTGCTTAAACAACGGTAATGAATAGTACAAAATATTGCAATTAAATCTATGGTGGAACGCCAGCTACACTGGTTATGTGTCACATTTAATAACAGAATAATCATTTTACTTAATGACCATCCATCCAATTATTCAGGGTCAGGGGGGCTCTGGAGCCTATCCCAGAGGGATCAACCTGGGATGGGGCGCCAACCCATCGCAGGGCACACTCACGCACCATTCACTCACAAACCATTCACTCACGCAGCATTCACTCACGCAGCATTCACTCACAAACCATTCACTCACGCACCATTCACTCACAAACCATTCACTCACGCACCATTCACTCACAAACCATTCACTCACGCACCATTCACTCACAAACCA
>JAODLD010000051.1:1496858-1537808 GCA_026781065.1 Mormyrops boulengeri | reverse complement strand
CCCCCCCCCCCCCCCCCCCCCCCCCCCCCCCCCCCCCCCCCCCCCCCCCCCCCCCCCCCCCCCCCCCCCCCAACTTAGAAACTGGACGTCCTGGGCAAGTTGGGATCAAGACTGGGACCAGGCTTCCAAACCTGCTAAGCGACCTGATAGAGAAGATGAAGACCTTTACTGTACTGGCTCTGTTTGCCTTGGTGTCTGTCTGTCTGTCCACGGGAGGTAAGGGTTAGCATGCTGTGTGTAAGTGCTTGTACTAGTGGCTGAGTTCCCTCAGATGTGGTCACAATAAGGACCATAACAGAGAAAAATTGTAACAATGCTGCTATTCATTTAATAAAATTCTAATTAATTTTTTACTCAGTTAACAATGATACAATTTTATGCTCCCCCCTCCCTGCATTCTTAACTTGCAGACGTAGAAAGCAATGTGTCAGGGAACGTCGCTGATTCTCCCAGCAATGGGGGTAAGGATACAGAACTTCACGACATGCCCCATGCATGCTGCGGCATGCGACCGTGTGTGTGTGTGTGTGTGTGTGTGTGTGTGTGTCGGGGTCACAATGCTCAGTCCTACGTAGCTGTGTGTGCATCTATGTATATTTACATCTGTAATTTACATGTCATACAAGTCTTTGTACGTGTGCATTGCGTGTAAATTCATAGAGCCTGCATATGTATGTAATCATGCATGCATGTTATGCATGTGCATGTTCTCTGTGCAGATTTCAAAGTGCAAAAGACAGGGATGCATTTTGTGTGTATTCACGCATGTTTGTCTAAATATGTTTTATGTATATTCCTGCGCTTATGTGTGTTGCACATGCATAAATATGTGTGTATGTGTTATAGATGTGTTTGTGAAGAGAGACCTGGCCTCCAGCCTCATGAGGCAGAAGAGGGCTGGGACAGCCCCCGCAGCCCTGACCGTGCCCCCGCGAGCGCGGTGCCCTCAGCTTTCTGGCCCTGTCCCCCCCCCCCCCCAAAACACCTCTGCACCACAGCACACAGAAAGCCTGTCACTTCCCATGCATTAAGCACTAGGTTAACATGGCAATGCAGTGCTTTGTATTGCATACATTAGTAAAATTCAAATGCAAGCAATCTATATTTACAGAGCAGTAGGTGTGCTTTTGTATGCAGTGCATAGGCTCCTCTAACTTCGGTCTTCCTCTCTCCCCTCTTCCACGTGCTGCCTGTTCCTCCCTGGCCCTTCCCTGTCTTTCCTTCCATGACAGCTTGAGAGAGGTCTGTGAAGTGAACATGGCGTGTGAGCACATGGCAGAGACCGCCGGAATCGTGGCTGCTTACACGGCTTACTACGGACCAATCCCCTACTAGTCAGCGACGCGGCCGGCCTATTGTCTCCGGGATAAGAGCTTGTCAGGATTGTAACCGTCTTTTTCAGGAAGCAACTTTTTCGGTGCTGAATTTAAAGAGGACCAACGTTCTGAATGCCCCCAAAGATTTAACCTTCATGTGACACCTAACTCTGCAACTGTTTCAGGTTGTTAGAGCAAAACTGTATGTTTAGATTGGAAGCTAATATCCATCATGTGCCCATCTTATTTAAATCAGACACCCGCAACTCTATACTAATCATTCAATTAAGAGGGAGACAGGAGAGAGCGATAGAGAGGAGAGAGAGAGAGTGAGAGAGAGAGAGAAGTACGAAATAGTAGAATCTGGCTTGTCACATGAAAACCATGTCGAATCATGATTGTTAAAGGGTACAACTATATATGTAAATTATGCAGGGTTGTAACTCCCCGCCCCCCAATAATGAAAACCAGCCAATACAACCCCTTGGACCCCCTAAATGGGCGGGGACCTCAACCCCCTCAAAGCTCAAACCAAATTTATACACCTATCATTGATCACAATTTAGAAGATAAAATCTGCATTTTGTTTTCTTGCTTATGTGTTTTTGTTGTCTCATTCTGTTTAGTTTATAGTAGATGGTTTCATTATTCTGTAGTTTAGCAGCAATAAAGTACATGGAAATCAACGTCTGCTGTGTCCATTCTGATTGGCTGCTGTTACTGTCACTCCCAGTGTTTTGGTGTGGGGAGCCGAGACGAGCAGAGGGCCTGGAGGGAGGGAATTCTGCCGTATCACAACTGAAAAGCAATAATATAGAGTCATACCATGGATCGGATACAGCAAACACACTGTCCTTGAGATCAGAATTTCACAGAGATCACACTGAAAACTGGTGTGAGGGTCCGCGACATGTCAGTCAAGCCTGATGACCAATGCTGAGCTAAAATCTCACATGGTTGCGTTGTCTTTGGGTACAGGCTCCAATGCTGAGAGAATGGCATAAAGACAAAATCTGGGGGCTTCACCTCACAGTTTAGCTTGGCCAAAACTGCCCCAGTTATTACACATCATACAAACTCTAACCCAGTTTTTTTCTTGTTATGTAACAAGAGAATGTTATTATTTATGTAGCTCTCTTGGTAGCACTGTGGTTCTGGGTTTTCTCCAGATTCTCCTGTTTCCTCCCACAATCCAAACATGTGTCGCTTAAGGTGGGCTGCTGTCTATAAATTGCTGGAGTGGTAGCTTGTGTGTGAATGAGTGCAATTTGATGGGCTCACATCCTGTTTGGAGTGTCCCCCACCTCAGGACCGCTGCTCCCTGCGATAGGATCCATGCAACTGTCACCCTGTACTGGATATGCAGTAATGGAAAATGGATAGATGGATTACACAGTAAGAAATAGCCAACACCGTGAGAAATGGAAAAATCACGTTTGTGATGTTTATTATATGTTTATAATGTATGTATGTTCGTCTGTGAATTACATTTCTGCTGCTGTATGCAGCATAATCTTAATTAATAGGAATTCATCGATTATTCAGTGATATAATTAAAGCCTTTAATGACAATTCAAACTGTTTTGTTATTTTTTACGCATTTTTATTATAAATTTCTCTCAGAAAGGAAAATTCCAGTGTTGAAAAGTGTAACGGGATTGTAAGACCACTTCACTTCACACTCCACGACAATAGATGGCAGTGTGGAGCTCCGTGACTGAGCGCGGATCACCCAAGCGCCGAAAAAGATTCATGACGTCACAGCAGTTACACGCATGCGAGGTACATGCGCGACGAACACGTTGAGGGTCGCAGGCATGGCGGATGGAAAGGAGAGCGATGCTAATATGGAACCAGAGGCGACGGCACTGAATGAGACTGAAGCTGCGTTTGCTGGTGAAGATGAAAAGGACACTCCAAAGACCTTCAAAGATCTTGTGAGAATTTGCGACATTATGGATTCATAGAACTAGAACATAAACCTACTGATGCACTCGATAGCATCACCGACTACAGGGGAACATTCCAAACTTACGCGCATGACTGTAACGTTTATATTGTCTTTTTTTCGTTAAAAATTAGTTGCTCCTGCAATTTTATAAGCTAGCCTGCTAACTTGTAAACACGACATGACCCGACGTCCAGCGACTTGTTTTAAAAAGTTCATATAACGCGCTGGCATGCCGGTTTAGAGACGACACAATTATAATAATCTTAATCATCACTTTATTAATCCCTGTGGGGAAATTGTCTTTACGCCTCACTCAGTTTGGTCTTTGCAGAGTAAGCTGTCCGCGAAGAGCAGCCACTCGTGGCAGCGCCCATATACCTATACCTGTTTAGACGGTATATTTTATATTTGTGATTTAGTTTCAAAAGGGATCTGTCATCCACTTTCATGAGTGTGCCTTCAGCAGTGGCTCTGCCAGTCGCTCTGTGAGCGGAGCAGATGCCGCACTTTACTTTGTTGACGATCCCTTATTGTGATTCTTAGGGGGTGACCGATGTGCTTTGTGAAGCCTGTGAACAGCTCGGATGGAAACATCCCACAAAGATCCAGGTGGAGGCCATACCTGTAGCCCTTGAAGGTGAGTTGGGTGGAGACCGCAGGGGATTGGATTGAAGGCAGGTGGGGTAGTTTAAGGCCATCATGCGTTGGGTTGATAGGACATGGAATATATTCTGAAGTCTTGGTGAGATTGAGGACCTTTGTTTTCCTCTGTATTGCACAAGTCCTTTGCACATAATCTGGAAGCCGGCTAGGAAAGAATTTCACTGCATAGTAGTACAATGTATGATTCTGTATGTGACAAATAAAACTTTGAACTAAACCTCGACGGGTTCGGTAAAGCATATAGCTGGATAAGTGGGTAAATGATTAGATGCTTAGGATGGTTGTGATTGAGCGTGAACAAATAATGTGATGCTAATAGTAAAAAAAAACAATGATAATGGCAATTAGGAATTTTAGTGTTTGCTGCGCCTGCCCTCTGTTTACAGGACGTGATGTCATCGGCTTGGCTGAGACCGGCTCGGGGAAGACGGGGGCCTTCGCCCTGCCCATCCTGCAGTCGCTTCTCTCCTCGGCCCAGAGGCTCCATTCCCTGATCCTGACCCCCACCAGGGAGCTGGCCTTCCAGATCGGCGAGCAGTTCGAGGCCTTGGGGTCCAGCATCGGCGTCAAGACCGGTGTGTGGCCCAGGGTGCCTGTCAAAAGGACAGCTCCGTGCTGGAGGGGATGGAGAAACCGGGCCGAGGGGGCGGATGTAACCACGCGTTAATAGGCTCTGCTTTGGTTCCTGCTTTAGCTGTCATTGTTGGAGGAATTGAGATGATGTCCCAGTCGATCTCATTGGCCAAGAAACCTCACATCGTCATTGGTGAGTCAAAGACGGCCTCTGTTTACAGTGTGATGCACTTCTGAATTCCGTAACCTCGCCTAATAACCGGTGCGGAGATTCCGTTTTAAAATGTGTGCCGATTGGAGCAGGCCCTACAGTGCTTAAGGAGGTAGGTTTCTAAAGGTTGCTAGTTCAAGTCGCAGGAAGGGCTCTGCTTCATTGGGGTAATAAACCTGAATTGCTACTTGCAATGAACAGCTGTATAGATTTCTTAGATAAAAATACTGAATAAATAAATATGTGTAAATTCCACACTGTCTTGGTTGTCCTGAGGTCTCTGCAGATGTATAAAAGTCCTTAGAAGTTTGTCAGGCTTCTGTTGCGCTGGACATCATCAGTAGGTCCTCTGAACTCCCCAGCAGTGCTGTAACGGCACATTATGTAATGACTCGAAATGTAACGAATTTATAAACTACATTATAATTTTTTATTGCGGTATTACCCTGTTATCATCATCATCATCATTATCATTGTTATTGTTATCATTCAATTTGCTGCATTCTGTCGAGTTATCACATAATGTGGCGTTATTACAAAATGCGTTGTCACAAGTGCCCCTTCACAAGCAATGGGTGGCGTTTTCTGTAGCCAGTGTCGTGATCATTCCTAAATCCGTTTCTCCTGGATCGTTTAGCCACTCCCGGCAGGCTGATAGACCACCTGGAGAACACGAAAGGCTTCACGCTGCGGGCCTTGAAATTCCTGGTGATGGACGAGGCAGACAGGATCCTCAACATGGACTTTGAGACGGAGGTCTGCCCTGGAAGCCTGCCCACTGCACACCCCGGTGACATTCACGTGGGGAAGTGCCCACCCTCGTAGAATAAACACACCCCTTCTGCTCTCTCAGGTAGATAAGATCCTGAAGGTGATTCCCAGGGAAAGACGCACATTCCTCTTCTCCGCCACAATGACTAAGAAGGTACTTTACTCATGGTCGCCTGTTGTGTATACTGTTCTACAGCCTTTACAATGGGCAGCCTCTCAAAGTCATTTCTCCCTAGATCTCTGTCACTTTTTGATCTCTGGATTGTCCTTCAATGTAGCTTAATATTCGTTACTGTAGGTTCAGAAGTTACAGAGAGCAGCCCTGAAGGACCCAGTCAAGTGTGCTGTGTCGACCAAGTACACCACAGTGGACAAGCTGCAACAATATTACATCTTCATACCATCCAAGTACAAGGTGGACCACTGCGTTGGGTCTTCTCTCTCTCTCTCTGTCCCCTGGTCTTTACGTTGGCCTCCAAGCTCAATGCCATATGCCAGATTACACCCTCAGCCTCTGTTCCTGCAGTTGACTTGATCTTCTGCTTATTTTGTTGTTTGATATCTTCTAGTGGCTCAGCCCGTGTCTGTAATGTCCTCCTCCTCTCTTTGCTTATATATTTGACTGCACAGGCCCCAATATCTATCTATCTATCTCTCTCTCTCTCTCTGTTTGTAACCAGGACTGTTATCTGGTCTCCATTTTAAACGAGCTGGCGGGAAACTCCTTTATGATCTTCTGCAGCACCTGCAATAATGCCCAGCGGGTGGCGCTCATGCTGCGGAACCTGGGCATCACCGCCATTCCCTTGCATGGACAGATGAGCCAGGTGAATGAATTGGAGACAGACAGTACAGTGTCCTTCCTGTGTAAAACTCCCTGCTCCGTCACTGCATATTAAAGAGCTGCTTCTGAAATTCTTACGTGGTTTCTATGGTTACGCATGGACACCTCAGGGACCTGAAAAACGATGGACAAAATCTATGAGCTCATAAATGTACCGAGCTGTTGACAGGTTATGGATCTGTATCATTTTATTACGTACTACAGACTACGGACACCCTGATTTTGTTCAGTGTGTCCCTGGGTTAACAAAGGACAGGCGTGCGTTTCACATCTTTAACCAATCAACGTCTTCATCACCACTTTGGTCTGTTTTTTCTCTTTTTCACACTCAAGGCTTCCAGCCGTTGAGCCGGGGGGTATGTGACTCTGTAGGCTAAGCCTCTGTGCCTGTGATCACAAGGTTGCTGGTTCGAGGCCTTTTATTATTATTATTATTATTATTATTATTATTATTATTATTATTATTATTAAAATAAAGACGCGCCCTTACCTTGCTCCATACAGCCTTTGCAGGTCAGCATGTTCCTATGTTTTGTCTATGTTTATCTAAGACATGTCTCTTAATAAAAGACATACACAAATGAAACAGGTACTTTAGAAATCTGTGCACTTTGCCGCTTAACTGAAAACACTGATTTTAATGAATGCAGTGATGTCATGCAATGAAGACCGTGATTGGTTAAAGAAGTGAAACACAAGCCCCTCCATCATTGTCCACGGGACACGTCAAATTCAGCGAAATCGGGACACGCTTGCGGGCCGATGTCCCGTGAATGGATATTTTCGAGCCGCATTTGGTGATGACATGTGATCTTCTTTCAGAACAAGCGTCTCGGGGCTCTGAACAAGTTCAAGTCAAAGTCTCGCTCGGTCCTGCTGGCCACAGACGTGGCATCCAGGGGCCTCGACATTCCACACGTTGACTGTGTCATCAACTACGACATCCCCACCCACTCCAAGGTGCCTGGCCGCCCCTCCCTTCACGCTGTCCCTGTGCCCTCCGTCAGGGTCATGAGTACGTTTGTGTACAACATGTCTACACACCTGTAACGCTGCATTTTGCTTGACCACTTGTTTTTTTACCTCATTTAATGTTTACCATTTTAACACGTCTTACAGGATTATATCCACAGAGTCGGCCGCACGGCGAGGGCAGGTCGTTCTGGGAACTCCATCACTTTTGTCACACAGTAAGTACCTACCTTTACTTGCATGTTTCTATCTTACTAATTGAACCACAGGACTGATCATTTCACCGGAATTGCTTTCCATCACATATACGTTAATTTTCCCTTTGAGGCCAGGATAAACACAGCTCACAGATGCGCAGTGATGCTGTGCTTCACTTGATGTCTATCGAAGATTCTTGTACGCTTTGTCTACGTGGTCAATAGACAAAAGTTTATTGGTTAATATGCCAAGACGTGATTGTGGAGTCCGCACGTGCGCCGTGCTTCACTGGGAGTCTCAAAGCTTCATACATAGTCATTGCTTAGGCAGCATTATTTGGACACATAGACAGTCAGATGTTTTAGTCCTGCCTGCATGCCAGGCTTCTCTGCACGTGACAGGATGAAGTACCAATGGCATTAATGGTCACAACTGACTGACCAGCTTCTCATGTGGTGGGAGGTGTCGACTCCCAGTATTCGTTCATTCTATCGTCTGCAGGGGAACAGAAGCATTTCGTTGCAACTCAGAGTGACAGATTATCAGTTCATATGTCACCTTTTGCCATTGACATTTATAAATATTATAAAGTTAACATTCAACAAACCATTTCCAAGTTTGTTTCAGTGAATGTTCAGTGATTTTCTTTAGTAGACTGATTAGTTAGCTTGCTAATTAAGCTGTGTGTGTGTTCAAAATGGTCAAATCGCTTGAGAAGGAGCCAATCTGGTATAACAGGATAATTGATCATTTCTTAAAAAGAGAAAAGAGAGCAGAATTTACATACAAGTAGCTGATTGGGTAAAATATGGAAAAAAAAAAAACTTTTTTAGGTTATACTGCCAAGTGTCCACACTATTCTTCCCTCATTTTACTAGTCACCACCCGCCACTGGTTCCCACTTTTGCTTAGACCCCCGCAGTGGTCCCTAACAGCATGGGTTACTCAGAGAGAGTTTCCTACTCCACAGGTATGACGTTGAGCTGTTCCAGCGAATCGAAAGTCTGATAGGGAAGAAACTGCCCGCCTTCCCCACGCAGGAAGAGGAAGTGATGATGCTGGTGGAGCGAGTGAGCGAGGCGCAGCGCTTTGCTAGAATGGTTGGTCCCAAGTGGTTACATTCATTTGGATGTGTAAATATTGTCTCATTTTAGGACAGGGGATAGTCTGAATGTTTTAATGGTTCTTCCTCTTACATCTAATCTTGATTGATTTTTTTTTCCCTCAAATCAGAGCTTCCTTGGCACATATGTGACAATCCTCATGGTCTGTTTTTCTCCCCCAGGAAATGAAAGAACAAGGGGAACAGCGGAAGCGACCCAGAGGAGGGGAGGGAGAGGGGGACGACACGGAACAGTCGAGCGGAGTGAGGAAGAAAGTTAAAGGAGGGAAAGGATCCGGGAAGGGGAAAGCGGCAGGCAGAGGGCGCCAGAGATGAAAAAATAAACATTTTGAAGAACTTGTAGTACATGTAGAATATCTCACCCCCCCTGTCTTCTGTTTCTCAGTGTTTCACTCAGAAAGTCTCCGATGAGTTTAGTTATTATCAGGCTAAATGTTCCTTTGAAAGTTTGCAGTCTATTCCAACAGAAGTCTTGTTGCTGGACATCACTGGAATTTGTCTCGGAGGTCATTTTCAAAGCTACCAATACCGATGTTTCTCTCGTAGCACAAACACACTTTCTGAGGTACCAGTGTCATGTGTTTCTAATTATTTATATTGTACAGCAGTAATCAAAACAACTTCTCTATCTTGGAAAAGTCAGTTGCAATTTTTTGTCATGAAATGCAACACCGTGTTTCAAATGGTTAATTTGCTTTAAAAAAAACATACTAGCGATTAAAGGTTGCGCAGATTGTTCTTACTTTGAATTGTGTGAAATTGGCAATTTTTGTGTTTCATGACTCCAGTAGTGTCGTTTTTATTATTTTACCGAGGGTGGAGGTATCATGTGTCAGAGCGAAAAGAATCCTGCATTTTAACTCCTAGAATTGGTCTGTCAAACGCATTGTGAATTGGTTGTGTTTGTAATGTTTGCGGTAATTAACCCCAAAATCCAGGCGTTCTTTAGCAGAACATCTTAAATTGTGTGAGAACTTCCAGGATGCCAGATTCGTTTTCCAGTATTGTTGTTTTGTCGAATCGGTTTGTGTGCATATTTATTTCCAATGATTATTTCTGACGTAATGTCACTCTCCACCCTGTCCCGTCCCTACTTTTCACGCGGCTGCGCGTCCACTGCTCGCCGAGTGCGCGCGTCTGTGGCCGAACCTGCAGGAACTTCATAAAAGAAGTGCAAGAACAGGGGAGACTGTTACAAGAAGATGGATTTTTTGATAGGGAGTCCATTTGCTACTCCAGTCGGACAGCGAATAGGTAACATTCGCAGAATAACGCTGCGTTAGTCTGATTTCATTGCGATTTCTGTCTGCTGTGTATTGATCTCATAATATCTTCTATTCCAGTATTAATTATTGTACGTAAATATTGACTGCTGACTTGAAGTGAGATGCGATGAAAAATCAACGATGTAAGTTTTCGGGGTAGAATTTAGTAACAGAGCCGGCTGGCTACAGGTAGTTAATATTGAATGTGTACAGAACTCATTCGTGGGTGGTGACGCACTGAATGAATTCGTCGTCCGATTGGCTGGATTGGATGATTTGACGTCCGTCTTAGCAAATGATGTATAGAAATTAGGCAGTGGGCGTGGTTTAAGGAAACTTTCTCACAAAAGCCTGACCTCGTTTTATAACGTTAATGCTATTTAGAAAGAATAGGTCTTTCTTATAAGCTATGAATACTTAACGGGTTTAGTCGCCTCCGATGACTTTTTTTCGTCATGGATTTCTTCTATACAGAGATTTGTTTATTCATTATGAGAAAAGGCAATAAATTAATTTTGACGGACCTGAAAGTTTTATTACGTCAATTTTTGTATTGCAGCCTGGTGTACACTGAGCAAAAATTAGTTGTAGGACATAAAGGATAATTCAGACAGACCGATTATAACGCGTATTACCATTTAAAGTGATGATGCAGACATAATTTGCATATAATTTTTCGCTTTCTATTAGTATTATGGTCTGCAAGTAGTTACTATAAAGTGAGGAAGCAACAAACGGGCTGACGAATTATGTACTAACAAACAAAGGTAGATTTATTAAAGAAGCAGAAGTGCCATAACATTTCCAATGGGACTGATGTTGAAGTATCAAAAACTCGTTAACGTTCAATCGGATAAGTTTAGGCTCGTATTGTGGTCTTGTATTTAAACTGGTTTTGAGTAGGTGGGTATACTGTAGAGGTGGAAAGTTGAGGTCCAGAAAGTACAAATCCAGACCAAGATTTTGTTCCAACTAACTAGTTGAGTATTAAGAGTCACAATCACAAAGTACTCATCTGGTTGGTTGGAACAAAATCGTGGTCTGGATTTTTACTTTCTGGACCGGAAATTTCCACCTGTGATTGGCATATATGAATAGCCCTTTGTGTGCATATTTGTGCCTTATACTTTTTAGAATTAGCTGTGGACCTACTGCAGTCCAAAGCTAACTCACGATATGTAATATTCCTGGGGGAATGTTATTTCATGCCTCTGTGTACCTGTGTATGGATGGTATGACAATAAAGACTGCCTGACCTCAGTTGACAAGTGTTTTTCTAGAACATGCCACACGTGCTGCTCTCCTGTCAGAGGACTGGGGTTTGAATATGGAGATCTGTGACGTCATCAATGACACGGAGGACGGGTAGGCCTTTATTTTTTGCTTTAGACAGAAGTTGCCTTCATCCAAATCAGCAGGACATTTTACCATCTAATGCACTTGTGTATTTATAAATAACTAGGGTCCAGACTGAGCTGTGGGGCTTGATGAGCAGTTCTGGTTTTTAACCATTAGATTATTAGCAATAAGTCATTAGCATTCATGAAAATTTCAATTATACCTAATTATTTGGTCTAATTATCTCACTAATTAAACCAGTATAGTCCTGTATTAGGCCTTCGGGGCTCTAATGCATGTAAACGCAGGTTTTTCCCATCTATTTAGCCTTCCCAGTAACCTTGGTTGTTAATAATCATTTCGTGATTTTTAGTCCAAAAGATGCAGTCAGGGCAATAAAGAAGAGGATTGTGGGAAACAAGAATTTTAAAGAGGTCATGCTGGTGCTCACAGTGAGTCCTTCCGGTTCTATCTCATTTTCTTTCTTGCCATTTCATCCTCTCTCTTCCATTGCGGTACTTTTCAGTCAGCAGTTTTGACTCCAGCTTTAGTCACAACTGACTGACATGATGTTTGTGGCTGTGCTTTACACCTCACGCCCCATGACACTGCTTAGCATGGCTAAGAGCCCTGGTAGACTCAGTAAATGCCCACGGTGTGGCTATAGCAGAGGGTCGCCATATTCTGTATGATGACTGGAACTGTCGCCAGTTTGTGCAGCGTTGGTTTGTGAAAATCAACACATATGGTTGGTGTTTAACTGAAACCTGTCCCTCAGGTGCTGGAGACATGTGTGAAGAACTGCGGACACAGGTTTCACATGCTGGTGTCCACACGGGAGTTTGTGGATGGCGTTCTGGTCCGAGCCATTTTGCCCCGGAACAACCCGCCCATTGCGGTGCAGGACAGGGTGCTGAGTCTCATACAGGTGTGTAGAGCCTGTGAAGCATTTACACGTTAGGACACTACGTTGTGTATTTTTATGTTTGTATGATGGTTCAATGGCATAATACCGCCTTCCCTCATGTGCTTCGAAACAGATCTGGGTGCTGTTTGTGTTACACATGGCAGCCTGATCCTCTGTATCTCCTCTGTACCAGTTTTGCTGGCTGGTGTCCCAGTGACCGGTTTGATTTATGTTTGCCGTTTAGGCGTGGGCTGACGCCTTCCGTAGCTCGCCGTCTCTGACGGGCGTCGTCTCCGTGTACGAGGACCTGAGGAGGAGAGGCGTGGAGTTCCCCAGCACGGAGCTGGACGGCCTCTCCCTGATCCACACCCCAAGAAGGGTAGGTGACGCCCCCCCATGACTGATGCAGCTTCACATGCCCCCTCCCTCATTACCCTGTGCCGACCTGTCTCACTTGCGTGTCCTCAGAGTCTCCCATGCAGCTCAGCTCTTGTCTCCCCGCCCGCTGTGGCCCCCGACACCCCCTCAGCCCCTGTGTCAGTCCAGGATGCGGTTTCACCCCCGAACAGTGAGGTAACTCTTTCCTTATTAGCTAAACATGTGACCTCATCCGGGGAGGGGTGTGGTTATTGTAGACCTATTATAGACCTATTGTAGACCTATTATAGACGTAGAACAGAACTAGATATTCTGTTTTCTTTTTCTTGGAGCATTTTTATTTTTATATCTATCGGTGAACTTTTCTGCATCAGTAATGAAAGTCATCAGATTTCTCAGCCGCCACATACGGGGCAGTTCGTGGGAGGGGGGCGGGGGAGATCAGTGCCCCCCTGACAACATGCCTGCCCCCTTAAATACATACGCCACTTGAGTCTGATAATGTACTATTATTATTATTGTTGTTGTTATTATGATTATTTTTCTTATTATTATTTACACCTACATTTACGTTTATATATTGTGGCCAGTGGTGGCTTAATGGTTAGGGACGCGCACTTGTAATTGAAAGATTGCTGGTTCGAGTCCCCGACCAGCAAGGCACCACTGAGGTACCTTAAACAAGGTACCGCCCCCAAGCACTGCTCCCTGGGCGCCGAATTAGCTGCCCCCTGCTATGTCACATATGGGTTAAATGCAGTTCGTTGTTGTGCACTGTGTGCTGTGGTGTGTCAACGATGACAATCAATCACTAAATTCTAATATATTTGGGCTAAAATTTTGTGCACAGGCGAAACACAAACATAAGCACGTTTTCGTAACAGACTCTTAATGCGGGTGGGGGCGCCAGGTGGTCGAGTCGCCTCAGCTGGTGAAACGCAAACTTATGACAGAAAAAAAAACAAGTCAAGTTTGTGGAAACAAGACAGTCTGAACAAGAAATCAGAGTGAGTTACATATTGGTAAAAACTGTAAAATGAAAGTGCAAAGCATCGCATAAATAACTTATGGGTTTTCAAAATGGTCTTTTGCTTCTTAATGCTGGCAGTCTAGTGTAAATAATACTTGGAGGACATTAAGGTCAAATGGATCCGGCTCCCCTAACAGAACAACTGGCCCCAGTCTGGACCCCCCGGTTGAAATGGTCTAGAACTCTAGATCCACCAGTGCACATATGACTGAGATGCATTACGAATGTAGATTCTGGATCTCAGGTGGAGAAGCTGAGAGGTGAGCTGGACACGGTCCGGGGGAACCTGACCCTGATGTCGGCGCTGATGAGCCAGCTGGAGCCAGATCAGGCCCAGCCGGCAGACACGGAACTGCTCCAGGTCCGATGCCGCCTGCGCCATGGGGGGGGGGGGGCTGCCATGCCCCCGGCTGGCACAAACCCGCCTGTCTGCTCTCCTCTCCCTGTCTGCCAGTAGCAGCTGTACTCGGTGTGTAAGGGAACACAGGACCGGGTGGTGCAGCTCATCCCAGTGGTCAGTGAGGAGAACCTGATGGAGGAGCTCCTGAAGGCCAATGACGAGCTCAACGCCACCTTTGTCTCGTACAGCCGGTGCTCGCTGTGTTTTTACCTTCTCAGGACTTAGCATGTGGCCAAGAGCCTTGAAAATATAGCGCATGTGTAACACGCACCCTCTCCTATGCATTTTGCCCCCTGTCAGGTTTATAAAACACCGCAACGGACAGAGTACTACAGAGCAGGTGAGACTGCATTGTCGTCACTTTCTTTTTTCACTGTATGTATAAATTTCTTTATTCCACACTTTTTTCCATCTCATTCCCAGACCTCTGGTACTACCTACGCCAATCTTTTTGAGCTCAGTACCCCCCCCTGCGCTTTCAGCCAATCAGCTGCTCCTACTGCTCCCGCCCACCAGCCCGCCAGCCAATCTACTGTGAGCACGCTCCCCAGTCTGATGGCTGGCCTCAGTAAGTGGTGATCTTCTGCTGATGTCGGCCTGTATACATGCTCCAGACATGTATATTAATGTGTTTATCTTTGTTCCACCCTCTGAAAGATACCAGAGAAGATGACCTTTCCATGTCTGCTCAGGGCAGTCATAACTCTCAGCTGAGGTAGGAGGTGTTGTGGACAGGTGATGTTGCCAGTTGAGCAGTGTTTCCTAATCCAGTCCTCAAGGACCCGCAGACAGCTCATGTTTTTGCTCCCTACCAGCTCCTGGCAGGGAGCAGAAATGTGGACTGTCTGGGAGGGAGCAAAAACATAGATCATCTGTGGGTCACCAAGGACCAAGTTGGGAAACACTGCAGTAGAGTAATGATGGAACTTTGAACTGTACAATGAAGTCATCCTGCTATATTAGTGACAACAGTTAGAGGCGGTCATGTCAAATTCCTAGGCAGCCGGTGACCTAATCAGACACGTTGCGGAAGGGACTCACCCCAACCTCCACAGACACTAGGCCCAGGAGCTGACAGCCGCTTAGGCTAACAGGCTCGCATATGTTGCAGTGAGAAACGTGACATCCTGGGGTTAGAGAAGTTACTGACTGAGGCTCCAGAGACCAGACTACAGAACAATGGAGAGGTGCGTAGGCCAACAGATGCGTGTCTTATTAATGTAACATAACGATATAGTGAGCTGAAACTGAATGGCAGATTACATTAGGCTAACAGTAGGAATTATTAACAGTTATTATGCCAGTCAAATTATACAAATAGATTCTGGTGTTATCCCTGTGTATGGTGATTAATCCACATTCTTATGATTTAAAGGGAGTATCAATCTGTGTGTTGGTCTGTACTTCTCTGGCAGTGTGATGTGTCACATGACTCCAGGCAGAATGTTAATAAACTGTCTGTCTGTCACAAGGACGCCAACGTGGAATCCGCCATCCTTGGCTCCTCCCCTAATTTTGATTGGATGGTGGCGAAGGGAATGGTGGGTGCTGCTTAAAGATAAGGGAAGTAAAGGATAAGTGGGTCTGTTCTGCTTTGTAATTGTGTGCAGATTTTTGTAGATTTTCGCTGTAGTAAACCAGGGCTAATTACCTGGTAAATAATAAATAATAATGCTGGGGTTTTAACACTGTGATTAAATGTAGAAGGAAAAATAATAGTGGCTTTGTCATTGTAAACCCCCCCCCCCAGATTCCAGTGAGTCAGACAGACGCGATGGAAGATATTGAGAAATGGCTGGATGTTGATATGGTGAGGCTTCTCTCTGTAGTTTAAGTTGGACTTTTGTTATTTGCTTCTGAATAGTCGCTCTTATGACTTATGTCTTTTTTACTGTTGCCAAGGACACAGGAAAATAGGCTGTGTCCTTAGGGGTTTAACTGCGTTAATTTTAACCCATTAGCCTACGATTGACATACATTTTACATGAACATCTGTTTCTCAACATTCAGTTCCTCCATCTGTTCCTTGTGTTTATTTTTTTTTAGAATTTAGTGAGTCTAGTAGCCATTGTTGAGACACCACAGCACACAGTGCAGTGGTGTGTGGATTAATGTGGATTATCTGTCATTCCTGGCCTCTCTGCCAGTGCTGGCCACATCTTCTGTACCTTTAAGGGATGCTAGTGGGTCGTGTTATGTAAATTTGGCGAATTGTAGCCATAAGCTGATCCCGATAATGTTCTCGTTTGTCCCTCAGGAGGGAGAGTTGACTGAGGGCGAGGGCGTGACCAGTGAGGGTGAGTTTTTGTTTTTCGGCAGTTTTAACCATCATCTGCCCCGAATCTATGTGGGTGGTGTCAATGTCTGTAATCCTAGCGTCATTATGCGCTGCGTGTTTCACCCACGTCTCTCACACGTTTTTAAGCTGCTGCCATCTCCTTGGCTTTCAGAGTTTGACAGGTTTCTGGAGGAAAGAGCAAAGGCTGCTGATCGCCTCCCGTCCCTCGGGGCCCCGGCGCTGGATCCGCCCCCTCCACAGTCACATGACTTTATGCTTTGAGCAGCTTGGAGCGGTTAGAGACGAACTGGCAAAAACCTTTGGCACCAGAAAGACGGGCGTCATGATACTCACATGGGATCCCGAGAGTTTCTCATGACAGGCACCTTTTATCAGAGAGGAAAACAAATTATTTCTGTTGAAGGTTAAATAAGCACCATACTTTCTTCGAGTCATGTCTCGAACCTCGTCCTGATTACAGTCATGGTTCTCCATGTCCTTGTGTTTATAAAAGGTCAAGATTATTTCGCAGACAGTTCTGAAAACTGATTAAGTTAAGCATGATCAGGATGACTATAAACAAAAGGTCAAAAATGTACAGTTGGTGATAGCACATACAAAAAGATTATTCGCACGTGGGATAGTAGCTTTTCGTTAGGCGTGATGCCATCTTGCGGCAACACATGAATAATGCAATTTGATTTGGATTTTTTTTCAGTCAAAATGACATACTCCAAACGTTACCGCTGGGTGGCAGCATGTTGCAAGAAAAATTATGTTCCCTCGATTGGTTGTTACAATACTGCACGACCTTCGTTTTCTTTAACCAGTTACAATGAAATTATTTATTGCTGTTACTACAATAAAAGTGAGTGAAAATTAAAATAGAATTGATATAAGTTATATAAGTTAATGAGTTATATTTTAAGGGTAATATATTTTAGTGCTTGAAAAAGTTAACAGTCTGTATTTTCCTTATATAGATTCACAGTGTGTTAATTATTGCTCAGTTGTGTTTGTTATATTGAAATGTTTTATTAAAGCAAAAAAAAAATAAACTTTAGATATAATGAATTTACAGAATTTTTCTGGGAACTCTTTCTCATATTGCTGAGTTCAAGTTTAGAAACATCTCTTCTGAGTAATTCGGCTCTATCCCTACCACAACGATGCACATTATGTACATAATATCGATTATCCGTCTTATTCATGAGATGTTCAAGGGAGCTCATCAATAAAAAGGAATGTAATATCTTTTATATTTCTAATATATTATTAAACTAATGCTTAAAAAGTTTAAAATTGCGTACTGACACCCTTACACGTGAATGATAGACGAGATATGGATCGGTTGTTACATAACGCGGGAAAAGGTTTTGAGCTCGGTGCTGAAAGTCATGACTTTTTTATGACTTTATAATCTTCAGTAGTCGACTCTGAGTCATTGAGAGAGAGACTGCATTACCGGCAACAACACCCCTACGTCCGGCACTACTGGGTTATTGCACAACTGAAGCAGGCAAAAAAGTAACAGTAACAGTAAAGTTAAATATTGGGTTGAGTGGCATTTAAAAAGGGGTGTCGCCGATATATTCATTTATGATTGGTCAAAACCTCTGACATTTCTGTCTTCGGTGGACATGATTGGTCTCATTATCACGCCCACGTACGCTATTGGCGCACCGGTCACATCGTCCCTATTTGGTAACGCCTCCTCAGCGAACAGCTTTTGACCGACTGCGCCATGCTCGTCCGAACGACCGTTTTTAAAGTAAACTACCAGGTAAGGGGTATTTTAAGCCCCTTGCTAAACTCAAATAGGAAATACGCCGCTCTTGCCGAAGCCAAGTCGGTGCTGGAACGCGAACTTGAATCGATCCGAGCTGCAGGGACGTGGAAAGGAGAGAGAGTGATCACATCCAAACAAGGACCGCATATCAACGTGGATGGGAGTCGTGGCGGTAGGATACTAGTTGTGATCAGGTTTTCTGTGCAGCTGTCTTTTGTGCATTCAGTGCTATTTATGCTTGGGAGCTTTCACTCACTTTTGCTTTGTTTCGTTCTGACCCATCCCGCTTCCTTCCTCTTCGTTAATCAGCAGCTGCCCATGAACAGTAACGATTATGACTCGATTCATATGTCGTCTTCTGTGATTTTCCGTAGAGCAAATATAAAGATACACACTCATGCAGAGGGTATGAATATATAAATGCCATATATGGACAAATATAAATTATTATCATATAAATGTATCTCCCCGCTTCCCTCCATTTGCGCTTTCAGACATATTGAACTTCTGCGCGAACAACTACTTGGGTCTCTCCAGTCACCCCGAGGTGATCGAGGCTGGAGTTGAAGCCTTGAAGAAGTATGGTGCCGGGCTGAGCTCCGTGAGGTTCATCTGTGGTACGCAGGTAAGTCCAGGAAATAGTGTATAACAACAAATAGCGCTGGACGTAGGGGCGCTGAGGGTGCTTCTGCACCTCTCTGGTTGTTGGTGGTAATGCAGTGTCAGAATACTGTATGACAATCTGACTATCACTATGTAGTTTTCGTCAGACAAACATAGCGTTATGTAAATATTCTCGCAATTGCTTCACGAATTAATGAACATTTCTCTGAACCAGCAACGAAAAAGCTAGTTATCTTCTTTTAGCTGTTGATATAGCTACCGATACAAAAGAGCCAAAGTAAAGTCCATTGGTCGTTCTGACTTTCAGCACCTTGAGCTCAAAATGTCGTCCCGCGTCTATGCTAAGCTGTTGCCTGCCGAGCGATACAGAGGAATGATTTTTATCAAGAGTGCCACTCCATGGCATATATGGGCCCCTCAAGTCACCTCGAAGTGATGGAAGTCAGGGCTGAAGCCTTGAAGTATGACCCCAGGCTTTCAGAGAATGTGTCAGATCTTCTCAAAACCCCCAGGACCTCCACAAGCGGCTGGAGCAGAAAATCGCCCAGTTCCACGAGCGGGAGGATGCCATCTTGTACGCCAGCTGTTTCGATGCCAACGCGGGCCTCTTTGAGGTAACTGGCACCCGGCTCTGTCCTCCTGTCTAAGGCTCCACCCCCTTTATCTGGTGGTCTGTGATTCTGTGTGTCACATTTTGTGGCTGTCTCTGCTGCTCTCTCTCAGGTCCTCCTGGGGCCCGACGATGCGGTTTTGTCTGACGAGCTGAACCACGCGTCCATCATCGACGGGATCCGACTGTGCCGAGCTCAGAGGTTCCGCTATCGGCACATGGATCTCAGTGACCTGGAGGACAAGCTGAAGGAGTCGCAGGTGAAACAGAAGACATGGTGACATGTCCAAATAACAGTGGAATAAGAGGAGTCAAAATTCACTTATGTGCTGCCAAAAAGCGTGATTTACAGCTATTTATAAAACACACCAAGTTTAATTTCATTATAGTGTGGCAGTAAGCAGACTAGCATATTACTGTGAGCTAACAAATCTCATACAGTATGCGTAAACATTCATGAATCCGGAAGTGTAGAAGTCCATTCAGATAGCATCAGCCAAGCAAATTTTAACGTATTGCCCATGGACTTCAGCACACTTAGTATTGACTTCCTCTGCCAGCCCCTGGAGGGGTGGACTCCCCATTTGACTCTGGTTCCTCCCATGGTTTCCTCCTTTTTGGGAGTTTTTCCTTGCCACTGTCACCTCTGGCTTGCTCACTGGGAGCTCTGGACAGGATAATGTAAAGTTCGTTTTGAGTTAATGTAAAATTGTGAAAATGCGCTATACAGATGAAACTGAATTGAACTGAAATTGAAAGTATGAATCAGAATAGTTTTATTTTTTGCCAAGTACTTGTACATACGTATTTTAAAATGCCCCTAAATGGCCACTTTTCGCCCCTGCTCGTTAGTCCTCCAGGTTGCGGCTCGTAGTGACGGATGGCGTGTTTTCCATGGACGGGGACATTGCGCCCCTGGTTGGAATCTGTGACCTCGCGGAGCGATACGGAGCGATGGTTTTTATCGACGAGTGCCACGCCACTGGGTTTATGGGTCCTAGGGGCCGGTGAGTGGAGAGGGGGCTGCAAACCCGATCACTTTATACGAGTCGTCTTTTGCGTTTGACTTTTGAATGCTGCTGGTGGGTGCACACTGACGGCTCCTGGCCACGCCCCCAAGCAGTCGTAGCTGATGTGCACTTGCCCTCGTGAGTTACTTCCTCATTGCTGCCCTGCAGGGGCACGGATGAGCTTCTGGGAGTAATGGACAGGGTGCACATCGTCAACTCCACCCTGGGCAAGGCCCTGGGGGGTGCGGCTGGTAAGAGTCGGGATTTTGTAACTGTGCAAATACTCTTTGCATGGCCAGCAGATTTTACGATATGCAGTAGTATGCAAAAGTCTCAGGCAGTCAAGGAAAATGTTTAAAGCTTTTTATCTGGGTAATCAGTCTATATTTGCTTGGATAAAAACGCAATGTAACATGAGAACATATGCAAATGGTAACAGTAAAAACTAACAAGAATTTCTTCTGTTCTCCAAAAAGTTACTGATATCTTGCAGGACGGCTAGATGAACAAACCTCTCCTCAGGGGCACCTCAGCCATTCCATGCATTTGTTAAATTTCACCACCAGCTCAAGTAATTAATTAGTTTAAAAAAGTCGATGAGGTATGCATTGGTCATACATGCTATGCTAATGGTCGAGACAAAACATTCATTGGAGTATTGGAGGGCTGCTGCATGTACTGGGGTGACTTTAGCAGAGGTTTTGCAGTGGCTAAGTTGACACTAAGTTCTTGCATGAACCATGTTTAAGATGCAGTTATGTTTTTGTATTTTTCCATGTCACATGGTCCAGTGAATCTATATGTTTAATTCAATTTGATTTATATAGTGCCTTATATATATATATATATATAAAATATAAAATACATTATATACTCTCTCTCGCTCAGGGGGTTACACGGTGGGTCCGAAATCTCTGATCGACCTGCTGCGGCAGCGTTCGCGCCCATACCTCTTCTCCAACTCCCTCCCCCCTCCGGTGGTGGGCTGCTCCACTCGTGCCATCGAGCTGCTGCTGCAGTCCAGTGAGATTGCCCAGAGTGTGGCGGCCAAGACCAAGAGGTAAATGCAGGGGGGGCAATAATATGTAGGTAATAAACTTAGTGAAACTACATGCTGTACATGTATACATTCAAATTTTCATAATACTTTACCCAAAGTTAAATGTGCAGTAATCTTTAGATAAGCTTGAATTATTGTGACTTCTTTTAACATACAAAATACACTGTCCTTATTTTCCCTAGGTTCAGAGACTCGATGACTAAGGCTGGCTTCACTATCTCAGGCGCAAACCATCCCATCTGTCCAGTGATGCTGGGGGATGCACGGCTAGCCTCTGTGATGGCTGACGACATGCTGAAACTGGGTGAGTCTGCTGGACACCCCTCGGCACACCACCCTTAGTGGACTGCTCTACGAGAGTGTAGCTTACGTGCCCCAAGTGAGAACAGACGGTTTATCAGAGTGATTCATAGACAGAGCAGACTGGGGAAATAGCTGCTTCAGTCTGTGTTTGTTATATAATGCCGCACATTCAGTATGTAGGATACGACCAATCTCCATTATTCATTGTCTGCTTTTACCTGTTTTAGTCTCCAGGCTGCTGTGACTTTCATTAAACTTGCAGTCCCTGTATTGACTTGGTCACGGTGTTTGATCTACAGACTGTGATTGTGTTCTCTCTAAATATGTGAACGGCATTTCTGTCCTCTCTCTGTAGGGGTGTACGTGATCGGGTTCCCTGTAAATACGTACGTGAAGAGCATCTGTCTGTTCTCTCTGTAGGGGTGTACGTGATCGGGTTCTCTTACCCGGTGGTACCCAAGGGCAAGGCCCGCATCCGGGTACAGATCTCGGCCGCTCACTCAGACGCGGATATCGACCGCTGCGTCAATGGCTTCATACAGGTTGGGAGGAAGCATGGAGTGGTGCCTTAAAGACAGAGGTGGTACTGAAACTGCAGGAAGAGGGGTGGCTGACATAAACCACACAAGGACTGTTACCTACATAGACAAGAGTGACTGACTTACGTAGCAGTGAATTGGTCAGTCCCAGTCTGTCTTGATTCATTTTCCCACTGGTAAATGAAGATGTGTAATCATTGTAATGCAGTTTATTAAAGTTGTAAAGCTCCTCTGTTTATTATGTCATTCTGTGCAATATTGGTCAGTATTAACATTCACAACAAAGCTGGAGGGGGGAGTTACTGACTTAATTTGCTGATTTTATTGTGAAACAGTCGCACCTCCTCTGTCAAGTAGAAATACTAAATTGACCTAACATGAATTTCCCTGAGGGGATGAATGATCTGTCTGTCAAACTGGATATTTTGAATAGATTTTCATGCCCTTATCGTTTAGAGTAATGGCCAACATTCTAGCTGTCAAAAGCCAAAATTGAATGCTTCTTTATTTCAACATCTCAGCCTATCCCGAAAAGGCTGCCCAGGATACAAAGCTGGGGTATACTCGGGAAGGGATTACCTATCCTCCTGAGATACAGCAAGGGTCTTCTTAGGCCTCTGCAGAGCAGTGTTCCTCAAGCAGGTCCTCAAGAGCACCCAGACAGTCCATGTTTTTGCTCCCTCCCACAAAATGTGGACTGTCTGGAAGAGAGCTGGGAGGGAGCAAAAACATGGAATGACTGGGAGTTCCTGAGGACTGGGTTGAGAAACACTGCTGTAGCAGACAGTATGTTTTTACTCCTGAGTTATATCGGTCATTATTACACTAATGCAATATCATAGACAGTATAAGAGATACCGGACACTTAATTACATGCAATAGAAAGATACGTGCATTTATTTTTAAATGTTTAATGGCAAATTAATAATTTCAATTTTACCATTACATAATATAAAGCTTATGTGGTCACATATAAAGCTTCGTACCTGTGGAGGTACGACGCATCTTTCAGGTCAAATACATAAATACGTGAACGATGTGTTTCTTAATATTCTAGGGTACTTCCAGGACCTTAGCAGTCCTCTTCATTACTTTCCCGCCACCAATACTCTTTAAGCACAACCCCCAGAGTTCAGTGGGCGTGTAATCTAGCGCCCGCGAAAAGCAACCAGCCAATTATCACTAAGCAGGGATCCGTTTAGCCAATCACTAAAGCAAGCCTACGGGTGGGATGGGCCTACGGAGGAAGCAGACGTGAAGTTTGCCGCGAAATTTTCAGCGAGGTGGTTTGGGTAGAGTCATTGTCTGACTTTATCCGGCGAGTTTGTGTATGTTTATGTTAAATCTATATATTTTTATACGAAGGATAGTTGCTACGTGTGTTAATAAACATAAAGTTCGTAATCCAGAGGACGACTTGTTGAAATAACATTAGTCCCGCGAAGCGTTTTTGTCTGTTGTGACTACAGACAGGCTACTGCTTTGGTAGTAAACACAACAGTAACAATAAAGTTAATTGATTATTTAACTATTTGATAGTAAATAGGTGAAAGCGGTACAGGATGTCTGGTTTTGATGACCCAGGAGTGTTCTATAGTGACAGCTTCGGCGGTCCGGAAGGACCGGCAGACGACGGAATAAAGAGGACCCAAATAAAAAAAAGATTCAAGGAGTTTCTAAGACAGTTTCGAGTTGGCACTGATCGAACGGGGTTCACCTATAAATACCGGTAAGAAGAGGTGCTTTTCTCATTAATGCTTACTGTAATTCGAATTGACTGACTTTGATAGACTTCATTCTCACTTGGAGGTCGTTGCGTGTCACAGATCTTTGAGAAACTTATTACGGTCTGTTACAAATGAGTTTTACTGTTGGAAGAGCAATCATTCTCTAAGTAAGACCGTTTATTTTTAATGGATGCGACAGCTGTGCTAAAACCGTCCTTAATATTAGTTTTGGAAATCATTTTTAGAGATGAACTCAAACGACATTATACGTTGGGAGAATATTGGGTGGAGGTGGAAATGGAGGACTTGGCCAGCTTCGACGAGGAGCTGTCTGACTGTCTCTACAAGCTCCCTTCAGAAAACCTCCCCCTGGTAAGAGGCGGGTAGTCACTAGTTACGGGCCTGTTTGCGGAAATGTTTCGGTTTTTCGCCATTCACCCCGAGCTCATGTCGACAGCTGGAGGAGGCAGCGCAGGACGTGGCAGACGAGGTCACCAGGCCGCGGCCCGTCGGAGAAGAGCAGGTCCAGGACATCCAGGTCATGCTGAAGAGCGACGCCCACGCAGCCTCCATCCGAAACCTCAAGGTGGGGTCGAGATGGGAGCCTGGGGTGCTGATGGGAAAACTACAGGACGACTGATCTGCAAAAAAATTAATCTGCATTGAAAATTTTGAAAGAATTCAGTCCCACTAGATTTCTTGGTGTATTTTGTTTAGCTGAGTTATATGTGAGAGAAATGTTTTCTGACCGTGTTGAGAAGCTGTCTCTGAGGAGTGTGTTTATGAGAAAAAACATTTTTTTAAACGTTATTCCTGCTTTCCCAGTCAGATCAGGTGTCCAGGCTGGTCAAGGTCCCGGGGATCGTAATCTCCACCACGGCCGTGCGAGCCAAGGCCACCAAGGTGTGCCTGCAGTGCCGGGGGTGTCGCTCGGTCATCAGCAACGTTCCTCTGCCGCCGGGGCTCCAGGGCTATGCCCTGCCTCGCAAGTGCAATGTGTGAGTCCTGTTCCCTGTCCGCGGGCCTGGTGTGTGACCCGCGAGGCGCTGATAGCCTCCCTGTCTGTCTGTCGGCCCCACAGTGAGCAGGCCGGCAGGGTCAAGTGCCCCGTGGACCCCTATTTCATCATCCCAGATCGCTGCGTGTGCATCGACTTCCAGATGCTGCGGCTGCAGGAGTCACCCGACGCCGTGCCTCACGGGGAAATGCCCCGACACCTGCAGCTCTACTGCGACAGGTGGGCCTCCTCTGCCCTCTGTTGGACAGGCTTATTATCGTTGACGAAAACTAAAACCTGCAGGAGAATTTTTTTTGTAAACTGAAGTAAAGAAATCAAAATACTACAATAACTAAACAAAAATTAGAAACATTACATCTGAAACAAAATAAAAAACAAGCATTGAGTTCTTTGCAATATATAATATATATATGAAAAAATAAAAACCTAACTTAAATCAGACTTTTAATGATAGGCTGGACTGATGTTTCAGAATGATGATCCGCAGTGCTGGACATCCCGGTGCGGTGACTCTGACCCAGACTGTGGTCCTGTTTTCCCTTAGGTACCTGTGTGACCGCGTGGTGCCTGGAAACAGGGTGACCGTTATGGGCATCTACTCCATCAAGAAAGGGGCTCCGGCCAAGTCACAGCGGCGCGGCCGGGACAGAGCCGCCGGTGTTGGCATCCGCTCGTCCTACCTGCGTGTCGTGGGCATCCAGGTGGACACTGAAGGAGCAGGTATGAAGGAAAGGGCATGCCGGTGCCCTCTGGGTACCCACTGCTGTGTGTATACGGTGCTAGCCATAAGTCTGGGCATTTCTGCTAAAGATCATTTGTTTTTCAACATAATATCGACCCCAAGCACACACACAGGTTATGTAGTAAGTATTATCTTGTGAATAAGCAGTGAGATGGAGTACTGTGACACAATCACCTGACCTCAACACTATAGAGCTGGTTTGGGATGAGTTGAATGGAAGAGCAGGGTAGCTGACTTGTACCCAGAACTTGTGGAAAGTCCTTCAGGACTGTTGGAGAAATATTTCAGGTGATTAGTTCCTGTAGCTTAGCAAATAGAGTATTGTGCTAATAATGTGAAGGTTATGGGTTCAAAACCCAGGGCGTTTTTTTCCCCCATCTACTTTATGAAGATTTTGAGATGTTGAACACGTCTCTTGGTTGTTGCAGTATTTGATATGTATCGCTTCATTGCTGGGGAACTTTTACTGTAAGGTGAATAACGCTGCTGAAATGGAGACATTAAATGCAGGTGTATCCAGACTTTTGACTGGTACTGTAAGTAATTTGTACTTTTAATAGGCAATTTTAGGGCTTTCTTTTTATTTCCTGTTTTATTTTTACTAAACTGTTGCTTGCTCCTGATGCCCCCAGGCCGGGGTGGCTCGGGGTCCGTGACCCCCCAGGAGGAGGAGCAGCTGCGGGCGCTGGCCGCCTCGCCCTCGGTGTACCAGTCGCTGGCTCGCTCCCTGGCCCCGTCCATCTACGGCAGCGACGACCTGAAGAAGGCCATCACATGCCTGCTTTTCGGCGGCTCCAGGAAGAGGTGCGTTCGGTGACGTCGTTGCCGGGGGAAACCCTGGCAGCCGCGCCATGTTACCGCATCGCGTCTGTGATTTTAGCACGTGCAGGAGTTGCGACTTGAAGCAGGGGGGGCCTAACCTCCCTCTCTCTGTTCTGTCAGGCTGCCAGATGGCTTGACCCGGAGGGGGGACATTAACCTGTTGATGCTTGGGGACCCAGGGACAGCCAAGTCCCAGCTGCTGAAGTTCGTGGAGAGGTGCTCCCCCATTGGGGTGAGTCTGCATGTTGCAGATACTGAAAGGTGTGGTTGTGGTGTCGTGCTGGATCTTCCTTTTGTTAATCCCCTGCCCCCCCCACACCCAGGTCTACACTTCCGGCAAAGGCAGCAGTGCTGCGGGGCTCACCGCCTCTGTGCTGAGGGACCCCAGCACCCGCGGCTTTATCATGGAGGGCGGGGCCATGGTGCTGGCCGACGGGGGCGTGGTCTGCATCGACGAGTTCGACAAGGTGAGGGAGCCAGGGAGCCGTGTAGCTCGGGGTCAGGTGATGTGGAGCTTGCATCACCAGTTCCGTGACATCCTGTGTGTTTCAGATGAGGGAGGATGATAGAGTTGCAATCCATGAAGCCATGGAGCAACAGACCATCTCCATTGCCAAGGTAACGACAGCATCTTTACCGTATTGATTGGAATATCTGTACATGTGTTTTTGTTTGAAGTGGTTGATCCTGAAATGATCCCTAACTACCACAGGCTGGCATCACCACCACTCTGAACTCCCGCTGCTCAGTCCTGGCGGCCGCCAACTCGGTCTTCGGTCGCTGGGACGACACCAAGGGGGAGGATAACATCGACTTCATGCCCACCATCCTGTCCCGTTTTGACATGATCTTCATCGTCAAGGACCAGCACGACCAGCAGAGGGACATGGTCAGTGGCTGTTGGCAGCGGTTCACCTGCTCCCTGTTGTGGCCAGTCATGTTATAACAGCCCCCCCCCCCCCCATCAGAACCTGGCCCGGCACGTGATGAATGTTCACTTGAGCGCTCAGACCCAGACGGAGGGCATGGAGGGGGAGATCTCACTCGCCACGCTGAAGAAATACATCGCGTATGCCAGAGTGTAAGTCCTGTTCCGAACAAGTATCAGTGCTCAGTGAGGGGCAGCCATTTTGTTCTTAAAGGGACAGTCCTCAAATTGAGAGCGCTAATGACTGGCCATTTACTCCCATTCTGTGTGGCTGCTGGCATTGCAGGAAATGCGGGCCACGCCTGTCTGCGGCGGCCGCTGAGAAGCTGAAGAACAGGTACGTGGTGATGAGGAGCGGCGCGAGGGAGCACGAGCGAGAGAGCGACAAGCGGGCGTCCATTCCCATCACTGTCAGGTGGGTAGCGCTCAGTGCTCATGGGTACTGGTTATATTCGGGCACTACGGCATGTGGTGTGGGACTGGGTGATGTTGCTATATATAGTCAGTATTCACAACCTGAGGGCTGTATCATGGAGCAGTATTTCCTGCTGAGCCGGATAACTTGTCAGATTTAAAGTAGTCTGGGTTAAATGTCAGTGAATGAAGATAAGGTCCATTTAAACTGGGGTACCTTAAGTGTTAACTGGTCATAAACAACCTACAAAATTTTTACAAGTGATTGATATTTGCATGTATTAGGCTAGAAGTTAAATATTCTTTTAATAATTATCACTAAAGCAGGCCTGATTTTCATGTCAAAATGTGAATTACACAGTAAAAATTCGATGGAAGATCTTTTTCTTTTGCCACTTTTATTTTTATTTCTTTTAATGTACCTTTGAGATACAGAAAACGGAAAAAAGGGGGGGAGAAAAACAAACAACTAAATAGATTAAAATAAATAAATAAATAATCGATGGAAGATCTTCAAGCAAAAGGGGCATTTAAATCTGTCAAGTTATCCGACTCATAATACAGGCTTGTGAGCTTCTTGGTTTGTTAGTCAGGTTGCGTTACCTGGGATAGCCTAATGTTTGCTCCCGTCTCCTACACAGGCAGCTGGAGGCCGTCGTAAGGATCGCGGAGTCGCTGGCCAAGATGAAGCTGCAGGCTGTAGCTGGGGAAGAAGAGGTGGACGAGGCCCTGCGTCTGTTCCAGGTGTCAACACTGGACGCTGCTCTGTCAGGCAGCCTTTCAGGTGTGTGTGAGTCCATGTGTCTATGTGTGTGTTTGTGTCACTGACCGTCAGACTAATAGTTCTCAACTGCCTCGTAGGTGTCGAGGGCTTCACGACACAGGAGGACCAGGAGATGATCTCGCGCATCGAGAAGCAGCTGAAACGCCGTTTCGCCATCGGCTCGCAGGTGTCCGAGCACAGTATCATTCAGGATTTCACCAAGCAGGTACATCCCTAGTACCACGGTGTGTCCTGATGGCTCAGTGTTTGGGATTAGCCTCACGCCAGGCCGCCTCTGTAAGATATGGATTCTTTTGACATCTTACTGGTTACTTAATCTTTTGACTGTAAAGTTGCCCCCCGATCCACAAAAAGGCAATAACCGCCTACGGATCCTGACTCCTTGGGTCCGTCTTGACGGATCGCTGTCTTCCCGCTCTGCAGAAGTACCCGGAGCAGGCTATCTACAAGGTCCTGCAGCTGATGATGAGGAGGGGCGAGCTTCAGCATCGCCTGCAGAGGAAGGTCCTCTACAGAGTCAAGTAGTGGAAGAGTCTCACTGTCGCTGGCGGCTGCACGGCGAGAGGGCGGGTCATGAAACCCGTATCTTATGGGTCCTCTTCAGCGGCACTGTGGTGTCTTTGAAAACGCCTGAACAAAATGCAGGAAAATGTCATTCTGTTGTCGCCACAGAGGAGCTGGTGGTCATTCCAGTTTGTACCCTAAGGCTGCTGTATAGTCTTTATTTTTTTCCTTTCCTTGTTTTGTTCTCTTACCGCTCCCCACCCCTTTGTAATACTGAAAAAAATTGAATGAGTCTCTTTATAAAGTTGCTGTGCTGTTTATGGTATTAAATGACTAAATAAAAATATATGGTAATGCAAAGAGTGCTTTTTTTTCCCTGTTCATCCCGGCGTTTGAAGTTGTCAATTACCCCCCCCCCCACCTATCGTTTGTATATTAATAATAATATATACATCATTGTAATTTTGCCGAAAAGCGGTGATTCCGTGGATATAACGTTAGGTGCATTTGGAAATTACAATACGCTACAGCGCATCGATAGGGAGCCGGTATCTGGTAAAACTCAAATTTCATTCTATCTGTACCATGAATAACCATAAGAGTGCAAGGACGTCTCGCGCCGTTTCATTACCGTCTAAAGTCAGACTTTATGTGGATTTCAGTCAGCAAACCGTCAAAGTTATTAATTTTCAGTAGTTGGTTTTGTTTAGAGTGTTTCGATAAAATCATCGGTTTGTTCATGGCGCTTAAAACGCTGTGGAAATAGGCAAGGGGCGGGGGCTTTACTTAGCCACGCCCCTTTATCCATCTCCGCATCCTCATTGGCCGAAGGCGACGGCACTGATTCCTGGAAGACTGGAATGCTGCTGGAAAAATGTTGGCATCCGCGTAGCGAGCCGCCGTCCGACTGCCTGCTGAAGTTGGCGCAGATGCGTTTTGCTCGATGCTAAGGTGAAGCGGTCCGTGCACCGAGAGGTAAGACGCTCCCTGTCGATGTCTTACCCCTCTCGGTGTTACCAGGCTTGTGCTGCGAGCCGCTGCCTGGACACGGCAGCAGGCTTGCCGGAATGCGAGTCCGTAAGAAGAGCATGTGTCGGAAATCCAGCACGAGGATACAGAACCAGTCGGGCCTACTGTTTCTTTTTTCCTACATCGCATGTGATGAAAACAATTTTACGTCGTATAGTTATATTCCGAGTCGTCTTTATAGTAATAAGTATATATAAGCGTTATCCCTGCTTTATTTTCTCTCTGTTTTTAAAGAAAGTATGCGTTTTAACTGTATTCCTATGTCTGGACAGTTACGATTTTTCATTCTGTTATCCGTACTCTTTTCAAAGGATTTTTTATGTCCGTTTTCCTAGTGCTCATGCTTCCCTCTTCCCTGCCTGCCCTCACCCTCCTGCTTGCCTTGGGCCACTGTCTCCGTGATGAGCATCCCAGCTCCAACAGCACCTGTCGCCATGACTACTGCGTGCTGGGGGCCGGACCTGCAGGTCTGCAGATCGGCTACTTCCTGTCGCACAGCCAACGAGATTACATCATTCTAGAGCGGAACTCTGGCCCTGGGAGTTTTTTCAACATGTGAGTTTCTTTCCACATGGTTTAGCATCTCGTTATAATTAGAATTTCGTGATCAGTGATCATTGTTGACACACCACAGCACACTGTGCACGACAACGAAATGTGTCCTCTGCATTTAACCCATATATGACATTGTGACATAGCAGGGGGCAGCTAATTAAGAGCCCAGCGTTAGTTACACGGCGATAGAATGATTGCAGTGTATAAAGGATCCCTATTTGCTCATCCCTATTCACCATTTTAATTTAAACGAGAACGTCCTTTGAGAGAATCTCTGCATCCACGATCCGTCTCTGCTCATCTTGCTCTTTGGCAGATACCCTAGACACCGGAAGCTCATCAGCATTAACAAGATCTACACGGGGAGACGGAACCGCGAGTTCAACCTCCGGCACGACTGGAACTCGCTGCTGAGCCATCGGCCGGACCTGCTGTTCCAGCGAGTCAGCACGCAGCTGTACCCAGACGCTGACGACGTCCCTCGCTACCTTTCCTTGTTTGCCAAGGAGCTGGACCTTAAGGTCCAGTATGGAGTGGACATCGGAAAAATTCGGGCCTCTGAAGACGGTGACCGTGGAGGGCGGAGCTATACGCTAATAGACCAGCACGGCCTGGAATATTCATGCAGGTATCTTCTGTTATCTACCCATTAGCCTCCATACATATAAACAACTTAAATGCTGTGCTGCCACTAGAGATTTTGCCCCCCCCAGACCGATCCAATTTTTTTGGGCCACTTGGAATTGTCCTTACCTCCCCCTTATTTTTTCTGGCTTTATTTTGGCACTGCATCCTCACACCTAAAGAATTGTGGGATTGATTCTTGTCCCCCACTCTGAGTGTGTGGAGTTTGCTTGTTCTTGGTTTTCCCAAGGTGCTCCATACTACTGTGCATATCTGCCCTATCTGTACATTGTATGGACATTCTTCACTGCCTGTCAGGGTCCTGCTGGTCGCCACAGGCCTCTGGGTGCCTGAAGAGGTGAAGTTCTTTGGCTCCGAGCTGGTTGAGGGTTATGAGTCCATACCTGTCGATCCAGAGGAATACCAAGACCAGGCAGTATTGATCTTGGGCAAAGGGAATTCTGCCTTTGAAACAGCACAGAGCATTCTGGGTAGGGCTAGCCGCATCCACCTCTACAGCCCAAATCCAGTTCGCTTGGCCTGGCAGACACACTATGTTGGAGACCTCAGGTGCTCACGCATTTTATTAATTAATTTTATTAGTATTGTTTATTTCTTTTTGTTGGTTCATACTTCATGCCGTAGTTTGTCTTGCAAAAACCACATTAAATCCCCTTTATTCCCACTCAGAGCGGTCAATAATGAGTTACTGGACACTTACCAGCTAAAGTCACTGGATGGCCTGGTGGAAGGTGGGCTCAAAGAAATCGCCATTGTCAAGTACAGTCCTGAAAAGAAGGCATCAGGCAAAGAGAAAAGGGGCGACCGGAAAGACAGGAAGGGACGTGGCCAACTCTACCTGACCTTGGCGGATTTGCTTCAAGAAAACAACGGCAATGGGAGTAAAGGCATTACCGCGGCAACCCTGCCTGGTTACCACAATGACAACTTTTCACTTCGGCAACCGTACGACCGAGTGATTCGCTGCTTGGGGTTCCGCTTCAACTTCTCTATCTTTGATAGGTATGGAAAAGAGATGATAATCTGATCAGATGTATTCTGATGTATGAATTGCAAATTCTTTGTTAATATATCACATGCAATATTTTAATGTTAAGGGAATATCTGATAAAATCTTATTTAGGCTGCACCTGGGGCGGCACTCTTGCTCAGTGAGTGAGTCACACACACACACACACACACACACACACACACACACACACACACACACACACACACACACACACACACACACACACAGAGTTTACATGGTCCCCCTGTGCTGTTTTGGATCTTGGGGTCCTTTGCATTTCCCCTGTAGTCCCAAGACATGCACCGAGTGAGTCTCTATCCTGTCATGGACTGAAATCCCATCCAGGGTAATTCCCCTGCTTCATGACCTCTGACCAGAATTAGTGGTTGCATGATGAATAATTCACACCTGGTGTGTTTCTCTTTTCACATCATTTTGTTATTTGAAATGCAGAAAGTCCCCAGATTAAGAATCTAACGGACAACTTGTACTTACGAATGCACTGTAATAAGGCCTATCATATAAAATATTTGGGTTAAATACAATGGTTCACAATAATGAACGCATCCGTTATGCTCGTGAAAACATTTGGCACCTTCAGTGGTTCATTGACTTGAGGTACAGTGCAGCACTGCACGTAATTACTATTATTATTACTCTATTATGTTCTTTATTATTATCATCATGTACTATGTTATTATTGTTCAATTCAACTTAAAGACAGAGTTAGGGAATGGATCTTGTTCATAACCTGTGGATTACCTGTAATGCCCATGTTTAGTGTGAATTCTTATACGCTACAAAAGGACAGGAGATCCCCCCCCATTGCCTGTGAGATCCGCAGCATTTTCATTATGTGTTCCCCTCCAGCTCTGCCCGGCCGCCATGCAGTAGCGTGGCTAGGGGGCGCTTTCCGGGGGTCACTGCGTGGTACGAGGGGAAAAGGACCCCCGGCCTGTTCGTGCTGGGGGCCGCGGCCCATTCCAGAGACTACCGCTCATCTGCAGGAGGCTTCATACACGGCTTCCGCTACACAAGTAATCCGCCTCCCCGCCGGCCATGTTGTTACCCGGTAACGCGCGGCATGGTTCATTGGAGCGTTGTCTGTTAGCCCCGGTTGGTGATGCCTGACATTGCAGAATCGTATTTGTCCTCTCTCTGGTCTGCTTTGTGGATCAGTACGCTCCGTCCACCGGGTCCTGGAGCACCGATACCATGGCAAGACGTGGCCCGCTACCAAGCTGGAGACCACACAGCTGCTGTCCAGGCTGCTAAAGAGGGTTAACGAGGCCTCTGGGCCGTACCAGATGTTTGGGGTGTTGGCTGACGTTATTCTTCTGCGAGGGTGAGGAAGGAGCTGGCCCTCCCCTGCCTGCATGTGGACAACAACTATTGTCAGATTTATTTTTTTTATAATAAAATTACTGCCATGGGACAGCATGTGGCTTAGTGGGCTAAGCCTCTGTGACATCCCCCCCCTCACCTGTGCATGTATGTCATGGAGAACAAGGTGAGGTAGCGAAAAGGGAATTTCCCTTTGGGCATCAGTAAACTTTCATTTCATCCATTCACTTCTTTTCACTGAACAACTGCGTTTATTCCCGGTCGGTGCTGGCATGTCGATGGTTTGGTGGTTTGTATTTAAACAAACTTCATTCTGTTTATGTTCCTCCCTTAAGCTCTTACTGTGAATACCTGGAAGAGTTCCCCATCCAAGCCCTGGCACAGTTCACCAACCTTTCGGGTCACCAGGTCACAGAGCAGGGCCTGCTGGTTCTGATTATGCAGTATGGGCTGAACCGCACTGACACACTCGGTCCGGGCCGGGCAGAGTCTGAGTGGACTCGGGCTTGGAAATCGAATTTCCTGCACCCCGTCCTGTACTATTACAGCACGCTTCCTACGGGTGAGCAGCCATGCTGATACTCTGCTTCCCGTTTAGGCTTGTCAGAGAAACGTTACGGTTTCATATTTGTCAGACAAGAAATGTTTCATTACCCACGGAAAGATCTATGATTTAGTTGTCCTGAGCCTTATTAAATTTTATGATTACTTGTAAACAAAAGATGCAAAAGTCAAAGTCAGCTTTATTGTCAATTCTTGCCACATGTACAGAACACACAGAGAATTGAAATTGCGTTTCTCACAACCCTTGATATGCGGATTCAGTTGGTTACATGAGCTTGGTACCATACATAGAAAGATCAATGCAATCAGTGGCCAGTGTTTGGGAAGTTATTCTCAAGAGTAATCCCTTAAAGAGAAAGGTGGAAAGTTCAGGTCCAGAAAGTAGAAATCCAGTCCACGGTTTTGTTTCAACCAACCAATTGCGCATAAAGACTCAGAGTCACAGAGTATTCAACTGGTTGGTTGAAACAAAACCGTTGGACTGGATTTGTACTTTTTGGACCTGAACTTTACACCTCTGAGTGAGTAACTTCCCCAACACTGGCAATGGTATGATCCTCATAGAACAAGAAATGAAATACCGCCCAGTCGGATGGCCTCTGCCCCGGCCGAAGGCTATCCACCACATGATTGAAGACTTCCTGACGGAGTGGGATGGGCCTATATCTCATAGCCAACCACTGCGCCGTTTTCTGGAGCACTGCCTTCAGACTGACCTCAGGGCTTTTTATGCAGGTATCCTGAACGCACTGATAAAGACGTAATCTTAAATAAAGGCTCGGAAGTATTCATGTACAACACTAACACAACAGCTACTTTTTTACATATTTTTTTCCCTGATTGTCTACAGAATCCTGTTTCCTTTTCTCTCTGACCTACACTGAGCCACCCCTCTTCTGTCGCCTGGGTTACCTGAAGAAGCAGGGCATTGTGGGCAAGAGTAATCAGTGGCAGCATTCGCACGAAGAAGGAGTGATGGCTGACGATGATGAATCCAGGGCGTCTCAAGAAGAGAATTCCCTCCCTGAGTACCTGTCTGAGGCTGAGCCTTCTGTAACTTCAGGGATGAATTTTGACCTTTGATTATATGGAACCAAAATTAGTTTGTTTCTTTCAGTGTAACCCAAACTCCTCCTACCTCTGGCCACATCTTAAAATGCTAAATGTATCGGTTCGATGTTTTTTGTTTTCGCTGAGAATTCAACTACTATTCTTCGTGTATGTTTTTGAAATATAATTTTCTTATTTTTCCGTTTAAGTATACATACTGTTTTATACATATATTTCGGTATGTGTGTCTATATACATATATACAAGCTTTTTTGCAATGTGGAACCATACAGAATATACTATATTTATTTTTATACTGTCATCATTTTTCATCTCGTCATCATCATATCATCAGAGTCGTTTTTCACCAGAGACTCATTTAGGTGTTACTTTATGCCTATGTTTAAAATATATATGAACAAATTTACAGTAAAATTTCAGTGAAATAGGTCACATCGTTTTTAAAGGTGTACCTTGATAAATAAATACTTTCGTTATCTGGTTCAAGAAAAACGAGATGATGAAGACGGCAGTGTATTAAACTTCCTGTTTGATGCAAATTTATTTAAATATACCATGTCTTAAAAAAAAAATCTATTTCTTGGCGTAAATTCTACGGAACCGCGGTGTCTTGGTCCTTAAGCCCCAATTGGTCGGCCCAAAATGCAAGCTGCAATTTGATTGGTCGAATTCATTCGACGACCATAGTAGGAACAATGGGAAAATATTCTGCGCAGGCAGAACTGGATAATATGAAACTTACGCCATTTTGGCTCTCAACACGGGACGATACTGAAGATTGTTAAATCGCTATTTCGAGATACTGTGTAGAATCATTTTGGCAAATTGGTTCATTAGCAAGTGTTTCAATGTGTTTGACTAGATGTAGCCTCGTGCTTGCGCGAGAAAAATATGCTTGCAAATGAGTCGGGCGTGTGCAAATTTGTAAATATCGTGCGGTGGTGAACTTTAAGCGTTGACTTAGAAAAAAGCACATTCGACAAAGTGGAGGGGAAATGGAGAGGTGGAGTCCCATCGTCGCTACTGCTTCGGACGATGAAAGGTCCAGCTCCGAGGGCGAGTACACAGTTGACACTAGAGCGCCTGCAGACTCGGAAATTGAGGCAGGTAGACAGATAGACGAGGACAGGGGAGACGGGGCTGCAGTCCGGTTCGGGTTAAGCGGCTTTGGAACACAGGCGATGAGGCTGGGTAGGAGCGGACAACCTGCCGATCAAGAGCTACGATACCTGCATCTGCTGTGGGATCCTAATCGAGCGGCCGCTGGGCCTGACGGTACGAGTAAGCTGGGAAAGGTGACGCCGAGCAGAAGCAGGCGCCGAGCTCGCTGCAGCGTCGGGCCCATCGGCAAGGACCTCTACGGTACTGAAAGTTTCTGATCCAAGTTATCCAGTGATTTTTAAGAAATGTGCACCATGCACATAACTGCTCCACCCTGCAGTATGATCGATGCAACCTCTCGATCGCAATCAGCATGCGTTTTTTTTCTCTGCATTTTAGACAAATGACTTGTTGGGCAAATAACAAAAACTGTAAATATCTCGGCGGAATGATGTTTATAACGCAAATGTATACTTGTTACAGCAATTCACACTATTTTAACAAAGTAACGAGGAAGCCACGGCTGCCATAACGCTCCGCTGACAAATGATGGGAAAGTTAAGTGGAAGTGAGTTTCTTACTTTTCTTTTTCATCTTTCTAGCTGTGAGGAGACTCAGAGAGGCTGCCAATGGGAACGACATAGATACAGGTATGAAGACCGTCATCAACGAGTGCTTTTTATGTAAAACTTGGGGGGTAGGGGGAGTTATCAATGGTGAATACATTTAAGACGCTAATAACAGGCCTACTAGTAGGGTTGCCACTCGTCCCTTATAATAGGTATAATACGGCGGCCACCCGTCCCTTATTATATGGGATCGCCCTGTATTATACTGGATTGTTATACGTTTTACAAGGGACGGATGGCAGCCGTATTATACGTATTATAAAGAATGGGTGGTAACCCATTCTCTCCGTCATATCATCAAAGTACGACGGCTGCTCGAAGAGGAGGTCGACCCATGTGCTGCAGACGACAAGGGCAGGACCGCCCTTCATTTTTCTTCTTGTAACGGCAATGAGCGCATCGGTGAGTCTTGGGGCGGACAGTCAGTACCGGGGTGGAGGGACACTGTCCCAGCGAACATGATGACGACTGTTGTTCTCTCTTACCCATAGTGCAGCTACTCCTGAGTTATGGTGCCGACCCCAACCAGCGGGACGGTCTTGGAAACACACCCCTCCATTTGGGTAAGGCAGGGGACGATCTGACATTTCGGTGTTTGTCATGCATGACGGCCATTACAGGCAGTAGTGTTCACCTATATTATTATTTGTTTCTCCAGCTGCCTGTACAAACCACGTGCCTGTCATCACTACGCTGCTGAGAGGAGGTGAGAGGACACTATCCCGCTATCTACTGTGTGCATCTTCTCAGTTTTTAGATGAACAGCTAGTATATACTGTTACAGATATGCTGTAAGTGTATCTTACTCATTCTTGCTGTTCACTAATGCTAGGTACCGTGTGACCTATTATGTGGGTGCATATATAACGGAGAATATGGTATTTTATTTTTATTATGCAAATCATGATATTTCATTTTAGGACATAAACTTGTAAAATGTAAATTAGCATTAGGCAGCGGAAGGCCAGGAAGTAAAATTTAAGTCTTTAAACCTTTAGCATATGAATAAACTGTTTGATTCTGTTTATCTGGGTCTTGAGAAGGGAGATTTCATGTCTGTGGCAGTTACGTTGGGAAAATGGACAGTGCGTGTTTCTCTATCCCTGTATTCCGCCAGTGCAGACTAGCGGAATGGCGTCACATCTTTAATAATCCATTAAGAACATGACGCAGACCAGTATTTCCAGACCTTTTCTATGTCACGAATGACTCTGTTGTCTTCCACTACTGAAAATGGCTGATTGTCTAAAGCAAACATCTCTGTAATTTTATTATTTGTGCTTTTAGCTCTGATGCTGCTGACTTTGAATATTCATAAAGTTTAAATATCGGCTAGTAATATCGGCCAAGATTGACACACTGGACTGATATCAATGTCCTGTTATTTCAGGAACATCAGCCGATACCGATGTTAACCATTATATTGTACAACTCTGATTTGATTGTATATATATTGTCTGTGTTTTTTTCATAAAATGACTTGTGGTGCCTTCCCTTCCCCCAGGTGCTCGTGTTGACGCCCTGGACCGCGCCGGAAGGACCCCTCTGCACTTAGCACGGTCAAAACTCAACATCCTACAGGAAGGAAACTCACACAACATAGACACCCTGAGAAGCGAGGTTACACAGGTAATATTTCTACAGACACGTCCAAGATTAAGTGTGACTGTCCCATGCCCACGGCCGAGATACGCAGTGCGTAATTGCTGAATGCGCTCCGTTTCACATTTTGTAGTAATCCAGTGTTTCTCCGCACTTCTTTTATTGTTGATCCTTGCTCTCTCTGCAGATTATCCAGATGCTGAGAGAATATTTGAACGCGATTGGACAGAGTGAGGACCGAGAGAGACTGGATCGCATCTCCACGCAGCTGCAGCACACGCGGACCAAAGCACAGGTAATGCACAGGCGAGCCGTACTTAACACGTGTGATTACATACATATCACGCTCACTCATGCATCTGTCCGGGATAACGATTCCACTCACTAAAAACACATCTGCCGTTCTCCCCCACAGGTGGATGAGGTCACAGATTTACTGGCCAGTTTCACGTCTCTTAGTCTACAGATGCAGAGTTTGGGAGATAGGTAGAGGGGGTTCTATGGAAGAAGAGGGGGCGGTGGGTGCAGTGGTGGGTAGTTCAGGTGGGTAGTCAAAGTCCAGACCAAGATTTTGTTCCAATCAACCAGTTGAGTGCATTGTGACTGTGACTCCTCATATTCAAGTTGGTATGGGTCTTTAAATGTTGGAAACAAGAATCGATTAAGGAGGATTGTTAATACCTGTAGCAAAGTTGCAGGATTAGACCTAAATGACTTATCGGTTTTATCCAAGGCCAGATTTTTGAAAAAGGCCCGGTCAATTGTGTGTGACCCAAGACATCCCTTATCACAGGAGTTTATGCTGCCTCCACCTGGCCGGAGATATGAATTACCAAACTGTAGGACAAATAGTTTTAAAAATTCTTTTATTCCAAGTGCCATTGGTTTGTTAAATCAGTGTGACTTTTAATTGTTTTTACTGTAAAAATGTTTTCTGTTGTCCGTCTATTAAGTGTTGCTGGCTGTAGAACAAATTGCCCCCCAGGGGATAACAATAACGTTCAACTTCAACTGGGTTAGTTGAAACAAAATCTTGGTCTGGACTTCTACTCTCTGGACTTGAACTACCTACCTCTGGTTGGCTGGATTGGGTTAATTATGTAGGCGTTCACGAACTGGATGTGGAAGGATGTGTGTGAGTGTATGTGCGTGTACATGCTCATGTGTTAATCTGTCTACAGTGTCTCACAGCTGTGATTTGCCTTCCGTGCGCTGCAGTGTTTCTCGTTTCCTGTCTGCTTCGTGACAGTTTGTGTTTTAGTTTCGTTATATTTGTTTGCCCTACTGACCCCAGTGTCTTTGTACGAAGATATTTTCTGGAACTGAAAAACAAAGGTCCTTGTTATTGCTGGTGGTAACCATCAAATAAATGATATATGAAGCCAAACCGTGAGCATTTTAATGTGACTTGTGGTGTTTTCATCTCAGCCCGTGCAACCTCACGGCTTAAAGGATCTTTGCATCCCTTTAAATTTTGCTATTTGAGATTGAGTTTGAGTTCGTCCTGAAAGACCATTTCCTGTATGGCAATGTCGGATCGGAATCTCTACTGATCTTATTTATAGAACTTAACCAGTTAACACTGTCATGATAACCAAACAATGGTCTGTTGTTAAATGTGTTGAGCATGTTATGTAAATATGTCTATCAGAAATAAAAAGAAAAGGTCGTGTCCTGTGAGAATAAGTGCAAGGAGACGTGACAGCGGGCAAAACGTCAGTCAGTGCTGAGTCTGCACCTGTGCGACCCGCTGTTTCTTGTTCTGTGCAGTCTGAGAGATGATACTCATGCTTGGTGTTAGAGTGCGGAGCCCACGCTATGCAGGTCCGCCGACCCCCTGCGTCGGCAGTGATGATGGCCACGTGTGGGCTCATTGCCTGGGTTTTGCGAAAGGGGGGATCATTCAAAACATAGCCCCCCCCCATATGTAAGACCTGTGTTCCAGGAAGAGCCCTCATCAGTTTGTAGTGTGCTCTGATGTGCTTGTTCCAGTGGTCTTAACCATGTTAATATTCACATTTTTCTGATATTTTTATTGATATTTTTATGTCACTAGCTTCACAGCAAGTAGGTTCTGCACACTGCCAGCATGACTGAGATAAAGATATGAATACATGGACTGTGTGTGTACTAGGGTATTTGTATCTGTATTTGTTTTTGTATTCGAGTAAAATTCAAAATAGGCGTAAAAATCCAACCTTTTTAACCGAACGTTAACGTTACTCTGTTAACAGCCTATTGTCTAAATTACCGAGCTAACCGAGCTACGTAAACAGAGCGAACATGAGACACCCGACTGCAGACGT
>JAODLD010000051.1:1476603-1489654 GCA_026781065.1 Mormyrops boulengeri | reverse complement strand
AATTGGCAGACCCTTGAGGGTACAGCCCCAGTGACAAGCAAAGGTACAAATTTGTACCCTTTTTTCTGAGAGTGTGGTGAATAGTGAGAATGGCAAAATATTCAAGTACAGACAAACATCGTGTGAGTATTTCCAAGTATTTATCCACAAAAGACCATGAATATACCTAGGTATCCATGTCAATGAGGTACTCAAAGCCTCATGCATGGAGTGTAGATGTGCCACATAAAGTAATAATATCTGAGTATTCATGTGCCAGTTCCATACAGTGAACATGCAAATACTCATGCGGGAACACAGCATGATGAGTCACGCTCTTTGTTCATTATTCAGCTTTTCGTTACACACCTGCCCATCCTGATGTTCTGGTTTGACCCGACTGCGGATCGGAGGGCACAGAACCAGGCACTGAGGCCGCTTTGGACTCACCCTTGAAGCGGGAAACTTTATTCGTTATTCACATCGCATATAATCGCGGCGTGTGCACGTACACACGTGGGCACACTTCACGGTCCAGGTGCTGAGCCAGAACTTCAACCCGAAGCTGTTTTTTTTGTGCATTTATACAGTAGGGTGTTTTATAGGAGTCGGTCAGGTGATTAAGGGTACAACAGGAGGACTCCTCCCGGGACTGGAGCTAACGCCCTTTGGGCTAGATGTCTGTAAGCGGAATCACCGCCCCCACATATGTTGCACTTTTGGGGCTTTTCACGTCCCCAACAAAGCGCTCATTAAAATCTGTTCCCTCTTATGAATGCATGAAGATTATAAAACTGTAATGCTTAGGGAGTGGCAGGTAAGGGGCACACAGATGGAACACTTTTCCATCCTGTTTTTTTTGTCGCGTGCACCTCAAGTCCAGTTGGTTCTTTATTGTCAAACCATCTATATACAATCCACAGCTTCCAGTAGCAGGAAGTAACATTTCCTGGGACCGCGGAGCAGCATATATACATAGTGTGCAGAAACTGTAACAAGACAAGTGCTTCACTCTTTTGTTTGAGTGACTCAGCAGTGAGTTGTGTTCCGAAAGGCTTTTCGACTGACGCTGTAGACTGTGCTGAGTTCTGTACTCCTTGTGTGTATGCGTGTGTGCATACTGTATATAACAATACAGTGCATAGACATTTAAGCCCTTACAGTGATGTATATGTCCAGTATCAAGCCGGGCTGCTGACGAACATTTTGTATGTTTAGATACCATGAGAGGTCTGCAGTTGTACTTTTGATCAGGGCACTTAACCTGAATCTGAGGACTAGTTTGCATTTCCTGGCCCGTGTCTTGAAATGTGTGAATTGTACCGTGTGTGAGAGGCTGTTCCATTAAAATACTCAACTGTTTGGTAAATTCTGGAGTTGGATAATAGGAGGGGGGGGGGGGGGCAGATCGGTCTTTAGATTAATATGGTCTTGAGCTGCTTTTGGAACTTTAGTTTTTAGATAAATGATGAAAACTAATCTCTGCTTAAATCTTGTGAAGTTTGGGGCCACCTGAAGTGTATTCAGGAAAGTTTTCTGTGATTCATGCAGAATCATATAAATCATATATCCATATAAATCCAGAAATTTGCCATTAATAACAAACATTGTATGATTATATGATTATAATATTATGTTAAAACTGAAAGTGATTAGCTGTCATCGCTGACACACCACAGCACAAAGTGCACAACAACAAAATGTGTTCCTTGCATTTAACCCATACGAGACATAGCAGGGGGCAGCTAATTCAGTGCCTGGGGGGGGGCAGTACCTTGCTCAAGGTACCTCAGTGGTATTTTGCTGGTCAGGGATTCAAACCAGTAATCTTTTGATTACAAGTGCATGTCCCTAACCATTAAGCCACCACTGCTCTATGTTCTGCAAATGCATTATGAAGGTGCATTGAATGTTCTATGAATGCATTATAAATGCATTATGAAGGTACAGTTAAAGCAAAGCGTTAACATTTATTAAAATGACTGACACTGGAGATCGTTATTCCACTTCCTGTGTTGATATGTTAAGCAGCAAAGGCAGGCGCCTATAGCTTAGCGTCCTGGCTTTATGAGACCACGGGAATCCTTGGGACTTTCAGGAAAACCCAGGGGGTTTCTAACCCCCCGAGCCTGTCTTGCTCTGAACTTTTTTGTAGTCAGCTGTGACACACACTCCATGACCTATTACCCTCCACTTGAACCCTGACACCCTTAGGCATTTGTTGAGCATTCAAAAGCGTTTCACACTTTTATTTCAATGATGACACACTGGTGACAAAGTCAGCCATATATCTTGGTCATTGGGCAATGGGCTCAGTAGCACTGAGGGCCCCTACATGAATGTGCTTGTTGGGCAAGTAGGGTGGGCATTTAGCCAGTTAGGGGTGTGGTGAGACTTGGGTCGTGATTAGCGACTACCAGGGCGAACGCAGCCAATGCTCAAGCACTGCCAAGCCAGCTTGTTGCCCCTGAGGGACGCTGAATTGTGAGTTTTCAGTTCTCCTAAAACATAACGCGCTTTGCATGCTACAGGGAACATCAGGAGTCGAGTGTCAGGGCTGAGGCCGTCTCACCTTCGCTAGATCAGGCCCCATTGGCCGAGGTCTTGTTTTTGCACCTTAGCAAACAGTAATAACATTTATTCATTAAACTCCTTTTACAGAAAAAAAAACAGTCACAAAGTGCTGCACAAAAACTAAAAAGCAGAAAAACATAAAACAAAAAAACGAAGAATAATGTGAAAATACCCATGTAAAAATAGACGCCAATGCATAGCGATCTGCATTGATTTATTTACTTAGAGGTTTTCGGCGCAAAGCTACAGTAATGTTATCATGGCTCAGGCATCGGTTAAAACTTTAGCGTAGCTTTGCAACAGGGCGATTTGCTCTGGGGCTTTTTAACGCAGATGCTCATAGATGTTATGTACGTATTTTAAGAAGTCGTCTATCTCAGGGGCCAGAATCTTGCTGTCAGCAAATGCATTTGAGTCGTGCTTACCTTGCTGTTCTCTTTTCTTTGGGAACACTTGCACTAATTTAAGACCAATTTCAAAGGGATTGTTTCAGAAATGTAGGAAAAGTCGATTGCAGGATTTAGCCCCAAAGTCTGATACGAGAAACAGAGGATCTGTTTGCAGGTGTGTTAAAACTGAAATGCTCTACGATAGTCTATGTTACCATCTATGTGTATCTATATTAAATGATAATTAGTATATGAAGTAGTTTTTTTTTGCCATGACAGCAAGTGTTTTCTCTCCAGACCAAATTCAGATTTTCTATCTACCTGGACTTCCAGAAGTAGTATAATGTTACAGCCAGCTGATAATGATTACAGCCAGGAAGGATTGCGTCATTGACACCCATGCAAATTTGGGCAGTGCAACATTAAATTGGTTTCTTAAATCATCAGTATTGCAATATCGACTGGGGCTCTGTTTTCTAATTGCCTGTGATTCAGATGGGCTGAACTGAAACAGCAGAGGAATTTTTGGGCAATTTGGTCTATTCATGTAAATATAGTTATTGTTTATGTGGGTTACTTAAGGCTAGAGTGTCTTGCTGAGTAATAATTGGTTGCAGTCTGCAATCTCCTTTGCCAAAAATTAATCAACACCTCCACCAGAAAGCCAGAGGAAAAAAAGTCACGGGTCCACCACGATTCTCTTTGCTTAGGTCAGTTTAAGACCGAAAGTTTTAAAATGCTCTCGAAGTGCCTGTCTTGGTTCCACAGCCTCGTCTGACCATTACTGTAGATCACTGAAGTTGTTTTGCCTGAGCTGAAAATGTTTCAGATTTATCTAATCAAGTTTGCTTTTAAAGCACTCATGTGTGAGGCAAACATGGTTCTGTTGATTCTGGGCTTTTATTTCCGCCTGCCTCGGGGAAAAAGAAAATATTTTTTGTTCGTTTGAAAAGATTTTTCAATTTTGTGCTTAACAGAGAGCCCAGTTTCTGCCACGCTTAAACTATCGGTGCTCGTGAGCATTTGTAAGCGGCGGTTTATAAAAGGACCGAGAAGGCAAGCAGAAGCATTTGGCTGTGCTTGTGCTGCCTTTCAAGTGGATTTTTAAGTTCATTAGAATCCATATTCTAATTTGGATGCCACTGCAGCGACACCTTAGAGGCAGCGGCGGGAGAAGCGACAGGACGTCTTCGCAAAAGCCTGCGGCAACAGGCGGCCCAGAGCTCCATAAAGCCGAGCGCTATGAAAAGCCCTCCTGTTGCTTTTTGTTCTTTTTCTTTTGGGCCGGACTAGAGGACGCACATGGCGTGAAACCGAGGCTGACCGTGGTGCGCTCAAAAACACCACAACGATCCGTCAGTGCAATGGCTGACTAAATTGTTGCCTGCTGTTAAAACACTAAGTGCCTGGTAACGTTTCAGGACAGAAGAGGAGTCCGTTTGCCCGGACTGGGCTGCTGCTCCGCCAACGACTGTCAGCTATAAATGTAAATGCAGCGGCCTGATGACGCAGATTGTCTCCACCCTCCCCCCCCCTGCAAGAAAACTTATGCCTGCCAATTTACAGGCATCCAGCTGTATTAAAAGTGATTCTAATGGTAACGAGTAGCAAAGCAAGCATGTCGCTTCCATTAAATATCCTTTTGTGTTAATAATAACAGTTGATTGATGACATTGTTGCAGGAATAACTAAGACTATCCATATTTTATTAAGACCAAATGTGTCATAAATCAGTTTTAAATAGCATGGGGTCCAACCAGTGGTTGTGGAAGTACTGCATTCTCATTTGGCAGAACATGTTATGTTTCCTGTTTATCCAGGTTGTGATGTAGCCGTACTTAACTTCTGTGTTTGGCTGACACCCTCTGTGAGCGGCAGGAGCGCAAAGAGGCCCCAAGGGGGTGCTGACTCTCCCACTGGGTGTGGCCCAGCCTCTGGCTTCCCCTGGATGCCCGTTCCTGCCTATTAGCCTGGTACACCTCCACCTGTTTGCAGGTAAACGGCTCCCATGCCAGCTCACTGGCACTGGGCACTGCACCCAATGGCATCGAGGACTCCACTGCCAGTGGCTTATGTACCTTTTTTTAAACTGCAGGTTTTTACTTGCATGTATGGGTGTGAGAAGAAGTGAGACAAACGTGTGTTTTGTGTGCATGTTTTTTTTTTTTAATAGTAGCCGTTGCAGTTATGCTAATATGTCTGTGGCGCACAGCAAGGTTCTCTCTGGCCAGGACCAATAGCAGCAAAGAGATTACGAATGTTGGCGAGAGGCGTACTACCATCCTGGCACAAGAAACCGTAACGAGCTAAAGCTAGTCAGAGGATCGCTTAAAAAAAGGAAAAAAGCTAAATTAGTGAGAACAACACTGGGCAGAACGATGGTAGTACTCACAGCTCAGGAATGTTACACTAACGCTAAGAGAGGAGTAAGAGTGATGAGATTAAGGACTGGAAATACTAAAGAGAGCAGCGGCATTGATAGTGAAGAGACCACACGCAAGGGCACGGATAGTGGTGCTTCCTGCGCTGGGCAGTTCATAGTTCCACAAGTTCTGGCAGGTCATTCTCCGCATCTTCCCAAAGCCCCAGCCAGGGGCCTCTGCTCTCTCTCAGCTCCAGTGATGGGTTATATGAGTCTTTTAGGAAACACAGAAATTCCCCACATGACTCATTGGGGATTCCGCTGGAATTTCCACGCGACTTCATTATTCCGGAAGTTGCACTAAGTCAGACTTAAAAAAATGAGGAAATTTGAGAGTATTTGGGAATATTAGATTTTCACATTTGAATGTTTTCGCTGAATTTAGAGATGTATCTGAAATACAATGACATTTGACTTCTAATCATGAGTATACTCTTTTGTTGGTGAGTAACATTTTGAAGAAAAAAAATATATATATACATATTTTTTCTCATTCTGGCTGGCTCCCCCCACCCAAAACCAGCTCAATTCCCCCTCATAGTCACCAGATGGTAGATGGTCCTGTACTGGATGGCTCCCTTTTGGAGATTTAAATTCATTAAATTCAAAATCCAGTAAATCAACATTCAACAGAAATAGAGAAAAATGGCAATTTAATTGTCGGCGCATAAAAGAAAATTATTTTACAGCACATTTGAAGTCAAACCATCTACAAACACATTTTAAACCACATCATTTAAATCACAGGCCACCATAAAAGTAACTGGGAATACAGGAATCCATATAAGGTCTGCTTTGTTGTACAGTCATGTGATTTGCCTTGTAAATTGAAGTAAAGGGCGAAAAGTGGCGATGGCCAGTGGGGTCAGGCAGGTCCCCCAGTGTGGGTGGGGGGGTTCCTCAGAAGATGGCTGAACATTGCAAGAGTAATAAGGATTTTTAGGGGCATTATGACTGGTTTCATGAAACACAGCTGCCCCTAAAAGTCCCTCATTTTTCTTGCTGCCTCTTGGGTCCTTCCCCCCACCCCCTCCAACCTGTTATTCCACAGCCCCTTCATTCCCCGGGCCATTAGTGACTCTAGAGTCAGTGGGTCAGGGGGCAGTTGGGGAATTGGGAGGGGGGGGGGGGGTTCCCAGTTTCCAAGGACTGGAAGTTACCAGGTCGAACTGTCAGCCGTCCAACAGCTGTGAACTTTATGTGGGGAAAAAAAGAGAGGAACAGCTTTCTTTCTCTTCAAAACCGGCACGCCAGGGTTTATAAATTGCGCATATAAGAAAATAGAACTTGCATTGGGATTTGCACAGAAGTATGAAAAGGGTGAGCGAGTTCATCCAGCTCCGAGGCGGTTTGTTCTGCAGTTTGTAGCATGTGAAGCATATCGGTGAACAAACTCAGACTGCAGCCTTAAAAAATGGCAATAATTTAGTAGCGACAATTAACTCCTTCTGGTGGACGCACTTGCTGTTCAGAGAGGGGGATCGCCACCCAGCGCTGTTTACCTTCACACACTCCCACAGGCCTTGGCGATCCCCAGTGTGTCGGCGCGTCTGACTTCTCTGCAAAGCCTGGCAGACAAACGAGGGTGCAGAGCTGCTCGGTTAGAGATATCAGAGGGACAGTGCTGTTTCTGAGTCGCGGTCCAGACCCACTGGCAGATCCCTGGCAGGCCATCACATGTGCCATAGTATCTCATATTTAATTAGCTAGCTATGTGAATTTCCCAGAATTCCTTAGTTCATTGTGGTCATCCTGTGTTCTTAATGATCTAGGGTGAGTTTCCTGAAGCCTTTTAGCATAGAACTTACGAACAATGTCGCGTTAAGAACGCTTTGGGAAACTCAGCCCTAGGCTTTAGGTTAGGAAAACTGTATCTTAAACTTAAGCTTATTATTATTATTATTATTATTATTATTAATAATAATAATTAATAATATACAATTGGTAATATTATTTTTTAGTTTCCCTTTTTTTTAATGTTATAAAATGTTATACATGTTTTTTAAATTCATTTTCCTGCTGTTTATATTTTAAAACCCATTAAAGTGATTAAGAAGTTTTGAGGTTGCTGAAAAATATTAGTGCAACTTTAGAAAAGCTCTTGTAAGAAGATAATAAGCTATTTGAAGATTTTAACAATTGTAAATTATGCACTTTCTAAATAATTTAATATGTAAGAAATATCAAAAAGTTTGCCAGATAATTATAGCTCGAAGTATTTATCTATCTTAGGGGCCTCCTTATACGTAACATTATAACGTGAGTTAATATTTTAAAGAGAGTGACAACATTAACCACTAATTTAACACTTGGCATTTACATAATAATGTTCTGTCGTTTTCCTTCATAAATACTGATGAAGAAAAAGTATTAAGGAATCAGCTTTTTTAAACAGATTTTTGTAATAAAGCATTTTAACACGTCAAGGCATAAATAATAAAATGCATGAATAATTTTTAAATATGTTGATAAAATAGTTAAATGTTTAATGTAGTTGTGAATCCTATTTTTAAAACGAAATTATTAAAAATTAATTAATTAAATATAATCATCAATACCATGATATACGGTATCGTTTCCTTTTAAATTTCACCAACAAAACGAAGCCATCGACGATTCCTAAAATAATTACCAGTAAACTACATGTTATTTGTACTATCTGTTAAGCTGTGCATTTATGCTTGTAAGTCTTTACTAAATCTTTTTTAGTATTATGATGCACTAACATTTGCTGCTGTTAAATGACCGATTACATCTTAATTTGACTTTTCAAGCTTAACAATTAAACATGTGTTTTAATGATTTTACAAATGACTATTAACTTCATTGCTTTCATTAGTAAAACTTTTGACGTAGGAATGTATACGGATCTGTTCGCGATCGGCAATTCGCGCTAATCTTGAAGGCATTTATTTAAGATGTAGCGAAATTTGATTTTTTTTTAAATGAAAAATATCACAGTTTCATATAATACTGAGTGGTTCAAAATAGGAATGTAAAAATTAAGTTACGCGAGCGACAGACATAATGTGTTTAACATTTAAAAACCGAGAATTCGCATACTTTGACATTACGTCTAGGACGTACTTTTTAATGAACGACTGGTTTGGGACTCTTTTCCGCTGCTTCTGTGAGCTACTACAGACGAGGTAGTTTTCCGGGTGCCTTAAATTACGTGTAGCAATGTATTACCCTAAATTAACTATTATATAGAATTAGTCTCATCATACCAGGCAGCTCATAATACATTGACAGTTCAACACGGCGTCCGCTTCGTTTGTATGTCTACCACACCTATTGGTCTCCCGACACATATTCGAAACGTCTGCTTTCAAAATATTAATTCGTAATTTAGTCACCTGCGGAACAATGGTTACTTGGAATGGTTTTAAATGGTTAGATTTGGCTGGTATTTTATGAGGCACTGGAGTATTGAATAGATTTTTATATTCTATGGAACGAGAATCCAATTTTATTAAAGAGAAAATAGTCGGACAGCGATTAGATATTGTATGTTTCTCGGAGACATGGAAATTGATCAATTCTCTTAAAGACACGCCGTCGATGGTCACATGAGTCAAAAACTGGGACTTTGTAGGCCAGTTGAGAGAACACACAGCACTCACCTTGCCCGCAAAGACCCAACCTCAGACACATTCCCAAAAGGCTTCTTTTCAATGGCAACCACCTTACACAGCTTACGCGGGTCAAATGAATGGATGTAGAGTCCAGATCAATATAAGATGTAACGGACTTAAACCGAATCTCGTTAAAAAGTCATCTTTAAAAACTATTTCAGTTATCACTCCACAAAGCCCTTTCCCATATAGTTACCCTAAGAAAACAATATCTTCTAACAAAGTATTGGGTCTACCGACGGAATGATATTCTGTCTGTCGTGCGTTATCTCAAAATCTTTCGCATGTTTCGTGCAAAAGTACCAAAAGTGATATCCCAATTTACATTTCTTTCCTATGTGGATTATCATCTAATGGCTTTTTTTCTTTTACAGAACCGATCACACGCACATTTTTTTTTACCTTCACATTGACCTCTCTCGCTGCAGTTTCCTCTCATATATTAGGCGGTCTGTGCAATAGAGAATTGCGTACGACGAGGATGAGACGGGTACCGAAGCTAAGTTCACGATATGTTGCGACTCAGTTCAACCTTTCGATCACTCGTGATCTCACGCGGACGTCGAGTTTGGCAACACGATCCTTTTAAAGAAGCTGCAACATGTTCAGAGAAAATAAAGTCCGTAGCCTATTGTCCAGCGAGACGGAAAAAATGTTAATTCCATCATAGCCGCAAAAATACCTGTTTCTCTCTCAGACGTTTGCAAAAGCATGGGAAGTTCTCCGTCCCCTTCATGCATCCGCATGTGTCAGTGACGTTATCCTTACAGATCCGCTTCGTGTCTGCGAACGTGCTTGTCATAACTGACCAGTCAGACTGAGTGCAAGTCGTTGACTCTTTCTTGCGCAAGCAAACTCTTCCCTCCCAAACAAGGAATTCTAGGTAGCAAACTGATTACTTTGTCGGTGCCTTCCAAGACTTTTCCGTCTTTGTAAGTAATTATTGAATAGATTAGTGTTGCCACCACTTGGAATACAGTGGTGCTGCCCCATTTCCTAATTTATTTCTACGCAATATTGTATACTGCACGTGTTTTGCAAATGGTAAATGATTGTCTTTCGGTATAACATTCTTCAATTGACTATTTAAAGGTTATTATAGGTATAAAAGTTCACCATTAGAACAACAGATTAATATTACAATAACAATAAATCGTATTAAAATTCGGCGGTAGCAAAGATCTAGTAAAATAAAACCATGTCTGTATAAGTGTCAAGTTGTTCAAATTTATCTCATTGTTTGAACCTTACTGTTACATTATGCTTCTTCCTAACGTGAGAAGAGTGAATTATTTTGCATTTAAAGATTCATTGTTAGAATTCTAATTCGTAACTGGATACAACCTGCTTTTTGTTTTAAGCGACTCCTTGTGGCGAAGTAGGAAACAATGTATTAATTGCATAATGCATAAAAAGTATGCATCTTATTTAATACCTTTGATTAAGCCGTAAATATTTCTCTTTTCACACAACACTGTCACAAATGATTAGTTTCATTGTATTTATAATTAGTTGCGAGATATCTTTCCGTGAAACTGTATGAAAAAATATTAAGATACACTCGGCGTAGCCAAAATACATCTGCCGCTGCATTGAACAGGCTGTTGTGACATATATTTGCCAGATTTAAAAAGACATCTAACTCTATTTTTCCCCAATAAGGCACGGACGGGGTTCGAACCCGCGATCTTCGGTTTACGAGACCGACGCCTTACCACTTGGCCACCGCGCCTAACAGCAAATTTGCCGCTGGTTTTGATTAACTGACATTTCATAATAAATGTTTCTGTTGCAGTTGTTCTTTTCATACATGAATACATAAAAGGGGTGAAAGGCATTTTTTATACAAGCGATCATTTTTAAAATTAAATAACCAATCAAATACTGACAGCGCTGATCTTATTACTTATGAGTGTCTCTTCTTGTCCCTGTAGTAATGTGATAGGGACAACAAGTATCCAGGGCAGCTTATAGCACCTGGGAGTCATTTGACACCGATTTTAAAAATAACTTGCGCATATGTAACCGCTATGATGTTTATTTCAGATAGGTGTAACGCTTTATGCATGCAAGTTAATTCAGGTTAATTCACATAAACGCGATAACGATTAATGTGAAATCATACCAGCATCGCTTCACATTACAACCAAGCGGATGAAAACAAAAGAACCCTCCGAATCAGACTGCCTTATCATAAACTTAATCCCCTCAATTTTCACTTGCGTGTGTTTAAGTGCAGAAATTTAAATCTGGCGTCCTCCGCTAAAGTTCCGCTTGTATGAACTGCGAAACGCTACCTACAATCCCATCGGTGGGTGGGTAGGGTTAGCTTACTGACACCTGCCCGTTCAGTTAACGCGGTAACGCGCTAGAAAAGGCGTAATGTGGCATCATCTTTCGGTTTAATCTGTAACAATCGCAGTATGATTGCAAAACTACTATGCAGGCAACTACAAAAATTGCAAGACATTCAATATTTTAATATAACACATACATTCGAATCTTGTTTTCATGCCTAGGTGCAGATCTACTGATGAGACCTGTTGATGGGCTCGCGCGCAAGATTTTTTTGTTCCAGGATAGAATAATAAGTGACACTCTAAAGACGTGCCCGGGCTGGTTAATAATGTCAATAAAATGTATAGTGAAATTTACATATTGCATGGATGTGGGTGACTGTTGTTTGTAAATGAATGACAAAACGATCGTGTCAGAAATATGAAATACATTTAGCGCTGGGAAATTCAATACCTGCACTCAGGAAGTCAACAAACAGGATTGTGGTAAGTCTATAGTAACATGTTTGATATTATATACAATCAATATTTAAAATGACATTCTTCTCATGCAGAATTCTGTATCAATGCGCCATTGTTAGTTTTCAGTTTTCAGCTCCATAATTATTTCATATAATAAGACTAAGAAAATTCCAATTAAAAAAATAAAATAATACTGTTTTTGATTATATGTTTTTCAGTAGCATCCTCACTAGTTCTATGAATAATTCATGAATAATGAATTACATGCATACATGTTCCATCCACTTGTCCAGTGCAGTGTGACAGAGCATACTGTTAATTGAGAAAAGAGTATTTTTAAAATAATTGTATACAAATCTATAATTGTATAAATAATTGTAGCAATTATTAATCATTATATAAAAAATTGTTTTAGGCTTACTGTGAAGCTGCTAGTACTGTGCACTGGTCATTGATCAACTGGTAATAATTGGTCATTCAAATGGTAATTGGTCATTCAATTGGTAATTGGTAATTCAAATGATAATTTGAAATTCAGTTGGTAATTAGTAATTCAAATGATAACTGGAAATAATTGGTAATTCTAAATGGTAGTTGGTAATTCAAATGAAATAAGTACTCTGACAACATGACTTAAGATGCTGCAAATGAATACTCACAGGAGATGGAGTGACGCATTCCCATATATTAATGTTTAACTTGTTCTGACCACGCAGGCATAACACCAGCATTCTCAGATTTAATTACTGACATAAAAGCTCATTGCAGAGTTTCCATATCTTATTTATTATGGTTTATCTTTACTCTTGCCGTGTTGGATTTTTGTGTAGCATCCGTCACCAAAGGGATTAACCCACTTTGGCTTTGATTTCTGATTGGGTTAAATCAGGGAGTGATTGACAGAGCCTGGTAATCCCCCTCACGGCTGTTGTGGGTATAGCATGTGACACATTTCATTTTTTGTGTGGATTAATGCACATTAAAAAACGGGTACAAGGTGGCGTTTATTCGATATCACCCATGGGCGTGGTTGGCTTCCGAATGTCTCAGTGTAGCCCGTGACCTGCCCTTCAAGGGTCCAAACGTTTTGTTGCACTTTGGTTGAATTTTGTTACATAAGAACATAAGACATTTACAAACGAGAGGAGGCCATTCGGCTCATCAAGCTTGTTTGGGGAGAACTTAACTAATAGCTCAGAGTTAAAATCTTATCTAGCTCCGATTTAAAGGAACCCAGGGTTTTAGCTTGCGCTACACTAACAGGAAGACTATTCCATACTCTAACTACAC
>JAODLD010000051.1:1448060-1466391 GCA_026781065.1 Mormyrops boulengeri | reverse complement strand
ATGTAACCCAACATCCTATTGGCCTTTTTAATTGCTTCCCCACACTGGCGAGAGTGGGACATGGAAGCATCAACATAAACACGAGGTCTTTCTCATAATCCACTACCTTTATTTCGCATCTCTCTTCAGTTTTGGGGTGAACTGCCCCTTTAAGCAGAGATTTGGCTTAAGCTGACTTTATTTCTGCATGAATAGCTGGTGAAGAATGGTTTGTCTAGCTAGGTTAATGCCTCAGCATAGTGAATGTAAACTCTAGGAGTGTAATCTGTGGGGTCCTGTCTCCCCCTCCCCCCAAAGGCCAAAGCGCACTAAGCCCAGCCTGTCTGAGTTCCTGGAGTCGGAGGACGGAGAGCTGGAACAGCAGCGCACCTACATCAGTGGCCACAACCGGCTGTACTTTCACAGCGACAGCTGCATGCCTCTACGGCCCCAGGAGATGGAGGTGGACAGTGAGGACGAGCGTGACCCTGAGTGGCTGCGGGAGAAGACCATCACGGTGAGATCCAGATGCCCCCTGCTGGTGCTACAGCGGCCCTACACAGACCGGGCCTGCTCCTGATTGCGCCATTTTGTGATGATGATGGCAGTGATCTCCGCTCACATGGTCTGTCAACCGCGTCGTTCTGGTGTTAGCTACCCAGAGAGCGTAACCTCTACTGCTACCTCAAAGGCGTCTCACGGGATAGTCGGGAGACTCCTCTAAAGTAAGGTTATCGTATCCTCGCCCACAGCAAATAGACGAGTTTACAGACGTCAATGAGGGTGAGAAGGAGGTGATGAAGCTTTGGAATTTACACGTGATGAAGCACGGGTAGGTCACTAATTCACTACTTATTTTTAGAAAACAATGTTTTCTTGATGGTTTTAGTAGGTTGTCCTGTACAGAACGTGTCACATGACCCTGCGACTGACGGTGTTCTGTTTGGCGTGTCTCTGCAGTTTCATAGCCGACAATCAGATGAACCAGGCCTGCCTGCTCTTCGTGGAGAAGTGCGGCTCCTACATCGTGGAGAAGAACCTCTGTCGTAACTTCCTGCTGCATCTGGTCAGCATGCACGACTTCAACCTGATCAGCGTGGTGACCATAGACAAGGCCATGGTGCAGCTGCAGGAGATGCAGCGACAGTGTGGCTCGGGGGCCAGGGGTCCTGAAGAGGTGGAGGAGCCGCTGGACACCAAGGAGGAGGAGGCCGCCGCACTGCCCGCGGAGAACGGCGGCCGCTCGCCTGGCGCGGACGACCCCAAACACTCCAAGCGGCAGAAACTCTAAGCGGCCCCTCTCGGCTGTTATGGCCAATGGTGGGCCAGGTGGAGGTACTGGCCGGGAGTCAGCGGAAGTCTTAAAGACGGAGAGGCGCAGCCTACATTCCGAGCAGGCACTCAGATGGACGCATGTGGGACGAGTCTGAATGAACAGGAGTCCGGTGGTTTCGGTGCCCATACACTAACCAACACGCCAACACATCTATTTTTTTTTTTTTTTTTTTTTTTTTTCTTTGGTCCTGCCTCTCAACTGTTGCTATGGCAACAGTCATCATTACAGCACCTTGAGCTTGAGCATTGGGGGACGTTCTAGCTCAAAGTCTGACCTCATGTTAACCATGACAGTCCATTCATCATATTTTAGCACTTGTCCTGTTTTATATATATACCTTTTTTTTGGGAAGACTATTAATATATTTTGATTCAAAACAAATTCAGACATTTCACTCTTTATGGGTAGTCTGATGCATTCTGGAAACATGAAAACCTTATATATATATATTTTTTTTTTTTTTTTTTCCCTCCTCCCCTTCACTTTGGTGCCGCTCTGAAACAGCCCTTTATGGAGGCCTCCGACAGGCCAACCCGAGTTCCAGCTTCTCAGCAATGTCAGATCAGTAAAGCCCAGCCAAGCACAGCAGTGCCTCAGGAACCGCTCCTTTCTGCCCCCTAGAGGACAAGCTGTGTGATGCAGGACTGGGCATGTTACTGAGCTATATGCAAGGATGGTGGTCTATCCACTGTGATTTACAGGGTATATATATATACTGCATACACTAAACAGGAAACAGAACCTCGGTCAGTGTTCCGCTGCATGCAGGAACATGTATTACTCATGCAAATGTTTACAGTGTTCTTCTGTTTTTGTCCCATGGCAATGTGTCTTTTTATGTACTTACTACTTTTGCTAAGTTAAGGGCGTGACTTGGCCTGTAAAGTGTCAAGCACCGAGTTCCACTGACCCTCTGTGTCTCCTCGGTCCGTCACATCCACACCATTCAGCGAAGATCCGACCTGCTGTCCTTTGTCCCGCGTTTAAAGGGGAAGGGAGTGTGAAGCTGCTCCCCATTTCAGAAGTCCTCCAGATTAATCCGCCGGACTCGTTATTTGAACTTGTATAGTATATATGGTATGTGTATTGTGGAATTGTGGAGTTCCTGCTCACCACAGAAATTGTCAGGAGGAACTTTTTTTTTTTTTTTTTTTAAGGCTGCATCTGCCAGAATCATGCATTTATGAAGTATGTTTTAAAAAAGGCATATTTGTTTTCAGACCAAAGGGGGATATTTCCCATTTTAATCTGATGTTTTTTTTTTGTTCTTTTCGATTTGCATCACAAATGGATAAATTTGCAGAACTTTTTTGTCCACATCTCGCTTTAATTTGCTGTAGCTGTGCACATATATAAGATTATGGTAGATCGGTTTGGGGAAAAGTAGTGCATATGAAATTTGCTGAACTTGTTCCTGATTTATTTTATTTTCTTTTTGTTAAGCAAGCTGACTCTGCTTCTTCCTGCTTCGGAAAAGACTATTTGCACACAGTGTGACGACTCGCAGAAAGAAGAGGGCGGAAGTCCGGAATTCATGAACCAACGTTGTACAACCAGCTTGTTAAAACTTGTGAATTTTGTGATAAGAGTAATAGAAAATGTTTTTCTATTTAAAATAAAATATTTTTTTCGTTTTTTACAGATACCAGCTATTGGAGTTTTTTTCCTATGAGCCTAGTGATAATGACTAATGCTTAGCCGTCTTAGCAGTCTTCCACCTTAACCAAAATTGAATTTTGGTCAAAATACTAACTGAAGGTGAGAACACTGCTGGGGGTATATGTAACCGTATTAATCAGGTAGGCCTACTAGTGGCCTCTAGCGGCCAAGTTCAGGTAAGCACCAGTGGGGGGTTTTATAAATGCATTTTAATGAGTGAAATTTTCTCGGGATGCGTCCGAAAGGAGCTCCGGTGCTGCTTACCACGATTCAAGCCACGCGCGGGACCGCCTCGGTTTGGGCGCCCGTCTGTCGGCCACTACACTAAAATACGGCGATTGTTAATTGTTACTACATTTCATCAAAACAATTTTGTCTGTGTGTGGGCCCTGCAGCCCATGTTTGTCTGCCCTGGCCTAAATATTTTTTAAGTTGTGCCTATCTTGCAGTTAGGGCAGATGGCTGTGAATGATGTAATATGGCAGACTGAGGCACTGAGCAATTATGCACAGTTGCTTTGCAGTATGCTAAATGGCGTTAGGAGTACTATATATATATATATATATATAAAAATGTAAAAGGGGGAGGGGAGACATGCGGTTAGAACTGTTTTATTTTAAGCGAGGTATCTACTGAAGTTTGGCCACGGCGATGCTTCAGTTATATATGTATGTGTGTGGACGGGTGAATGTGAGGCATGAATTGTAAAGCGCTTTGAGTGCTCGTAGGAGTAGAAAAGCGCTATATAAATGCAGTCCATTTACCGTGTACGTTGCAGGTGTTTCACCCTATAGAAGCCTCTGACAAATCTAAAAGTGAATAATATGCAAGAGTTTTTAGTGCGACTAACCTGTAATCTTTGGGGGATAAACGATTTAAAATGTCTACACGGACCAGCTGTGATACTTGTCCTCCGAATTAAAATAAGAAATCAGCGGTTTTACTTATTTGAAAAGGAGAAGATTGTCAGTCTGTGCTGTTTTCTGTCGTTTTGGATTTTCTGACTGCGAGCACGGTGCCCGAAGGCAGCGGGTTCAGTGGCCGGAGCAGCTTACTGCAGCCGAAGTTAGACTTCTCGCTTCCCTCTCTTGCAAAATCGCTTTACGAACTGAAACGAAGTTTCATTTTAACTCCCAGCACAGCAGCCATCGCACGCCCAGTTTGTCAGGGTCACTGGGAGAAGTAAGAACCCAGCGACAGGAACTGATCTGACTGTTGGCATGTAGATAAAACAGGTGCTGTGATCGGATCTTTTTGAAAGCTTCGGAACCTGTAATTAAAATTTGTTAACAACACGAAATATGTCAATTGAAGACCGAAACAAGAAAATCCTTATGGATTTGGTCCAGCAGCCTGGTAACAACACATGTGCCGACTGCGGAGCCCCAGGTGGGTATACTATGCTTACCACGATATGGGGGCGCAGGGAAACTGACCACCCAAAGAATGGCTATCTATTTGTAATAAATTGTGTGATTGCTTTTTTAATTTAATAGACGATCAGAAACAAGTGTACTTACACCGCCTGTGTTACCGTTATCATTGCTGCGATTTTAAATACTCATGTTCAGAAGGTGTGTTCAGGTAATACAGCACAGTTCTGATATAAAAAAATGGGTTGGTCTTATTTACCTGCTTATGTATCAGAAATACAGGCTACAACATTTTCCATAAAACGCTGTTTCTCATTAGTTCAGTTGGTTTTCTATTTTTTCTGTTCATCGATGCAGTCAAAACTCAAAATTCAGCGAATAGTTTAACTGGAAAGAACAATTGTTCTGACTTAAGTCAGTGCTTCAGAATTTGACTGGTTATAGGGATAAGCTCACGGTGACAGCCATGGTTCTGCGTTACTGGGTATAATGGCCATACGGGGTCTTATGCTAATAAGATGTTCCTTAGAGACGCTAAAACAAATCGAACGATGTGACAGTGAGACAAATTATACCCATTGTTTAATGTTAAAAAGGCCACAGTTTGGACTGTCCAGGGGATGTTTTGTACATTCTGCTTAGCCTGTGAAGCAGATTTTCCATTCCTGGTGCTAAATATTATTTTCCTGTTCACAAAAGATCCAGACTGGGCATCTTGTAGTCTGGGCGTTTTTGTGTGTCTGGACTGTTCTGGCTTCCACCGAAGCCTGACCACCATGAACCGCGTCAAGTCCATACGCCTGGATTTCTGGGATGATGAGATGGTGAAGGTATATTCTGCTGCACAGAGGTCACGTCATGCCGTGTGGGTGCCGCTCTTTGGACGCAGTTTCTACCTGCTGCATGTGGTTTGTGTAATCCTGAGCATAACATGTTTAAAACTGTTTTGTCGACAAGCAGTTTTTTTTTTGTCTTAGTTTAATGCTATTTCTCATTGTGTTTTTGTTTTATTTTTAACATCCTCTGTTTGGGTGGAAGTTTGTCTAACCCCAGAATACGCTTGCTGCAAGCTCTTCAATATGCACTCCTACACAACGTGCAAAATTAAGCAAATGCCCTGCGCCGAAGGCTCCCAGATAAGACACGTTTTGGCAGGATGTGCATATCCAACGAAGGCATTAAACGCCACTAGTGTTGATTTCCACGCGTTTGTAGTTCATGAAGACCAATGGGAACGTGGCAGCCAAGATATTCTATGAGAGAGATGTCCCACCGTTCTACTACCGTCCTCAGCAGAAAGACAGCGCGTACGTATCACCCAAGAGCACAGTTTCAAACAGGGGTCATTTTTGGTAATCTCATTCTGTTTTGCATCCTACCCTGCTCCGATTGAAGCAGAAATGAATGTACTGGATGTATATTTCGAAGTAACACGTTTTCAGTAACATTATAGTACCTGAGATCAAGCAGAAAATGTACTTATGGTTTAATCCATTTAATGCAGATACATGTTTACTGAAACAGTTTAGGTTTGGTGTGTCATTCAAGGGCATATCAGCAACCCTTTTATGGAGAGTTAAACTTATTCAGCAGAGGTGAAAAGTTCAGGTGACTCTGTTACTATGACTCTTGATGCTCAGAGGAAACTCCGGTGTCAGTGAAGAAACCGCATCAGACACCGGATAACAAGGCTAACTAGGAATCTTTTAAAAAAGAAAATACCGTAGATAAACCTAGTTAAAAAAGAACAGTGTGATCAGAAGGTCACTGGTTTGAGCCCGGCCTCAGCACAATAGTGACATCTGTGGCCCTTGGAGCACGACCCTTAACCCCCGGCTCCGTGCGCGCCACCGCGGGAGGCTGCCCTTCACGGCCAAGCTAACTCCCACCTACATATGTGTCTGCGCGATGGAGAGCAAGATGGGGCAGGCGAAAAGGGAATTTCCCCACAGAGGTTCATAAAATGTTGTTGTTATTATTATCATTAATTATTATATTGCCCAGCCTGACTTTAGTGACCTTCCCAGTCACTGGATCTGTATCCAATAGGATGGATGTGCAGCATGCAAATTTGCAGAAATTGCATGATGCTATCATGACATCATGGACCAGAATCTCTAAGGAATGTTTCCAACATCTTGTGGAATGCATGCCATGATGAACTGAGGCTGCTTTGATATCAAAGGGAGGTCCTTCCCAGGAGTAGTATACTATACCTGATAAAGAGCCCAGTGATAGTATATATTGGCAGTTTTATTTGGAGAAGTTAGAAAAATGATTATCCAGCATTTTTGCAGATTCAGAGGAAGGAAACATGACTGCGTTATTTTAAATTTAGCTTTTGTGTAGCTCGACAGAATTTGTCATTGATGAGCAAGCAATGGACATAGCAGGTATTTTCTGTGGATTATTGGTGTCGGCTGACGTGCTCTTGGTCAGGGTGGTGTTTCCACAGTCAAGCAAACATAAACCTGGTGTTGTGAAGCGGTAATGTCAGACGTGCCACTTAGGGTGGGTGCAATGCTCATCTCGGCTTAGAAGATGGAAACGAAAGAGCTAAGGCGGCACCTTTCAATTCATTTCAGCGTTTTGAGGGATCAGTGGATAAAAGCCAAGTATCAGAGGCGGGAATTCACGGGGGATAACCGGCACCTCCAAGAAATCTACTCCTCAGGTAAGCTGGGGGGCTCCCTCGTCCTCAGGCCCTGTGGTTTTTCTCTCCTCTGGAACACTTCGAATCTTCAATTCAAGACCGTACCATCCTGTATCAAAGGAACATGGAGCAATACAGGATCTCATAGTGTTTTTATCTTACCTTCTAAGTGTCAGAACTGCTTATAGCTCTTAAAAACTGGGGTTTCTAATACCTGGTTTGTATCTTCATATTCTCTTCTTTGCCTGAACGAGTTAATGAGACCAGGTTCTTCATAAATAATTAAAACAGACCCATCGTCCACTGACCTATATTCCTATAGGGTTCTATGAAGGCAGACTGTGGAAGAAAGCCAAGGACAATGGCCAGTTCATGAAAAGAAAGTTCACACTTTCTGACTCTGATTTTACCCTGAAGTACTACACCAAAGAGGATGTAAGTATCCCTGTAGTCTGAGGCATGCGTCTGCAGATGTAGGGCTGCTTTTCCAGCTGTTTCTCTCCATTAGCTACCCAGGGCAATAATTTCAATTAAAAGCCTGAATGCTACCTTTCAACCTGAGAAGATCGGACACCAGAACGGACTCCAGATCATGTACCAGGACGAGCAGCGGTCCCAAAACCTGTTTGTGTACCACGACAGCGGGCAGGTGAGCAGAAATGCAAAGAGACTCCTCTAATTAAGCATTTGTAGTAGAAGTGTTTCTCGTATTTGGTGTCCCGATGCAAGGCGACTAGGTAAGAAATACACTTAAGTTGTTGTGGAATGGGTATGTCAACATGACTGGTTCTGTCTTCAGTCATCTTCAGCAATATGACCCTTGAGACCAGATAAATGCTTCTTTCCTCCAGGAGATCGTAAATTGGTTTAATGCCATTCGAGCTGCCCGATTTGCCTACTTGAAGACAGCCTTTCCCATGGCCAACGACAGTGAGGTGAGAGACCATTCCTGGTCTTTTAGAGTGACCTCAAGAGCCCAGGGCCAGAGCCTATCAGCTGACATCATAGATTCACTAAGAGTGTTTTATATATGATATCGGCAATGCAAAAATAGCTGCGTGCTAATGTGAAAAGACCTGTGGTGTTACGGTAGTTTTTATTAATACTCTATGTAGACTTCCTGTCCTAGCATGATGTTCTTTTTTTACTTTTCAATGCTGCCTTAATCGAGCAGAAATACACTTCAGTATAATGAGCAGTTCACGGAATTTTGAGTGTCTTTGGCGGTTCTGTCTCTGTCTGTTCTGCGTTTGCTCTTGATCAGTGCATTTTTTCCCTTATCGATTTCTTCCGTTTCTTCGCCCTAATTCCTCAGCTAAGCCCCAGGATAACTAGGAATTACTTGAAAGAGGGATACATGGAAAAGACAGGTCCCATGGTAAGCGGTCCTCAGCACATGTCATCTTAATGGCGTCCTTGTATGACCTTGTGACCTGCCCTGCTCGTCCCGCCCCCTCGTCGACCACGCCTACTCGTTACCCTCATGTGGATTCCCCATGTTCACCAGCTGTTTCCTGTTTCTGTCATTGGTTTCTTGTATTTAAGTCCGCGTTACGTTCGTTTCCCCAGTCCGGTCATTGTATTGTTACGCTGTCGTTTGCTGCCTTTCCATGTTGTCCTTGCAAATAAACCCTGCATTACCCCGATCCCCCGGCTCTCTGTTCCTGCTTCCCCGTTTGGACGTGACACCTTGTGCTTGAAACCACGGTATCTGCTTCACGGCCGGTAGCTTCTGATATAATTGGTGGTTTACTTAATGGAGAGCTCTGGCGACAGCATGTGTTTGAGTGCAGACTTCAGATGGTTTACCTGCTTTGTTGGGCAGCAACGAGAAACCTTCAGGAAACGGTGGTTCATCCTGGATGGACAGGAGAGGAAGCTACTCTACTTTAAATCAAAGCTGGTGAGATCAAAGACATTGATTAAACATTTTGCTTAGATGAAGATAAACACTTTAGATGTGAATTTGCACCTAAATCAGGTTCTGTTGCCATGTTTTAATTCCTGTAGAGCAGTGTTTCCCAGTCCGGTCCTTGGGGACCCATAGCCGTTCCACGTTTTTGCTCCTTCCCAGCTTCCTGCCAGACAGTCCACGTTTTTGCTCCGGTAGGGAGTTGGGAGGGAGGAAAAACATGGACTGTCTGGGAATCCCCAAGGACCGGGTTGGCAAACGCTGTTTTAAAGTACTTTGGGTTTCTGAAAAGATCCTTGTGGCAATCGTAGTTCTCGTAAACTGAAAGTTCGACCGAAAGATTAAAAATGGTCTTAACGTTGTTCTGGGGTATGTCCCTGTGTCCTGAAGGATGCAGTGGAACTGGGGGCTGTGTTCATAGGCCCCGAGAGCCTTGGTTACTCAGCAGCAAAAATAGCACCCAGGGGAACCGGTGGAAGTTTGGGGTGACCATGGAAACGCCGGACCGGCAGTTTGTGTTCATGTGCGAGCACGAGCGGGAGCAGGGCAAGTGGCTGGATGCACTGCAGGTCATCATCTCCAAGCCCATGTTGCCGCAGGATCACACAAGTAAGAACCTATCTCAGGCCGGTGTGTGGCTCTGTAGGTTAGGGCTCTGTGCCTGTGATCAGATGGTTGCTGGTTCAAATTTCAGGGCCTGTAACAACGCATTATGTAATAATGCCGCATTATGTATTAACTGTACAACGTTACAAATTTATAGACTACATTATAATTTTATACAGAAATATTACCCTATTATTATTATTATCATCATCATCATTCAGTTTGTTACATTGTCTAGTTATTACATTATGCATTGTTACATGGTCACCACATTTATTTCACTGTTGGCCCTTTGAGTACAGCTCAAATGCTCCAGGGACTGACTTAACCTTGTTTTCTCAACTGTACATTGCTTTGGATAAAAGTGTCTGCTAAATAAATGAGTGTAAGGTTGCTTTTCTACTGCACAAGGTACTTTTGGCACTAAAACATTTATACTTTTCCCTTTTCCATTGATTTCCGGTCGGGTACCAGTACCCAAAGTATCAAAGCAGAAATGAGTACTCTTTCAGTACTCTGGGGTGGGACTTGCAAATGTGAGTATTGTTGATTAGTCATGCAAATAACCACAAAATACATCTACTATCCTGAAAAAGCGTAGTTATGAACTCAAAGGAAGCAGATAAGTTAAAAAAACAGTAGTAATAATGGGTGTGGAAAAATGAAAAGACCCAAGCTTTAATGAGATGTAGATGGCATGACAAGAAATTTAAAAAATTGTTATAATATACTACAGCTGCATGATATTGGAAAAAAATCTCAATGTGATTTTGTTGCAACAAATATTGGCATATTTATAAAGCAAAAAAGGATTTCAAAATAAATGCATTACTCACAAAGCCATCTAGGAATCATTTAAACAGCGAGGACGAAAATGATTATGATTGGCTCACGCAGAGCTCATGCGAATGCAGTGGCAGTAAACTTTAAACTGATTTTTTGAACATATGCTAGAATGTTTGTGAATCGGACCAGACGGTATGAAAAAGCCAGATCTCAACCCAGCTGACTATCGCGGCCCTTATGATGTAAGAATTGCATGTGCGTAACACGTATAATATCCCACATCATCCAGCCCTATAATATCCTCCTGAGACCCGGGCCATTCATTTGTGTCCTCTGTAGTGGACATTTTGTTTTTGCATCTATCTTTTCATTGATGTAAGAAAACTTATTTATTCCTGTTGTACACTAAAGAGGACATGCTGTGAAATTAAAAATAAAAATAAATTTGAAGAAATCTAAATTGTAAGATGTTTTATTTCCTCCAAAGACATAGAAAATCACAAATAACCAGAAATTTTCCTTGGGTCTCAGGAGGATATACTATAGTCATTTTTAGAATTCCGTACAAAATATCCCATCTCATGTTGTGATGTCATTCAGCGCTGGTACCAGTGTTTATGCCAGTGGAAAACCAACACCTTGATGTACCAAAAGTACGGTACCTGGTACAGTGGAAAAGCACCTTAAATGTGCAAGCAGTGGCCTATCTCTGAAAAAAACACTTTCTACCAAATGTGACCAAAGAGGCAGTAGTCCATAGTCTTACACACACACACACACACAGAGCCTATGACTCCTAAAGAATACGTCTTGTAGCACTGATGCTGAGCTCTGTTCCTGCAGCTGAAGCCAACCTGCGACGGAGGAGATGACTGACACCACCTTGCAAGAGCACTGATTTGCCGGAGAGTGACGTTTCCGGTCTGTCACAGCACTGTCCAGCAGGGGGAGAATAACGACCTGCAGCTTTCGGTCCAAACACTCTGGCTTGAACATTCTACCACCGGCCATCCTGACCTGGATTCTACCTACTGGACAGATGTACTTGCCTTCAGTCGTTCTTAAACGGGATGCTCAAGAGATGTCATTGCGGCTTGGTGTCCCGGAAAAACAGTCTGGTCTCTGATTGCCATTCGTTTTGAAATGGATCCTTTAATAACGCGCTGCATTTGACTGCCTTTATGACTTTATGTATGTATTGTAACCATTGTTGTTGTCAAATAAATTTTGTTTGTTAGTGATATATAATCATGTATAATTATGCAAAGTTAATGCAAATTTGATACACTGATAAATGTTTTTCTACTTAAATTAATTCTTTCCAAATATGTTTTGGTAATTAATTATGAAGACCTAGAATCCTAGATAGACCAGAAGGGGTACGGATACTGTTCTAGTAGTCAGAACAGAGAAGTGAGGAGTCTTAACAGATGGAGGAAGGATTCAGGGTGTCTTGTGTCCGGTGCTTTATAAGCAGGTTTTGAAAATTGGTGGATGCAGGGCTGCTCCAGCTGGCTGGAGTGAGATTTTCAATTCTAAAGTCTGCACACACCTGCACATGATTTACTTGTATGCTGGAATTTTATCACCTTGTAAATAGTCTGTTGGATTTGCAAACTACCCCAACAGTTTTGATGCATCCAATCTTAGGTTTATAATGGAATAATATAGATTAGCTGTAAGATTTCTTGCGTGAGGGTGAGAGTCTGAAAAAGTGAGTGTCACGCCAGATTCGTGAAAGCTGGCAGCCCTGTACTGAATGCTGGTGGCATTTGACAGCCCAGCATTTTAAGTGTGAAACAGCATCATTACATACTGAGCCATCCAAGATGTTTGGAAAATAGACTGCTAATAAAGGAATAAACAGTTACCGTTTAATAAATCAATATGCCATTCATAGAAATTGCACATTTAATTATGCATTTGATATTTAAATAATGGATTTGAAATATTTTACGTAAACGGTGTTTTTTTTTCGATAATTCTCGTTTCCGATGATGCGGTTTTCCAATAAGGTTGTCCTACCGAGGGAGCCGTAGATGCCGGTATGTCGAAGGTCAGCTAGGGGGGGCGGGGGTTTCCTAGACTGAAACGAGAATGTCGTAAAAATTAACATGCCTTGGCAGTTATTTGTGCTGCAAGGGAGAGTTTAGTGAGAAGTCGTCAGTTGCATGTATCGCATGTGATTTTATTTGTGCATTCTGTGAAAGAACGCAATTTAAGGAATAGAGAAGTGCAGAGGAGACCATGTCCGTTTTGTCCTACAGGGCGATCCCTTCATAGGCGCTTGGAAGTGAATAGCGCAGGGCCTGATATACCGGGGGTCAGTGTGACAGACCCAATGAACGGCGCGGATCACCTTTAATGCGCCAAGAAATCACGATTCTTTTACAAATCCTTTAATAAATAACCGCTGACATAATGAGGAAGGACGTCCGGATATTACTGGTGGGGGAACGTAAGTACTTATAGTTAATCAGGTGTCATGCAGTATGATAATATAGATGGTTTCTGCATTGCTGCATTTAGGAAAGGCATTGTAACTGCACAGCAAAGCATTGCTGACATTTCGTTAGTCCATTGTGCATTTGTAAATTGTTTCGCTTTTACAACAGCATAGTGAAGTATTATATGTTGTACTGGGTGGGATTCATATATACGAATAGGCTATATATTTCATTTATGTACTGCATACTTTGGAATAGTCATAAAATGTCTTCTATGATTTGTATAGTGTTTCATAAATGAGAAGTTCTTAAGCTATTTTCTGTTGTTAATTTTCGACGCTGGTATTGCTTCTCCCTGTAATAGCGTGCTGCTGTAAATCACACTTAAATAGTGGCAGTGATTCTGTCATTTTAGCGTCCTTTGCATCTGTCGCACACATTACACCCGTCTGGGTCCGGTTTCGTGCCCCTGGGCGCAGGGCTGAATTGTCTGTTCCGTGTTTTGACTTTCTGGCACTTGTCTATTAAAGTTATTTTTGTTTTTAAAATGGTGAGAATCTGATGTCCTAAATAGTTCCCTAGCAATATATTTTAGGTCCATTAATTGTGGACCTAAATGCAGTCAAATGCAGCGTGTTATTAAATGATCCATTTCAAAACGAATGGCAATGTGCTTAGTGTGGAAATGCAATATGCATCGTTGCAATGTTATCTAATCAGTCGTTTAGCAGTTGTACAGAAAAATTATTTACATGTGCTTAAATCTAGACGCAGCCTCTATTTAAATCTTAAAATCTGCGAGAACCACACAGCAAAAATTTCGACGATCTGGTAATCACGTCGGCGTTATATTAAAGTACACACTGTTCTTCACAGCCAAAGTGGGGAAGACATCTTTGATCATGTCCCTGGTCAGCGAGGAGTTTCCTGATGAGGTACCGCATCCTCTTGCATGCCTTCCAGCTGCACGGTATTACCGTTAAAGCTGGCTTTAATTATTAACCGGCAATGCTTGACTAGTAGAAACATAGACTTAAGTTTGTGATTATGGAATTAGAATTCATTTCCCATGTGTTTCCTAGCGTTTCTGACCTTAACAGCTGTTTTGATGGTTTTAAAAAAGTCTAATTTTAGCCGCTTTTTGTGACTGGAGCAGGTTCCTCCGCGAGCCGAAGAGATCACGATTCCGGCTGACGTCACCCCGGAGAGAGTCCCTACACACATAGTGGACTATTCAGGTACGCGAGCCTCGTCTGATAGACCCAGGGTGAGTGGGCTGAGAATAAAGCTGGTAGAAATAGCTTTTAATATTACTTTCTCCCTCTCCTGAATGAATAGAAGCAGAACAATCAGATGAACAGTTATTCCAGGAAATATCAAAGGTGAGATTTTTTTTTATAGGATTAAAACACATTCACTGGTCTTTTCCCATTGAACTGCAAGATGGTTGAATGTGTTCTCATTTTGCAGGCCAATGTAATATGCATAGTGTACGCAGTCAACAACAGGAAGTCCATTGAGAGGGTGAGTCGAGGGTATCCCAAGTGAGCAGGTCGGGAACCGGGCCTCTATAATTAATGATTAATAATTAATTTGCAGCATGGAATTGTGAACTTGTCTCATGCAATCGGTGTTGTACAGTTGCCTGGGTTTGTCGGTAGTTTAAAGCAATGTTTCCCAACCCAGTCCTCAGGGAACCCTGGACTGTCCACTTTTTTGCTCCCAGCCAATCAGGAACACCGAATACCTGGTACAGGTGCGCTGAGAAAAAGCAAAAACGTGGACTGTCCGGGGTTCCCCGAGGATTGGGTTGGGAGACACTGGTTTAAAGTGTAACAATTGTGCATATAGATATGGCAGTATTATATATATTTTTTTTTATTGTTTTGTCCTGCAGGTCACCAGTCACTGGATTCCCCTCATTGCAGACCGAACGGACAAAGATAGCAGGTGGGTGAGGGGAGTCCGGCCCCCTGCCTGACCTTGTGCTGTTGTGGCCTCTAGTGATGTATCACCTGTGAGTGTGAGCAGAGCACCTTGCTCTGGGGATCCATAACTCTGGAGGCACTATAGGGGTCTGGGTGAGTGTCTGCTACTTATTTATATTGGGATTGTGTGTGTCTGGGCCGGGATGCGGTGGGACAGGGTGCCCCTAATCCTGGTGGGGAACAAGTCGGACCTGGTGGAGCACAGCAGCATGGACACCATCCTGCCCATCATGAACCAGTACAGCGAGATCGAGACATGTGTGGAGGTGAGGCCCGATACCCAGAGCCTGTCCAGTCGCTCTCCACTCTTTACAATAGACACTGAAACTTCATTCGTTTCTAACTGTGCTGTTAATGACACTCTAAAATAAGATCAGGTGAACCTTATGATCTGTTGTTAATTTGTTAAATAAAAATAAGATTGAAATAAGATTTATTGTAGCCAGTCTTAAGAAACCAAACAAATATAAGATTCCTGCTGTCGATTTTGTTGTATAAATGAACTGTTAAAGCACCAGTATGCATGTGGATTTTATTTTTCAGTGTTCTGCAAAAACCCTGAAGAACATCTCGGAGTTGTTTTATTATGCTCAGAAGGCAGTCTTGCATCCCACTGGACCCCTGTACTGTCCGGAGGAGAAAGAGGTACATCGCTGTGCTGCAGCACTCTGCTGTTCTGCAGCACTCTGCTGTTCTGCAGTGTTTTTCTGCCGACCTGGTCTGAAGGCGGCGTTTTTTTTTCCTCAGATGAAGGCAGCATGTGTGAAAGCCCTGACACGCATCTTCAAAGTGTCCGACATGGACAACGATGGCCTCCTCAGTGACCTCGAGCTCAACTTCTTCCAGGTAGGAGCTTGACTCTCACGCTTTACACGTGTTACACTCACAGGCGTCTGCAGTCTTTGTGTTTGGATGTGAATGAATATATAGCGGTATTTCCCAATCTGTGTTGGTGACCTGGCACTCGTGACGGTTCTTGTGTCTGCAGCGAACGTGCTTCAACAGCCCGCTGGCGCCTCAGGCTCTGGAGGATGTGAAGAACGTTGTGAGGCGGAACATGGCAGACGGGGTGCGAGACAATGGAGTCACGCTGAAGGGTGAGCTGGGGGGAGTCCTGGGTTGGGGGGGGAGGGGATTCCATTCCATTCCATACTGGGCAGCTTCATGTTTGAACTAAACAAGCCTTTACTATCAGCACCTGAGCCTGAGGTGCTTAATATAGACTTGAATAAGCTTCAGTTCTCCAGGACCAGAATCAACCTGCTGGAGTTCATGGTTTGTCCTGAGCTGTTTGGCCAGGACTCATTTTAATGCGTATGGCTTCCATTTATGGGTGTGTCTAGTTTGTGGAGTAGGTGTGGATTTACATATGGGAGTGACCCACTTGAGTGGGTGTGGCTTTCCATATATAGGCGTGGTCAACATTGGGTGGGTGTGGCTTTTCATATATGGGCGTGACCAACATGAATGGGTGTGGCTTTCCATATATGGGGCGTGTCCAACATTGGGTGGGCGTACTCATCCGATGTAGTCATAATTCCTTCCTTGGTAGGTTTCCACTTTCTGCACACCCTCTTCATCCAGAGGGGCCGGCATGAGACCACGTGGACCGTGCTGCGGAGGTTCGGTTATGATGATGACCTCGAGCTCACACAGGAGTACCTCTTTCCCCCGTGAGTACGTCCCTCACACTGGTTAATTATTTTCTCCCACAAACCTTCCTTATCTAAGTGGCTGGTTGTATCTGAATTTTGTACAGATTACAAACAGTGAAACCCAAGACACGTTGGGGATTTTTGGAATTTCAGATGCTCTATAAATGATTGTTAGATGAGGTTTGCATGTGGGAAATTACACTGGAGTGTCACCACCAGGGGGCCTAGTTGTTAAGGTGTTGGATTTGTAATTTAACATTCTTGGTAAACACATTTTAAACAGTTGCTATGTTATCTCCAAGGAAGATGCTGTAATTTTAAATGAGATGCTGTATGTGGTCCCCTTATGATGAATCTTGAGAAATTCCGGTTAGTTGGTTGGATTTTCCGCTTCATAGGCGGGTTCACTGTGCCGTTTCGCTGCTTCTAGGTTGAAAATCCCCCCGGACTGCACCACGGAGCTGAACCACAACACTTACCTGTTCCTCCAGAGTGTGTTTGACAAGCATGACAAGGTGGGCCCCAGGGCTCCCCCTGGAGGGGACGCCGTGCATGTCGTTAGTGCAGCCAGGACTCGGTCTCCTCCAGGACGATGTGTTGCTCGTTTGTGACAGCAGGGCTGCTTTACTTGCTAAATGAGTCTGTTTTTTTTTTGGTTAACCCAGTTTATGTGTAAAAATTTCTTTTGCTGGGTGCCATATTCTTAGGAGGTAAGAGCTTACCTGTCTTAGGGAGTTACTCTTCTGGTCAACTCCTGGGAAACCCCTCCCTCTGAGTGGTGGCTCCCGGTTCGAGCCCCTCTGAAGCCTCTGCTATCGTCCAGGACCGGGATTGTGCCCTGTCCCCCGACGAGCTGAAGGACCTGTTCTCCGTCTTCCCCTACATGCCCTGGGGCCCCGATGTCAACAACACGGTGTGCACCAATGAGCAGGGCTGGATCACCTACCAGGGATTCCTGTCACAGTGGACGTGAGTGCGGAGGCCTTATTCGGTCTGTACTGGAGAGGGTGCTCTTTATTCAAGATGCTCATGATTCACCTGAACTCTGACCACCGGCAGGTTAACCACCTACCTGGATGTGCAACGCTGCCTTGAATACCTGGGCTATCTTGGGTACTCGATCCTCTGTGAGCAGGAGTCCCAGGCTGCTGCCCTCACAGGTGACATAAAGGGCTGCCTGCCTGTCTGTGTCTATGTGTGGGGGGGGGTCATGTATATGTTACATTGTGAAGACATTTGGTCCCCACAATGTGATAAAGACCAGTTATTTTGACCCTGCGAGGACATATTTTGGACCCCACACATGAAAGTACTTTTTAAAAGTTAAAAATGCCAATAGTCTTGAATGTGGTTTCGTTCTTATGGTTAAGGTTAGGGCTGGGTAGGGGTTATGGTTGTCTTTGTTGATTAGGGTTTTTCCCATAGAAATGAATGGCTGGTTTCCACAAAGATATGAATATGTGTGTGTTTACCTCCCTCTCTTTGTGTTTATTTCCGTTTGTGTGTGGGCGTCTGTGCGCCGTTGCCTCTTTATACGAGAGCTTCAGAACTCATCCCCCCTCCTGCCCCCATAACCACAGTCACACGCAACAAGCGCATCGACCTGCAGAAGAAGCAGACCCAGCGCAACGTCTTCCACTGCAACGTGTTCGGGGCCCGGGGCAGCGGCAAAAGCGGCTTCTTGCAGGGCTTTCTGGGCAGGAACCTCACGGTGAGGGCTCGCCACCACGTCCTGTTCGAGGCCCGGCCCACACGCCTCAGGCCACTGGCTAGGCAGTTTCGAGGTGCCCCTACCTGCGAGCTGAGAAACGGTTTTAAAATGCCACAGAATGGGGGGGGGGGGGGGTTCTTTACAACTGCAACCGACCCCGAAATACCCCCCCCCCCCCCGGTTTGGGTTGCGAGGTATGGGGGGCCAACGCCGTGTTTTATGAACC
>JAODLD010000051.1:1420428-1441645 GCA_026781065.1 Mormyrops boulengeri | reverse complement strand
CTCTTAGGCCCCAAATTAGTGTTAGGCTAGGGCTAGGGTTAGAAAAATGCTGGCATTTCCAGGACTGAAAATATGTCCCAGATTCCACCACTGCAGAATAAGAGACTTTTCCAGCCTCAGCACATCTGCATTATATGAGGGTAAAACCATCAGAGTGAAAGAATTTAAAAGACCAATTCTGTAATATTGCTGTCATCCTTATTTTAGTTTCCCTAATGCTAGTACTAAAAATGAAAAAGTGTATCTAAATAAAATAATTTCCTTAATGTTTATATACACATCGAAGGCAGACATAATTTCCTCTTACAGCAATCAATACAGTAAGTACAGCTAACATTCTTTGGGTCGTTGGGCGTCTTCATTGACGAAGTTGTTACTGATGTACGTTTTGAAAATATTTTGGTAAAATGCTTGACGGGAGTTTGTAAAAATTGATGCACTGTGGACAGTTTGGAGAGCTTTCCAGAGAGGCCAGAAATAACAAGGTCTTATCATATTTCCTTCCTTATATTTTATTGATTTATATTTTTTTGATGTGTATTCTGTTGATTAACAAACTTGAACCTGGGTACGGGTTTGCTAATATCGTGCTCTGCACGGAGGTAGGCTGGTTAAAATGCACGATCCCTTTGTTTTGCATGCCAAACGTCACATGCTAGCCGCCGCCGCCCCTTCGTTCATTAGTGTGCTGCCACAGTCGGGTGTAACTTCTCCTTAACCTTCTCCCTTGCAGGCACGTGACCCAGGCCGAGATGAAGAGCTCCACCTTCTGGCTGAGGGCCAGCCTCGGTGCCACCGTTTTTGCCGTGTTCGGATTCGCTGTCTACAAGGCTCTACTTAAGCATCGATGATTCCAGATGGAATCCTGCTATATGATGTTTTTACTTAATTAAATAACATGCATATGTAACTCTATAACACATACATATATGTGAATTGGACATGCCTGTCTGCAGCTGTGGTCTTTGCCATAGTTGCTGAATTTTGCCCTTGGGCGCTGCCTGCATTTCCATGGCAACCCCCTGTTCCGGAGGGGGGTGAGGTGTGATGGAGCCGTTTGTCTGTTTGATGTTCGTCGTGAGGTGCCAGTGTCGTGTCCCACACAGGAAGTCTAACTTTAGTCGGCCGAATGCGAGTGTGTGTATATAAGTGTACAGATTAATGGCACTATAATTTGGAAGTAGGACAGAAGGAGGCTGATTTTTGAAGAGAGGCTCTCGTGAGGAACTGTTTAACCAAAGCCATAGTCAGTATTTTAATTTTTTTTTTTACGTATTCGGAATGTATTTTCTTTTGGCCTTTTTTATTTAAATTTTGAAGTTATCAGTTTTAATTTAACCTTATTTATTTGACTTGTACGAAGATGTTTCAGGGATTAATATGTAGATATTTTTTCCTGGCCTGTGGTCTGGTTTAACATCGGGTGGTCGTTACATTTCCCTCCCTCCATGGGGGGGCAGTATTGGCATCATCATACTACTGCTCTGAGCTGTGGGCCTGAACCAGTCACCCGTATTACGTACCAGCACGGCCCCAGTTCCTTGAGTGAGTGACCCGCAGAGCCTCCCCGTAACCCTAACGCTGGACACTCGCCACGTTTGCCGATGTCCAGCCTCCGTTTGGTGTTGTTTTTCTGCGTTTAATATCAGTGGCCACCACACACTGTGTCCCCCCCAATCTTTGGGCCTTTTTACCACTTTGTATTGTTCCAGCAGTATAATAAATGAGTGTCTGCTGTCATGAATACTGTGCTTTTTATTTTGGTTTCACATGGACATTTTCATTCTTGTCACACATTTTGGCTGCTCTCCTAAGTGCACCTTATCCCTGGTGTAACTTTGGTTTGGGTCCCTTTCTGCGCACCTGTCCATGAGTCTCACTCGAATATCATTTGCCGATTATGTCACCGGTCTTGGCTGTGGGAACGCAACATGGAATATGTCCCGGACTAAACAGCGTTCCCTCGCTGAGAACTTCAGCTCATCGGTTCCCAAAACCCATTTTAACAGATTTAATGGCTGCTGTCAGCTTGGCTATATATACCTTATATTACTCCTTACTAAGTTTGTATGACTAATTTAGCATTTGTTCAGATGGGGTGTGTATGTGTGTGTGTGTGTGTGTGTGTGTGTGTGTGTGTGTGTGTGTGTGTGTGTGTGTGTGTGTGTGTGTGTGTGTGTATATACACACACACACACATATATATATATACATACATACACACGCGTGCGCGCACACATACCCAGCTCTGAAAAACCACAGCAAAATTTTCAGTTTCCGCTCACTACCCAATTTATGGGTATACACCTGTATAAAACACGTTTTGTTTTTTTTGCAAAGTCCAGCCTGTCTCTTCCTGGCTTCTCATTAATGAAGGACTATATGGGTCTTCAGTCCTGCTTCTAGGAGCCTGATATGAACTGTCCTAGCAGTGCACTTCATGCCACTTAATGTTTCCCATTCTTTTTGAAGGTCACTTGAGGTCATCCTCTGATGTATGAGGCTCTGCCGGATAAGTTTATGGTCATCTCTGGCATTAGGATGTCGCTCCTGGATTCTGCCTGGCTGGTTTCTGGTCATTCAGTGTCTCCTGCTTCACCTTGTTCTTCTGTACTGTGGTCTTAGAAACATTGAGCCCGGAATTAGTCTCTTAATTCTTTCCAGACTTTGTGTGTGTGTGTATCTTGCTCTCCATGGCACACAAACATGATTGGAGGTGAGAGTAAGTTATCTGGAAGAAATGATGTTGATGATTGAAGGCGCTGAATGTAGGAAGTGAGACTTCTGGATAAGGCTGAACAGTAACTGTTTGGAGGCGTCGTCATGGAGAAAGGAGAAGTGACACACCTCAAAACGGGGATCGGGGGCACACCGGCATCCAGTGCGGACAGCTCGGGGGAGCCTGCTCTGGAAATGTCGTCTGGGGATCACGAGCTGCTGTTTGAGGGTCTTTTGAGGAAAAGAAGGGATACGATGGTGAGTCTCTTTTTGTTAATAAAAAATATATATATCTGGCGACACTTTACCTGGGACACAAGTACCTTAGTAGCTCAGTTATTGTTGATGTACAAATCATGAGCAAATAGTCAATGCATAAGATTTATGAACTGTTATGAGTGATTAATTAATGATGAATGAACATGGGATCAGTACCTAACACGTAGCTTGTGGTTAATTTGTACATTAAGTAAGGGCGTACTGCTACATTATTTGTGCCCCCTCAAGTAAAGTGTTACAAAAAAATCTTTCATGTAAAAAAAAATTGTGGGGAGTTTCTCCTCAGGTCTGTGTTTCTTTAAAACATCTGAAAGGTTTTGAGGCATGAACCTGTTCTGCTGAATCAGGGCCAAAGTGGTTACCTGTCCTCAGGGATCAATTATAGGACTCTTGGCGAAGTCTTAAGATTCCAGTTTGTGCTGGACATCCCACATACCACTGTTCCTGCTCCTTGGTCGCCTGCATCTGTCCAGAAAGTCGCCAAAAAGTCGACTGGACCCTGACCCTGCTGTGCCACAAATGTGAATTAACCACTGCTGACAAACCTCTTGGAAACGGTAACACAAAAGTTTTTCCGTTGTTTTTAGAAGCTGAAGTGGGTAACATACTGGTTTCGTCTGGAAAGCACGTGCCTCAGCTTCTATACCAAGAAGAATGAGTATTCCGTAAGTAGCTTTACTGGAGTGTGTCAGATTGTCCGGATTAGGGATGGTAAGACTCTCAGGTTCACATCGGTGCATGAAAATTCACGATACGATTGCCGCAGTTAAAAAAAGTGTGCATTGGATACAATTGGGATGAACGCAGGAAACATGTCTTCTAACATATTTGCATTGGCAAAATTTGATTTATTACCATGTAATTATTAGTAGAGGCCCTTTATCATTTAAATATGTGCCCGATAATTTTTTGAGTTTCATATTTAGATTGATTTTCCCTCTCAAAACTGTTTCTCAAGCACGCTGTCTCATCTCCAGCTTTCCACCGCTGTGAAATGATCTGCACCACGTTGACTTTCATAACATCACGTTCTTTGCATCGCATCATGTCGCATTGAATCAAATTGTGTCGAATCAAATCGCATCGATTAGCACGGCCTTGCAATAGGGGTGAATCATATCGTGTCATATTAGCAGTCGTTTCATATGTATCTTAACGCGTGGGATCGTTGGCAATGCATCGAGATGTGTATTACACTGGCCCCAATGATGGAGATTCACATCCCTAGTGCAGATACTTCCTTCAGTAGATTAGCTGCTCATAACTGGGACTCAACGGAATGTTGGATGGTTGCTGACTGGACAAAATATAAAACATCTGCCCAAAGCAGTTTCATAAATCAACTGAAAACCTTCAGTCTCTGAATGACCTGCAACACTGTTGACTTTGAATAGAAGATCTGAATGTAAAATTTTACTCATTGTCTGATTCTCATCTATTCCCTCTGTCTTTTTAGATACATCTCAAGGGCCAGTATGACTTGTGTGGAGTGAGTCACCCTTCAAAATATTATTTTTCCAAATGAAATTCAAGGCTCGATTATTGGGAGCTGACTTTACGACTGAAACCTCATTCATGGGAGACATGAGTGTATTTCATGTTAATATATTAATATTTAAAAATAAGTATAAAAGCATAGGATATTTTTCGTACAGGCCTTGTAGACATGCATTGCAGCGAAAGGCAGTATGTTTATGCTGAAAGTCGTATATCTGTTGACCTCAGGTGAAATCTGTGCGTCAGATAGACAGGAATGACAACAAGCATTATGTTTTTGAAATCGGCTTGAAAAACGGGAAGAAGAAACTGCTGGTGAGACCCGCCCCCCAGCCAAGCACTGACGCTGACTGACACAAACTCTGTAAAGTGCTTTGAGGATGTGGACCATTCTTGAAATATTTTCTCTTCCACTAATGAATAATATTCTTTGTTTCTTACTGTTACTTTTTTTAATACCACACAAGGAACTGGGAGTAGCGCCTTTTCACTGTAGTAATTGTTTGAAGGCACATTGGTGTTCATGTACGGGAAAGTGATGGTCGACAGGCATTGTGTAGAATTTCCTGTATGTCTGTGGTCAGCGGTTTCTGGCGAATGATTATGTCGTTTTGGATGCCTATTGGCCATAATAAAGTTGAAGATTCTGCTGCCACTGTACTGTGAGTTGCTCTGAAGAAAAGGTGAGGTTGTTTGCTCTGAGCAGCTCTTGTGTGGCTGAGTGACCAGCTGTGACCAGTGCTTGTTCCCTGGATGCAGGCGGCAGACTCTGCACACTTGAGGCAGTGCTGGATGGACTGTCTGTGGAGGGCAATACAGCTTTCACCCTATTGCTCCCCAGACCCAGCTTTCGCCTGGTAACCCAGCCTTGCTTTCACCATCTCTTTGGAATGAGGTTATAGGTTTGAGTCCTATTCGTGCATAGCTAGTCATATGTTCCTACACGGTGTTCTGCTTTATAAGCTATATATTTGAAGATTTGCTGTTTTAGTAGCTTAAGAGTGCAGAGTGGCTCAGCGGATTAGGCTGTGCTTATGATCAGAGGGTTGCTGGTTCAAATCCCTTGGTTAGTAGAGTGATTTCACTGTTGGGCCCTTGAGCAAGGCCCTTAACCCCAGTTGCTCCTGGGATGGGCTGCCTCTGCTTTTTGAACTGGATAAAACACATTAAAAATGTGATGCGAAAATTTTAGCTTTTTACCATCCCGGTGATTTGATTATGTGATGACTTGGCTAAATCGGTGTCAAATTGTACGTAATGCTGTAAGAACCTGTTACCATATAGTGTTGCTCTTTAGGTGGGGAGGGGGAGAGGTAAAATGCCCCCCCCGGAGCGCTACTACAAGCACTCGTCATAGTACAGGACAGCTAATGGACAGTCACTCCGCTTTCGGAAAGTGGGACTTGACAAGAACCAGTAAAAGACACACACTGGGTATGAAGAATACACCCGTGCAAAACTTTTTTCTTAATTAGTTATACTTTCAACTCTGTTGGAGGAGGGGGAACTGTACACTAACTTTATATATTTTTTTTTTGTGCCGCTAACTCCACATGTTGTGCCCAGTATCAGGAGTGATGTACCACGACAACGAGCTGAAATTCTGTGGCCAGGAGGAAGGACGATCATGTGACCTAAATGATTCTTATTATGAAACTGTAGCACCGGGGACAAGTAAGCAAAGTATAGAGTATAACATATATTTTAGCGAATTCTGAGAGAAATTAAGCGGATCGACAGCAGAATAAGATGATGCTTCAGCCTTTTACGGATTCTGTGTGTGTAAACGGCAGCGGTGACGCTGGCCGAAATTGGACCTGTTTTTAGGGGGAGAAAGATCCTGGCAGGTTTAATCATGTCACAACATGAACGACAGTAGTTTGCAAAAATACAGATGACAGTCCAGGGCTGGCTGCAAAATCTCTCCAAAGTGTGTGGTACTTGATACAGGCTGGGCATTTACAGGGCTGTCTTCATCTTCAGGTGTCTACGAAAGCACTTACTGTAAGCCGGACTATGAAGAGGTAGTAGAAGGCAACTACGACATGCCGTTATGCAGAGCAGGTATGCGCTTGTCCCGTCCTCTCTCTGCCGTGGGCTTTCTCATGTGATTTCTCCTTAATTCTCCACATTGTGTCACAGGGCAGGAGTGTCTAAATGCTTGCCGCAGGGTTTAAATATAAAGAGAATGTAAATAAAGAGATCAGCTCCGCCTGCTTATGTCCAAATCGCACCATGCTGGAGTGCAGCTCCGCCTCCTTATGCCCAAATCGCACCATGCTGGAGTGCAGCTCCGCCTCCTTATGCCCAAATCGCACCATGCTGGAGTGCAGCTCCGCCTCCTTATGCCCAAATCACGCCATGCTGGAGTGCAGCTCCGCCTCCTTCAACGTTAACCTTGTTTTCTTGATGTCCCAAAATTTAGTAAAAGATTCAAAGTGAAGAATTTAATAAAAGGTCAATTTTGTGCTAAAATTGTTTTCTTTCACCAGCCTTAATGTTAACTTTCATTAGTTGCTCAAGATTTCTCAAGAAGATGAGAATTCCTACACGCGTCTTGATTTTCTGTCCCATGTTTTCATGTTTTTACTTTTTGCTTACTGCTGCCAGAATCTCACTTACTAGCTAGACTCTGTTAGAGGTAAGATGTGTATAAGAAGCAATCCATGAATAACCTGTTATTATAATGAATTTTCATAGGGACATTACTAATTAATAATGAAGAACATTGCCTGTAGTGAAATGGTAATTGATACAGGCTGGGCATTTCCAGGGCTACCTTCATCTTCAGGTGTCTACGAAAGCACTTACTGTAAGCCGGACTATGAAGAGGTAGTAGAAGGCAACTACGACATGCCGTTATGCAGAGCAGGTATGCGCTTGTCCCGTCCTCTCTCTGCCGTGGGCTTTCTCGTGTGATTTCTCCTTAATTCTCCACATTATGTGTCAGGGCAGGAGTGTCTAAATGCTTGCCGCAGGGTTTAAATATAAAGAGGGCGTAAATTTAGAGACCAGCTCCGCCTCCTCATGTCCAAATCGCGCCATGCTGGAGTGCAGCTCCGCCTCCTTATGCCCAAATCGCTCCTTGCCGGAGTGCAGTTCCGCCTCTCTTTTTACTTTTCGCTTACTGTACTGCTGCTAAAACTTCTCTTACGAGCTAGACTCTGTTAGAGGCAAGATGTGTATAAGAAGCAATCCATGACTAGCTTGATATTATAATGATTTTTCATAGGGACGTTACTAATTAATAATCAAGAACATTGGCCGTTTTGATGCATGTTTAAGATTTATTTCTGTTATGTTTGGGTGACCGTATAGTCCATGTCAGGGAGCACACTTTGAGTTAGGGCGGGATTTGTAAACTACCATTTCAATCCGAAGCATCTGGATCTCACTTAAGTGCTGAGGTCTTGCTGTGTGCTGATTGGTCAGACTACTGTATTTATATGAGCTGACCGAGCTGACATGTGGTTTCTCTGCAGACACAAAGGACAATATTGTCACCGCCAGGGAGGACGAGTCGGCGGAAGCCATCTATGACGTCCCCATATCTCACAGGAGGGTGAACAACTTCTGGTCAGGTGGGACGTCTTCTGACAGCTTGCACGGTGGTGCTGAAGGGAGGGCTGGCTCCCCATTCAGACAGGAACGGCTCTCGGAGCGGGGCGGCTGCTGAGTGGAGTTTAGGCCCAGTGAGTCTGGGCTGTAGCACCATCAGCCTGAACCAGTGTTTATATAGTTTGGTGTTTATTTTTATATTTGAAATCTAGTTTTAGTTTAGTTAGTTTTATTAATTGAAAATGTGTATTTCTATTTTTTTTTATATATATATTTTAGTTTGTTTTTTTATTTCTTGTTTAATGTGTCTGATCTTTAGACAATCCTACGCCACCAGTCAAAGGTTTTTACACACCACAGGTTTTTTATTCTTGTTAAGCATTGGAAAGTTGAGTGAACAACTATAAATGAAAATATAAGTCAAATAAACCAAGTTTCCTTTATAACATGTAAAGAGTATGTAACAGTGCATGTCTGACATCCTATTAACTGGTTGTGTGGTGATGGCAGAGTCAGATTCTAGGCTGTCCTTTAACTTTAAATGCACTAGTTAAGTGTTTCATCCCATGAATCAGAGCAGAATTTAATGTCTCTTGTAGAACGAATGCCTCGAATTTTCTTTGCTGTTATAACTGCTATAGAAGGTTACTTTGATAAATCAATGATGACATTTTCTTGCTAATAAAGGTACTCATGGTGAACATACTGTAAATATATTTGTCGGCAAAGAATATTGAGTGCATTTTTAGTAAATATGAAGCGAGTAACATGCAAATGTAGAAAATCTCAGTGTGTGCAGAAACCTGTGACTGGTATGTACATGAAAACACAGGCAGATACAGTGAGGGAATGAAGTTCCTGTCATTATTAATGGTAATTAAAGAAACAAATCATTACTTTACATTAAAAATAGTAACGGAAAATATTTATTTGTTTGTATTTCATTTCAGTAAATGGAGGCCATATTTGCTTTGCATTTAGTTGTAATGTCTTGTTTTTGTATCTTGTTTCCGTCTATAAACATGTGTTCTTATACTTTTCGTTAACGATAATGACCACGACCTGAACAGACTGCTGCACACTGTTGATTGCTTTTGGAGAGGATAACAAAAATGCAGTCATCACCCTCAGGCCACCTTATACACTGACCTTTTCCTCTTATTTTGTTTTTCTCTCTCTGTACCAACTTTACGATGCCTACAATCCACAGAGGGCATTTACGACGTGCCGAAGCCTCTGCTGTGGACCATGTCTGCACAGAGCCTTGGTAAGACGTAAAGATAATAGACACTTCTGTACGTGACATTCATGTGAGTTTCTTCCCACTCCTAGAAAAATAACAAGCAGATACAACTGCAAAGTGTGTTAGCGGACCACTCAACCTGCTTGGAAGCGGATGTTGTTTCATACACTCCTAATATATGCAGTTATTAATGTAAAATGTAAACTGCTTTTGGCTGTAAACAGTGTCAGCCTCATTGGAGTTTAACTTACACAAAAAGGTTCTGAGCACAGAATGGAAAATGATTGGTTCAGAGAGATTACCAGTCAGATTGTAGATTGTAGGCGGGATCAAGATATCTAATTGGTTGGACCCTTCTCCTCTGCAATCTGATTGGTTATCTTTCATTTTTCATTCTGTCGTCAGAACATTTTTGTGTAGCTAAAATTTCCATGAGCTAATGGCAGGCACTCTAAAATCCCCACATCTTAGGAAGACTGAGCTGTACCTGCTGGATCTGGCTTTTGTTGCAGATGACATCTGTGACGAGGAAAGGTCACCGCATGACACCTTCCTGTACGATCAGATGGTTGGGGACAGAAGAAGATATTCAGATTCCTGACTGGCGGGAAGGGAACACTGTGGTCAGACAAGGGTGGGGAGACTGAGGGAATAGCAGATCAGCTCACCCCCTAAATGAGAATAGTCCAGTGTTTTAGTTGTGGGTAACAGAATATAACCTTCAAGGTTTTAATTAATGTGTCTAAATAATTATGGGGCTGAATTATAGGGGAATCAGCACCATTTAATACCCCATAAAACCTTTACTGATCTATGTTGATGATCTGAAATGTTAGTTATTGGCTGTAATTTCTTTTTCTTTCTTTGAAAAAACACTACTTTATTTGGGTGTTTCTTATGCTGCAAGACATATCAACTTTCTTTTTGAGCGCTAGGGTTCCAGTTGTCTGGGACATTGCATATATCCTGTCTAAGGTGTACAGTGAAACATTTAAAATAACTGGATCGGTCTGAATAATATAATGGGACCAGAGATGGATAGTTTATTTTTATTGCTGTTCCTTCATGAGTGACATGAAGGAGCCCCCATGCTGGGGGCTCTTTGCTGCTGTTAGAGATTCTACCCCCCCCCCTTCGGGAACTTCACACAGGGCTTCACATCTAAACATTCCTCGCTAGCGTGTTAATTAAATCACGCCAAAATAAATGCCGTAAACGTAAACCTTTCAGTAATGGTGAAACTGTAGGTTTTTATATGGTTCTTGCTACTATAATATACAACAGCTTCATTATTCCTTCAGAAAGAAAACTGTAGTGCACAGGATTTCCTGCAAATAAAGCACAAGCATTTCACAGCCAAGTCTGCACAGCGTGACACAAATTTGTACAGCGTGTGTGTGACATTTACATACAAAGATAAATCAAACTGAATCAAAACTGAATACAAGCAAGCCAAGGAATCCCTGGCACAGGGATCACATTACATGTGCCTTCACAGGTGTGTGTGTGTATATATTTCAAGTACAATATACCTTTGTCTATAGATTTCATATTGAGGGATAATTTGCTACAATACAGATATCTTACATGAAAGGTTGTGTTGTCACATTTATTTTGCACGCAAAACCAAGAAAGCTAATAATAATAAAAATCAGAATAATGCCCTCCCCAGGAACTATTGCCCAGCACCACGTGAAGTCGATCAGTCTTAATGCGATTCGGCAAACTGCAGTAAAATAACCGGCGCTTAGCGACATAGTGTTCCGGTTTCTAGTGGACTGGGCCAACCTGTCTGTGCAGAAGCGTTTTTACCAAGCGCAAGAGACACACGGGCTGCCTGTCTTTCTGCTGCGGAACACGGTTACATGCTGTAGTGAGGGTCACCACCTTGTCAGTATCAGATTAATTTAGAATACACACACGGCAATCTCTTCGACTTTAAATACACAAATAAATATATACATATTTTACTGAGATATTGTGGGGAATGCAGCAGTTCCCCAGTGCTGGGATGTGCCCATAAAACGCGCTTCCCCTGGCCGCTCAGTAGGGGGCGCCCTCTGCCTGCTCGCTCAGGAACTCCTCCAGCACGCGAATGATGTCGCAGGCCTCAGGCAGGCCGCTGTGCTCGGCACGTGCGTTGCGCAGCAGCACGTCCCCGTTGCCGCAGGCCTGCAGGAATAGGCAGCAGCGGAACAGGGCGTAGTGGCTCATCTCGGCCTGACGGATGAATCGCTTCAGGTTGTTCATGTCCTGGATGGCCTGCAGGTGGCGACAGTGCATCAAGCAAGGGCGTGAAATGAATTATGAATTGACTCTGAATAATGAATTGAGGCTTTTGATGCAACATGAGACTTTTCCTTCTCCGGCATGTGAACCCGCAGCTCTACTCGCTGAACCAGTCTACCCAGTAAGGCTGCGGGTGGCCGGCCGACACACACCTTCAGCTTGAAATTCTCCAAGATCTGTCGCAGCAGGAAGGGGTTGCTACGCTCCGCCGCGTTCAGGAACGCCTGGATCCAGTCGTCGCAGAAGCGGTTGCTTACTGCAGAGGAAATGAGCGGCTGGTCAGACGGGCACTTAAGAGACGCGTGCCGCCGACAGGAGCAGCGATCGGTGGGGCGGGGTCACCTGCGTTGGTGAAAAGCGGGGGGGTACGGGAGCAGTCTACCAGCAGGTTGAACTGCAGCTCCTCCGAGGCGGCCTTGCAGAGGGAGGCTGAGGCAGCCTCTTCTGGCGCCAGGCCCTGCAGACTGGCTGCCTTGATGAACCTGCAGTGGGGATTCGGGGTTTAAAACGGACTGAAGCTTTCCTACCCCTATAATTTCACATGGACACTTAGCACATTCATAGGTCTCTGGCTCCCCCTGCTGTCTAATAGTTATAGGGTGACCCTCCAGCTACTGCCATTCATGGGGGGGGGGCAGAACAGGGGCCTTAAAAAATTTGGAACATGAAGGAATGCCAATCCTGTATGTGTGTGTGTTTGTTTTTGTAATTATTACATTGTCTGGACCTTATTGCTCCACAAAGTGATAAAACCATGTACGTTTTTTTCGTTCCTCACAAGTATAACCTCAATTTCATGTCTGTGACTGCAATCAAGAACTTAAAATGTCAAAAGTCTTTTATTTTGATTGGTTACTTATGGTTAAGGTTGTCATAGCTGGTATTAGGGTTTTGCCCATAGAAATGAATGGACCGTCCCCACAAAGATATGGATACAAACGTGTGTGTGTGTGTGTGTGAGACGGTGGCATCTTCTCTCACCTGGTGATGTCCGCCTTGGTTCTCTCGTCCGTGCCGATGACATCCACGTTTGTGTGACTCAGTGCCTTCGACAGTGAGAGACCCAGGCCAGGCCTGTTACGCGCCAAGCTGCACCAAGTGGGCCGCGTGTGCTGCCCGACAGCGGCTCCCCATACGACCGCTGGCACAGTGACAGCCTGCCTGGGTTCTCACTTGATATGTGATAAGTGACAGCAGGCTATTGCTCCTTTAGCAGATTAACAGCAGATGACAGCAAGGCAGGCAACAAGAAATTAATCGGGTAACGTCATAGAATGTCGAGGCCTGTCTGCCGCTTCCTGATTGGCTCTACGCGCTACATGCGGGCCGACGAGGCGAAAGGTCACTCACAGCATGGAGCAGATGGGCCACGTCCCCCTGCATCAGCAGCACCACCCTGTGAATGTGCATGACAGACTCCTCGTACCAGCGGCTGAGGTAGGGCCTGATCTCCGTCTCCAGATTCTGCAGCTAGGAAATTGATGTGAGATCTGGTGACACAAATCCCTTATGATGGTACAACTGTACAGCTCTGAGACACTGGGTATACTATCAGTGTAAGGTTACTATTATTTTTTTAGGGTGTGGGGAATGACATTGTTCACAAGGGTGTGGTGCATTAATCATTAAAAAGGAGACAAGATCTCCATGGTAGGCCACTGTGTTTTGACCTTCCGGGACACCGGAGCACCTACCTCAGGGGTCAGGCTGCTTTGTAGCCCTTGCACATACTTGTCCAGCTCTAGTCTGAATGTGCACTCAGTTAAGGTCACAGGAAGTACCGGCAGAACCTCAGTTTACCATCAACGCTCCGTCTACAGCGTGTCTTGTCTGTGAATTCAAAGTACAAACTGCAATAGACCTACTGACCGTCAGTTCTGCTATGTGTGTCCAAAGCTGTCACTCCGAGAAAGGATATAAATTAAGGCCCCTCTCGCACCCCCCCAGCAAGCAGACCACGTAGCCGTCGCCGTCCTGCCCCTCGCCTTGTTCCAGGAGGCAGCAGTAACAGCCCACCGCCTCCTCCGGCACACTGAAACCCACCCCACAAAAAAAACACCCTTTGTACAAAACCCGAAGCTTGCTCAAGTCTCAGATAGAACTGCTCTATTGCTTCCTGAGCAGGGCTCTCCAAGACGACTTAGCAAAAACGTTCAGAGCTAAAGCGACACTGTATCAGGCGTTATGGCGACAGTGTCAGATGTCACCTGAGCTCCACCGTGGCGATGTTGCCCATCCCTCCGAGAAGGGCGCCCTTGCTCAGCCGCCTGGAGATATAGCTGCGTAGCTCAGGCTCAGCTTCTGAAGGCAAACTGGTATCCACAAGGGAGAGACTGGGGTGCCCAGAGCCGGCGGGCAAGGGGCGGGTGCATGAACAAGGGGAAATTCAGCAAGTCAAACGGTGCATACATAAATAACAGTCATAATCTCAGAACTTATACTAATAATATATTCCAATATTTTTACTCGTGTATTGCACTGTTAGCAAAAGCGTCAGCCCTGGTACAATTTTGTTCCCCAAGGTACAAACAACATTAATGTCCCCCCAATGGTACAAAAATATTCCTTAGAGTCCATTTCTGTACCTTAAAAGGTACATTTATCTAATTTATCTATACCTAAGTTTCAATTACCAGACCCGTGAGGGTACAACCCCAGTGACAAGTAATTGTTTCTGACAGTTTGGGGAGCAGGGCAAACCCACCCCCTCATCTCAAATAAATGTACACTTATTAGTTTCAATAGTGTGTTCTCGTTCGTTTTCATTAAGATAAGACCCCCTAGTAAAGACTTTTCATGAATCTCTAGTGCCGCTCGTCCGCAGCATGATTACTAGTCGTTGTCGTAATGCAGCATAATGGACCGACAACTGCGATAATCGATCTCTACCTGCCGTCATCCTGGCTCGTTGTGGACTCTGTCCTTCGGTGGCTCTTGGTTTCGTTTTCCTCTGCCGACTCCGATCTAAACGGCACATTTCACGTAAATTCAATTATATGGGTCATTTGCTGGTAAAACGTTGCCATACTCCAGTAACTTGGTGCAGTGTCACAATATTACAAATTAAAGGTAAATGAATTATAATTAGCTTGCAGAGTGTCCAGGGTGTACCCCAGCCTTGTGCCCTATGCTGCCTGGGAAAGGATACGGTGCCGTCCGCGACCCTGGCTAAAACCAAGGTAGAAGATGGACGGATAGATATATAAAGGCAAGTAAGTTAATTGGTTATCCACGCCGATCTGGATTTCCCTAATGCTAGCAACATTTATAAATATAATATAAAATCCAATTTAAATACTAATTTGTATTCAACTCGAACGAAGCGCTCGGACCAAAAGAGCAGATTTGAGAGCTACTTTTTAAAGCTACATAATCGGCACTGATACAATTGCTGAACAGAAAGTTTACATTTCCAGCTAATAACCAAAGACCGTATCGACACCGATGGATGAGTGATATTTCCGTCATTAGTCATAATAGCACCTCTTTGAATGCATCATTCATAATATTTCTAACTTGTCAACCGTGCTTATATTGAGCTGCAATTTATGCAAGCGGTTCCGTTATCGTATAGTAAAACAAAAACTGTCGATACCTTGTGGTTTCATAAAAATAGACGGCATAATAACAGTTTATTTGCTGTGATATTTCTTCATTGTCGAAATCCGTTTCCTTTTCTTCCACGTCGATTGAGTCTTGAAAAGAAGACGTCTGCGAAGTAAACATGTTTATGTCAGTGAATGAATAATTACTGTATTTTAGTTAACCAGCGACGTATGATCATCTGTGCTCGCTGTGGTCCGTCTCCTAAAACATCCGTGTTCAACACACCTCATCTTACATTGATTCCTTTAAATTCCTCACTCCCAAATGATAGCGCAAGGCGTTCACTGGATCCAGAACAGATTCAGTAGAGTATACAGCATTTTAATAATAATTATGATAACATTTTCTAGTACTTATAAACAGCGTAGGAAACTCATCACCAGTTTTACATGCGATGTAGGTATTGAATTTGATTTATATTATTATTATTACTATTATTCTCAACACTCACGTGCTTGTATATAGCTGTCTTTAAATTCATTTGTCATATAAGAAACACATTTAAGAAAAAAAAATCGCCTTTGGTTCTGCACATGCGTGGCGCCCCCTGGCGCGGAGTGCATTGTGGGTAAGCCCGGCATCCGTTGTGTAATTTTCTTCCAGTTAACTATACGCCATCTTCTGCAGTGGTCGACTCGTTTTTATATTTATAATTATATCTTTCTGTTTCTCCTCTTTTAAAGAGCGTTAGTTAAAAAGCATGGGACGCAAAAAGAAGAAGCAGATGAAGCCGTGGTGCTGGTATCCTTTGTGTAGAAGCTGTGTAAAGCTCGCATTGCTATTCCATGTTTAGTAGATATTGTTTGTTAGGCTAGATGGGCGCCTTATGGGGTCAGCGAGGTGGCAAAATTGTATAGGTATTTGTTTAGGGGTACAAAAATTTAAAGGGGATTTCGACAGCTTCTTGTAACATATGCATTTATAAGCCATTCAGCAAATGGATTACACGATTCCTCCCATTCTATGGGATAGCGATGAGCTAGCTGATTAATGTTGTAATTCATTATCTTAACTAGGCGTTAACTATACTTTTCATGCATTTAAAAAAAAAAAACTGGTACATTTTGTTTTTGTGTTTAGCGGCAACCGTTTTGAGCAAGACGTTTATATGAAACGAAAGATGTAATGTTTCCGGTGTATCACGCAATTTCGTCCTACAAATTACAGGCGCTGTATGCTCGGAGTACTACGTGCTTTGCAGCAGCTCGTCTGGCTCCAGATTATAGTTAAAGCAATCATCGCAGTCACGTAGCCTGTAAATGTACAGTATGATTTTACACGCGCATGTTTTTAACCTTAATTTGGGACAATAAGGTACTGCAACCGAGATTTCGACGATGAGAAGATTCTTATCCAACACCAAAAGGCAAAGCATTTCAAATGTCACATATGCCACAAGAAACTATATACGGGACCAGGTTTAGCCATCCACTGTATGCAGGTACGGTGACTCTATCCGTTGTGTGGCTTCTTGTTTTTCCTGCTGATATTGTGAGGGTGATCGTTTGTGCCGGTACACAGGTCCATAAGGAAACCATAGACGGGGTCCCTAATGCAATACCGGGGAGGACAGACATCGAGCTGGAGATCTATGGCATGGAAGGAATTCCAGAGAAGGATATGGAGGAGCGAAGGCGCGTGCTGGAACAAAAAACTCAAGGTACCTGTGGTTCCGCAGGTGTCCCCCGACAGGGCTGACTCCGAATCAGGGGCTGGACGTTGGGGCTGGGCCCTATCCGATACGCAACTGCCAATTCCGATGCAGATTACGATACAAGAGCTCTTTTTATTTTGTTATACTTTACTAGCCTAAAAAAATTAATATATAAATACAGATGGGACAAAATGTATGCCAAAAAATATTTAATTAGGCTACTACAAACATACGTACATAACGTACTGTTCCACCTCGTTTGTGCATCTTGTTTTAAGCGTTTTTGAGGCATTTGCAGTTCAATATGAATATCTTCAGAGCAACTATACACAAGTGCTTAAAATGCAACACAATTTTTCACCCATTGGCGTCAGCTCAGTTACTTTGTTGCGATGGCAGCCCCTCTTTTGTATCTCAAGCTGCAGCGAGTGCGCAAAACAGTCCAAGTTGGCGACTCCCAAATCATCCATTGCTTTTTTTGTCTCGCACAGTTGCGTGTCCTTTGTTACGTGGGATTGTCAATTAAACGCTATTCCCACCTCTCAAAACTTTATTTTACAAAGATTGCGAATCGCTGTGCTACTGGTTTCTGTTAAAAGCGTAAAATACTCCCAGATCATCACGTCTTATCTTGCGCTCCTCGTACTGCGAAGGGTATGCGCGTGACGTCACCGCAGGCGGAAGTCACTGCACTCACACCCACTGAGTAGCAAAAAAGACTGAGGGGCAACGTTAGTGTTCAACTTGAATGCCACAAAAAAACACATGTAGAATGGGAAAGAGCTGTTGTGCGATTTTGCCAAAAACTAAATAAGTAAGTATAGGTCGTGGATCGGTCACGCATGGCCGATACCCGATCCGTCAAATAGGTCTGGATCGCAGCCGATATCTCTAAGCTGGACGCCCTCCATTAAAAGGATGCTGTGCCCTGTTTTGCAGCAGAGAGTCAAAAGAAGAAGCAGAACAACCAGGACGACTCAGACGATTATGAGGACGACGAGCCCGGGCCCTCGTTCCAGACGCCCGTCACGCAGCCCCAACCCAGCTACATACCCCCAATGACCCAGCCGGGGATGTCCCCTGTCCACGGCGCCCCAGGCATGCACCCCGGGGGCTACGCAGGTACATCATCATCTGTCGCTTCATTCTTCCTATGTGTGCCTGTAGAAATTGCTAAGTAACCCTCTTGCCCTGCCTTCTGTGCAGCTATGCCCCCTCTGATGCCAGGCGTGCCACCCATGATGCCAGGAATGCCCCCTGGAATGCCAGGCATGCACCCCGGGTAGGTCTTCTGCTGTGGTATGCACAGGCTCGGGCGGGGGTGCCTTTATCCTGTTGGTGTATTAAATAGTCTGGTCTTTCTGTATCTTAAGAATGATGCCTATGGGTGGCCTGATGCACCATGGACCTGGAATGCCCCCGATGATGCCGGGCATGCCTCCAGGTGAGTCCTGCCTCTTCTCACTCAGCCTGTTTGATCTCCATGTTCGTAGTTCCCTCTATTCACGTGGCCTCTTCTCCCCGCTCAGGTATGCCGCCTCCCATGGACCACAGGGCAGCAAACCCTCATATGGCCCCCGGGCCCCCTGTCACAGCTCAGGGTATGCTCAGTAGGCCTGCTGGGCCTGTAGTCACAGCGACAACGGCCCCACCTGCTGTCACCAAGCCGCTGTTCCCCAGTGCAGGACAAGTACAGGTACGTAATACGAGCTTGTGCTCCCTGAACGTGCCCTCGCACTCACGTTGGCTTGGTCGCCTGGGGTGCAGATTATGTCTGTTTTGTGTAACAGTGTCTGAACATGTTTGATAGTTTTGATGTTCAGACAGAGGTGCTGGTCGCACACTTGGCGTCAGGTTAGTTTCTTGGCATATGAGCCACGAAGCCTTGGGGGATGAAATGGATCCCTCGCCACGTTGCGTGTGGTCGGCACGCGCCAATCGGTCGAGCTGTGACTCTGTTCGGGCTGCATGAGGGGTCTCGCCTTCCAGCTACAAGCTGTCTGTCCGCACCTGCTAAGCCGGCATTTCCCTGCACAGCCAAAGGAGGCGGGAAGCCCAGTTTTGTGATCTGCGCAAGAGCTCCCCTAGTGGCACGAGCCTGTGATGCGCAAATGTTGCCGCTCTTTACCGCCGTTCTCATGTAGCAGATTTTCCCGTAGGAAACGCTGTGCTATAAACAGAAGCCATTATGTGGCATCTATATCACCTGGTGCATCTGCGTGCTTTTCCGTTGACGTATTCACACTGCTGTCCTGTTGGGGGCGGCACACACAACCTTGTTCGAAATTCGCCCGTACAGTATAGCCCCAGATACACAGATTAGTTTGCGTCACTGTGGCAGTGCAAGGTCGCCGTCCTCAGGAGCGACATTTTGGTGCCTAAAATTCCATTGGCTGGCTCATCCTGTGCCCCTCGCTTTTTCAGGCGCAGCAGGCGGCGTCGGCCCCGGTCGGCACAGACTTCAAGCCCCTGGGCGCGGTCGCGACGTCCGCCGACCCGCCGAAAGCCACCTTCCCGGCGTACTCGCAGTCCAGCCCCTCGGCCGCTAATGCTGGTAGCACAGTGTCCAAGCCACCAGCCACTGTGACAAGTAAGCCTGCCACCCTCACTACCACGAGTGCAACCAGTAAGTTGATCCACCCTGATGAGGATATCTCACTGGTAAGTTTCACACGGCCTTATTCACCTTACATTTTACCCTTTAACAGTAAGTAATGTACCTGTAATGTCAGTACCTAGTGAATAATCTTGCTGTTTCATTCACTTAATAAGCCACCCGCCCCCCCATCCCTTCAGTCTTCCAGTGTTTCACTTTGTGATCCTGCTAGTATCTTAGCATCTGTCTGTTTTTGGTTCTGTCCCCGGTAGGAGGAGATGCGGGCCCAGCTGCCTAGGTACCAACGTAACCTCCCTAGGCCGGGCCCAGCACACATGGCCGCCCCGCCGGTGGCACCGATGGGGGCCATGATGCCCCCGCAGCAGCCCGGGATGAGGCCCCCGATCCATGGTACGTGATCACCATCCTTCTCTCTGCCCCCTGCTGTTTATAATCAGTGCCAGGCTGGAATGGTGCTCTGTGACGTTTGCCCTCTTTGTTGCAGGTCAGTATGGGGCTCCACCACAAGGAATACCGGGGTATATGCCAGGTGGGATGCCCCCATATGGACAGGGCCCCCCGATGGTCCCCCCTTATCAGGGAGGACCACCAAGACCACCTATGGCCATGCGCCCCCCTGTAATGTCTCAGGGAGGGCGATACTAAGACCTAGGTTTGGAGACCTCAACTTTTTTTTTTCTTCTTCTTCTTTCCCAGTCCCTTAGCTTGTGTTTTTTAATTGCCAGACGGTAATGACTTGTTCATCAGTCCACGTCATTGGGATAGAAACATGGAATCACACAGCACGTCTTGTTTTGCTTAATGGTTTTTATTTCAACAAGCACAGTGTCACAGTTTTTATGTATGAATTGCTTCCCCGTGTTTTTTTTTCCATTTAGTTTTTTCTTTCATTTTTTAAAGAGGTAAAGTGTAGTAAATATGGTTCAAAATGTTTCTAAAGGCATCTACCCGGCCATTATCCGGGTAAACGTGAGCGCGGTTCACCAGAAACGAGGCTTTGGCAGCCCCTTGCGTGCTGCTGAGCACCGTGTCCCCAACCTGGTTTGGGCCGCCGAGCACCATGTCCCCAACCTGGTTTGGGCCGCCGAACACCGTTTTCCGTGCTGTATCCTTGAAACACAGGCTCACCTCGTTTTAGCTTTGCTCGTTACAGGCTTGAAATGGCTTGTGAATTATTGCTGAATGGTTGTAAAAATTTATTGTAATAAAATTTTGTTAATCTTGGGCCTTTTTTGTTTTTCGTGGCCTCGCATCACTCGACTGCTTCGCTGAGGTTTGTAGACTCAGCCCTTTTACAGGTTCGCAAAACATGAAGACATTTTTTACTGAGTTTGAGTAGTTTGAGGCACAGTAATATGTATGAAATCTACTTTTGCGTTGGAGTCGACGGACAGTTGCTGTCAGCAGGTACCGCAGCATTCTTAGCTGTAGGACCTACCAGTTCAAAAGTTTGGACACACCCACACGTAGAAGGGTCATTAGTACAAATTAAAGAAAAGTACAATTCTTTAAGGAGGTCTCGCAAGTAAAACCCAGCAGGTTTTGGTTTTACTCCATAATAAGTAATTAAGTTTTTGGGAATAGCATAGAAACCCCTACTCACAGAAGGCTTAGAACCCAGGTCAACAGACATGCAAGTCAGAGGTGCTAACCACTGCACCACAATCCTCACTACCTAGCCAACCTCTTCCTAAATCATTTCTACTGTGTTTCGGTCATCACAAGTTCAAGTTCCCAATCGTTCACTGCAAGTTTC
>JAODLD010000051.1:1372397-1396274 GCA_026781065.1 Mormyrops boulengeri | reverse complement strand
TCACAGCCTCATTGAGTCAGACAGGCTCAGCGGAGGGACTCTGCAAGCGAATGGGGCCAGGACAGCCCCACGCCCCCCCCAGCCCCTGCCCCAGAAACACAGGACAGGTACATGGGGCTCCATCTGAGGACACCACCCCGTGCTAGACCCATAAGTTATACCCCACCCATTGTTTATAACTGTAGCAGCACTGTTGTGAGTGATGTATAAAATACACAGAAACACACACGCAGAACTCACAGACACATGCAGAAACACAGCAACACACACAGACACTCGCAGACACTTGCAGACACTCGCAGACACACGCAAACACGTGCAGAAACATAGCAACACACACAGACACTCGCAGACACTTGCAGAAACACAGCAACACACACAGACACTCGCAGACACTTGCAGACACTCACAGACACATGCAGACACTCACAGACACACGCAAACACGTGCAGAAACATAGCAACACACACAGGCACTCACAGACACACGCAGACACTCACAGACACTCACAGAAACACACACACTCACAGATATGTAGAAACACAGCAACACACGCAGACACTCACAGAGGCATGCAGACACTCACAGAGGCATGCAGACACTCACAGACGGATGCAGACACACAACGACACTCACAGACGCATGCAGACACTCACAGATGGATGCAGACACTCACAGTCTATGCCCAGAACCCCACCATTACAATGAAATGCACACTGACACAGTCCGTCAAGTTGCTGCGGAGACCCAGACAGACATTAAACATGCCCCACATAAACATCCATGGCGTCAGAGGCCCGCCGCATGGTGGCATGCCCTCTCATCTGCCGTGCGCAGAGATAAATAACTGTTTACCCCCATGTCTGCTAAGAGCCCCTCAAGCATAATAGCTCCAGTATCTATGATCAGAGTCCTGGTTCTGTTTCATTGGGCCTGAGATGGCACACCCTGTCCCCCCTCCGGACCCCCTATCTGGCTGAGGCCCAGGTCTCCATCAGAGTCTGGCTGGTGGTCACCGGCAGGTGGGCAGAGCCAGCACTGGGACCTGGGCCACACACTCGCTATGATGGACGCTTTAGGAAACCTATCCTCATGGGATGGTGCGGAAACACATGGAATCAGTGTGAACCAGTGTCAATCACCCACCAATGAAACCTGTTAAAAGCAAGAATGAGGAGTGACCTGCGTGCTGATTGGTGGACAGGGCTTGGGATGCGGCCCCAGGGGGCGGGCTCCCCGCTGGCAGTGGCTGGCCCCTCCTTAGCAGCTGCTTGTGCTCGTGCTGGCGGAAGCGGGGCGGCAGCTCTCGCGGCGGGTGGCGGGAGGCCGGCGTCGGCAGCGGCTGCTGCTGGGGGGCACTGGGGGGGACACGCTTGCCATCGCCTCCGCTGCTGGTGCCCGAGGTCGCCGAGGGGAGTGCGGGGGCTGGCTCGGCGGGGGGTGCGGCGGCACACCGGGGCTTGGCCGACTCGGGCGCTGTGGAGACACGGACACGGCTAAGGGGCGGTTCACAGGAATCAGTGGGACGCTGGCTGCTCCAACTTTATACCACATTATGTGTGATTTTACTACGGTATTAACAAAATGGCTAAAAAATCAATGAGCGGAGGGGGGTGTGGGATTCCCTCACAATACAATTCGCACAGTGGGACCCCGCAATAAATTTTCACGAAACGGCTAATTTTGTCACCAAAATTTAAAAATACTGCGGTATACAAAATACCGCATCATGTCCAAAATACCATATTACCGATACAGTGCCCACACCTACTCTCCAGCATGGATTCCCCCTCTGCCAGTACTACCTCTGAAATTCCTTAAAACCCCAAGAAGCATCTCTCAGATTGTCACAATCCACCCCCCCCCCCCAAAAAGCACCCAACACAAGGGTCTCCTTTCCGCGGGAAGCACAAAAACGGGCACCCGTCAGCGGAACAAGACAGAGGGATTCACAAAGACTCTCAAGGTGTGTCCTTGGTGACAGGAAATGAGGCGTGATCTGCCACACTGCTCGCCCTGATGTCACTGCCAGTGCCGAAGCGGACCTGGTGCCAGCCGGGACGGCTTTCCCTCTGGTGTTTCTCCCATGGCGTCCCCTGGCTGCCCGTCGGCAGCAATCCTGCGCTAATTCACTCAGCGAACCCGAGGCGTAACCGAGCTTAAGCTTCAGAGCTCCTATTTGGAACGACGACAACTGTTTGAGTTTAGCCCCCATTACGTAGATCTTTCTGGAAGCTCACAGGAGAGCCATCTGCCTGGCCCTCCTACACTCTGAATATATCGACTCGGGTGCATTATTCAGTAAATGTAGCAGGAGAGCAACATGCCGTCAGTGTCTGCAGCCACATCCAAATCCCCATTTTGGCTGCAGCAGAACATATCTAACTATCTCTCGGTGGTTCTACTCGCTGAAACAATATTATTGTCCACTGATGAACCCCAGAAACACCAGCGACTTTATGCCATATCTAGAGACTTCAGATCAGACTGTGATGCATGAAATGCGACAGGAGGGGCCACAATGACAAGCCGCGCATTAAGACAAATGACCACGACTTGGCTTTGGGGTAACGTTTCCTGGATACAGTGCACTCTGGTGGCACCCTCTCTCTACACACGCAGCCCTCTCACAAGCCCCACGTACCTCTCCCTGAGCTCCCCCTGACTGCTGCCCCCCGCCACTCCTTAACCCCCTTACTTCAGTCCTGCCCCCTGCTTCCCCTCCCTTTCCTCCTGCTCTCTGTAACGTCGGGGATCACATCGTTTATCAGCCTCGTGCTTACAGAGGTCACATTAGAGTGACAGGGTCCCCCGACCTGCTGAACGACATGCCTGCACCTACGAAAATGGACGGCGTCGCACATTGTGACCGCGGACCAGCTCAGCAGTGGAACCGGGCCAGCGGCCCAGATGTGTCCCGAGTCACTGAGGGCCTCTGTGCTCTGCAGTGACTCACAAAGGAAGCTCTGTGACATGCCGGCTTCTGTTCTCATGCTGAGTCTAAGCAAGGCGCGAACGCCGTCTTTAAAGGGCTCTCCCACTCACCATACAGCTCTTAATGACCTCTTAGCCTACAAGAGAGCAGATAAAAACTGAACTTAATAAAAAAAAAAGGTATTTGTGTTTAAAATGTTACACTCAGAAAGGCATATAAACGGACTATATGCCATTTCTGACTATGTCATATGCCATCCTAAGTACAGTCCTGACCACACCCACTAAACATGCCCATTGGCCACACCCACTGACCACACCCACTGGCCACGCCCACTGACCACACCCACTGGCCACGCCCCCTCACTCTATCAACACCCCGATCCTCAGACAGGCCTCCAGCAGTTGCTCTAATGGGATTTATAGCTACCTGTCGTCCCCAGGCGTGAGCTCTAGGCCCATCTGTCTCCCTGACAGCCTCGCTGAGAATCCGCCACGGGCTCTAGGAGGAGATTAATGCTCCTCACACACGCAAACCCCCCTCCCCTTCCTGTTTCAGAGCAGGGAGAGGCTCTCCCCAGAGCTTTGGGTTCTTACAGCACCACGAACCCCCACCTAAAAGAAGACAGCGCACGTCCGCTAGGTTGGCTCAGATATGCAAAAAACACGACTTACAGATCGTCACCACAGCATGCCCGTTTGACACCGCCTCCGCCAGCCGGTCAGAAACCAAACAAATACTCTTTACAAGCTCCATGTTGGCTTGCGGCCTCTGGTAATTCTGGCATGGACACTCACACTGCGGTGAAGCCATTTGGTGCATTGCCAACCCAAAACACACTCCGTCGGCCAGGGAACTTAATGTAGAAACACCATGACATCAGGAATATTTTACAGGTGGTTAAGTAAGTCACAGGACTCTGATTTAAAACAGCCAAGTGTGCTACTAACCCAGCCCTGGCTATAACCCCAGAATGCACTTGGGCTGCCTTAGGCCAAAAACAGCAATAAAATCAACCAATAGAAAGCCTCCATTGTCACACTCCAAGGACTGGTCTAGATCTGGGGGACTTTCTTCACTATTGACCCTTTTCACACAGAAGACATGCAGAAGATTTAGGATTTTCTTCATGCCCCTGAAGCATTTAATGACACGTGAAGATCCGTCGGCAGGCAGCTGCACTTACCCCGGTGCTTTGGGTCTGCCGCCTGGAAGGGAAGCAGAGAGACGTCAGCAGCTGAGGACACATATGGCGGCAAGCAGAAAACCCCATTTTACCCCAAGGTGGTGCGGGCCTCAGTGTGAGCACGCTCAGTGCCCCGTTTACCCCAGGGTGGTGCGGGCCTCAGTGCGAACACGCTCAGTGCCCTGGTTTACTTCCAGATGATGAGCGCCCCAGTGTGGTGATGTGTGATGTATACAGGCCACCATCCCAGAAAACACTCAAATTTAAATTAGGCTATGACAAAAGTTCTAGAAAATGGTGCTGGTATTTGCCGCCCCAGAAAAAACAATGAATCGATAAACTAAAAACAACAGGTAAAAACACGTATTGCTTAAGGAGTAACTGAATTATCACACCACCACAAATCCAATTAACACATCAAACTAAAGCAGTGGACACTGAGCTTGGTCTTGCATCCAAATAATGGGAACATACAGGCCATACAAAACACTATACAATGCTTGAAAAATTTACTTTAGCTCATTGTTCATGATTTCTTTGGATAAACCCCGTTGGTTAAGGTCATGCACAGTTAAACAGATCTTAATATGCAGTATAACTGTACATTGCTCACCAGCAACCAGAAATAGCCATGAACTACGCATCCCGAAACTCATTTAGCTCATGTGACTAAACGTCATTCCGATTAGAGCTGCCACTACCAGCTATCTATGGATTAATCTATTGACTATTTTGCCAATTGATCGATAAATCCAAATGTTTCATTTTCCTCCAGAAAATCAAATAGATTGTTTAATTTAATTTTATTTTGACAATAGCAAACTGTTTGTTATTGCAGGGAATTAGATTCCCTGGAATTCCCTGGAATTAGATTGCACTATACAGACCTTACTTACGGCCACAATTCAATAAGCATATTAGTAGTACGGCTAAAATAATAATGAGATGAGTATCGCGACATCCAAAAGTTAATAGTCTCTAGAAATTAGGCATATCCTTATGCTTATTAAATTCGGTTAGCGGAGCCACCTACTACTGTTTTGGTGAATCATGGAAGCGATAAGCACTGACGTGGCGGTGAAGAAAAGGACAGATCAACAGCCACAACACGTTTTAAAAGAGGAGATATCGTGAATAAAAAAGGTAAAGAGATCTTGGTGAAGTGGCGGTACTTAATGCTCAATAAAGTCCGACACGTTTTTTTTTTTTGTAAATATATTCATTTTTTATTTATAGTTTACGATAACAGCACTGGTCCCAATAAGCCCAATGCACACGAACGCACGCTGGCACCGTCAATCCATATAGAATAAGCCCAGATTTTAGCCTAAAATTTTTCTCCGATACTTATTCAATGGAGATTCTAAAGTAGAAGGCAGACAACTTTATTGCTTTAATAATCAGTGTATTTAGCAGCTAGAATGACAAAAGATATTTTTAAAAGCACTCCATACTAATGTTAAATGAATAACCACGAACAGAGTGGTTATTAGAGTGGTTTTGCTTATTCTGGCGATCGAGGACAGCGCCAGGGTGTTCCCCCTTCTGGTGCTCATGCGCATACCATCGAACTTTGCACAGTGTAAAACCCCCTTTTTATTTTGTGATAATTTGAACTACCCCCATAATTAAGTAGTGATATTAAAGGAAACCATTTGTTATAAAACATTTGTGGACGCATTTTAGAAACCGTAATGGTAATTTCATTAAAATAATAATTTAAATTAAAATATCGATGCCGACGCAGTTTTAGCGTCATCGACTACGTCGACTAATTGCGGCAGCCCTAATTCTGATGCTTCTCAAAGTAACAGGCGGACAGTGATGACGTTCCTGAATCAACAGCGGCTACGAGCTTTGGCGGATTTCTGTCACACCGCTCACATTTGAGAGATCAGGCCAGATCAGGACAGTTAGCCAACGACAGGACCCGGGGGGTTTGGGGGGTGGGTTACTGCACCTTTTTCTGAGTGGCTTCCTTCTTTTTCTTTTCGTCTTGTTTATTCTTTTTCTTTTCTTCCATCAAATGGTTCTCGTCATGTATTTTTGGATCCCTTTCTTGCCTGGAAAAAAGAAAGAAAGTCGGTTTTCCCAGCGGTCTGAATGAAGGTCACACTGCTTTAACACACACACACACACACACACACACACACACACACACACACACACACACACACACACCATTCATAATAAATCTGGTCCCCACAATGTAATGTACATCTGACCCACAGACACAGACTCCCAGACTGTGTGTCTGTCGTGAATGCTATAAGGAGACTTCAAAAGGTATAAAGAAAGATTTCTGAAGCTCTATTCTCCGCGACGTATAAAGAAACGGGGTCTTAGGAGACGGTAGGAGGCGGGGGGATGGACAGCGGAGGTCACCTTCAGCTTCCCAAAGCCATGCCAACAGCAGCCATCACAGGAAACGCACAGAGAGCGGTGATGTGACGAGATCGGCAGTGTTTTATTTAAATTTTCAGGATGAAAATGTTACGCAGCAGCATGCAGACCCCTTACAGGATTGTAGCTATTTTGAGCTGCTAAGTTTTCAACGATGAAGTCAAAGAAGCGAAAGACTGAGGCTGAGGAGAGACTGCAAGAGGCCTTGGTGCCTCGCCAGGGGCCCGGGGCCACTTTCCTAGATGTCCATGTCTCGGCCAGAGGAGCAGAGACCAGACGAACCATGCAGAAGCAACACCTGCACACAACGGCGAAGCAGCCCAGAGACGGCTGGCTGAGAGAGCCAGTCTCCACACGGGGATGGGGCACACCTCTCCATGCACATGCCATCTCTAAAAGTGTCCATAAATTTCAAACAAAATCACTGTTTCGGCTGTGCAGGGTACAAGGCAAACTTTTTCGTTTGTTCTGATCCCACCCCCTGTCCACGATTGGCTGATATAAAAGTTACGACGTGGGGTTGGTCAGCAGGTGTTTTCCCCCTCATAAACCTACTTAGAGTTTATCTTCTCGATTCTTTTGCTTTTGTGCCCATCAGTAAAACTTGGTATGGAATTCATGACTTGACTTCATGCCGTTCATCCCATTATGCAGTTACCAGAATGCTTAGCACTGCACAATTTCTAAAATGTAACCGTGAGTGCTGTGTAAATTGTTGGCTTGCCAATCTGTGTTGCTGCTAGTATTAAACCAATAATGGCTGTTAATGAAGAGAGCAAGTACCATTTAAAAGAGGTGCCATCTCCTTTATTAAAATGACTCACGCACTTGCCACAATACGCTTATTTGCCCTCTCTCTGTGGGTCTGCTGCATGGAAAACATCCTGCGCCCTCTAGGGTTGTAGCATGATGTAGAACGAACGAGGTGGTGACGTCGTTTGAAGTGTGCAAAAGATCGTTCTCACCAACGTGCGTGATTTCTTTTTGTCTAGACGCCATTTGAAGTCTGCGGCCCGAAGGAAACGCACATTCCGCAGCAAACATTACACGGCTGTGACATTTACTATTGACATAATGAATGCGCGAATACACATATTAATTTGCAATATTAAGATATACGTGCGGTGAAGTGCAAAGCGTGCGTGTGACAATGTAATTAGTGCTGCGGACCAACCTCACGGCATCACATTATGTCAGCCAATTGTGGACAGGCGGTGGGATCAGAACGAATGAAAAGTATGCCTCAGAGATCCTGCACAGACGGTGATCAGTGCTCATACGACGTCGATTTCGTTTGAAATATATGGCCATCTTAACACAGAAACCAGCGTGACTGCTTCAGTACGCTGATGCCCTGGAGATCTGAAGCAAACAGGAAGTGGAAGTTAATTAAGTGGCTCTTTGAATCTCTCAGGCCAAATCTGCCTCAACCGCTTTGCCGAGAAAAGGAGCTGCATGATAAAAAGCCAGTGAGCGGAATCACAAAAATGTTTGAGTAAATGAAAAGATAAGGGCAACATGCTATGATTCTTATACCCAATGCAGAATTTAATATTAGGCCAAGGAAAATACTAAAAATATGCAAAGCAATAATAGCATAATGGTGAAATAAAGTTGTTTTTCATTTTATATAACAACTTTGCCAGCATGGCTTCCAAAATGTAGTGATAGGAGATGTTGAGGTTGTGATACATAGGAGAGATGGTGGTGGTAGATGGGAAGGTGTCATCATTCCCATGAATAGTTTGACCTGCTTCCTGTTTGACCGGTTGCTTTATTGGTCAAACCGGGATGCGATTGGCTGCCCACAGAAGTCCTGCCCACCACAGACTTCAGAACTTTACTTCACTGTACTTAGGTTCTAAAGTCATGAATTCCATACCAACTTTACTGATGGTCACAAAAGCGAAGGAATTGAGAAGATAGATTCTAAGTAGGTTTAGGAGGGGAAAAACACCTCTGGAGGCACAAGGCCAGCTGCCCAGCCCCTCTGAGCACGTTGACCTGATTCGAGGCAGAAAGATGCACGAGAGTAAAATTAGAACTGGCAAGGAGGGCTTCCCGTCAGCCCTCTGTGAGGGGGGGCGGCGACGCACCTGTCCGTCAGTTTGAGTCAGGTTCCTGACGAACACAGCAGCAGAGGTCAGTTACCTCGCCGAGTGATCATGGCACATTGATGCTGTCACTCTGGGGGCAATGAGCGAGATCTAGGAGCCCTGCGGCCGAGGCGGCGGCTGCAGCGCACAACGGCCTTCGAGTTTAATTAGCAGAACACACTGTTGGCCATGTCCTCCTGTGTCACTGTGCCGCTTAAGTGTGACGGCGGGTACAGAACAAGCAGCACCAGCCACAAGTTAAAATCAACGATGAACAAAATAAGCTTGCTGGAAAGATACCAAAACCCCCAAGCTAAACTGCAGCCAATTTTACCACATGGTAAAAAGATATCTGGTCTATTAATAAATAGGACGGCACTGTTCAAAATACGGAGTTTTTATATTCAAAACATACACGTAGATGTTTGTGGAGTTCGCATGTTCTCCACATATGCGAGTTTCTTTCTGCAGTCCAAAGACAGTTAAGCTGACTGGCACTGCTAAATTGCTCGTAGTGTCTTAAACACCTGGATAAGATTTCGGAAGATGCTTGGATTGACGTATGTAAATATGAGTATTTGAAAATGCACCTAATGCATTCTTATTTACCAGCATTGTACAAATACACAATCAGTTCTACAGGGAAAGAAAGAAGCCTATTTCAGGCAGGTATCACTGCGTATTCGTTGGGGGAGAAAGCGAAAGATCCCGCGTCATAGCGGGGTTCACCTATGACGTAATCCGATTAATCGGGGTGCTGCCTGGGTCACGAGCGAAAGGTCCCGATAATGGCAGATTTGCTGTCAGAGTATTAAGCGTCTGCTAATCAACAGAGGCCTTTTAACACTGATACTTCAATCCATGCATGAGCTTGGTAAATGTGCCACTGTTTGATTCACACAAAAGTGCGCAAACCGTTATTTACCACAAATATGGGAAAATAACACCACGCACTTTATAAACCGCTCATTACATGTCATTTTCATGAAAGTAAATTCTCTCTGGGGACTTGTTTAAAACACTTTATGCAAGCACGATAACCCATAACCAGAAATTGTTTAATTGGCCACACAGGGGACGCGTCGTCTACTGTCTTTATGCTTATTTTGAATTAGCTGAGTTTTGTTTTGAATAATTTATGAACTAGATCATTTCGGAAAGTCTTTAAATTTAAACATCTGCCTGAAACGTCCTGCACAATTAGCAAGTATAATCCCAAGATCTGTAGCTTTTTCATGACGTTTCCCCTGAAGGTCACTTGAAAAATCTGCCAGACACCAAACAATTTCACTGCGTCAGCAAGCAGTATTTTTGGCCAGCTAAATATATGACCGAATCGTATCGTAATTATACGATGCTCGCTGAAATGTCCGTCATTTGCCTTTTCCAGTGTTATGCATCAAAATTAATTTTTTATGCGCCGTAGTGGTCTTACTAAGAGAATCTGGCCAATCCTCTAATCAATAAATAGGTTTGTATTTATACATCAGTTATTTTAATGCAAATAGCACATCTGGACGACGCACGTTGAAGACTTAATAATCCAATTATAACCGTCCTGTGCTAATGACAGACTAGGTTAAAATAGGTAACTAGACATCCGCATCAGACCACATGACAACTTTGTTCCTAAATCACACATCAGAGAACTCGGATGCTGCATGGGATGAATTGCTATTAAACTGAAAACGTGAATACTACAATAATCAACAATAATGCGGATTAGTTATCCCTATCTAGTAACACAACTGACGGTAGGAATCGTTTGCCTTACTTGAGCTAGTTGCATTATTTACGGTCGCAAGGCACGCTGGCAAACAAATGAAACGTTATAATTACCATTGCAATTCTGCCGACAATTTGAAAGGCCGAGACTGTTGTTAAAGTCGTTATCGAGTGTATGGATGCATATTAATTAATCAACAATCGTCACCAAAACGCTTGACAAATAAATGCGTGGTCATTACCTTATTCAGCGTGTCGGTCGCAGCTTTGAGTCGCGAAGGAGCGCGTATTACCCGTAATGACAGATGAGGAATTCAGCCGTAGTCCCTTTCGTACTATCTCTGAGCAAACAGCTGCTGTCACTGCTTCAATTTCTTTCTGGGGTCACTGCGTGGAGGTTTGGAGACGCCAGGAAAAGCCAGCTATGCTTCCATATACAGTGCAGGCAAAAATAAAAAATAAAAAAATCAATGATTCCCAAACAATGTAGTGGTATAACGAGCTGATTCGGCAGCTAGTTAACTAACCAAAAACCGACATAATATAGCAAAAACGACAAGCAGATGTAAAGTTTTTTTAAAAAAATATATTAACACCGAGAACTTGATTCCAATAGCAAGCTACGTTAAAGTGCAAATTAGAAAGGTTTTAAAGAGCCTAGCCATGAAACACAAATAGGCTACAAAAAAAAATCCTTGAAATATCCGATTATTTGCAACGAATATTCTCCCTATGATACAATATTGGCGTAAAAATATTATTATGACTGTTATTAAAAACGTTCAATGAACTCCCGTTATCTGCGCCTTAGCAGCCATTTTGTTGTAAATGACAACAGCAGGCTCCGTTTCTAAGCTAAAGTAAAACAGGAAGTGGACTCCTTGCCCCAGATGCTGGTCATGTGACATCAACTAACAAACACCCCCACCATCAGCTCCGCCCACACGTTTCCCTGACAACAGCAATCTGGCACCCCTTTCTCCTCCTTATTCAGTGACAATAAATGTGGCCACTTACCTTAGACCCAGTACGGCTAAGATCCGCTTTTGACTGTTCCTTATTTTCTACAGCTCAGACATCTTTGAATTCTTATATCAAAGGTATCACAAGTATTACACAGGAAAGTGACGTACAACAAGGCTTTTATGTTACTACGGTGGATATTATATGAATTATGCTTCAGCTTAGTGCAGTAAATGCATCTACTAACACACTAACACATTTTGCATTTTTTTTACAATTCACTTAAAGCCTGATGCTTAATGAATCAGCAAAGATTGGGCTATTTTTCTGGGATTTAAAACCTACAACTGTTTAGTCACAAGTTCAGTCCTTTGAACCACTGAGCTACCCTGCTGAGGTCTCGGGTGCTGTGAAGAAATCGTAGTTCATTAATGAAGGGCACATCTACTCTATAACACTAACTCGGGGGCAATCGAAATGAAGGGGAAAAAACACGCCGGTGATGGCAATCCCTGGGGCAGTGAGAGGTCCCTCTGTCTCAGGGGGCATTACTGAGCATGCCACCGATTGTTAGGTAGTGCAGTGGAATAGGACAGTATACTAGGCTTGTTTTAATTTCCCCAGAGAGTGCTGAACTGGTTAAGTGCAAAGACTTGGTGGGGGGCGGGAGGGGATAGAGTGTGGGTAGTTATAATACATGCACCCAAATATCAAGAAAAAAAGGGAATACATTCATTTTACGTTATCAGAAGACAACTCAAACGTGGAACATGGAAGACCATGGTAGAAAAAAACGCCATGGCTACTGTAATCTCAGCTGTTTTCACTTATGATAGTTATGAAATATGTTTGCCGATTAGTGATGAGAAGGATACTCTCGAAATGTAATAGGTTACAGATTACTAGTCACCCTGTAAAGATGTAATATTAATGTAACTATTTTTATTACTTCATCAAAGCAATATAGCTTATTACATTTGATCACTATTTGATTACTTCTCTAATAAAGGAGGTCCTCCAACTTACAGGGAAATTTGAGGGTTAGTAGCAGGATTGGCACTCCAGTCGCCGGAAAAATTTCACACCGGTCCATTCGGACTAGTGTGGTGCCGAGGTATCGCCCGCCACACGGCTGCACTTAGGCTCTCATGCCTGAGGTGGTTTGTCGTGTGGCGGGTGCGGCAATGCGCTATAATCAGCGCGCACCCCTTACCTCTAACAAATGTTTTAAACTGGGCAATGGAGCTGGAAGTGCGAGAGGCTTTGCTGACCCAAGCTGTATGGAAATATGTGAAAAGGCGGCATTTCTGCACGGTGGAAAGATGCAAAGCAACAAAATGAATGTTATATCCTACGCATAACCATTTCACTGAAAAGAATACATTTAGATGCATTTGTAAGCACCAACGTTTTGATTGGCAGCTGTAATTTAATTAGATTTCATTTCTAATTTCTATCTGTAATGAATTACAATTACATTTATTTTGTAATTTAATTACATAATGCCATTACGTGTAACTAGTTACTACTCAACACTGTTACTAGTATATTGCCATACATTTCTAATGATTGTTTTCCTTTGGGTTATTGACAGATGCACCCTGCCAAAGGAGACTGTCAGTCCTGCATGTCTTTAGACATCGGGGCCTGTAATTCTCCATCTCAAAAGTATACTTTCAGGGAGCAGGTTTCTAGCCATGTTTTAGGGTCTTCTTCATCCTCTTCCTCATCGACCACACCAGGACCCTACATATTATGGAAGATGATTGGATGGACAGAGGAAATATTGCTTGCGGGGTTCTTCCATGAATATGAGAGTAAGATGTGTCAATGATGTCAAGGATTGAGAAGAAGTAGAGCGACCCCTTCGACGATTCTAATGGCGCTGCCTTTGTGATGGCTCAGATTTTGCATTAAATATTTACTGTACATTGCAGGAAGCATTAAAAGATCTACAACCTAGTCCAACTATAGCGTGCTCCACTTTGCAATCCAGCGAAACAGATCGGTGAGTGATGCCGTCTCCCTCACACTGCTCTAGAAAAGATCACCTAAATCAGGATGCAGCTCCGCTTTTAACACACTTACGCCATCCAACCTGATGTCAGTCAGAGCAACTCCACTTATGACTGGGTGTTCGACTTCCTTGACAGTGAGATCTGGCAATGGAACATCATCCACATTAATTGTCAGCACTTGCATTCCACAAGGCTGCTGCCTCAGCCTGCTGCCTCTGTCTGCTGCCTCCGTCTGCTGCCTCTGTCTACTGCCTCCGTCTGCTGCCTCAGCCGTCTGCCTCCGTCTGCTGCCTCAGCCGGCTGCCTCGTGATTGCGAGGCAAACCACATGGGCGACACGGGAGGTAAAGGACCTCTGTCTGGACGGCTTTAAAGCACCTTCCGCAATACCAGGCAATCTGCCTCTCCTTGTGCCAGAAGATGGCCGAGTCCCTCATCAGGGACGCCACACACCCAGCTCACACCCTCATCACGCTCCTGCCCTCTGGAAAACACTACCAGTACATCAACACCTGCACCACCCGCTTCAAGCCATGCGGTCATTAAACAACTGCTGATCAGTACCGGTCCACTGCATTGTACTGCACAGCACTATATCGTTAATGTACTCCCTGCACCTTTTCAACATCATATTCATGTTATTTTATAGTGTCTTTGTATTCTATGTTATATGTCTTGTCTATTACTGCAGCGCTGTTTGTTTTATTCTCTCCACAACCCCCCACATTTTCCAAATAAACACGACAATATAAAACTCGAAACTTGAGATCTGAAACTTGAACCTTTTGCGTTAGGTCAGCACGAAAGGAAAGTAACTATTGAGTACAGCACCATGACACATGTAGAAAATTTCAGAGGTCCATTGAAAGGCATGGCACCCAAGGTCATAGCTGCGAAGAACCAAGTCACTCACAAATACCCACAACACTCTGAAAGCATCAATCTTGTTCTATATAATAATCATATGGTCAGTCGTGTGATGGAGGGGTTAACGGTCAGGCCACCCAAAGGACATTCTGGATTGCCAGCTCTTGAAGTCAATTACTCTTCTTTTTTTGTTTTATACTTGATTTACTTTTTTCTTTCTCTTCCGTTTTCACCATTCAATGCCCCCCGTCACCGTTTCCCACCCGTTGCCAGCCCGTCTCGTCCCACTTCAGTTTACTGAGCACTGGCCCCACCCCCACACTGCACGCCCCGGCAGAAATGCCATCGATCTTCCACACTGACACTCTGCTCAACCCCCTACCCCACCACCACACCTCCAAGAACCACACGGCACATTCCCCGTCCACCACCGACAGAAGAACATAAACGAGAAGAAGCGAGAGAGAGAACAAAATCAGACGGGGCGCACCCTCACGTACAAGAGGACCTTAAAAATAGGTGCGATCCTGGGCAACGGTTAGCTTACGTGGGCTTAGCGTAGTGTAATTAAACGGTGGTTAAATAAAAAATAAACAAAAATAAAAGCAGATTTAAAACTTGATTGCCTCGTTTCATTGCATAACATATTTTTCAAAAACTTGGGAGTTGATTACTTTGAAAATTCTTTACATTGATACAGCAGTTTTTATATCCCTCTCCCTGTTCAATATGTGTGCTGGAAAAACGATACCACCTTTCCAGTCACTTGTCAATATGTATAGCGTTACTCACGCAACACATCTATCAGCGACTCCTAGAATTAGTATTTGCGCCAATACATCTACCGGTGAGTAACGATACGTTCAGCTGTCGAGAAAAACAATCTGGGACCATTCGGGAAGTGCTTTTAATTTCAGATGGAGTTTCCACTAGGGAAAATAATCACGCCCAATTTAATGCAAAACCTGTTTTCTTTAATTCGTTAAAAAAAAAAAATCTGCTTTAACAGCGCATGACATGAGAAAATGAAACGCTCTGACAAAGCAATTATGACCTTGATGAAAGTGTCACCGTGAACAATTACAACAGTTTTCACCCCGTGTTCCTCTTTTCCGCAAATACCCGTCGAGTGGATCCGACGTGCTAAATGCCGCGGACTAATTCCTTTTCATTCATTTAGCGGGGATGCCCGCCACGCGAGGGAGGTCCTCCCTTTTAAAACCAATGTAATTATAGACTCTACAGATAATTAATTAAACTCCAACACCCACCCTTTAATTCAATCGCAGACTAATTAGCGTGGGGATATTACAGGGAACCGAGGTGTTGAAATATGCGAGCTTTTCCACGAAAAACAGCGGTGCTACCCAAACCTTTTAAACTCGTTATTTTATCACCATTATTTAGTCTGATTACTACAAGGCAACCGATGTTTATCCTATAGTCTTAATAGGCACATTTAGCGAATTAAGTCACACGCACGTACATACAGCCTATATATTGATGATAATAGCATTTTTATTGTGTGATTAATTAGTCATCGCACGATTAAATGAGTACAATCCATGGCTGTTTTTATGCAAACTTTCACCTTTTGTCCCAGAGCATCCCCCCCCCCGCCTTTGTATAGCCATTCCCCAGCACTACTGCTAACTACTCGCTCCCGTGCGCTCTAACCGAGCGCAATCTCCGCGAGTCCGCCTGCAGACACGTTTATAAATGCGCGCAAAGACTCACTTCCCCACCCACCCGCTCTAATTGATGCGTAGACGGAAATTAATTGTTATTTAACGTTGTGGATATTGGCTTAATGGACTCAATTTGGAAGCCCCGCTGCGTTGTCGGGGATGGGGACTGCGACGCTCGCTGAGAAAGGCGGCCCCCGGGAGCCAACCCCTCACTCTCTTATCGTTTCCTAGGTAACAGCAGACGAGAGATGCAGAGCCTGACAAATGGAGACTGTCAGTTTCAGTAGATATGTAGGTATAATATACAGTAACACGGGCAGGGAAGCAGGCAAGTGATGAGGGGTTGTTAAGGGTGGGGGTGAACCTCTGACAGAGAATGGTTGCCTTTCTTCATTAAAATGATGCTCCTACTGGAATCATTGCTTACTGGTGCTTATCAGAATCTCTTTTGCTAACTAGCTACCATCTAGCAATTTTCAGGTCCGGTTTCTGTCGCCAGTTTGATCAGGTGTGAAACGTAAGATGGATGAAAACGCAAAGTGGCTGGGCGGCGATTCTGTGTTCTAGATCAGACATTGACCTCGTCTCATCTGTAGACTGCTGATCAATGCTAACAATAAAATGAACGTGCCCCCCCCTTGAGAGAAGGTAGAGCATGGAGGAGGAGCTGGGCGGGGCTGAGATTAGCAGCAGTACATCAGACAAAAATACAATCTAGATTTCACCAGAGGGTGGCACAGTGGTTAATGAACTTAGTGTAAAGCTTAAAAAATTATTTTATATATATATATATATATATATATAAAAATATAAAATATATATCTATATGAGAGAGAGAGAGAGATTCATATTTGCTGTTAAAATAACAGGAGTTAGTCTTTGAAAGCCCGGAAGATCATTTGTGCAGTTATAATTTTTGTTTATATCATTTTCTGTCTCACCAGGGCCGAATTGGTGATTATTATAAACTTACTAAAAGCCTCACCATCGTAATCTACATTCAATGATGTTGCTCATCAAAATAAGCCAAAGTGATGCAGTACAGAAGATACCTACCTTGAAAAGAGATACAGAAACACGGGGATTCTCTAAAAACATCAGAGGAGCATCAGACACTTAATTCCAGCCGAATCCCTTTTAATCTCCCCTCAGGATTTATGTGCTCAGTTCCAAAGCATGATTTACGAGATGGTTTGCACAAAGACCAACAGTGCTTCTCCGCTGAGCTAATCCAATTAACAGGCATCCCGTATCTGCAGGAGAGCAAGACTGAACAGTGTCCATGCGAGTCGCTAACCAGGGCACGCGGCTGGGGACACAGTAAATACTCGCTGTGTAAATACACTCCATAATTCTGTTGTTTTAGTGTTTGGATTTATTAGTGACTTGTGTATTTAGGAGACTCTGTCCTTTGGCTACTCTTGAATGATCTAGTTTTTCATGCGCTGTCCAGATGTACATAGTTTTTGTGATGAATGGCAGTCTGTTTGTTGACCCCTTGAGTAGATCAACACATCTTCTTAGTTAGTGCTTTCGCTCAAAGTTAGGGCACGGTTTTACACAAGGGGGGGGGGATGAAGAGCCCTAATTCACTGCACTGCTGCTTTCTGTCCCTAAGCCAAGATGACAGCCTGAAACATCACTGTATTCGTGCGATTTTCAGTTGGAGATTAAAGCACTAGGGGGACCAAGTGAGAAACACTACTTGCGTGCAAAAACATCTATCCTGCGAATCGTTCTTTAGAACCGTCTCTTTTCAGTGAATCAGTCAAACTGGGTTTCAAATCTACAAGAAGTGAACTTTTAGTACATCCACATTATTGCAAAGGGCAATAGTCGGAGGTTCAAAAAAGTCTAAAATTATTTTTAACAAATCATCATATAAAAACACAGCAACATTTTTTTATTTTTTGTTATTTTTGTACACCACCCATAGCTGTGTTGACTTCAGTGCCCCCCACACATACCATAATCAGTTGGATTTGTGTGGTGTGCATGGTCGGCCGCATGGTAGCTGTGGCACACTAACTCCCTACTAAAAATGGTTCATGAAGTGTCATTTTGCCATTTTCTGTCACGGCGACGGGGCACGGTGCAGGCAGGAAAAGTGGGTGCCAATCCACTTAGCTCCAAGACGACAGGGGTTTGTTGAATTAAAGGAGCCCATGGGGAAAAGCACCAAAACAACAGGACCACGAGGGATCAAAAACTGGGGGGAAAAGGGAATTAACTAGAAATCAAGAAACAAGGAAAGACCTGAACCCACTGGGTAACACCGGGAGCAGACCTAGACATGAAACAGAGCGACACAGACATATACAGAGTAACATCTAACAATGACCATGACTGGGGAAATGAACAAAGGTAGGTACTTAAATACACTGATAACGAGGACTAACAAAGGGCAGGTGTGAACAACTAATCAACAAGGCCATGGAACAACAAGACACAGGTGAAATAAGTTAGAATTAACAAGAGCAGGAACCAGGGAACCTAACAAACACTAAGGCTTAACACTAGGGAAGACTAGGAACAAGTACAAGCAAAACCAAACTCAACAGAACACAAGCAGGGCAAACTAAAACAGGGAAGCAAAGATGACTAATAAACACTAGAGAACAGAAAACCAATAAATACAAACTGGTGAGAGTGGCCTTGGACCCATGACAGGGGCATTACTACCTTTATACCGCACATTCAACCCAATGAGCCATGTGGCATTCCAGGGAACAAGGGAAACACACAAGGGTCTAGTACAAAGACAGAAGAGGGAACAGGATGCCCAGCAACACCTGCTGGCCAAGCAGGGAAGAGACGTGAAGGGCAGGGATGGGCACTGATCCTGACAATTTTCTGTATTTTTGAACCCCACTTGGTGGTGTTCTTTGTTCATAAAAGGGATCAAAGGGCCAAAGAGGCTGTGGCAAGAGGAGCCACATCGTACTCCAAAACAGTGCCCGTTCCAGAACGACGTCTTGCCCTTAAATGCAGTAAGCAATCATCACAACACATTCACATGGTAATTATAGAAAATAGCAGGTTTGCGTACGCCCTCATTATTTCTCCCACTCACTGCTTAATTAGCCTGCAGCCTAATGACTAGGTGTGCAGAGTATCTCCAATTAGGGCATGCAGACAAACTTCCTGGAGAACATCACTTGGTAAAGACTGCAGCATGTTTGTACCACTGCTCCTCTTATAGGTCTGGACCTCACCTGAAGTAGCGAATGAAGCGTCCTGATGGCCTGAAACTCATCTCCATCGAGGAAGGAGCAGGATGTTTGCAGCACTCAAAACCTGTCAAATGCATGGTACCTATTCGGTCCCTAAAATCAGCTTTTTTAAAGTATACGCAGAGTTGCCAGCTCTCGCGCATCTGGCGTGACACTCACGCTTTCAGACTGTCACGCTCACGCAAGAAATCTTACTGCTAATCTATATTATTTCATTATAAACCTAAAATTACTTGCATCAAAACATTAGCTCTTGCAAATAGTACCTTGTACTATTTATAAGGTAATAAAAATCTTACATACATGTAAATCTGTGCGCATGTGTGTGCAGACTTGTCTGAAATTGAAACCAGCAGAGCAATGTTGGCAACCCTGATTATCTGGTCACCCACATTTAGTCGCCCAGTTTTCCCTCCTCAAACCTCCTGCCGTCAGACATATCACCCCGTGTGGCTGCTCTGTGTCCTCCTTTTCCCTTTCCCCTCCCCTAACAAAAGCCTGACAGGCCACCATTCCATCACAAAAGCCATATTCTGCTTTCCTGATGAGCAGCTCAGGAGTTAGCTGCTCATCAGGAAAGCAGAATATGGCCTTGACCAGCTTCTCTACCCCAGGGCTGCACTGGCGAGGTTTGGGGGATGTCTGATGAACCGCATCACTGCTGTAAATTACCCCTAAACCACATCATTAGCCACAATACTATTGCTAGTTTCACATCAGTGCTCATTCTGGTGTCACGGCGGTCATAAGCCAAATAAGCACAAAAAACAGAGAATGCACAGAAAGTTCTCCAAGATCATTATAAACGGGAAGGTTTTGTGATGGTAGCTATGTACAGTGAGAGAAAGGCAAAAAGCGAGGGATAAATATTGGAAGAGTAAATGGTTTTTGAACTCAATTTATGAGCAGCACTTTCTACCTCATGGGAGTTTTATTTACACAGGCAAAGGGCAGAAGAAAAATGATTGGTTCAAAGAGATGACCAATCAGATCATAGAGGAGGTGGTTCCAAGCAACCAGAGGAGGTGGGACCAACCAATCAGATGTCTTGGTCCTGCCTCCTCTAGTTGCTTGGATCCACGTCCTCTACAATCTGAATCTCTCTGAACCTCTCATTTTTCCTTCTGCCCTCAGAACATTTTTGAGTAAGTAAAACTCCCACAAGCCACTATGTAGGACATGAGGGCTTGTTTCTTGAAATACACAGGACTTCAGTGGGACAGAATGGAGACCTGTGTCTCACAGCATCACCTTACACTGTCTGCTGAAATTCAACTAAATTAGATCTGCAGCCCCCAAAGAGGGACGGGGTGAATTATTTGCGCGCTGTGACAAACCAGGCCATTCTTAGATCTGTAACTAATTTGTGGTTTGGATGATGCGTGTTTCTAGCAGGGGATTCTGGGTAATGATTTATTATCACTGCATTTTTTGCTGTAGACAGTCTGCAGTGAGAACAGACTTAAACTTGCATCTGAAAGCAGTAATATTGTTATTACAGTTTTGCTACAGTACATCCTATTCCAGTTACCCGCAAGGTCATCACAGCTACTGTCAGTCACAGACAGGGTTACCTTTAGCGTGTAGCTCTGAAATAGATGGCATGTAGCTAACGAAATCCTACACTAGTGTGCTGGGTTATCAGAGTCTCCCACAATGCAAATGATAGCTGAAGCATTCATCAGTGCTACATGTTTGTACTCAGCAATAGGCCGGATAAGTTTGCTCTGGTGTCATAACTCCAGTGAACACACAGCAGCCCTCTTCCTCCATATGGGACTGTAAAAAGTTGGCTCTTCTTGTTACTGAACAGACCCCCAGGATACAAAGACTGGAGGATGGAATGAAAAGATTGTATTCCCCAGTTTCTTACTGGGATACTTTGTCCATGCAAACCAAGTAGCATATTGTACCACTGGAAGGTGTAGACACACCTAGTCCCTCCTTCCTAACACACAGCAAACTTTTATATGCTTAATAATTAAATTACAGGCGTGTAGATATGCTAATGTCCCAGGACAGCACCCTTGCTCCAGAACATCCACACACTCGCACGAGGACCTTCACCAGTACCTCACTGCCGGAAATGTGACAATACAGATGGAGCCAGTCTTAGGGTATGAAATCAGAAATCAGCACAGAATCTAAAAATCAAAAGTTGAAATGAGAATTCTCGTAGAAGCAGCGGTGTGCCATCACTGGTGTGTACGTGCGGTTTCTGATGGATTGTCAGAAAAAAAGAGTATCGATTTGTACCCTCAAGGGTCTGCCAATTGTACCCTAGCTGTAGGTAATTGTACTTTTTAAGGTACAGAAATGGACTCTGAGGAACATTTGTACCTTTGGGATTACATTAATGTTGTTTGTACCTTGTGAATGTTCCTCAGTCCATTTCTGTACCTTAAATTCAATTCAATTCAATTTATTTTTATATAGCGCCTTTCACAACAGAAATTAGACTAAAAGGCACATTTACCTACAGCTAGGGTAACACTGGCAGACCCTTGAGGGTACAAATCGATACCTCCAGTGACGAGCAAAGGTACAAATCGATACTCTTTTTGTGGCAGTGAAGGATGGAGCAGGGAGAGTGATATTGTGTTCTCACGATACCTTCTGCCTGCTGTAGGTTCGACTGGACAGGCTAACAATAAAATATTATGCAAGAAGGTTCTCTGCCTGTGCCACACCAGAGGAAGTATTTGCCGTTGCCCCATAGAGCCAAAGAGAAGGAGAAACGACCCTGGAGTCTGCCAGCCAGTCGCTGCCCCTCGTGTATGAAACACTACAGCCAATGTGCAGCTGAGGGGAAAATTCATTTGCTGTTGCCTGATTACATTATAACACTTTGCTCCAGGAGTCTCTTAAATATTCTGCATTAGCAGTGATATTCATAGGGACAGATTTCCATCCCACAGAATAAGGACCAACATTGCCAATAAGGGGACAAAAAGCAATTTGCTCTGGAGATGTTGCTGGAAATTTGCCTCCAGCAGACCCAAGGCCATTACAGCCTTTTTAAAGCCCGCTTATTGCCATCACAGCACCACACTAGGATGGCAAATGTCGTCTAGAGCGTTTTAAACCAGGCAAACTCCACAGACCGCAGCAACGTTTAACAAAAATTATCTGTAAACTGTCTCACCCACGCAGGAAATGGACATTTTGAATATGCGGCGCCTGGAATTAACGCGACAGAACAGCAAACTCAAAAGCCCCTCTGAAAATCTGGATTTCACACATAGCCTTTCACACAACCTTGAACTAAAAATTAAACCCGCCGCTCGATTTTAAGGCGAAGACAGAGCGGAAGAAAACAGCCAATTTGGTTCTTTAAATAATGTGGCCTCAGTAATTTCAGGAATCTAGACGGGGTCAAGGGGAATAGTAAACAAAATATGATAATGGTTAGCTCACGGTTAATTCATTTTCATCCTTCAGGGCAATTTTTATTGCCTCTTCACAACCAATCGCTGTGCTCATTGACCAAAGACCGTACCAGGGCAAAAACAGCATAATGTGGGTTAGGCAGAAAATGTGTTAATATAAATGTAAATAAGGTAATCTAAGATGACTTTTCCCTTAAAATGAACACAAAAAAATAACAGAGACCGTTAGTGTTATTGGAGAGCAGGGCTGAGGTGTGGCCCAGGTGCTTAGCGGTGGAAGATCCTGTTATCTCACGGTAAGGCCTCCACAGCAGGGTGACTCGAGGCTGCAGTCACCGCTCATCAAGCGATCAATCACACAATCACTTATGTCCTAAATGTGACAGAAACCGCAGCCACATCAAGCCACTGGTGCCTTTGGCTGAGCAATGCTCTGGATTTATTTCCATGAAGCGAAATATGTTTTGTAGCAAAATTATCCAGTTTGCAGCTAATAAGGACATCCGTGAGAACAAAAGCCCGTGCGCAGCGCGGCGCGACGCGGCCCAAGGGGGGACGGGAGCCGAACAGGCATGCCGCAACACTGCTGACTGAAGGAAAAGAGAGAGACGCGGGCGACAAGGAGGAGCCGGTGTGTGGTGGAAAAATCTGTGCTGGAAAGATAACATGGCAGTAGCCAAATAAGAGAGAACAGTTTCACATGCTAGACATCCATTAATTGCAATAATGTACCTGTTAGGCTATTATAAAGACTATTATAAAGATTAAGTAACCTGACCGGCCCTGGCTCTCTAGCGGAGACATGTCTGGCTCCACGTGGGACCCCCTGCCCTTGCAATGTCTGAGATTCAAATCCATTTCTGGCATAAGATTAATTATTGCCGGTCTCCTACTGCCCTACATTCCACGGTCTGGATGCGTGCCAACAACTCTCTCCCTCTCTCGTTTTCCTTCTCTCTCGTTTCTCTCTTTTTTTTCTTTCATCTAGCCCCTTCTTCTGCACCTCCTGCCATGTTCGTTTCTGTTACGCGACATCACGCGGTCGTCCGGTGACGGCAAAACGGCTCGCCCCAGTGGCACATCCATTTGAACCGAAAGGCGTGAACATCAACCGGTGTAAAGATTACGAATAGTGAATTTGCACTGGCTCCTTTCAGCGCTTTTCACTGTTTGCTATTATCTTTCCCAAATCCTTTGTGCTCAAAGTATTTATAGACACAGAAACTTCCAGTGTCTGAAAAGCCAGACCAAACAAAACGATGCCAGAGGCAGGTTACGGCATGCACTGTAACACGCTGCCTCCCCCCCCCCACTCCTCAACCCACCCACCTCCTCCCCCAAAGAACTCCCCTCCCACCCACGTACCCAGCTCCCT
>JAODLD010000051.1:1343596-1372018 GCA_026781065.1 Mormyrops boulengeri | reverse complement strand
CATGAATACAATTGCATTTGCATCCACCTTTTAATCAATATTCATCCATTTGCATACAGGTGGAGTTGTGGACCCCCCCTCCCATGTCTGAGCACTTGGCATGGGGCCAGGATGCATAAAACAGTCAGAAGCTGATAACGGGATCGAAAGGCACAGAGAACTTAGACTAAATATATAATGTTGGTGTGAGTCTTACATAGAAAAAAGAAAAATTCAGACGGAAATGTTTTTTGACACTGATCTTGGGGGAGGAGTGGGCGGGGGGGGCGCAGGGACGAACACGAGCTCAGCGGTGTCCTGTCGACACCAAAAATCAGCAACAGATTTTCTTACACTAATTAAAGATATGGAGGCAGAACGCATGCCGGCGTGCAGGCCCTTTTACAAACTGCCGTTAATTAACAACCCACTTTCCATCCCACAGATTAGTTTAAGGTGGGGGGGGGGGGCACGCTTTTCTCTGTTCCTTTGGGACGGCAGGAATGCTGCACAGATGGGGTGATATTTCAGGTTAACAGGCTCTGTGGAAATCAGACATCAGTCAGGACACGGGAAATAGCGTCACGTCACGTCACGTCAAGCAGGTGCTGTGTGGATCCTTTCATTCTTTCTCTGTCTCTCCTTGTCTTCCTTCCTTTCTCTCTCTCTCTCCACGGAACAGTGAGAGAGAGGGAAGGAGAGAATGTGAGACAGCAGGAGAGCACATGGTCTGCTGCTGGTGGGAAGGAAAAATGGGCAGACGCCATTTTGAGAACACAAACATCATCTTAACAAAGTGTGTGACAATGGGGAGGCGTGCGACAACACTGTGGCTTATACAGACAGAAAAAGACCCCCCCCACATCAAAGTGTGGCAAACAGCATCGGGCTCTATGTCAAATGTTCCCTGATCTTGGAGAGCAAGGGGGAGGTAAGCTAAAAGAGAATTTCCCCACAGGGATCAATAAAGTGTCATTATTATCCGTATTATTATTATTATTATTATTATTAAAAGTTGGGGTGAAAAGTACACAGCCTTTTAAAATCGACAGTATAATTTCCTAAAGCAATTTAGGTAAAATGCTTGGTGGTCCAGTTCCTTAACTACTACACCACCTACTGTTCAGTCACAGAGATCCATAACCTCACAAATGCTTCTGACGTCAACCTGTTAATATCCCTGTTTGACACATTTGCAGCAATCATGGAAAGTGACAGTGTAACACACAAGCCATCCGATTGGCTGTGAGGGCATCCAATCAGAACACTGTTTTGAAACCGATAGCTTCCGCTTTAGACGGAGAACACTGCGAGGTGGATGAGGGTCGTGACCTTCCCTGGTGTCATCTGCTAACAACCATCCCACAGTCCCACCGGAGCAATGAACTATGGCTGTCAGATACCCAACCACCCCCTGGACAACCAAACAAAGCCAGCCGACACAAACATCACTGCCATCTGGTGTGTGGGAGAATGAGCTATCAGGTTTTTCATTTTAATATAATTAGTATTATGTAGCCAAACACAAAAACTGACTAATGACCTGGGCGCAATTACCTATGCAAATGTAGCCCTTTATTTTTAAAGCATGTTTGAGTGGTGTGAATGTTTCAAATCAAACTAATGAGAAGCAAAACAAATACAAAAAAATGTTACTCTTTATTTTTGGAATATATGTTAATCAAGCATTTTTTTTTTCTTAAAAGCCAGTACAAAGGAATTTATCTGACAAAATGAACTTACATCAAAAGACACAGAAACGTTTGACGCTTCTGAGAGCGGGAGAGTGACAGGGTCTGGTCGTGGGGGGCTGCAATGTTCCTGTAGTGCAGCATTTCCCAACCCGGTCCTTAGGGACCGTCAGACAGCCCACGGTATGTCAGGGAAGAGGGAGGGAGCGAAAACGGGGGCCGTCAGGGGGTCCCTGAACACCAGGTTGGCAAACTCTGCTCTAGTAAACTCTGTGTGTTGCAGTTTCCAGCAGCAGTACCAGCACCGGCTGACAGGAGGCAGTGTGGACACACTCCCCGACATGGCAGAAGGGCGGCAGGCGCCCCATGAGTTTCTAAAAAAACACAGATAGCTTTCCCTGCTGTCACAGTACAGCATGAATCGCAGGGTCCCGTCAAACAGGACATAGATAAGGAAACAGAAAGAAAAGACATTATGAGCTCTGCCGTCTGTCAGCCCCCTAAAGTAATGCAGGCAGGGTGCGGGAGGTTGGGGGGGGGTGTTTGCTCTAGAATCTCCACCGGAGATCTGTGCAGCACCTGGATCATTCAAAATCCCATTATTCTGCAGGCGTCTCAGCTGGGGAACGTTTAAAAGACACAGGAAAGCGCTCCTCTGTCAGGTCGCGTCTCTCTGGCTCTGTGTGTGTCTGCCTGCCTGTCTCTGTAGGGCTACCTTTGTCTTGTTGCCAAGTCCTTTTAAATTTGTAATGTGAATAAATATTACTCAGATCGTTTCTTATTCTCATTTTAAACAGAAAAGGACTGCCGCCCGGTATTTTTAATGACAGAACAACAAACAATTATTTATTCCTTACGCTCCCCTCTCCCATGAGAAATTGCACAACGAATAAAGCAGAAATAATCACATAAAAATCATTAAAAAATAACAAAGAATGTTGGAAGTACTCTTAAGGCGGGCCACTGCGAACACAAAAGAGAAATTGTCCAGGTGATTTTATCATAACAATTAACACAAATTTTTCAAAATAGTGAAAAAAATAAGCAACCCCACGTGCCTGGACCCCTTTCTCAACAGACGAAAAAAAAGAGTATAGTCCACAAACGCCACAAAACACCCCGTCTGTCCAAACTCCATGTCATGATGAGTAGCCCAATCTGTCCTAACTCCATGTGATGATGAGTAGCCCCCGTCTGTCCTAACTCCATGTGATGATGAGTAGCCCCCGTCTGTCCTAACTCCATGTCATGATGAGTCCGCTTCCTCCCAAGGTTTCTCCTTCAAGGGAGTTTTCCTTGCCACTGTCGCCTCTGGCTTGCTCACTGGGGGCTTTGGGTGAGCATAATGTAAAGCGCTTTGAGACAATGTAACATGCAGTATACAGATTTAATTGAATTGAAAAAATTGAATTGATTATCATTGTAAAATAACTGAACTGAGGTTTTGCTACGATGTATTTGAGGAAATATATTTTAAAAGCCAGACTTTAAAAAGCTCCTACGATGCAGCCTGGCTTTACCCAGACAGACTGCTTTTCTGTTACGGAGCCAGTTAGGGTGCAAAGCACCAGTCCCGAAATTGTTCAAGGTGGTTCATTTACCGCACTTGGCGGGGGTCAGATGAAATAACATGAGGACAGGCACTTATAGGCACAAGGAGACAACAAGAAAAGCTCAGAGCCTGATCAGATGCAACCTCCGATTGCGGGAGTCTGCAGAAAGGTGGTGTGTGCTCGCTGTATCAAGAGGACAGAGGGTGGAGCACGGGTGGGGGCTGGGGAGGGGGTTTCTACAGCTCATGGGAGATGGCGTCCTGCTCGTCATAGCCGTTGGTCTGCGCGTTGCACTCGTTGAGCCTGCGGACGCGGTATCCCTCGTAGTGGATGCTGCTGGTGATGTCCTTGATGTTCTGCATGTGGGTCCTGAAAGACAGCGCAGGTGCAAACACAGATATACACGCGTGTGCAGATGGACACGTGCTTGGAGGACGGAGTCTTTACAGCAGTGCATGTAATATGGGGAAACGGTAGGATCACTTACCTAATGAGAAGGTCTCTCAGATAGGCAAATTCACAGTGGGCAATATTTTCAACTGCAAATTACACAACAAAGTAAAAGTTAGGAGCTGGGGGGGCATGGCAAGAACAACTGACAAGTAAAAGTTAATTCTCCTCAATACACATTTCTGGGCAAAAGACTTATAAATCATTACTCCAGTTAATCAGCTATTCTAAAAGTGATTGAACTAATACATTCTCTAGTACAGGACTGTGGAGGCAGGTAACTGCTGGTCTCACCAGGAGAACCAGTACGAAGATATACGGATGAAATGAGCCGTTATAGGAGATGCACCTTGATAAGTGCAATTGTCCTGTTTTCCAGTAGGTGGCAGTGCTATCAATGTTTTATATGACAGCTACAAGTAGATTTCCATCTCTCAAGATAAGAAATCTCTTAGCGCGTCGCAGAGTTTAATTCATTTTAACCTCTTTAGGGAAGATAAGCCTGACGGCTTGACAAATTATGGGTGAAGAACGCGAGCCGGGATGGCGGTGGAGCTCGCGTGTAAATTACAGACTGGTTTGAGGTCCGAGGTAAAGAAAGCAGCTGTTTATGTGACTGAGATGCAGGCATTTGCTTGAAGAGGAAATTATACTTGTTTTGACTTCTATAGAAAGCGATTTTGTTTAATTATCAGTTTTCACATCTGGAATGCTATAGTTAGTACGGAAAGATGGAGGGAGTAAGCAGTAAACAGACAACCCCCCCCCCCCCGCACCCCACCCTGAGCTCTCTCACCTTCTATGGTCCCCCATTTGGTCTTCCGCCCGAGCAACCTCCGCCCGTTGACTTGGCACTCCTGGTCGCTGCCCACCACGGCGAATGGCACCATGCCCTACGGAACCAGCGGGTGTTAATGGCATGGCCAGTTGAGAGGCTTCTACTGCTTTCTGAACGTGAGGAAAGAAACGACAGGAAGCATGGAAAAGGTGGGCAGGCCGACTGGACCCCCTGCTCACCCTGATCCTCTCGTTGATAGCCCGGTCCTCTGCGTCTTCGTCGAATTCCTTTTGGGGGTACACGTCAATGTCGTTTGCCTGTAGCTCGTCCCTGATCTGAGGGGACGCGTTGAAAAACGAAACACACTGATGTATGCAACTTGATGCAAGAGTGATGAGTCAGTACAATAATATATTCAAACTAGAATTAATTTTTAATGTAGCCATTAGTATAGCCACAGCTGGTGCCTGGCAGCCAATCACAGCTGATTCTAGGCTGGCTATCTGTGTCCTGACTGGACACTGGTGACAGGTTGGCATACTACTGAATCAGCTGGAAGAGCGCTGCAGAGCGAGCCCAGCCACCCCGCAGTCCCCGGCCGGGAGGCTGCCGCTTCACCTTGTTTTTGAAGAAGTCCCTCTCCTCCAGGGTCAGAGTGTCGGCCTTGGCAATGACGGGGACGATGTTCACCACTTTGCTCAGGCGTCTCATGAACTCAACGTCGAGGGGCCTGAGGCTGGGTGAGGGCGGAGTCACGTGTCAGCGCTTTTCGGGCATATACATGTGAAGCCTACAATACCGCACGTCTGGATCCAATAAGCTTCTGGCTTAAAAGAAGCTAAGACCAAAGGGTCTGTAAAACATAATGATTGCTGTGTTTGTAGGAGTTTTATTTACACAAAAATGTTCTGAGGGCAGAACAAAAAATGACTTGTTCAGAGAGATAACCAATCAGATTGTAGAGGAGGCGGGACCAAGACTTCTGATTGGTTGGTCCAACCTCCTCTAGTTGCTTGGACCCACCTCCTCTTCAATCTGATTGGTTATCTCTGAACCAATCGTTTTTCTTTCTACCCTGATAACATTTTGTGTAAGTAAAACTCCCTTGAGCGATTGCTGCACTCTGGAGCAGGTCCAGGGGGAATGTATTGAGATGTTTTGGGATACCTGCTCTGCGTCGTCTCATCTGAGGAATCTTCTAGGCTTATCTTATGTAACCTATAAACAGTCTAGTAAAAACTGTGAAGAGCTTGAAATCGTAGGAGTCCGTCTATAACATCCCACTGTTTACACTCCAGCAGATTCTGCGTTGATTCACGTCATCAGTCGAACGTGCGACTGCTGGACGCTATGTGTGACTACTTGTAAGTGTCTCAGGGAGTCTTAACTGACTTAATTTTAATATGTAAGATTAGGGATCTATGTGAGAGTGTGTGTCTATATCAGTGTTTCCCAATCCGGTTCTCGGGGGCCCAGAGTCGGTCCACATTTTTGCTCCCTCCAACAATTAAAACAAAAGAAGTAGCTACTAAGAAATATTACGACTAGCAGGAACACATCAGCTTCACATATGGATTTAGTGCCTCTGCGACCCATGAACATTGACAGGAAATCTACTCCCCTGTCTAGTTCTACGCTCGTAATATCAGGCTCCAAATATGACACACAGCAGCTGACTGGCTGCGAAGAGCAGCCGGACGCGCGCTCTTTTCCTTACTGCAGGAAAACAAAAGATCACTCGAAAGGATCAAGCTCGTATGGGAGAGAGAGAGCTTTTCTCCTTGAACCGCAGACAGAGCAGAACTCAATAGGTGGCGCTGTTCGACCCCAAAAGGAAGGTTTGGTGACAAAATGCGAAGTGCCCTCCAGCTGTACCTTAAAAGCAGTTAATTAGTGTGTAAGATATGTTTAAAGTTTAGGAGCCATTTTTGCTGCCATTTTTTTTTATTATTTTTTTAAGCGAGAACATCATCTGGGAGAATACATCGGCACGCCGCCTCCAAACTTGGTGACGAATGAACCGTGCCAGCAGCTGGATAATTCCCTCCCTGCACTCGACGAGCAAAGTGCGTATAGTTGAACTAACGGCTAAACAAAAGCGGGAACTGTAGCTGTCTGCAGCTCACCCAGGGACAAGGTGTCCTGCCTGCCTCTTCTCCAGTTACCACAGCTGCCTCCGGCTGCCCCAGGCCCTATACAGAACACTCATTGTCCGCTAATCCTCTAGTTGCCGCGGCCCCCTCTGCTGACCCCTGGGTGGCTGCGGGCTGCTTGAAAGCCGGACAGCAGCTGCGGACGAGCCCGGGGAGACACACACCGGCACCGCGACACCGTGTGGCTTGTTTCGGCACGCCAGACCAGATCGTGGAACGTTCTCGTACCTCACATGTGCCCGTTTCGGTGAGAGCTAACCCTGCCAACACTTCTCAGACAGGCCTTCCCCGCATAAATATCACCAGGACAAAATCGCACCACGGTTGTGAGCAGGATCCGTCTCCTGCACCAGCATTTCCTCCCTCAGCTAGAGGCTTTAGGGGAACAGATGTTCCTGGATGGGGCGGGGGGTGGTGGGGGCATGGCAAGAACAGCTGACAAAATGTTTAAGGAAACAAGACTCCAGGAGAAGTCCACTGTGAGTGTGGACTCACCCTGCTCCGCCCAGGAAACCTGACGGTCACTATTCGGATTTAAAAGTTAAACCAAATGTGGGTGGAAGAGTGAGTGGGGGGTAAAGAGCCAGTATCTTTTGCCAAACCATAACTGAAAACACACTGTACACGTCACATAAATTCTCATTGGACACATTGTACATTCTACAAATCAAAATGATCATTTTTATGTCCTTAATATTTTCTAAATTAAGTAAATGAAATGAACATGACTTTTCGTTGAAGTTTTGTCAATGAAACTTTACCAGCATTTAAGATATTCTGTTGTCAGACATAAAAAATTCTGTCAAACCGCCTCCGCTAAGCTCTCGTATAAATGTGTTGTGTAATGACTTCACTTTTGAGTCAAAATTCCCATAACTGAGGTGTGCAGCTGGGGAAATATTTACTTCTCATATTTCCGTAGCCACACTCCTCGGCGGTGACTGATTATTTGCAGCCTGGGGGGGGAGGGGCACTTGCCCTCAGGCACACAGGTAAGCCGACCGTTTAGCCGTTTCGGTGAAGGCGGAATTAATGAGAGTGAGTGGGGGGGGGCGGGGGCAGCACTCAGTGATCAGACCCAGATGTTTCTGGAGACACTGTAACAAAGATTTGAGGTGCGAGGATTTTTACAGCTGAGTGAAACCAGGCCATGTTTGCAGTCGCCTATAAAAAGCGTGCTCTGTTTATGAACTGTATAAACCTCTGCAGCGGGGCTACACGCACACACACACACACACACACACACACACACACACACATGTTTGTACTCATATCTTTGTGGGGACCGTCCTTTAATTTCTATGGGCAAAACCCTAATGCATGCATAGATTCTAAAAAGTGCCAAGCATGACATTGACTTGGCATTGGTAAGGAAAGAAAATAAAGATTTTAAAATATATTTTATCTTGACGCTACAGTGCCAAACAATGGACTTTTTAAAGAGGAAATATGGAGCCAAAGAGGTCTAGCCGCCTTGGAAGTTTCCGGGGGGTGAGCTGCTGTATGCTGCTGCCTTCGCCCTTCCCACCCAAATTAAGTGTCATGAACCATTTGCTGTATTTTTTTCCTCCACTAGGTGGTGCTCTTTTGCTTTGCGGCATGCTTTGAGCCCTTTTACGAAGAGAGAGCACTATCTAGTGGGATCAAAAAAAACAGCAAATCGTTCATGAAGCTTCATTTGGCCACAGTAGTGCAATGATCTATTACTTGTAGTACTATTATTAAACAAAAGCAGGCATAACTAATCACACACAGAGCTGCCACAGAGAAGAACCCCTTACTTCCGTTATTGACTCTAAACAAACAGGAACACTCGACTCTTGAATAGCATTGTGTCCCACATTAAAATGTCAGGCGAGTGATGGTGTGCGTGTGTGATGTCACCGTGTGTTAGGGCAGTGATTGGTCCTTACCTGTGTCCAGTAGGCGGGATGAAATAGATGCAGCAGTGAACTCGAGAGTCCGGGATCCTCGTCTTCCTGTTGATGTTGATCTCCTCTTGCAGGTACTGCTCATACTGCTCGTTAATGAACCTCATGATGGGCTGCCAGCTGTGCAGGACACGCACACACACACACACACACACGGAGTCACACAGAAACAAAAACGCACAACCACAATGTCAATATCACACACACATGAGATGGTGTATGATCAGACACACATTGTGTTGTGTGGAGGACCACAGGACTGCACTGACCAATTTTCATTGTTGATATGATCTCCAAAGCCTGGGGTGTCAATGACAGTCAGCTTCATCCTCACACCTTTCTCCTCAATCTCTGAACGGAGGGAAAGTCCATGGTGAACCAGAGACTGTTGATCTGTCCTGAGGTCTCACCAGACACTGTTGACCTTTCTTGAGGTCTCACTAGTGATAAGGCTAAGGACACCCAGCGGTATCGTTCCTCGCTGCTCACCATGACTGATCGACTTGATCTCCACAGTCTTAGGAATCCTCTCATCAGCAGAGCCCAGGCCTGTCCGTCGGCTCACCTTAGACTTGAAGAGGGTGTTCATCAGTGTGGACTTTCCCAAGCCACTCTGCCCTGCATGGAACATCAGCAGAAGCAAAGACACAGGGCACATGGAATGAAAATATAACGTGTTGTGTTGCTGACAATAACCATTCAACTATCTTTGGGAACAATTACACGCAGTGTGCAGACTCCGCCTTCCATGGTCACCTCCGTCATCGGTTATGCAGCTACATCATGTTGATTGACGTGTGTGTGCGTGTGTGTAGTGTGTGTCTTTATGGTAGCCATATTCCAAACCCATATAACAGCCAGTCAATCAGTGTAACAAAGCACAGTGTAACACAAAGCACAGACACATCGAACAGAATGATATCATCTCTAATAGCTATTGAGATGGAAGCTGAAAAACAATGAGCGAGGGGACCATGCCAAAAAGTGGAGCATGACTGGGCAGCCATATGCAGGCCAGTTCATTGGCTGAGTCAGGTAAACCAAAAGAGTAACTAGGAAAAACTCTAGAAGCTTCTGAGCTCAATCTTCAAGTGATCAGCATAGAAGATGGACACAGATAAATGTCCCAGTGTGTCCTACTTAAACATCTTAAGCTAAGCAAGTTCAGGGACTTCAACGAGCACGGTTATACTGGAGCCTCTGAAGTATTGTTTCCCAATCCGATCCTGGGGGACCCACAGCCAGTCCATGTTTTTGCTCCCTCTGAGCTCCCTGCTAGACAGTCCACATTTTCGTGGACTGTTTGAGGGTCTCCCAAGGATCAGATTGGGAAACACTGCTCTGAAGCACTAGCACTGCACGCTCACTCACCCACGACCATAATGTTGAGTTCAAAGCCCTGCTTCATTGCTTTCCGCCTCATCTGCTCCAGGATGGCATCGATGCCCACGTAGCTGAAATCCACACTGGGTTTCTCTATACTGGCCGGGGATGGGGCCGGCTTCACTGGCTCCGACATTGTGCTGGCGATGTGGCTGGGGATGACCTCTGACCCTGGTGCCACAGAGACACACATGAGAATGCAGACAGAGGGAAACAGTGCTGTGTAAAATTTAACTGGGATTTATTCATTAATGCCAAGAAAAATCAAAAATCCACAGTTCTGCATGGTTCACTAATGGTAGCTAATTTAGTGCAGTTGAAGTTGTATTATTCCCTGCAAAGGAAAACCTGAATTCTCGTATATGACCTAGCTACATTCAGAGGTGGAAGTTCTAGGTCCAGAAAGTAAAAATCCAGACCAGGATTTTGTTTCAACCAACCAGTGGGTATAAAGAGTCACAGTCACAGAGTCCTCAGCTGGTTGGTTGAAAGAAAATCTTGGCCTGGATTTTAATTTTCTGGACATGAAATTTCTACCTCTGGCTAAATTGCATTTCCAAGCAAGAAATGAGAATTCTTTGTGAAGCATTAAGTTCACAAAAACATCCAAAACTCCACCTTGATGGACTTTCAGAGAAACCTCTTAATTGCCCCAAATGAAACACTAAAGCTAAACGATTATTGCCGGTAGAGGTAGAGGTCTTTTCAGATGTATTTCTACACGTCACAAGATAGAGCAACAGAAGAGCAAACCTGAGCTGGTTAACACCTAGCATCGTGTTGAGAAGTTTCACTGCGGGTAGTTAGCTGACAACAGCAAAACCGACAGACAAGCATCTAGGGCAGGTTTCCCTTTTGAGAAAAACATTCAGATCTAATCAGCTTTGACTTTTCAGCTCGTTCTTCCAACTCATTGACTTTAACTAAATAATCTGTATAGAATGCAACCCACAAAAATTCCGGAACGTGAAAATGATTTTTTGTTATCTCTAGCTTCTGCGTCCCCCCCCACCTTCCCAGGTGCCATCTCACCCAGTGTTACACATATAGGGACCGAAAATTAAATCTGAAGCGAGGGAAACCCCAGCGGTGCAGTAACAGCCATTCAGGACTTGGAGGTAGACAACAGGAAGTTGGTTCCCTCAGGTGGAAAGACAGACATGCAGGCAACGAGCTGAAGTCGCTCTGTTCTGCTGCGTTAGGGAGACAGAACCTGCGCTGTGCTCAAACGAACTGGTGTTAACGACAGCACACTAATCAGCCGCATGGAGAATCCTCTCAGAGGGCTTGTTCCCGACATATATACACGCGCGCTAGGCCGAACGCTTCTCTCGACTCCACCGTAGGGAAGTCTCTTCGGCGAGGTCGGCCGGCAGTTCGAGAACATGCCGGCTGGGTCCTACCTGGGTGCAAATGCCTCCGGCGTGAGCCTGCAGCTTGGCCTGTACTTTTGCACGTCCGTGTTCAGACCCTGAGCGCTCAGCTCCTACAGAGGCAACCGGCAGAGCTTCCTACAGCCAAGCAGAGAGCGCCGTCCACGGGCTGCTGTTAACCACGAGAGCAGCACACACACACAGGCACACGCATTCGCACGCCCATGCATATGCACAAGCAGACAAAGCACATATGCAGCGATCAGCAGGCGGGGTTCCTGCTACGAGGATCCTACAGGCCCCTGCGCATGCCAAACAGACAGACACACGCTCACATAAACACGCTCACACACATACAGTCATTCCTTTATTTTACTGCTCAGCATAAAAAAAAATCCGGGAGATTAATGAGCCTGAAACCACAGGCATCACGAATAAACTGAGCGCCTCTCACTACAAGGGCGTGCTCATCCTGCACGGGCCTCGGTGATCCCCTCTCTCCCCTCTTCTTTTCTGCAAACGGAGCGCAACGAGATAAAGACAAAGACTGTAAACTGACTCAGCAGTTATGATGCGCCACCTTACATCCTCTGAAGTTTTCCTAGAATTCTTTTCTTATTATTATAGGTCACATCACAAATTGCCACAAGCAAATGCAAATTTCTGGAATCATTTTTAGCCCCGCCCTTCATGAATTTTTAGCCCCGCCCTTCATGAATTTTTAGCCCCGCCCTTCAGTGATTGACACCATTGTCAGCTAAGAATGGTTAAACTAGTTGATTAAGTGACACTTTAATTTAAAGAATCTAGTCTGTAGTGCTGGATCTTCTACCAGAGTGATTCAGGTCAAGTACGTCGCTCAATGACCTTACAGCAAGGACCCTCCCAAGACTCAAACAGATGAACTTTACACAAATCCATACTCTTACCCACTATGCTATGCTATCCTCTGTTACTCACATGAAAGTAACTTTATCTCTTTGCGCAGACGTTTGTCTCAGTACTGATATAACAATGTGCTCAGGACAAACGTTCACATAAGCGTCCCTCTGGAGGAATCTTCTAAAACTGGATGTAAAGGGAGCATCAGAGTGTCCGTCCAGTCAACAGCCGGACACAGCTTAACTTCATGTGAAAGAATTAGAAGGACTGATTTCTAAATTAATAACATTATACAGCAGCAGTTTGCTTGAGGGGGCACAAGCAAGTTAGTAACACAGTGGCTGATCAAGTACAAATCATAATCAAATATTCTTCCCGCAGGAAATACATGAACTGTGCAGATTGATTAATGCAGCGTGCTGCCGCATGACTGTCGCATTCACCAGAAAGGCGAGAAAGAGACCAGCAGGCGGAGGTGCTGCCCCATTCCCACACAGGCGGGGGGTTTAGCGCGCTCCCCGTTCATGGCGGGGATGTTAGGCGTGCCGACGATAAGCTCTCCCTGCGACCTGGAGGGTCTGTCACCGCCGTACAGGCTACTGATGACTTTTAATCTAATTCGATCTTGATGGTGGGGGCAGGGAGATAACTTAATCCTCAAACTGCGAAATACACAGATAACCAAGATGTTATTGTCAAAGGGTCAGTCCCTTATGAGATTATGCTCAATCTCTCGATCAGGTTAGATGCAGAGGGAAGTCAAGTATCTCCTCAATCTCAACAGAACATAGAATGACTAATAACATGTGAAACCGCACAAATACTTCGTAATAACTCAGTTACTACTGAAGTACAAATCATGAACTAATCATTAACAATATAGTAGCTACCTGACAAAACATGTGTCATTCATTAATTAATAATAAACAAACGAGATCAGCATTTTGCTTGTGTTATTCATGACTTGTTCCTTCAGTAATTCCTTAGTTGTTCCTTCAGTAGTTCACAAAGGTTTACAGAATTAACAGATATAGTAACAAATACAGTTACTGCTTGAGATAGAAAATGCATCATTGTTCATTAATGATGACCAAACATGGATAATTAATACATAGCAAAAAAGCATAATTCTATATTATTTGTGTCCCCTCAGGTAAAGAGTTATCCGGTCACTCTTATTCTGCAGTTTCTGCTTACCGGTTTTCGGAACAACGATATTTCTATTTTTTTGTTTGATGAAAAGCACACTTTTATAAAGACAGTTCTAACTGGCTGATAAGTGACAGGCCAGACAGAAACGAACCACAGAGCTATTCTCTCGGCAGTGGCGGCAGTGGCAAAAACAAAGACTCGCTGTGCTTGTTCCGTTTCCACGGCACCTTGGCTGATGTGGTCCGGCCCACATTTCCCACGAGCCCGTGCCACTTGGTACACAGGACCCCCCCTCTGCCCCCCCCACAAAGGTCTTATAATAAATTCTTACGAGTTTGATTTTCCAGGACAACGAGGAGAGTGAGCTTACACACCACCGAATAAATCTGCCAGGGACAGAAGACAAACCTTTATCTGTGTTCTTACTACCCTTCATCAGCAGTCGTAGATCATCGCCCACACACTGCGACGGTTAAATATCACGCTAGTCGGCTTCTAGAGGTGACTGGGCCCAGCCAGCAAGGAAGGCAGCTGACAACCAGTTCAAAGCCTCTCAGATCAACCACAGTCGCTCATCCAGTGTGACGCACCAACATGCGTCTTCAGCTCTGTGCCAAACGAGGCTCTAAGTAGGTGAAAAACGTAGAAGTTGGGAAGAAGCTCTTAATACAAATACCATCACACTGTATGTCCTACATGAATGAAACTGAGGTGGAACATGCTACATTGTATCTCCAAGCAAGAAAGCATTATGATAAAATGTGACTCTCGGAAAGCAGAGATGCGGCAGAGAGTAGCGGTGAGTGCTACCGTATTAAGGGTTAACAGCAGAGCCATAGGAACCAAGATCGATTCCTGTAAACGCACTTCGTTGAAATGCCTCGACGTGTGTCGCCAGTTACATGCTCAGGTTCCCTCGGTACCAGTTCCGACAACTGGGCACCCGCCAATCGCTGCGTAGCACGCTCACAAACTGCACCACGCAGGGATGCGAAATCCTCTCAAAGGGCAAAAGGAGCAAAGAAACAAAATAGCTCGGCAAGATACCCCAGTCCCTGCTGGAAACAAGAATCTGAGGAATTCTGGGGGTAAAAGACTAAGATCAGAAGCTGTTTGCTCGTGACTTTATTAAATCAGGAAGATGTCCCATGTTTTGTCATTCTTTGTCTCTTAAGGATTTTCCAAAGAAATGATAACTGAAAGTCATCTTTATTTTAATTGCGTCTTCTTTATAAAGTGAGGAATTCTGGTATGATATTCCATCCGCATATTCTAATCCATTTGCATATAATTACTATTTTCAAAGGCACTCAGGTGTGGTGAGCCCATTGCCAGCTGCAACATCAGAGGTGAAGTTCACAGGACCAGCGAATGTGACAGCGTGGCGAAGCAGGCAGCTCGCACACAAACGCTCCCCTTTAAGTAGTCACATGAGCTTCCATTTCTCACTCAGAATACACACCACAAATAATACAGACAGACAACAGCAGGTCAGCAATAACATCTCCAGCACCCAGAGCGGCAGAGAGCGCACGATTCTCTGGGAGTGTGACATGCGGGTGAGTTAACGTGACACCAAACCACAAGAAAAGCAGCTGAGAGAAATACAGATAGAAATATCTAGAATGTTCTTTTTGGTGGCCGCTGCGTTTGTGGGTCAGAGGATCATTAGACACTGCAGGCCCATAAACCAGACAAACTAACAAGGCATCCACCCCCTCCCCCGGCAGACCAGATCTGCCGATTCCTCCGCCCATGTCTCAGGCAGTTTTAGCAATGAGAAAACACCACACATACAAATGTAGGACTCCAAACTCTTTCAGCTGAGCTGTGTCCTGTGACATTGCAGGCTGCTACCTTCCCCACACTACCAGGCCGCAAGGGGCTACGCTGCTCAGAGCCGTATCGTCACCACATAGGTGTGAAACTCTGCCGTTCTCTCTTGTTGTTCAGCATGACTTATACAGGTGCTGAAAACCTGCGGTTCTCACTCTTGGATAGAAGCCGATTCAAAGACACCCAGACAGAAGGCTTTCGATGCGTGGATGGGCGTGGCCTGTCGTGCAGAGAGACGGTTACCCGCCACGCACTCGTGTCTGTCTGAGGCGCAGAGTGTGCACCACTGCAACGGGCGGGCCCCGCTGCTCACGGAGAACTGAGGCAGCCTTAACAGAAGACATGCCTCTCGTCACCATATCCTCAACACCTTAAAAAGGTGGTGAATACTCTGCGGGCAGCAGCCTACAGGAAGCCATTAAAATGAGCAACATGAAAAGGAGTGAAAGACGCCTGTCATGGAGTCAACATCCGAACCGAAAGCTCTAGCGTTGGGCGTATTAAAAATAAGCCAGGAATGCACAGTTCGTTTCAAACTACGCGAGATCTCCAAGGAGAGCTTACCAAAGCAAACGGATGGAATCGGCCAAGATAAATTACCTTAGCTAACTTGCCCTGAAGTTTGGTAATGTGCTCCAGTTGATCAGAATGCAATGCAAACAGTCCCTGGTGCAAGAGGAGGAAGACGGGAGAAAAAGCAGCGAGGTTAAATGGCAAGCGGCTCCCAAAACACCAGCGGCGCTCGGAGCAAACGTGTCACGCAAACACTCCAGGGGCCTGCAGTGATCTCACACTTCAGGCAGATGGGGTGGGGGGGGTGAGAAAGGAAGCGAAACATGACAGGGGAAGAAAGTGAGAGACAGGAAGAAAGTAAGAGACAAAGAGACAGGCAGAGGCACACGGATACACGCACACAATCTCCTTTTCTGACTCACATTCTCCAGCGCTAGGCTGAAATCTCCACAACAAAAGTTCCTCCACTAAACATGGTGCATGCCTGCTCCCTGCAAAATCTGCTTTCTCACCTCTCGAGCTGAGCACTCCCCTTTCAGGCCAAAGGACACCCCCTTCAGAACTGGCTCTGCTGCAGCGTGCCACTGGGATGGAGGGAGTGTCCCCATCAGTGGAGATACTGAAGCCCCGCCCATCTCCAATCCCTTTAGCTCCGCCCACAAAAGGCTCACGTGACACAAAGAGCCAATCACGCCACACCCCTCATTCGCTTTAAATAAAGGGAGGGCATTGTAGATGAAGCTGCAGACCGTTGTCATGTTGAATTACTGCTGTCATGCTTGTCAGCCCCCCCCCCTCTCTCTCTCTCTCTCTCTCTCACCCACACAGAGTATGCAAACACACACTCTGCAGTCAGCCCAGGGCAGCTAAGGGCATCTTCGGGAAATCTCAGTCTCCCCCCAGACTGACCGGGAAAGATTTGCGCTTCACAGTGAGCTGACACAAGCTAAGGTCTGGCCGTGCTGGAGCCCCAGAGAATCTGGGCGCTGTTCCCCCGAAGCCGTTACCCTGCTCTGTGGTTAGTCGGCGGATGGGGGGGGGCGTGTCCCGCGTGTCCCTTTGTAGTTTTACCTAGAAGCTGGTCAGCGCACATTACAGAGGATTTCCCACCACTGAAAATATGACGACATCATCGCGAAGCCCGCCGGGGTGCAGCACCAAAGTTTGCCAGTGTGATTTAGGGTGACTGTAAATAACACTTCAAATCTCAGATTAACACTCAATCGCCAGTACCCCCCCCCACCCCCCCCCACGCCTCAGTGACCCGCTGAGCACCAGTGACTGTCAGCCGCTTTGTAGTGTCACAGTCTACCCTCAGCTGACGCTTCCTCGCATCACACGGCCGAAAAGCCCTTCAAGGAGAGTCTCGTGGTTTGAGGAACATGTTCTGAGAAATATCACAAAGCCTGTTTTACTGCTATTAATCAAAGGAGAACTTATAAAACTTATGTTTTCCTTGAAAACTCCCATTATAGCAGGAAGAAGCCATTTTTCTGGTGCACCTCATAAACTACTAGCATGATGATCTTCACGAACGAGCCATACTTAGTCTTCTGAAACTGCACTCACTGCAAACAGCTTAGCAATGGCTGCGAACGGAACTGTGAATAATTAGCTGTGTTTATGGGTATATTCTCTAAACAAGAATGATGCCTGCGTGCGTCTGGACCCAATTTATCGGTTTGAATTTTTTTTCCCTTTCATGCGTATGCAGGGCACTTTCGCTTTGCCGAGAACGAACAATGCTTCCAGAATGAACTCGATCCAACAGGCAACTGGAATCAAACCAGTACAGACCCTCCCCCGAGAGAGTGCTCCGATTGAACGAGGGAATTGAGATTGATTGTGGAAACATTTGGAGCGTTCCGGGTATGGAATAAATTACCAACGGCCCCCCCCAACGTTTCTTACTCACACATTTCTCAGAAAATCTCCCCTCCACTAAGATCAGGCTGAAGACTGAGCTGAATGCATGACTCCTAAGTACACAGACTGAAGACCTTAGCAACTGAACTCTTGTTTCTATGTCTTAGCGACATACTGGACCTGACATGAACAGTGAACCCTAAGCATGGTCCATCAGAAGCCTCCTCTGGCAAATAAGCCGTAGTAACTGAGGGATAGGAAGAGTGCCTTGGGATTTTTAGTGGGGTTTTAAAATATTTTCCATGTTCTATTGTAACGATTCCCTAATTCTTTTCATTGACATACCAGTAAAACCTAAATTCTGCGTTTGAAATTCAGTCTCTTGGCAATTTGGCAAGGCTTGCGGTCTGACAAACAAAAGCGTTGGTTTTAGCCCAAGGGTTTTTCGTTTGTTTTGTGACTGAATTGTTCCTGCTAGTTATAGAACGTCAAGGCTAAAAGCCGCCGCAGCTTTGCAGCTCCGTGTTTCTCTAGCGAGCCTCGGGACACCAGCGAGGGTCTCACTGTTTTTTTTCACGACCCAAAGCAATGCAGCCGACACAGAGCGACATAAACACCGTCCTGTAGCTCCGCCCCCGACTGCTCATTCTTGTCCCTCCTTCCAGAGGACAACAGGCATACTTACAACAGGGGGCTGGGTGGAAAACATTTGCAGGAAAAAAAGAGGGATGGAGAACAACGGAAAGAATGACAGATCTTCTCAATGACAATAAAGATAAACAATAGCTGCCAGTCAGGTTTGAAGACGTTTTTTTGAATCCATCTTTCTCGTGAATTAAGGATTGGGAAGGTGACTCATTAAGAGCAGGAAAAACTTATGGTTGGCCGCCCTGGAACACCCCCACCCACCGGGAAATGTGGAGGGTGGGAAGCAATCCCCTCGAACCCTACACCAACAGAACAGAGCATCTCCTTGCTTTTGCATGCGTTCTTTCATTTTGTGAAAAGAATTCAATGACCAGTGTTCTGCCACACATTCCAGGAGATGTTTTCATCCAAACCAGCGTGCTAAGGCTGTGTTCATATTACAAGCCACATTGCTCAACTCAGATTTTTTGCTCAGATCGAATTTGCCTGTCCTGACAATTCGCATTCATAAGTACAAGCCACCTGTATCTAACCGTAAAGTGAACGCATCTGTTCTTGAAAATGGTTCATGTGTGCATATTGATACATTTTTGTGCAAGTCATCTGTGTCATTAGTAACAAAAAACGCCCAGCGCATGCCTATAGACAAAAAAAAAAAAAAAACACATGAATTCCGATCTGACCGTTCACGTTCATGTCGCAAGGCCAGGAATCGGATATGTATCTGATCTAGGATCACATATAAAAGTGACTCATATCTGATTTGAAAATATCCTGACGAGACCCTAAAGAACACGAGAGGTTAATACCTGGTCATATAGAAACCAAAGATCCACACTTAGCTATGTCCCACGTTGCCTAACTGTGGCCTACATACCTCTCCCTGTGACTGGCAGGAGAATTAATGGCTGTAATTGAAGATGGAAGTTATTAGTCACACTTAGAATCACTTGGGACGGTGTTTGATGGCCCCGAGAAAGCCGGCGAATGTTCCCTGGAGAAGCAAGGAATTTGTCGCGTTGCATTTGTCATGGAAGCAGAGGGTCAGGAGGAGGACTGACTCTGGGAGACAGGAAATGCTCCCTCGGCACGTGGTTAAAAATAACGGGGGGCGTAGCAGTTAGGGCATGGGGACCGTTGGCCTCTGCGGAAACACTTTTTCCCTGCGCTCTTGTGCTGTTGTCATGACAACCCACGCGTCACTTCACTCAAAGGTGATTCACAACAAACACAAACAGCAAAAAATATACTAAACACACTAATATGTTTGACATTATCACTGTGACACATTATGGCAAAGATGCTGTTTTTGTGCTTGTGTCATTGTATGGTGACGTCTTTAATCAGGTCTTCACTACTGTCTGCACTTGTCTGTGGCAAGACATAGAATATCTGTATAACAGTGACTCCTACTGGTCATTGCTAAAGATGCAATGGATCAAAAATGGCTTACCCTAAGTGTAAGGAGTCAGAAGGGAGTACATCCCTGCATGTAGTACTAGGGACTGTCCAAGTACTTGGGGTAGTACTTGGGACTGTCCAGCCTGGTCTGGTTCTTCCTCTCACTTGACTGAATCACTGCGCTATTCTGACATTCATGGAGACCATGTGCTGTAGACTCCCTGTCCGCTGGCTCTCAATCCCATTCCCTTATACGGCTCCCTCTGACCTGACACATTACACATGTCCTCTTCATCTCTCCTTAGTGGAGTATAATGTTCATGAACAGACAAGCATGTGTTTAAACATGACACGTCTCAAGCCAGACGGAGACGGCAGCCTCTGAAAACTGCTGATCTAAAATAAACGCTGGAGCAGATCTAGCATAAATCTACTCAGCTACTGTTATACACTTTGCACTGGCTCAGACAAGCAGGCTTTAAGCCCTTCTTATCAGATTCAGATGCATTCTTAGGATTTCTGCAAGACAATAACAAGGGGTTCTGTATCCACTGTCTTACGACACGGAGACGCTTCCACGGAGACATCCTGTGTGTCTGATCCCTAACAGAAAGGTCAGAATCCGTCAAGGACCAGGAAGAAAGAAAACGTACCACTGAAAATCTCTCAGTAATTGGAGTCATTCTCTGTGAGACTCAACCCCAGTTAATACACCTTCTCACCATTTCTTTACATTTCTTTACATTTCTTTTTACATTTTAAATGTTTAACTTGTGATTTTAGGTATTTGTTTAGTTTTAGGATTGTAACCAGAGCCAAAGTTTTCACTATAATGTAGCTCAAACCTCAACAAGTCAGAATCCTGGAAATGTCCTGGGACATGTTCGTACTATCACACATGACTTTCTACTGGCTGTCTGGGGGCTCTGGCCACTGGATGCAGTCATACAGGGGTGTTAGCAGGTGGGCAATCAAACCAAATGCAAGTAGCATATAGTGGAGCAGCCATGGGGATTAAAGGAGTGTGTGCACACACTCACAAGCACACAGAAACATGCAAACCAATCTTTCTGAAATACAACACAGTAATGATGGACAAAATGACACCTAATGAACCCATCCATCCATGTCCGGGTTGGGTCGCAGGGGCAGCAGTCTAAGCAGGGAAACCCAGACTTCCCTCTCCCCGGCCAATTCGTCCAGCTCCTCTGGGGGGGTCCCGAGGACCTAATGAACCACTTGCTGTATTTTCTGACCCCACTACATGGACCTCTTGGTTTGCTTTGGGGCATGGGTGTCAAACTCCAGTCCTGGAGGGCCAGAACCCTGCACATTTTTGGGTTTCCCCTCATCTAACACACCGGATTCAATTCCTTGTGCTAATTACCACACAGCTCTTGAGCTGAATCATTTGTGGTGGAACAGGGAAAGAACTAAGCCACACAGGGCTCTGGCCCTCCAGGACTGGAGTTTGACACCCCTGCTTTGGGGCATGCTTTGAGCCCTTTTTTTTTTTTTTAAACAGAGAGCACCATCTAGTGGGGTCAAAAAATATAGCAAATGGTTCATGCAGCGCCATTTTGTCCATCACTACAACACAGCCAATGAGCTACAAGAATATTTATTATAGAGTACTAACCAAGTCAGTATTAGACATCATGTGATAATTTCATCACCACACACAATGCCCTGTGTCTGAAAATGACCAGGCACCTTGAGACAGGTCACACTGGATCTGGAAAAGAGAGTCACGCAGCATTCTCAGAAGCATGGCATTGTGGAAAGGGCTCTCTGAGAAGCACGGCATTGTGGGAAGGGCTCTCTGAAAAGCATAGCATTGTGGGAACGGCTCTCTGAGAAGCATGGCAATGGACATGCCAATAAATTCTCTTTCAATCAGCATTAAAATAATAATTTGAAATCTGTTCATTCAGTGGAAAACAAAAAGTTATTCACTCTAAAACAGTGTAACCTCAGGGAGTTTTCATCTGTTTGCTTAACTGAACATTTTTTTATCCTTGTATTTTTCGCCCATTTGTACAGCTGGGTATTTTTTACTGGAGTGGCTCAGGTTAAGTAGCCCCCCCCCGGGTGACTGCCGAGTTACGGTTCCGTGTTGGAGCAGCACGCTACTTGCCGTGCGCTGGGAGGGGGAGGCCAGGGTCCAAACAGGAAACCAAGCAGGCCTTTTGGTTAACATAGGCAGGCCAGCGACCTTTATTTAATTACAGGGGTCTCCAGTGTGGCCAACATGCTGACACGCACACGCTACCTCTCAAGCTGTGCAGCCGAACCTGTGGGCCCCATCCTCCTGCGGGGGGCCCACCTGGGGGTACAGACTGCGCGCCGAGACGTGACACTGTGGTTAACTAACATCGTGCAGCCTTCAAAACAAACCCTGAAAATAATGCCTTTTGAGTACTTTGCTGAGGGCCGAATCTGCAGTGTTAGCTAGATAACGGAATGAGATTTCAGCCGCGATCCTTGGGACACAAGACCATCTCGTGAGACCAGGAAGGAGCGAGGGTCAGCAGCTGCTCTCTGTCCTTCGCTTCTACTCCAGCTAAGCTTATACTTAGATTTTGTTCACAAAAATGGCAGAAAATGCAAAACAATCGCATATTTAAAAAAAATCAAAGGCTGGGATTCCAGCTCCTCAGATTTCTCACGGCCCCCGAAACGAGCTGTATTATTAATTAGCGTAACCTTCTGCAAGAGCACGGCTTCCTGTGGAAATGGCCCTGTTACTCTCATCACCGCTGCTGACGTGCAAACTCTCTGGCTGGCCCTGTGCACCGGCCGTGTTTTGCATTTCAAATTCAGAAATGTCTGCGGTCCGGCAGCGATCTGGCCTGTGGGAGAGTTCAGCAGGAGTTTAATGTGAGCCGTTGCCCTGCAGGGTATTCTTCACAAACAAATCTGTCTACGAAACACGCTGAGTGTAACGCTGTACTGAAAGTCGCATGGGATGCTCTAGTGTACCAGGCGTGGTGACTTACTGTCAGGACTCCTGGCAAATGCCTCAGGGATTGGAGACTGCGTCTTGGGTTCACTTAGTGTGGGGGAACTATTCTCTATCCTGGAAGTTCCTGTCAACTCTGGCCCTTTGGCTAGCAGAATATCTGGAAGCTTCCGTGGTGACTCCACCGGGCTCGGCGTCTCCGCTCTCCTCTGGGAGGCCTCGGGAAGGCGGGAGGTGCTGTGGCTGACGGGATCGGCCCGCCTGTTTGCCTGATCTGTGCCCCTGGTGACGGCGGACGTCTCCGGCCTCTTCAGACCAAAGCGTGGCGCCACGGAGCCAGCGCTGCCGTCTACGGCCTTGGAGGAGAGGTCGATGGAGAGCTCCGCTCGCCGGGAAGACCCTGACGGCTGCAGGCTAGGCTTTGCCGTTCGAGGGGTCACCGCCCGGCGAGCCTGAGGCAGTGCGGATGCTTCAGTCTCCTCAGTTTCAAACGACCTCTTCAGAGCTGAAGGACAAAAGGTCACATAAAGGTCAAGTAAGTCAGGTAAAGGTCAGATAAAAATCAAGCAAAGGTCAGATGAAGGTCAAATAAAGGTCAAGTAATGGTCAGATAAAGGTAAATAGGTCAGATATAAGTGACAATCACAATCACAGAAAACAAATGGATTCATTACTAGGGTACACATATTTTTAGTGAAAACGCCACGTGTGAACTGTAACTGTGAATGTTTACTCTACTTGAATAATTTGAGATTAATGTCCTTATATAAATGGAGTATTTAGAAATGTAGAGGGAGTACAAAAGACAGGATGTCATCAATTAGTGCAAATGACACTGAGTAAGCCGTGCCAGCCGCCCGAAGTCAAATAATGCAGCATGACTTCAATGTATGCTTGTAGTAAGAAGGTAGCAATAACTAACCGTACTCGTGTTGCATCTACTTGAATTTTCCTCATTAGATACAGAACACAGTAACAACTACACTATAAAACGTTTATTCTCTTCGGCCAAGAAATACATTTACCATTAAATATTCTTGTGCATTTTTCGGGAGTATTAGAACCAGAACAGACTGGGTGGCGATTAAATCTGGACATGCTCGAAAACAGATCCAGCTCAAATTAAAACCAAACCTGCAGAGCTACACTTCAGTCAAGTGTGTAAACCGAAAACATGAAAGTGCATCAGTCCCTGGGACACATTTGCTAAAATTGTAGGTGATCAGCACAAGCACCCGGCACTTTGTGGCGGCAGGCTATTTTACGGCAATCACTGCCACCGAGTACACAAGCAACAACAGCCAGGCTGTTTGTCCCTCTTTGGGCTCTGATAACTGGTGACATTACATCCACAAGACACAAGGCTCTGTTCTCTTCCCTTTGGCAAGTTTTCAGGTATCTGTGACTCAAACCACACATGCTTCTATTGGCTGGCAGCAGGTCCTGATCTCCCGTGTGGGCTTCATGCTAACTTGGGCTGAGACCTGACTATAGTCCAGAGAGCTACTGGAATGGGTGTTTTCCAAGTGGACTGGCTTTCATGTATGTGCTGGGAGGACTTCACCGTCTGGTTTTCACTGTTGGATATTTTAATATATTATAATATAATGACATTTTCCTTTAGATTGCTACAAACAGGTTGTTAAAATGCAACTTCAAGATTATACCATTCTGTAAGGTGTTACACGACAATGCAGTGCAGGGTGCTACAGTGAAGTGTGCTGTAAGGTATTAAACCACGATGCTGTGCAAGGTGTTTTTCTTAAAGCGTGTTGTGATGATACAGTGGTTACCACTGTTTCCTCGCACCTCTGGGACCAGGGCTCGAGTCTCCACCCTGGCTCCACGTGTGTGGAGTGTGCATGTTCTCCCCATGTTGTCATAGGGTTTCCTCTGGGTTCTCCAGTTTCCCCCCAGAGTCCAAAAACATGCTGAGGTTAATTGGAGTTTCTAAATTGCCAATAGGTGTGCATGTATGAGGGAATGTTTACTGAAAATGGATGGAGGTGCCATAGGATGTTGCATTTAGATGCAGTGTGTTATAGTGAAGCACGCTGTAGGTTGTTCTACTTTGATGCAGTGTGTTATAGTGAAGCACGCTGTAGGTTGTTCTACTTTGATGCAGTGTGTTAGAGTGTAGCACGCTGTAGGTTGTTCTACTTTGATGCAGTGTAAGCTTTCATATTATTCCACAATAAAAGACATTTCATTATGTTTCTGGCATTTGTGGCTGAGTGTTAAAAAATGTGCCCCAGGCTGGATGGGTTTCCTGAATGCCAGGTGGCCTGGAGTAAGCGGCACAGGTAAACACTGCGAAACAAAGAGCACTGACATGTGGGGCAGCCGTGAGTGCCGAGTGAGAACGCCGGCGGGAATGCGAACCACCAGGGCAGCTGGCTAACACACCATACGTTGCTGCTGCAGAGTGATCAGGGGAAATACCTGACAAATCAAAGAGGTGGATCAGAGACACGGAACCCCTACAAAATCACACACGACGGCTGTTAGTGCCAAAGACGAGGGTTTCTTAGTGTCTCCCTGCTGCAAATAATTCCCTTAAGTCTGGCTCCAATCTTTTTTTTTTTGACTGCAAAGAGCCTCTTATGGGACCGTGAGCTTCGTCTTTCCAGACAGCGGAAGGGACCCGGACTCTAAGAGAGCAGAAGAACCTCTGGGGGCCTCGTGGATGAAGGTGCATGTTCGAGATCTCCTCTTCCTCAGTCACGTGCCAACAAATGACTGGATTCCACCCTCGCCCTTCAGGTGACCCCCCCCCCCCACGTCAGAGACAAAGGCCAGCTTTATTTGGGCACCAAACGAATACCATAACAAGATCAGGTTTCCACCACGACGAGGAAACAGCGGCGCACGTGTCACATGGGCCGCATGACAGGACTCTAGCCAATCACACGCTTGCGCATCCTCCTACAGAACTAATATCATGGCCTCTGGTGTGTGATGTGACAGACAACACACAAAATAATCACTCAATCATTTAAAAAAGGGATTCAAGAACTATTAAAAATAATGTGGATGTTACAGATAGCATCATAATTAGACATCAGCCAAACAGAGGCTTCACTTGTGGTATCCACACACAAGCTGAGGGGTATTTCTCCTGCCACCACTGCAGGTAAGAGGCACAGACAAACAGGCAGACATATTGGTGCATTAGCACGTAACATACAGTATCGCTGGCAGGTTATTTTAGATCCAAAAGTGGGCTGATTCTCTTGATAGAAATATTGAGCTCTTCAGCTAAACAAGTGTAAAGGTCGAAATGTAATACTGAAATCTATCCTGCTTTATCGATAAAAAATCTCTTTACCGGTAGCAGTGGCTGAGGGATTTTATATAAACACTCTCGTTCTATTTGTTTGACTATTAACCTGCTTATTGTCATTCCTTTTCTAAGGAAACGAGGTACAGGAGCAAAGCCGGGAACAGCCCAGGGTGGGGTGCCAACGCATTGCTCATTATTTTACATCTTAAGAACAATTACGTGAAGTAAAGACCACAGGTGTAATCATTTAGCAGATGTACAAGTGAGGAATGTTTTTGTGGTCAGACGGCAGGGTTAGTCAGGATCCCTGGAGAGGGTAGAGTCAAGGTTCTCTGATTACTCTGCTGGCCAAAGGATCAGAACCCATGACCTTCCAGACACAGATTCCTCAACTACACCCCACACATGCAAAAGGACTAAAACAACCTAGGGCGATCAAAAGGCAGGGAAGCCCCGTTACAGGGCTGTTTAGGTGCTGTATGGGCAAAGCGGCTCCCACACCTTAGTTGCCGCCTGGCTTGGTTCTAGGTAATCCTGAGAACCATGTCAAAATCTGCGGCAAGAACAGAAGCTATGCAACACTTAGCTGTACATAAAAGACTACACTAAAGACCAGAACATCTTCGAAGCATCTTCTCCTTTCGACTAAGTGACATCTGCTGCAGCAAAATTTAACCAAAGTTTGCGGCAACTAATACCCACTTAAAGCAGAGGGCTTCCAGATTCTGCTGCCAAGGAGAAGAAGTCTAGTAGGGCCCCGTCCCCAGGGCAAAAACTCATCAGCAGGAACCACCACACCTGAGCTACAGGAACCTTTACACTCCCGCCCACCTCCGACACAACAATGGGTATTTTATGGCGATGATAAACAAAGCAACTTTTCCAGCAATGTTGCTGGGCAACTGCCAATCACGTGAGACCAAGGCCAACTCATCTGGATCTGGGCGATCGCGAAGAGCGGCCAACTGATCGAGGCTTTTCAAACAGAAATTTGTGGCCCAATATCAATGGGCTAGTGCCCAAGCAACATTGCCCGTAAAGTTGCCCTCGGTACCGTCACACTAGAGGGGCCCAAGCATGCTTCAAACTGATTTACAAGATTGCTGAGTTTGATATGATACACAGGATATGATATATGATGCAATAAACTCGATTATTCTGCTCTCAAATGTAAGGATGACTGTATGAAACAAGAAACATTTACCACAAGACCATGAGACAATTTTAAAGATAAAAATAGAAGATAAAGATGATGTAAAGTACACAGAGAGCGGATACAGTAGTGGCTTTAGACCGGTTTGTATCCTCGGCCAAGTTGTTTTACACTAACGTGCAATGCACACTTGCAGGGATTATGGTGAAGGATTCACTGTAGTTGTGCGCTGTGCTTCTCAGCTTTTGCTCCACTGGCCTCAGAAATGACTTTTATGTGTCCTCTTGTACCGAAAAGTGAACGACACCGGGCTATCATTGGGGCCTGCATGTGTTTTGGGAGCTGACCACCTTTGGAAATGCAGCACAGAATTGTCATTATCACCACACCTGGGGACGGGGCACGCTTACTGCACTGCCGCCCCCCTCGTTAGCCATGTCGTAGGTCTGGGAGGGTGCACAGCGCCCATTCCCCCCAGCCACCCCCCCAAGCTGAAGTTCAGGCGGTTTGCCCGCAGGGCTGGGAAGTTAGACCAGACACTGGAAACTCAAGTTCTGTCTACCCAGACATTCTCGGCACCCGCAGAATTCGCACTTTCCATGGAATTTCCTTCCTCTGCCCCAAAGTCCTAAGAGCTACTTGGTATCTGCGCTCGTCAAGCCTGTGTTACCGGCCCAATCAGAGAGTCACTCTCTGTGCACTATTTGTCTCATGGAACCTGACACTGGGCAGCCAATTATTTGTATACAAACTTTGTTACGGACCCCGAACGAGCAGTTCTGGAGGTGGAAATGTCATTTTTAAGCAGCCAAACATATGAGAATATATACTACAATAGTTCCAGCAAATCTTTAGAGTCACACCTGACCACAATTTAGAAAAAAAGCGCTTAGAACTATTATTTTAATGAAAACCCAGCGACAGCAGGTGCGTAGACACAGTAGGCCGTAATACCCTCTCGGGCAAGTGACAGCTGGACAGTGCTGGCAGAGCCAGGCTAAGGATAAAGGGGGGGGCGGGGGGTTACATGCAGGGCAGACTGACTGGAACAATGCAAAAACATGCACAAGCCATTATGAAGCTTGACACTCAAGGACAACCAGTTTCAACAGAGTGCCACTTTACCTGGCGCACCAGATGTAAATCTATCGCTAGAGGAAAATTCCAGACCCCACAGGTCTTTTCCCAGAAAGCTTTAACCGGCACAGACGGGACGCCTCCACCGAATACAAGAATCCCTTTGCTTTCGTTCACACGACGGCCCAACCTTGAGGAGGCCTGATCACATACCGCAACTGCTAATGACAGGGAACGGAACCGAACATGTGCTGATGCATTTCAGACAGGAATCCGCCGAAATGCAAACGGCCAGTATGCACGGGGCGTACTGATGAAAAGGCAGAAGAGGAACGGGCGGGGGAGGGGGGGGAGTGCA
>JAODLD010000051.1:1309111-1341007 GCA_026781065.1 Mormyrops boulengeri | reverse complement strand
GCGCCCCCCCCCCCCCCCCCGCCCCGGGGGGGGCGCCGCCCCCCCGTGCTGCCTGAGGGATTAAACAGCACTAATTGCTGGCGTCTTCCATACGGAGCACGTTTCTTAACAATTCAGCGCGGAACGGAGCTACAAAAACTCGCGGAATGCATTTTTTGAGAGTGCTGACAGAGTTATGCTTTGTCGGGGCACAGAAATCACTTGCAGACGATCCTTCTGGGGGCGGGATGGACAGAGGGACAGATACAGAGGGAGCGGGGGTGTTATCCGAGACTCAGCTGCTCTTATCACCGTCGTTATGAAATACAGGTGACCGCGCCAGTACATGCCCTCTGTGCCGGCCCAACCCAGGCTCCGTGTGTGAATTGGCTCCACGGCTCATCACTCCGCGGGGCTGTTTACACGACGACCACATAATAAGTGCTGTTTACATTGCAACCGCTCAGTAAAGCTCATTAGTCTTCCTGCAGCTGCAAGTGGGAAATGTAGTGACTGGGGTGGCTTGACTCTTCAAGACTGACCTTTCGGAGGCGTTTTCAGCAGAGCTCGGCACATATGTCTGCACCGCTCTGCTGCAGGAGCGCGCTGCACCTTTTCTGCTGTATTTACTGCACTTTACAAACTGTCCACCATTTTGAATCACGTAACACTGATTGCAATGAAGACAATGGGACGCCAAGTCGATGAAGGTGACTCCGGAAGTAGCAATGATTTTTTCCAACAGAAAAGGGGCTCTGGGAATACAGGCTGGGCAACAGAGTCAGCTTGACTGAGAGTGTCCGAGGATGTTACCGTTAAAGAACATTTCCATGCACGAAGTCATCACCAACACTCAAAGGCAAATTTAATCAAATTCACGGAAAGAAAATATTTGCGCCAGCACGCGTGCTTGTGTGAATATGTGGGGGACCTCAAAAAAAAAGCCAAGACTGCCACCCCCTGGCTCTCTCTGGAACTGCAATACACCATAGATGCACTTTACAACAAAACAAGGTCCCAAAAGAAAGTTACAGAAATAAAGGGCTGCGACAGTCTTTACTCAGCTTCTCAAGAATTAATGAATCAGCACTCGTATGATCTGACGCAACTGAATCTTCTCAACTACAGCAGGAATACTATCGGTTACATCTTCTATAGCAGCTTACCCAGAACAGGATCACAATCTAAACACCAAGATAAGCCATCTTCATAAACCAAAACCTCAACTTAAATGAAACGCAATACAAAACAATCGATGATCAAAATCTAGCTTCAACAACTTTTCTATGTTACGCAACATCCCGCTGAGTGTTACTGCAATGATGAAACACAGGAAGTCTCTCTGATGACACAGAGCCTGACAGTAAGACGACCGGCCCTGACAGTCAAACAGCCGGCCCCCAGACCCACGAATGCTGTAACTGCTGTCCCCTGTAGTTGTACCTCATCCAGCAGGGACAGCTGGGAATGCCCCATGGCGGTCTCTCTGCATACCACACGGTTACTTGTCACACACTGTCAGACCCACACAGACCCACCACAGACCTACCGAATCCACTGAAGGCACGGTAACTCTTTCTGAGGCGAGGCAGACGCCAGCGCCGCACAGCACAAGCCTGACACTAGCCTTCCATCCACCTTCTACTCATCCACAGCAGTGTTAGGGGCTTGGAGCACACAGAAGGCGGCACAAGGCCGGGGAACATCTTGGATGGGATGTCAGTCCATTGCAGGGCACACACCCACACAAAAGCATGATTTTGGCCTAGAGATATCCATGAAAAATGATGAATCCATGAGAATATGCGAGCGCCACCCCTTCGGCACACAGCAGCTGAGGTCTCCAGGTGTGGAAACACTCCTTTATCTCGGTTAATCATTAGCTTGTCATTACCCCGGCGGGAACTAGTAGCCCACAGTCAGAATACTGCTCTTGCTAACTACAGATACCTGTAAAAGTACAACTCGAAAGCAATTACACTCCTGGTTAAGAGTTACAGCTGTTGACAGTATGGCTGCAAGTCATAATGGGAACGGCAAGCCGCGCTGGTTTAACATGTAGCCTGTCTGTCAAACACGCGAGCTGGGAAACCGCAGCTCAGCACTAAGCTGGGGTGGGGGCCCCACAATGGGACAGAGAGAACCCCCCCCCACCCCCCGATTAGCGTTCTGCGGCTGAGCAAGACAAGAAACAAGCAATGACTTACCTGAAATTCTGCCTGCCTTCATTTCCTGAGACCCCTCACACAAGCACGCGCAACATGTGATCACCGCAACCTCTTCTCTATTCGTTTAAAACTTCCCGTTCTGACTATTCTCTCTCCTAGCTACAATTATACCAGAAATCCGAGGTCCTGCACAGCCATACACCAATGGCACGTGCTTTATTACAGTCTCCCTGTTTTATTTTACAGGGTTTTTTCTGCATTCATGCCTCAGATGTATGACGCATTTGAAATGGAAAATCCTGTTTATATGACTTATGCTCATTACTTGCCCATTCGTTAGTAAATATGCTTCATAATGCTCATTGTAAGCTGTACATATAATGTTCCCTTTATCAGCCCAGAAATTTTAAGTGTTTTTTTGACAAGTAACAAGCCAAAACTTAAACCTGTGACAGCTAACAAGCATTAACAGGCATTGCCAAAGACAGAAGGGAGGGGTCCTTCTGGAGACGCTGGGAAAGAGTGCCACAAATGTGGTTTACATATGAACATTTTATTGTCGTCCATCTAGATGAAGGAAACCTGGAAGACCTCCTTGCTCTCCTAAATCGCAGTAAAGACGGATGGATCAACTGCTGTCTGAGAAGAGAACTGCCCAAGGGGGGTTAAGAAAACAGTGTAGGGAGGGGGGAGCCTGGCAAATAAACCGCAGTGAGGTTTTGGTTGTGAATGGCGCTTGTCGGATTTGATTCTCGCAGACAGAGGCGTGTTTTTGTGAGGTTGCGTTAAGATACCTGCCCCGCGGGGTCAGTGCGCAGGGTGGAGCTGAGGTTAGGGGCAGTATGGAACCACACGTCTGCGCCTTTCAGCACCTCCCGGCAGCCCGCTGGTACGGACCACCCTGCTTCCAGCACCAGGCCCCGGGGAAGGGGCGGGTACCAAATGCCGGCTCCTCAGTCTCTACACAAACACACATGCGCATACACACACAAACAAGCGCGAGAAGTGAAGAGCCGTGTGACTGAAATGTTGCAGACTGAAGCTTCCTTGGGCATGTGAACGGGCTGGAGAACGAGACGGCCCAGAGGGCGGGGAACTCCATATCTACAAAAACGGTCCTGGGACACAGGAACCAGGCCGTAGCCAAGCCATACTGTGAAAAGAGACCCGTTAGTTTGTGGCAAATAGGTCCAAGCAACTAGAGGAGGCGGGACCAAGACATCTGATTGGTTGGTCCTGCCTCCTCTACTTGCTTGGACCCACCTCCTCTACAATCTGATTGGTTATCTCTCTGAACCAATCATTTTTCTTTATGCAAGTACTCCCATGAGCGATTCTTTACAGCATGGTTCCAGCGCATCATGATTTACTTTGTGCTAATTTCTGCTAGAAAGTCTGTGAGAATCGCTGTGTTATATTAGCATCAAACGGTAGCGGAATTAGCATTCGCTGGTGTAAATTTGCATTATGAATCCATTGTTTTCTTGTTCCATAGCAGTTTTTTAAGTAGGCGGTTGGAAACTTGCAAGTGCACAGTTATCGGTAATGCATTGGTACATCGCGATATGCGATACTACTAATAATGAATAATACATAGAATATGCCCTTCATTCCTTGAAGTAATCCATGCATATCGACGCAAATCACCGGTATCTCAGTGCATTTCAGCCATTCAGATGGTGGTGATGCAACCAGCTTGGTTTAGTCACACTTTCGGCCCCGTTACTATCAGGGGCCAGTCAGCGCGGGTACGGCTTGCATGAACGGAAAACCGCCTCTTCTCATGTAGCTGGGGTCCGGCTCGGTTCTCGGTGCCACTGGACAAGCACCATAAGCCAATCTCCTGTCGCTAAGCTGAAGTCACGCTTGACACGGCAGGGTACTCACTGGGACTGGTAGGGTCCGAGGACTCCACTCTCCTCAACCTGCCGCTCGCAGTCCTGGCTATACCTGATGGAGAGAGAGGGATTAGCACAGACGGGCAGCAATGGGATGGTAGCTTAACATCAAACAGCTTTGCCTGCCTCTCCAAGTACCACAACGTCGTCATCAAATATAAACACACAAAGACTGTGTCCTCTCCTCCATTTTGAAATCCCGTTCTTATACCAATCCAACGGTTATCAAATCATTTGATCGGAACTCGCGCCATAACTCCACAGCTCCAGACTAAGTGAGGGTTGATACAGAGAACGTTTTTCAACGTTGACTAAACAAAGCTTAACGGGTGGAGGAGTTGTCGCTACATATTATTCCCAGGTCAATGTAAACTTGACTGTCATGAAATTCTGCACCGCACTGCATAAATGCAGAAAGAATTTTGCATCTATTCAGTCAATGACTTGACAACCATGACAGTCGCCATGGTTACGAAAGATGGCATTTTGAAGGCTGTGACACTTCAACCACACAGCGACAGACTGGAAGCCACATATGGTGATTCTGGCCGTATGAATGTTCACCGATGCCTGTGGCTTGAGGAATGAAACCACGAGGGAAACCTTACTTTCCAACTCGCCCTAAAAGCAGGACAATAGCTGTGCAGTAGCTGAACAATAATGCTGCACGGGCCTAAAAGTGCTTCACCAGAGGAGTACAATGCTCACTTTCAGACATTCCTTGAGGAAATTTATTACGTTACTACGATTTTTCTTTATACTTTTCTTATTCGACATTTACTTTAAGAAACTCTCCAGGTTTGATTCATGTTTGAATGGTTAATTTTTATGGAAGAACAGATTTAAAAAATAAATGAAGAAATACCTTGCACCGTAATTAAATGCGAGGGAGTCTGAGTATCAATCAAACAAGGGTTTCGACAAAGTGCACCGCCTAGAGGCAGCCTGAGGACATGACGACAGGGCGCAAAAATGAAGGGCCTTTTGAGCAAGCGTGCTCATAACTGACCAATCAACAGCCGCATCATGACCTATTGACCAATGAGGAGACGACTGTATCAGCTGTGAACAAATAAAGGCGAAGCAGGTCCCGCTTGCCAGCAGTCAGCTTGGGCGGGGACTTGACCGAAGAGCGGATTAATACTGAATCACCACTGTCTCTTAACTTCACTGCATTCATTGTTTTGCAGTTATATGAAGCCTGTTTCAACACTTACGTGTACTCTTCTCTACTCAGTTTCGCAACCCTTCCATAAATGACATTTCAGATGCTGGGGGGGGGGGTTGGTATTACATGTTGAGACAGTGTTCTAATGTTGCAGCGTTATTATCAAGGGGAACAACTTGCCTAAGTACAAGTCAAGGTGGCGTGCCAACACGGGAAACAAGCCCTACACGAAAAGGTGATTCTGACAAATGATTCATTTCCAGCTCGTGTTATTCAGAAAAAAAAGTAACATATCCTTGTCAGTCCCCATATTGCACAGAACTGTTGAAAATAGTTTTGGCTATAAATGTTCCAATCCAGCTCTACGTTAGTTTAATAAATTGAGTAACACTACATCCACGTTGAGCGTACAAACCGGACACGTGGGAAGGCGTGGTAATTGCTCACAGCCTAAACTGTGCCGAAACATTTATCTCACCCCCTTTGATACCGCATTCATTGGACTGAACCTAGCAAAACAGTATCCAGATGAACTCAAAAACACAAGTCTGAAAGGAAGGAAAGCACAACATAAGGTACCAAGACATTAAATAAGACTAATGTTAAAGCATGAATTTGTATATCTTTTCCCTCTTAGTTCAATGTTTGTAAATGAAACAAAATCTCTACAGCCAAGGCTAAGTTAAATACTGCGGAGTATGAAGTAGGTTGGCAAGGCGGCTTTCCGCTGTCCTGAGACACTGCTCCCGGCATTTATTACTCACATGTGAGTTAATGGTTGACTACAGGTACCCGTGGGTGTGTCAGGCTGTCTGAACCAGTGACCATCAATCACATGACTGGCCACAGCAACACCGACACCCATGGCAGAGTGTTAAAAGGGAAATTTATCTACCCCTTAAGCTAGCTGATACTTGCTTATCTGTTTAGGACCGTGCAAATCCCAGTCTTCAGTTATGCGCATCGGAGGAGAAGTAGTGAAATTTTTGCAAGATGCAGCTTGTCTTCGCTCAGACAATGCAGAACGATATGCGACGGTGACTCAGGCAGTATCGGGAAAGCCCAGCATTCCTGCTTTCTTACAGTGCGGAGACCAGAGCTCAAATCAAATCATAGTGATAAAACAGCTGCACACCTCAAAGAAAAAGTAAACCATTACACTTGTAAATATCCAATGGAAGAAACCTGCCCTTGAACGTAAAGGCTTCTAATGTTCTGAAATTCACGTGATCTTTTTGTTATATAAATATAGAAAAAAAAACGCTTCTGCATTTCTTGCTAGAACTTTGTTTATATGCATACGCCGGCTCAAAGGTTTCCCTCTCTTAACTTTCCGTGACCCACTTATTTCAACCAATGCTAACTTTTAACCAGAAATTTTATATGGTAAAAAATGTCATTAGTGAGAGTAAGTTGCAACTGGGATAACTAGTTTGTCAACAGTTTAATCCAAATTCTGAATGCAAACTGCTATTAAACATAATTTACCGTTTACACCACAAAACCGCAAAGCTCTCGTTTGTTCTGCTAGTTTGCTAAAAGATTTCACAACTGGTGACGCATAAAGTACTAGATATTCTGGATGACAACGAGTACAAGCGGGTATAAACTTTATACGTATATAAATTGCCATGTATATAAATGAAAAGATGGGATAAGGAATAAAATGTCAGGCAGCAGAAAATGAACAATAAATAAATGCAAAGCAAAACAACGTCCTTAGAATAAAAATCGCGTATGATGAGGACAGCTGAGCAGCGTGCCGATCCCCGTAGGCTGTGATTTCGCTTAGGCGCGTATTCATTCCCAATGGAGAGCTGTACCATATTAGGAACACGCCTGCTTCCCCTTGTATGTCCGTCTGCGCGAAGTATGCGGCTAGGAGGTCAACGCACCCCAGGATCAGAACAACTACTTTTACCGGCACAGAGTTCATTAACACCGAGCACGTTTCAAAATGAGCCGAAGTATTAACAAATACAAAACGCAGATCTTTCCAGGCAAATACGGCACCTGTATATCCCGATTTCCTCATGTTCCGTCTTGATCGTAGTGAAGAAGAAACTTTAAGATCTGATTTCACTTTTCTTTTAACTTTCCAGAAACACAGTATTTTTGAGTATAATCGTCTTCATTAAATGCTCGGATTTCGAAAAGCAGCTTGGCGGTGCTGGATTAATGTCCGTGAAAGTTTCCTTTGTTCATTCTACGTGCTTTCCTGGAGAGACCTCTGCGCATGGAGTTCTTTACTGATCCGCACTTGGACGAACAAAGTTCATTGCCATTTAACCTGTACTTATAAATGAATTGGGTACTTCAACTAATTGAACTGTCTGCGTGCCGACAAAAAGAAAAATCAGGAGCGTGGACAGGCTTGTACCTGACCTTTTTACGCACATCCTATTTTGAGGCGGGACCTGTCTGTACAGTAATCCTTCTCTCAATAAAGAAAATTCCCAAGTTGCATACGCGTTTCGTCCTGGTCTCCAGGTCGGCATTCTAAGGAGGTTAGTTAGTTTAAACCAGGTAAACCATGTATAGTTGCGATAGCTCCTTTAAGCAATTATGTTAACTACATGGTTAATAAATACGAACAAGTATCACGCAGTTACAATACTTGTGCGGAGAAAAAAAAAACTCACTGAAGTAATTAGTGCTAATTACATGCAACGTGATTTTGCTCTCTAGTTAAGATGCAAATATCTACACTCTAAATCCGTTTTTGATATAATCACAGGTGGCATAGTGGCTACTGGACACAGATTAACAGTAAACAGATAATCAGTAGAACAGTGATAAGGGGCTATTGGCAATTAACACTCAATTAAAAGTATTTTAGCAATTGGTATTTATGGCACAAGCATAGTAGCACGAAAGAGAATACAGGGAGAAAGGGAGAACCAGAAACTAACTTTAGTGGACTAAGCACATTTACTTTTTCCAAGATAAATTAATCCCACATGAACATGCAGCGGAATATGATGCAACAGGATTTTATTCATAAATATTAGTATTATTAACGGGGGTAATAAAGAGCAGGGCGACTTGCATGTAAGAGCATGCGGTGTGCTTCTAGATGTTGACAGCTATAACATAGAAGGTATGCCATGCATCAGCCCAAAGATGACGCTGTCTCCATCCGCTGTGGTGACCGCACCATGAGTTTGTTCCCTGGGGCCATGGTGCCGCACGCCCTCCCCGGCACCACCCACAGCCAATCAGCAGGCTTCGCCATCAGTGCGGCCCAATCAGCAGCCACCTAGGACCACGCCGTTTTTACAGACACGGCCCTTATAATGTGCCCTGTAATCTTCTGGCCTGTGAACGGAGCTCACATAAATGCCGATGTCTTCGGCTGTATTTTTCATCCGCTCTGTGAAAATGGCCATAACGGCGGACAATGGCGATGACGTGTCAGTGCTGGCGAGCTTTTAAAGACTGTGGTTTCCCCAGTGACTGGCTGGATTTTCTGGAGCACGTTGCCAGGTCTGAAGCTATTCTGGTTAACTTCGGAGATAGACCGTACAGACGTCGCATTTCTCCCAGCATACTGACAATTGAAAACTACTTGTATCTTCTTACAAACAGAACCTTCTAAAATTCAACAATTCCAACAAACCGCCATATGTAGCGTATGCCAAATTAAATCCTAATTTCAAATTGTGCTTTTGCTATAGTCAAAGTAATGTAAGCATACTACTGCCAACGAATTTAAGCTGCAAACACATTCCAAATGAGGATATTTTTTTTTAAATAAGAAGGTTAATTGTGTAGAAACTGACCCCTAGTGGCCGCATGGTGCATGGCAGATTGTGACATTTATTCCTATCCACGGGCGCCGCCCACCCCCCTTTAAGATGCCCTTGCTACTAACCTTGACTTTTCTTTGGTAGAGCTGAATACTGAGTACTACAGACGCTCCTCTACTTACGAACTTTCAACTTACGAACTTTCAGACATACTAACGAAGAGGACTGTAAGTCCAAATCGTGTTCACTGGGCTCCCGTTTCCTGTCCGCAACATCAATTATTTTTCTGCGCTCCAATTCCGCTTAGTACGACTCCTGGCCGCTACTCCCGCCGCGCAGCAGCGTAGCGTGCGTACTCCCGGCATCATAGTTCTTAGTACTTGCGTATACCCTCAAAATGATGGTGAATAACGACTTACGAACATTTCAAGTTACGAACAGCAATTCGGAACGTATCTCGTTCGTGAGTAGAGGAGCGTCTGTATATATTTCCAGATGCTTTGATCCAACATGATGAGGGTTATAACTCTGGTATTATTATCTGCTAACCAGTGACCTTCCAATCGCAGACCAGATATTAACCTAAACACTACCGCGCACTACAGCCATCTGGAATCAAAATAAACCCATCCTGTGTCTCAGTTAGACGGCCGAGACACTATGCTTGCGTAATAAGTTTGATAATCTGGCGTTTTGCTCATGGGAGAAAATGCCGTATCATACCATCTAGAAAGAATGAACTCTTAACAGCTCAGAAATCTTGCACCACTGGATTAACATGATGACTGTCTCGGGGACTTCGTACATGCTGGGATTACCCTTGCGGCTGTGTGTGTGTGTGTATGTATGTATATATACACACACACACACACACACACATAGTGTTGGGGAGTAGCTTAGTTTAGTGAAAAAGGTGAAAAACACCAAGCAATATGACCTAAAGATGATATAATTTTATTATCGTACAGTATATTATACATATACTAAGATAATTTTTGCATATAAAATAAAGGACCGACTTACAACTAAATCGACTTACGACCGGTCAGTTGGAACAGATCCCGGTCGTACGTCGACCGGGAAATAAACTCGTCATAAGCTTAACTGTCCCACACGACATGACGTCCCACATTACCTGAATTCACCCTATTATTTCTCTCTTTACAAAGATGGGCATTTTCAACTACCAGGAGTTTCTGGATTGATGTTAAATGCATTTTAAACACTTTCATTAAAATGCATAAGAGCATTTTGGTTCTTGGACAGATATATATATATATATAAAAAAAAAATTGATGTGAACTTTCTATATCTCACACTGCGATTCAGTTCTGAAGCTTTGAAACTTTTTTGAAACCTTATTGCGACTTAACAGTACATTGTTAAAAAATAGATATTCATATTATAAATAGCTTTGTTGTAGTTAGATACTTTTTCTCTGTAGCTTGTAGTGTAGCTAACTACTATATTAAAGCAGTAGTTTGTTCAAAGTCAGCTTCCCCAACACTGTGTGCGTTATTCCTTATTGTGAGTGAAATTCGAATAAAACGTACGCAGTTCCCCTTACAGCGTACCACAGCCAAAGGTCAAATCATCAGCGTTTAAATAAGAAACTCTCTAAACCAGGGGTGGCCGGTGTGTGCTGGTTTTTGGGGTAACCTTTAGGCCAGCTGTTCAAACCCAGGTGTGAGGACTCTTCAGCCAATCAGCCCTCTATTTAGTGACCTACTTAGGCAGTTGCAGTGAAAACCCGCACACACAGCGGCCCTTTCTGGATAAGATTGGCCAACATCCCTTGTTTCGACTATCTGAAAAGCCCATGTCTCTTCTGAGAATCACAAATCAAGTTTTTAAGACACGTAGGGTTTTGTCTGCACGTCCGAGTAGGATTTTTAATCAATGACTTTACGATTCACATTCTGTCACAACGCATTATATAATAATGCTGCATTAATACCTGCAGTAATAACTCGACAGAATGCAACAAATTGAATGATGGTAATAATAATAATGATAATAATGATGAAGATGATAATAATACTGATGATGATGTGATAATACGGTAATGTAAATTAAAATTAAATTTGTAACATTTTGTCAAGTTATTACATAATGCAGCGTTATTACATAATGCGTTGGTACACAGTGTGTTATTATGTAATAACATCACATTATGTGATGAAAATTTGTTATTACATAATGCATTGTTACACATCCACAGATCCATCTTTGATGGCTGCCTATCCAGTTCAAAGCCGTGAGCCAGGTTTAATGTTATTAAAATACATGATTAAGTTTTAGTAATTTAAGTAACCTACAACAGGGTGACCATCTGTTATCTTTTTGCTGCACTTCTTGGTACATAAAGCTTCTGAAATTCCCTGGGATTTTGCTTTATTTCATGTTGACATATCGTTTCTACAGTCAGCATGCTTTCTGTATGTATAGTTGCGTTGCTTTGATGCAAGTCCTTGCATCCTGTCCCCGTTGTTCTCTTTTGTCGCAAAGCATAATATGGTAAAGCCTACCTACCTTATTGGATTTAAGGTAGTCTGGGCTAAATGCAAATGCAACTGTATGAAGATAAAAGTACATTTAAACGGGGGTACCTTAAATCCAACAAGTTATCCAGCTAAGCAAGAAATCCTGCTCTGTGATACAGGCCCCTGTAGTTGTTACAACAGTGCTACCTAATAAAGGACGTGGCACCCAGACCAGAATCATACTAAAATAATTTGAAAATGGGTCTATATACTAAAATTTTCATATATCAAATTTAGGTCTTAATGGGCAAAAGGCAACTTCGGAAAATGTTTTTCTATTCTGTTGTTGAAGGTCTTCATATGAGACACTGCCGACGTCCTGTCAGCTGAGAAGGGCCGCAAAAACCACAATCAACATGTTTACATACTGCATTCAGGCCAACTTGCAATACTTGCAAACATGCTTTTGTACTGTAAGGAACCCACTTGCAGAGTCTCCGCAGTTTCAACAAAACGGTGGTTTATTGAACAGTAAAAATAATATAATGTAATACAGTGTAGACATACACCGGGTATTCAAAGGCAGCTCAAATACAAACTAAGGACAGTTCTTCACCCCCCTTTATACCCCAAAAGACCCTCCCCAACAAGGTGCTGTGTGTAGGTGTTGTGAATGAATTTGCATATAAAGAGTGACCCCCTGGACTGTGAGGAGCCTGGGGCAGGACAGGATGGAGACTTTCTGACGATTATAATTCAATTATCTTCCTTATCACGCCCTAGTGGTGCCGACTGGAACCCCCATTCTCTCCCTGGCTTCCCCCATGAACATTAATTGCTAACACTGTTTGTATTCAAATAATCAACCAAGAACATTGGGACATCTTTACTGCTTTTCCTTACAATTCTGACTTACTTAAATTACACCGCTATGCATTCTGAAAAAAAGTGTTGGATATCTCCATGTCTGAAGGTGATTCTATGCAAATTTTGACATGCTGATTTCAAATAAGTAGCTGAAATTTGGCTATAATGTCAGGATTTTTCACAAATCAAATGTTTTGTTTTCAGTACCATGTTAAAATGAACTTTAATAACTTTTAAAAGTTATTAAATAAAATTTAATAACTTTCGAATGCAACCAGGCACGATAAAATGGGAAACAATATCAGAATAGGCTTGAAACACTGCAAATGGCAGGTGTATTTTCAAACTTGATCAGTTTTATTTTGCAAAAACCTGATTGACGATACAGATGATTTCAGGAGTTCACAGCGACAGTCGAATCATACGCTTGATCCCCAAGCTTCATGCCAAAGTACATATCATAGACTTTCTTCACAAAATCAGTTCTCTTTGTCTCTGTAGAACATGGGTGTCAAACTCCAGTCCTGGGGGGCCGGAGCCCTGTGTAACTTAGTTCTTTCCCTGTTCCACCACAAATGATTCAACTCAAGAGCTATGTGGTAATTAGCACAAGGACATGAATGAGGTGTGTTAAATGACGGGAAACCCAAAAATGTGCAGGGCTGCGGCCCCCCAGGACTAGAGTTTGACAGCCCTGCTGTAGAGTGTAGCTTCCACAGAGGTAGCAAAGTGAATCTGGGAAATCAACAGAACTACTTTTAGATGAACAGCTTTTCATAGTTTGCATTGGTGTTAATATCTCACATAAAACATTAAAATAAATTGAGCCCTGGTGATTTGGTTGAGCATATTATACATGAAAAATTTTACGCTACAGGTAGTTTCATCAGATATAGAATGGATATTATTTTTGAAATCAGAACATCAAAGTAGAAAAACATGCTTTTTGCAAAACATCAGAAATCATGTATAGCAGTGTTATCCATCAAAAGAAATGATAAAGGCAGAATACAGTGCCACCTTCATGTAATGGAGAGATACAGTTTAAGAGGTGTTAAGAGAAGCACTGAGAGCAGTGTTAAGAAGTCACTCCTCAGAATGTTACAGGGTATTTGTTAATTCAAGGTCAGATCTCTCCCATGACTGCTGTTGAGTTTCATTCTCACCGATACTTTTACCCAAGAGGAAGTCCCCACCCACCAATATGACCTCTGCTTCAGAGCAAGCATGTACTCATATCGTAAGTCACCAAGCCGTCACCTATGTCAGTAGAAATAATAATAAAAAAAAAAAACTACGATGTTAGACCAGTGTTTGCCAATCCGGTTCTGGGGGACCTACAGCAGTCCATGTTTTTCAGGAGCTGGGAGGGAGCAAAAACATGGACTGCTGTGGGTCCCAGAGGACACTGCATTAAACACTGCATTACACTGCATTAGATGGCGTTTTCACCCTTTACACTTTAAAACTCCTAGAAGAAATTATGGCCAGCATTTTTCACATTTGTCAGCATTGTGACGGCATGTGTGGTCCAGGTATACCTTACCTTGTGGGGACCAAATGTCCCCACAACGTGATGAATACCCATTTTTTTTTACCTTAAGGGATTTCTGGCTGCATTCCAAACACATGCATCACTGAAATGCTCAGTGTATGACTGTACATGCTCTGCGATGACCTGGCACCTGTTCAGGATGTACCCCCTGCAGAGGTGGAAATTTCAGGCCGAGAAAGTAAAAATCCAGACCAAGTCTTTTTGTTTCAACCAACTAGCTGAGCACTCTGTGACTGAGACTCTTCAACTGGATGGTTGAAACGAAATCTTGGTCTGGACTTTTACGTTCTGGACTGGAAATATCCACCTCTGGCCTTCTGCTACTAGGGGAACAGGCTGTAGGATCCCTGCAACCTTGTCTAGGACAAGTGATCAGACATAGGACAGACTATTCTTTTTCCATTTTCTATTGAAATATTTCTCACACAGATCTTCTGGGACCCAAGAGACCTTTCAGGTACATAAATTGAAAATGTTATACATGTTAAAAACAAGGAAGAACCCTAACCCTTCTATATTCTTTTACGTTTTTATTATTTTGCCTCACTTATATTAAAATGTACATATTTTAGTAGAAAATGGGATGAAAAAACAAGATATGGCTTCTTCCAGAATAACTGTTCTGTAATACGGTAATATAAGAGGTAATGCATCAGATTTTCCTAACTAGTTCTTCGCTTTAAAACTCTCTGATATCAGCATTATTGCAGCTGTATGATCTGCCACCTACAGTTCAGCCTGCTCGCGTTTCGAAGCGTCGGCACCGCTGACGTGCATCTGCATCACTTCATAAACGCTGTCGGAGCATCTGCCCGGGACCTTTCTCTCGCGCGACTTCTTTACCTGTCAAATAAATCGACGAAGACATCGCAGAATTTAAAACGCACGGCCAAGTAGGCACCATACCCGACCTCTCTTCACCCAGTAATAATCACCTTAGGAATGAGCCAGATGATGAGTATGACTATATATATGAAGACAGACAGCACTAAGAAGACAATGGTCAGGATGAGGAAAATTTCTTGGTCACCTGAGTTTCAGAATAAGTGGAAAAACAGACATGTATGTCAATAGCAACATTAAGCACTTTCCGACTCACGTAAAAATTTTGTTTCAGAGCAGTTACGTCAAATAGCTACATTAAAAGACTGCAGAACCAGTCTGACACCTACCAGCCGCTGAAACACTTGACTGGGCAGGGATGCACCTGATTTCACCTGTTAGGCACATTAAATGCAGTAACATTACGCTCCTGCAATCTGACAATTCGTCACTTTATTCTCAGACTCTACCTCTGTGTCTTGCATGTGTATATATGAAGTGTCTACAGTGGTTTTTGTCTTATATTTTTCGCATTAGTCTTAAGTATTTAAATGCACAACATTCATATAATAATAAAACCCGAACATTTGTAGCTGCATTCACGAGCTTTGCCGGAATCTATTACCGTAATATAGGATTAAGCGCATGACAGGTCAATGTAGGGACAAGGATAGTAAATATTTTGCCAAAAGAAAATTTACTGGCGATTAATAATACTGGTACGACACTGCAGGATACAGCAGCTGGAATCTGGCATTACATATGTATTTCTTCGTATTTTTGTTAAAGTTTTTAGGTCGGCATCGGAATAAACTTACCGCTGACGAAAACTAGCGTGGCACGGCCATTTGAAAGGCCGCCTGCGGATTCATATCTGCAGTAGTAAATTCCAGAGTCGAAGTCCTTCACTTCGGTTAGCGTGAAGCGGGGGCTCTGTCGGGTCCCCGAGATGATCACTCTGCTGCCCCCCCGCGCTTCACGCATAGGATCAGATGACCCACCGTAGGAGAACAAACGGGTGTCCTCTTTATACAGATATACTGACCGAATGTCCAAAACACTGTCCGAGCAATTGATGGAAAACCCATCTCCAGGCTTCAGGTACAAAAACCTCCTTTGCGCTGTGGATAGCAAAGAAACTCGGGGATTATCATTCAGGTAACGAATATATACAATCAATCACACAGATGCATAGACATCAGCCTACATAATGCATGGGAAAAGCCGGACAGAAGACAGATGGATGATTTAAAAATACTTCAATACTTCAGTACACTTCATGCATTTTAAACAATGCTAGATGTTTCTCTTAAAGCTGCGCATCTCTGGCACAGCATGACCTTTGTACTAGTTTACACAACAGTTTTTTAACTTATAACTTTAAAATATTATATTTAAAACATTTAAAATCTTAAAGGATTCTTAAAGTCAATTTAAAACAGATCACAATACATATTTTTAAAATGATGAATACGATCGATGTATTCATACTCACCTTCACTAGACAGAATTAGGGTTAAAAATGCGAGTAAAATGAGACGCTCCGGAGAGGCACCCATCGCATTAAGTGGGAAGGCAAACCGCAGTATAGGCAGGTAAAGCTGTTCGGCCAGCCACTGTCGTCCTGCCCAGGCCCCCCCCCCCGGGAAGCTGCGGACAGTCTAGCGAATTATCTCAGCTTGCGGCATGAACATTTCCAGGAAATAGCAAAAAAATAAGAGAAACACCACTAAAATATTTTGCTAGTAAAACACCTTGTATAGTAAACAACAGTTTACGAGAGTAAATACACTTTATGATGTCATTTCTTTTCATTTATAATAAGATCTCAGAAACCACTGAAGTAGACGGTGAAGAATAGAACAAGAAAAATCAATACTAGTACATACTCTTTCTTCGGTTAAAGAAAAGCGCTTTAGTTCCGAGCAGATGCTCTCCCAGTGCCCGTTAACGGCGTTTTCAGGCGATTGTATTACCCACGGAGTACCTTGGAGCAGTAACGACTGAATAAAACAGAACAGCGCAAGATACAGGCTAGCACTGCCATTCAGCGGAGACTGGCAGTTACACACCCGTCTCACGTTCAGATCAACCTGGGAGCGTTTCGGTCGGAAACGATTGTTTTTTTTTCCCCCCCAGAGTGTAACAGAGCCGCTGCTTACTCTGACTTTACAAGGCTATCATCCAAAACTTTTCAATCAGGATTTAACTAAAATAACATGCACAGCTCCGCCAACGCATTAAAATCATAACGGCAAAAAATATATACAGGCCTATTTTAAATATATATCTGCACCAGTTATGTTCGCATGTTCAGTTTTCACACATTGCATCCACCGCGTGAAAACCATGCTTTAATGTGGTAAGAGCTACATCCCTCTAACAGGCAGCGACTTACCACTTTTTCAACTCGATTCAGTTTATTTTTATATAGTGCCTTTCACAACTTGTCCCAAAGTACTTCACAAGAGCGCAGCAATGCATTACTGCACCGTTTATACGAAATGGTGCACGAATCAGCGACGAGGGAAGTGGGACTGAAAGGCAGATGACAGGGGAGAGGAACGAAGAACCCCTGAGTAGGTAGAAGAAAAAAAAAACTCTGTGGGTCCAAGGTCAAACAGCAGCTCCCCCACGCATACCAGCAATATAGAGTTCACCCTGAATCAAACAGTTCACCCTGTTTTAGCGAGGTGGAAACTCTAGTCGTAATCTGTTAGCGATCCAGTGCTCCGAGCAGCACTGTGCACCAAGCTCTGTGTTAGTCGATACGTCGTGGGTTGCACCCATGATGTCACAGTTCGTAAGCGGCATCAATGATGTCACACTTCCATGGAACAGGACCAGCACTCCAGTTCAGATAGCGTCCGCCCTGCGCACCATCCGGACGTCTCGTACCATAATCCCCCTTCTGCGCTGTATGCGGTGTTTGCAGGCTCTCCCCCCAGTTTCTCCAGTACCCTAAGGTCCAGAGACATGCAGTTACACTAGCTGGTGTCTCTAAATTGCCCAGTGAGTGTGAATAAGATGACATGTTCCATAAAATGGACCAGCATCCCCTGGGATATGGTCCCGGATAAGCACTTGGAAGACGGACTGACGGATGACAGCCAACGTTAGAGTTTAATTCAAAAAATTTTAACCCAACACTTCAAAGAGCCCTAAAAATGAAGGCAGACAGGAAATGGAAAATAATCAGTATCGAAAGAATCCTGTAGCCTCACACCCAATGCCTGAATAAGGAAATTCCCTCTTGAGATTGAAAAGACAAACATTTGTGCTTATCGACGTAATCCCCTGCAGGAGAGAGCAGAATTTACTTGGGAGACTGAAATATGCCAACTTTAGCAGTGATCTCCACAACAGTCTATACATCCACTGGGTATTGATGATGTATTTTTAAGCCTCTGTATGATTTTCTTGTACATTGCCCAAACCTGTTCAAAAAATAAACATTACATTCTGTAGAATCCTTAGCTGATTTCTTTAATCACAGTCACTTCAGTCTTGCTTGCAGTATAAAAGATCAAGTTTGTAAGTTAAGGACACTAATGATCCATGTGGTGCTGTTGAGGAAGGACATTCAAAATGCCTGAAACCTACCGTCTGTCACCCTGACAGGTTCTTCATCAAAGCGCCGCTGAGCTAAAGACAATAGATGGTGGGATCGGGGTCACATCAAGGTCATCGATGCCATACTACGGCAAGAATTCCCACAACCACAAACTGAATAAAAAAACGATGGATAATAGTTGAAGTGAGGTGTGGAGGATGGATGAGGAAAGGATGCAAAATGGAAGGCCGTATTGAGGAAGAGCTGGGTTCCCTCTCCCCACGCCGCTCACAGGCTGCTCACCTGCAGCGCAGCCCTCACTCCTCTGAAGGAGAACGAGGACCAGAAAGCCACAGACCAGTGACCCCATGACGATGACGCTCGCTGTGATAGCTTTGTGGCTCCTTATTGCCGCTGCCGCCTTTTCTTGACCTGCAAACATTTCAAATTTCGCTTCAACCAATTATTAATAACATTACTGGAGGAGTTTCTCAAATTAGTCATCCATCCATCCAATTTCTGAAACCACCTATTCTGTTCAGGGTTGCGAGGAATCTGGAGCCGATCCCAGAAGATAGAGGAACAAGGCAGGAAATAACTCATCGCAGGGCAACCAACCCATCACAGGGCGCCAACCCATCGCAGGGCAACCAACCCATCACAGGGCGCCAACCCATCACAGGGCAACTAACCCATCACCACCATTCACTCACACACACACACACCTTTTAGTTTTGAATGGATTGTGGGGGGGAAGCTGGAGAACCCAGAGGAACCCCATGACAATAGGGGGAGAACATGCAAACTCCACACACATGGAACCCAGGCGGAGACAAACCCTGATCCCAGAGGTGTGAGGCGACAGTGCTAACCACAGTGTTAACCACTGCAGCACTGCAGCACTGCACCACCATGCCGCCCTCTCTAATCAACATAACTTTTTGTATTATCCAATGTATACAGCTAATTATTTGACTTGGGGTAATCATACAAACACTATGCAGCAGGAAGCCACCTGCAAGGAGTCCTCAAACTTTCAACTACAACCTATCCATCCATCTATCCAGGTCAGGGTCATTGGGTAAGCTTGGAGTCCACTTAAGGCAGCATAGGGCACAAGGCTGGGCTATACCCTGGATGGGACATGCTGGTACTCCCCAGAGCGCGCGCGCACACACACACACACACACACAATCATACAATATGGGCAATTCAGAGATGCCAATATACCAACTAGATGTCTTGGGGCTGTGAGGGAAACTGGAGCACTTGGGAGGAAGAAACCTTTGTGACACACTAATCATGAAGAGCTGGGGCAGGATTTCAACCCTCAGCCCTGGAGCTAGGAGGCAACAGTATGACTATTCATTTATACAAGTTCCTCCTAAATGGTAATCATTGTGTATTATTTTTGTCACTCTGTTCCTTAAAGCTAAAGCACAGAAGTAGCTTACAGGCCTGAAGGGCACTCTGCATAAAAAAGAAACCTAGATGTACCTGGAACAGCAAAGCTTAGACGAAGTTCAGCCTCGGCCTCCTTGTCCCCAGCACCGTTGACCAGGCAGCATCGGTACCGGGGGGACACGGAGGAAACTCTCCTCACGGCAAACTTGCTGACAAGGTCGAAGCGCCCATCTGCGGTTCCCCTCACCACAGTCTCAGCGCTGCGGGACCAATCTCTGCCATACTGGTCGAACCACCGGATGGCGCCCTTCGGATAACCGCCCTGGGCACTGCAGAACATTTCCACTGCAGTCTCGTCTTGAATGTTACTCTCTGGGACGGAGGACACGATTAGCCCAGTGTACCTGGCTGGAAGGCGAGTATATAAAACAAGGAGAAACACAGAAGAGAGTCCTCAAACATTTTCGAACAGGACAGTCATTTTCCTTACTCAGTTATTTAGCAGCTTCTTTTTTATCCAGAATGTTTCTTTTTGTTGGAAAAAGTGATTTTGCCTTTTAACCAGGACACTGTTCTTTTCATAAAATAGACTTTTGATCGCGGGAAGATTGACTGCATGCAGCAGCAAAGGAACAAAAAAGGCAAAGATACTAACACATTTTACGAAACCTCCAAAGTACAGCCAGTACACACGCCACAACAAGCACTGCTCAGCGTTAAAAAATAAATAGATGTAAATAAGCTACTGGGGACTGTATGTCGACTGGTACTACCCGTTTTAAAACGGAAATGCTGTCCTGACATGCATTATGGATGAAGGTAAGGGCTCAAATAACAGATTATGATTAACAAAAATCAACAGCCAGCAACATCTGTATCAGGAGCCACATTTCTCAGGAAGGCGCTTGGGAGAGTGACAGAGTAAAATTATCAGGTAAAAAGCTACAATAAAGACTAACAACAACCAACAATCAAAAGGACCTGGATTCCGCTTAAGCGCCGAGTTCGTGCTGAATGCTGACGGGTCTCCTATAATCACGCACGTGTCACTAATGTTAATGTGAAACAGCTGGATGAGCCTTTCAATCAAGGAAACAAACCAGACAAAGTGCAAGAAGAACTGAACTCTTTAGCCGAGCATGGGACCCTTTTAGTTTTGAAGTAGTTTGTAAAGCCTGAAGTAGCTCAGTGTCCCGCCCGACATGAATTAGCTGGTCACCCTAGTAACAGTGCTATTCCAGGCTTCAGTACAGACCTAAACAGCCAAATCCTGATGAAATATACAATATACTGTATTACTGGAGCAATTTGTAGGCAATATAGCCGCTTCCCTGAGCTTAAACTGGCTACAACTGCTGCCCCCGGGTATAAAATGAAACTCCGCACAACTGTGGCATTACATATTCCTTCTCTGATGGGTCCCCTGATGGGATGTAATCCCCAAAAATGGGCATTTCACCACTCAATGGACGACCAGACCAGTACCTGTGACTTGCAGGTGTGCCGTTTTCTCAGCAAGGCCCTGGTCCGTCAGCACCAAACAATGGTAAAGCCCTTCATCGGTCACACGGGTGGCCCTCACCAGCAGGGACACGGCGGCATGGCTCTCATTCCAGCTAGGCTCAGCCAGTTGGAAACGGGGGCTCTGCTTCAGCACGCCCCCCATGAAGGACATCAGGGGAGGGGACACCCCCATCTTCCTCCATACCACCGCCACGATTCTCACGGTGGGGTAGCCGGATTTCACCGAACACTGAATCACAGAATCCATGCCATGCAGTCCGCGATTCTCTGGAAGGCAGTTTAAACTGACAAATCCTGTTAGAGACACAGAGAATGAATCTAATGGACTGCAACTTAGCCCACGATTTGCATAAAGGCATATTTAGCTATTATATTTCGTAATAGGTGAAAAGATTTGCTGAAACAGGAAAACAACCGTCCTTAATTATTCTTATGGAAAATGGGACTTAGAGTTTCCAGTTCACCAGCAGCCTCAGCAAAACAGACAGACAGATTCCACCTGCAATGCGGGAGCCCTTTCCTGTATGAATTAGGAACTGGGGTCCCAAAGGTCACTGGGATCCTTCATTGTTAAAGCTTGCAGAACCGCTACTCGCCATTAGAGGGCATGGTCTTCAAGGTGCAGGCATACGCCAAAACAGCAAGGAGTCTGACTGCTGTGGCCATGGTTGGGTCTCTGAGTTGATCTGTGAGAGAGCGATGCAGAGAAGCATCAACCCGAGGATTGGAAAGGATGGTCATTCTGGGCAGGTCTGAAGACTAACCTCAGCATTCAAGGTCACGATGATAGAATCTGGGCGTCTTTGCAGCCCAACTTCGGTCTCTATAGGTACCCTTCAGTGTTAAGAGTGGGACATTCTGTCCTCAGAAAAATCAAATCACCAGCTGGTTACTTAAATGTAATTAATAGAGGAGTGAACTATGGGTTTCATCTCAAATATTAGGATGGCTGATGTTTTGGAAGTTTTTTTTTTGACCACCGCACTCTTACAAGTCAAAAGGGCGTGAAAATCACGCTAACAAGGTTAGAAGACACACTTCAAAGGCTATCAGAAACAATTAGATCGCTTATCTTTCGGCTGCTGCTCTAAATTTGTAACATGGCAATCCATTTAACAGTGCAGCATGTCTATATGTTTAGTAGGGAGCTAAAAAAAACCCAACAAGCCAGCCTTACCGGAAGGAAGACAGTCTGCATAAACGCGAGTGCTCGCTAATACAGACACTGAATTAATATTCTTAATTAGACTAAATCCGTGTTGGTATAGGCCGCAAAACCAGACCTTCCAAACAGCCAAGGTCAATAATCTGCTAAGAGCAAAACGTACAAAGTGAATAAACAGTGACTCAGAAATACGTAAATCAATTGTAACACATTATTCATCGTATTGCGCTAATACTCGTATGTCAACTAAATGCATAACACGAAATGTATAATGATCTATTTAATACACGTCCAAGATAACTCTGAAATACACAATCAATCTCCCAAAAACATCGCAGACTCACAGCCCAAATACTGCGGCCGACAGCTTTCTCTATACCTAAGGTGGGCTTGTTTCCTTCTGTTCGCTTAATTATCTCCCTAATGCAATGACTCGCAAAATGTGGGGCTTTAATGCACCTCTGCCATCCGCCATCCGAAAACCTCCCTGCTCATCAGGAGCGAGATGCCAGCCTTAATCAGCCGGCATAATTGCAATCCCAGAAATCTCTGCGCCAGTATGCAAATCTCAGTATGCTGACATATATACACATACCAAATCTAAAATATGCAGTCGCCCCAAAGACCAAAGATCGTTTGGAAAAGTCTTACTAATCAGAGATTATATAGGAATCCTTGAGCGTTTTATAAATTATGGGTAATACTATGAGTTTTGCCTCGCTATAACAGTTCACATGTCCTGTGCGGTATTAGCGCAGGGCTGCCAACTTTGGTTAGATGGCTGCCGTGAGATTTTCATTTCGAGACAACTTTACACAAACATTCACATGTATATAACAGTTTCATTACCTTATAAATAGTCGGTAGGGTTTGCAAACTGCCCCAACGTGTTTGATGTGGCTAATTTTAGGTTTGTGATTGAATTATATAGATTTGCCGTAAGATTTCTTGCGTGAGGGTTACGCCAGATGCGGGAGAGCTGGCGACCCTCGGATACGCGCTAGAAAAACGATCGGACACGAATCGGTACGTATACTTAAGGGTTAATTCACAGCTGGGGGAATTTCCATAAAAGGCCGTAATACAGCTCGGCCAAACAGCGGGAATATGCTTCACAGTTGCACCAGATCAGGCGCTTTTGTAAATAGCCCTCTCCCATTTTTGGTAACTCCTTTCACTCAGATACAGGCAGCTGTGGGGTGAGAGCGGCTGTCCGCGACGGCGTGGTCTAAATCCTCAGATGGATAACAAAACAGAACGCACAGCAACGACCTTATATCAATCTTTATTTTATTTAGAAATTTGCACATCAGGCATTTAACCATTTACACCGGGGAAGAATGAAAGACAAGCAGAAATTCATGCCTTTTCCAGATGGGCTGATATGGGAGGGGGGGATAAAGTGCTTCTCTCAATGCTTTAGAAAAAAAGGGGACTTTTTATATATAAAAAACTAAATTCCATGGCTCACACGTAAGTGGGGGATGAAAAATACTTTGTGGATGGAGGGGGGAGGGACGCCTCAACCCAGGATCAGACTGGATTTCCCCCCTGGAGGGTTTTTCCGGCCCATGGGGGAAGGCGCAGGTACTGTGGGGACTGAAGGCTGGGGGGCTTCTTCGTCCTTTGGCTCCTCTGCGCTCTCTCCTTCCTCTGCGTATTCTGGAGACACGTGGCAGACGAACCGCTCAGCACGACGGCCGACAGCTTTTAACCGCACCAGCTAATCTGACATGCGGTCGCCGCCGCTCTAGTGTGTGGTGGTGCTACCCAAGGTCACATCTGCTCAACGAAACAAAGCTAAACTCTTATCACTACACCCACGAGGAATGTTGTCCAATTAAACGCTACAACCCCTGCTGCATACAGAACAGGGATCAACTAATGACCCCTAACTGGCCATTTCTTTCAAGTTGAAAGCTTCAAAGGGTGACTCGCATCTTACCAAACTCATTCCTTTAATAGTAGTCATACACTCCTGTTTAGAGACTGAAAAGAGACTCAGGAATGTTAAGAGCACCCCTCTGCCCTGTCGTTACGTTCCGGCAGATAAGATGGCTTCCGCAATGCCTTCTACTGCAGCGCTGTAGCACTGGAGATAAAGCACACTCACCAGCCTCTGCATCCTCTCTCTCTCCATCCTAGAAAAACAAACACAGTCAGGCATTCAAAGGGAATGTGTTCAAATGTCTAAAGCATCTGGTAGCAGTTCAGAACAAACAGAGAATCTGCTTAGTTCCTGCATTTACCCTGTTTGCGCAGCCAGTGTGAGCCAAAAAAACCACAAAAGTGATACAGGACGTTTACAGACACCTGCAACTTGAAAAGCAAAAAGGTTCCTGCCAATCAGAGCAGATGTAGGGAATAGATAAGGACGGCATTCCCATGCCCCAACAATCCTAGTGATTAAAATTGCTGCAGGTTCTACTTAAATATATTCCTCCAGACTGCTGACGTTTTCCTAGTAGGTTCGCTCTTCGAGCAGCATCTCTTACCAAAGTTGGAGCATCGGAAACAGAGTTCTTCTGGACAGTCTGCTGGTGGCACCGTCTCAGGGGGGCGGACGACTCCCCGCACAGCACACCGCTGGCCTTTCCACCTGCAGACAAATATTTGGTTGTGGCCAGAACTGACAAAAACCCGCTGAGCAGCCAGATTCACTTTGATGCTGGTGATCTGCGGCCTGCTTTAAAAAGGTAGGCCTCCACATGGCACCAGTCGTACACTAACCATCCCTGCTCGTATTGCAGGCCGCTAACCCCACCCCACCCCCTACATACTGACGGCAGCTGACGAATACCAGCCTTCCATCGTAGTCCAAGCACATCCCCTGTGAGGGTGCTGGCCCACAGCCAAATCATGAATCTAATCCAGACATCACCCATTGGACAGCGAGCCAGAACTCCATTGATGGAGAACAACATTTGCTGTCCGGGAATGTGGCCTAACTTCTACACAAAAAACCTCGGCAGAGTGTATAGCTATCCATCCGAAAGCACCCACTGGTTTTGTCATTTCAGTTTGCCAGAGAACTACACCATCCGGTCGGCTGGAGGTTCCCAACGCAACACAAACACCTTGTTCTGCTTCAGTAGTTCAGCAGCCTGAAAAGCTCTTTAGTAGTTCCTTCTGGGATCAAAGTGGGTTCCGATCTGGCAGCTAGGCGTGTAAGCCGTGCCACACAGGACTCCGGGAGCCGCGTCACTGCCTCAGCCAGATGCCAAAGTGCTGCGAATCTCACCCCAACCGACAACACACAGGAGTGATTGTAAACCTTGCTAAACTTTTTTTTAAGCTTACTGCACAGTCAAGGTGAAAATACAATGCTATGCATTTGCAGTTTATAGTGCTTATCACATTAAGATCTAGCTGCACATTTGTGCACTGGACCAGAGGGCACAAGGCAGTGGTGCATCCTGAACAGGATTTTACAGCATGCACCCTCACACCTAGTTTAGTAAGTGTCCTGAAAGCAGGCTAGTTAAGCGACTAAATTTAACCAATATCTCTATATATCAATCCTTCAAACAGGTTTCCTGGTCAGGACTTCATGCAATTTAATTTTTAGTTTTTGGTACTTGGATATTTGTCCCAAGTTCAGCAGGTATGGTGTCACCTGATCACTGTACAAAGGCTAGCTTTATGAGCATGTGACTCAATAATGAATCAGCCAACAATTAGGTCATCGCCTTAAACATAACCCCAGTGTGTATTCCCGATAGTAATGAGGGCAGGAAAAGACTGGGGGGGGGGGGGGGAACCCCGCTTGAATTCCGGTTTAGTACAGTAATGGAACAAAAAAAATGGAAAAAAGTGCAGACAACTCAGTATAGGTCTCAGCGTGGACATTCCTTTGTCTAGTCAAGTCCACCCCACACGCAGAGTGCTGAGCAGAAGCTTTACTGGCGCGGATGAGCTGCTCCTTGTACGAAACGTGCCAGCAGATGCCTGAAAAGCTGCGGCAAGCCCGGCACACGAAGATCCCCCTGGACAAGCGAACTATCTGAACCCGTGCTCCAGAACCGGCCATGCTACATGCTTACAGCAGCGGGGGCTCCTCACTAAGGCCACCGGTACTGTATCCACCACCAAAGCAATGCAGGCCTGCTATTTATTAAGAATTCGAGGTAAAACTAGCAGCAACACATACTTCCTCATACCCACCCACTTACTGAACAAGCCTCAATCTTTTGATGTACACCGATGAATACGGACCACAAAAACACCAAGGCCCGGGTTTGGCAGAGTAATTTGACCCGTGAGGTCAGATGGTGAAGCCTACAGTCATAAAAGATGTGGTAATTTCCTGCGATTCAATGGACTACAACTGATTAAAATCCATGCAATCCCTAAAACATCCTGTCAGGATGCTTCATTTAATTAAACTTGGAGGAAGCCAATGGCACGCTTTGGGGGTTGGGTGAGGTCGACACATCACCCCAGCAGCTGCAACCTCGTCTGCCTCGCCTTCTACACATGTCCATGTCTCATACAGTATGAGTGAGCAAACAGCAATCCATGCAACAGGTCTGTCGGCCCTCCTGGCACCTTCCAATTTGTAGCCCTTTTAATGCTGGAAATTATTTTTTAAAAAAAAGTCTAACCAATAGGTTGGGGCTCTTCTGAAGAAAACTGTCCCTTACGCTTGCTTTTAATCTTCAATTATCTTTTTGTACATCAGAGTCAAACCTCTACAAGAAAGCAACCAGTTACAACAGTAACAAACAAACACAAGTGACCTTTCATCATACTGTAAGATGAATCTAAGGCTACAGAGACCATACAAAGAAATTACTTCATGAGAAAAAGACAGCAAAGTCACTTGCCACATTATAATAACAGCAATTTAAATTTTAACCCGAAGCAAGTACATTCAGCTGACAAGCAGTGACAACACCGAGAACGGGGTGGTTCCCCGTCCAACGGATCCAGCTCTTTAGAATTTAGTAAATCTGGCCATAACATGGTGAACGTGGTAGTCTGTTACCCGGTGGGTTGTTCCGTCGATGGGCGTGGGGGTCGACAGGTTCGGCAAAGATATTGGAGGCCATTCTGTTCTTGCGGGCTGGTGACTTGTCCTCATCCATGCCGAAGGATATGTTTGAGGCTCCCCCGGGGGGGCACAGCACCCTGAGGAGAGCAGCATGTAGGCTGGTAATTTATACACATGGGCGTATATAAAGCCCCCCCAGGAAAGGTCACGTCATGATGGGCGGCCTTCATCCAGTTCTCATTCCCGATACGAACATGCGCGCCTCTGCGGCACATTGCAAAGACAAGGCAAACTAATGGAGAGGAAACGGCTTCTCCTCCAAACACAGTATCTGGTCACATTCCCATCAGACAATCGCACGGTGCCTAAACTTTCCGCCACCACTCCCTACCACCCACCCCCCGCCCATGTAGGGTTTAATAATAAAAAAGGCTGGAGACCAACAGCTGACATCGAACAGCTGTTTAGGTCGGGCTGGAGACTGGAAAAAAACAAGTGGCCGAAGGAAATAAAAGAAACCGAGAGGAGAGAGACGGGGGATTAGAGAGCCTTACTGTCAGGGCAGCGTCTAAACCAGACCAAACCTCCGAAACAAACCCAGATTTTTTGCCAGACTGTAGGATAAAAGAAAAAAAACGTATTTTTAAAGACCACACCCAATAATGAACCAGCAAATACTATACTGCGAGCGTGAGACGGTGAAACTTAATGTGATTCTTACTGCATTATCTGCAAAAAATAGGAGGAAACCCGACATGAGAGTCTGATGGTTTAGGTCTCCGACGGCTTCAAACAGTTTTATTAACACAAATAAATAGACACCTGTGAATTAAAGGCTGTCGAGTTAGTGGTCCAGCTGGACATCAGAGACAGATGAGGCCGAAAAAGGTGGTTTCTGAGCGGGGGGGGAACCGCACTGCTTACCGGCGCGGCCAGCGAGGGATGCCCCGTCGCGCACGGATGCTGCGGCGTCGCCCATCATTTCGCTACGGTCTCAGTCTCATTTAACCGATGGACCTGGACCGATGGACATAGACCTCCGGACTGTGTCAGCTCGTATCCCGCGGTTCATTTTCATTTTACAGCACCAAAGTGAGGACAGCGGGCCGTCCGCCCACAGGGACCCCCATGCGACACGGCGTGCCCGTGCGGCTCCTCCGACCCGGACGACCCGGTATCTGTCCTCCGAAACGAAAGTTTAACCAGCAGACATTCCGCTGCCGCTAATCGCCCGCTTAATCAGCCGGATGGCCGCCCTGCATGACAGCAGACGCAAGCCGGGCAGATCCAGATAAAAGCCAAGCGCAGATCCAGCGAAAGCTGCAATCCAAAAACTTAAATCAAATACAGCAAAAGACACGAACAAGAACTTAAAAAGCAAAAATACACCCAATTTTTTTAGAGTCAACTGTTTATCGGGCGGTTGAATGAACTTGGGTGCCAAACCGACTAACTGCACCTTTCACGGAAATAAAGAGATGCCTGTAGTTGAGATTCCACAGAGCCACAGGAATGCAAAAAAAAAATCTGGACACAGACCATGCGTGCGGAAAGGCTGCATTTCCTAATAAATACAAACCCATTTAACATCAGCGGGCCGTTTCCTGAAAATTTTTACTTTAAAAAATACCAGCCACCAATCCAGCTGCCCAGTCTTAGTCAGCCAGCTAATCGTTAACAGAACCGGGCTAAGCAGCCAACTAGACAGCTAACTGGGATCCATTTTCCTTTTGTTTGTCGCTATATCCGTGACTATTTTATTTACCTGGAACTATTTTTTGAACTCGGATCCATTCCCTGGAAGGTAGTGGTCGTCGTCATCTTACGAGATAACCAGTTTCTAACGATAACGATGCTAAAAAGTATTAAATGCTTATTATAACGCTAGGAATATCCTACACCTCGCCAGCTCCACCCGACTCCCTCTAATTTGAAGTCGGAGAGGGAATGGGAATGTGGTTCGTACGAGGTCCCACCCACAAGGGAACGTCTCCTTCTGATTGGACAAGTGTGTTTCTTGCTTGATTGCGGATTGGTCGTGTATCCCGCCGGTCACCGTAAATGGTCGTTTTGCAGCTTTTTCATTGATCCACCGCATGTTGGTAAAAACGTATCCCTACCGTTTTTAGTGGGACCGTAACGTCAATTTACTGCAGTTTAGGATAATACATCACCGGGCACATTTTATCAATGAGGATTCTGGAGATGTTCACGAAAGCAGAACGTGTCTCACGCTACACTGAACTGGAAGGAAACACTTTTTTATATATGACAACATTTTTACCGGGTAGATGATCAAAATGAGAACATACTTATGCAACAAAGACAGTTTAACCGAAAAGTAAAACAACACTTCACAGGGAAGGCTTTAGCTATAACTTGGGTAGCTTATTCTAACACAATAGTCCTACTGTCCTCTCACTGCTGTTCTTTTGTATACTAATCATACTTATTTCTTATAAACCCTTTATGAACTGATTGTTATATTTTGCATAATACAGCAAAACCATAAAATGTGAAAAAAATAAACATTTAATGCTAGGCAAAGCTGCAGAAGATAACTTTTTTAAACAAGAATTTTATTAGACAATACAGATGTTTAACTTAAAACCTCATTATCAGGGTTCTTACATAAAGTTGGGCTAGTCAGACTTTTTTTACCACAATGCCTTTCCTACACATATACTACTACAATATAAAAAAAAGATATAAAATCAATTTTCTAAATAGGGAACAGAAAATTAGGTTGGATGACCAGGCTACTTCTTGATGTGGAAAGACCTACTTGACTTCCAGGGGTCTCCTTGTGTCGGAGGGTTTGCCCGTCCGGCAGTATTGCGCTTCACCAGTAACTTTCAGTGTTTAATGCCACTTCTACTAACTATGTTTTTTTTGTTTTTTTTTTACAGTCGTTTATGTACAAAAAGAATGAAAAAGCAAGACTGAACACTATACAACAGCAGTTATGTATAACTGAAAACTAAGTGATACCGTTGAGTGGTAAGAGCGGAGGTGTGTAATATTGGAAAAGCGGGCGAGGGGGGGAGCCAAAGGGTGACTTTAGCAGAGACCTCCTGTCTGTTGCTGGAACACGTCGATCGTATCTTCATCCTCCATTTCCAACTGTTGTGGCAGAGTAAAATAAATCACAGCTGCAGTTAGAACACCACTATAAACACGAGGCATATCCACATTACCAGACATAAGCGACAAACACAGGATTTGCTGCTGAAGGTACAGTCTGGGGGCTGAACCCTTGTGTTTGGAGCCATTTTTGAAATCACAACCACATAAACGTTTAAGATACAATTAACTCTATCAATCCCACGAAGGAAAATTTCGGTGTTATTCTGTCTGTAACTGCTGCCATCAGACAACATGAGCACAGTATGAAAGAACATAAATATATAAACAATGAACAAACAAAGGAATGCCTGCCGTAGTCTAAGACCTGGGATTGTAAACATTTATGTAAACATTTCCATTCATCTCCCATCACCACTAATTCAGGGTCATGGTGTTTCTAAGCACAAACTTGTCCAGGTGTGTTCAGGCACTCCGATGTAAAGACGGACACATACCTGTGCTGGCGTGTCTGTCTCATTTATTGGCTGGCCGTCAAACCGGAAGCGAATCTGCCTCATCGTCAGCCCCTGTGGAGAAGCGGTGTCTGTTTATTGAATTCCCCCTAAATGGATATTCAATTGCTCTTCTTACTGTAACACGGAAACCTAAAAAGGTATGGCAATGTGAACCGGGACACAAAGGGACAGCGGGCAGGCACATCATCATCAGGTTAACTAGAACAAGAATGCCTGTTGTCACTAGTCTACAACTATACATTTTTCGCTATTGTGGCCAACCTATATACTAAAATGAGAATGCTATAAATATTTCACTGTTTTATATAAAGGGGGAAATGCATTTTTCCTCCCCCCTTTTATGGAAATTCATATCTATTTTTATGTCTAAAAGGAAAATCGGATACCATAGTGCTACAATGAAATGTCTAAAAGTAATAGCCACAGATAAAATGCCGTGTCTATCAAGCAATGTATCGGTGTGTCGCTATAGTACACAACAGATGTCAATTTGTCTCGAGATACTACTGACCTGTCCAGTAAATTTAAAGTGCTACGAGGTGATCAAAAATTTAAAAGCAGGTTTAAGATAACTGCAGTGTGAATCAGGACACAATCCTGGCTTACAGCAAAGGTAGAGAGAGCCATGCTGGAAAGACAGCCTAACTTCTGCCACTGAGCAGGCAAAATGCCCAGAACTGCGACAGGGTAAGCAGCCTTGCCAATCAGCCATAGGAAACGGCCCATCCGTAAACAGCACCTGCCATTCCCAGTAACTGACCAAGGTATGTTTCCTGCCTCAGAGGCTCCTAAGAATGAAACATATAAGCAGTTTCTTATCTATGCCTTTAATTATATGTATTATCTTTAGAAAAAGAGCCAATAGAAGGACTATTGATTAAATCAATCATCCCTTTAATGATTAAAAGCAAACTAGTCATCTGTCTATCATTTCGCAGCGCTTCGTGCCTGTGAATTGAGCTGCAT